>OY726522.1:11056836-12256836 GCA_963383655.1 Bathymodiolus septemdierum
TGACATAAAACTGAGCTTCAAATTCATAGATTGTGAACAAATTTCGAGATTGTCCACAAGAATCCCTTGAAAGAAATGTAATACTATTACTTAGTCATTATGACATCTAACATCTTCAGACAATCATCTATATATAGCAGCTTGGAAACCACCCCGGCATCTTCAAGAAAATAAAACCGCATCGATGGCGTTATTATTTCCGCGCTCGCCTCGAGTGAGGTAGATCGTAGTTTCGAGACCCAGTCGTGTCAAACCAAAGACTATAAAATTAGTATTGTTTGGCTCTCCACTAAGCACACAACTTTAAGGTTTAAAAGCAAAGACTGGTCGGCTCGGAATCGGGATAGAGTGGAACGACATGTTTACACGCGTACTGTTGTTTCAGTGACCTACTATATCCAAATCCAATTTCATTTCATTGAATGTATCTTGTACTGTCCATGATATAACTGGAAAATTGTATCAATAATATTATAATAAAATAAAAATTGATTAAGAAAAATTTTGATGAAAAAATATCAATTTTTGTATAGTGCTACCTTAATCTTTATTTTTATGTGTAGTACGATGTATTGTTTGTTCTTTTGTCCTTTTTCTGTCGTTCATTGTATTGTCTGTCCGTCTTCAACTTACGCTTTATGATTGCCCCTTTGGTATCTTCAAACTTAAGTTTTCTCATGTTTTGTGTCCTTCACTGGAATGAAACATGATCTATTCCAACAAACTACAAAATCATTATGGAAGTTCAAATCAGGACCTTTGAGATAAAACAACAACATTATTCAAGCAATACATAAAATGTTTAGTGTATGTTGAAACACATTACACGAAGCGTAAGTACGGGGGTGGGGTGTAGATGAAATGAGAATTTTTGAGCTTCCATAAAAAATAATAATAAGTTTGATTATTTCGAGTTAAACGATTTTAAAACACTTCATGGAAAAAAAAATCATATTTAATTCGCATTCAACTTCACATAAGATATATTAATATTTTTAGTTAACTATTGCTCACAATGTCAAGTTGTACATAATTCATGCTAGATGACCCATACATGACATTTCCTTATTGTTAAAAATCAGTGACACATTTTCACGATTATTACAAGAAGGAAATAAATACATAGTAAAAAGTTCGAGTGTTATTGAATCTATTATAATAATTTTCTTGTCATCGCTGGTGAATTTTCTGTAAGTATGTGTAATTGTGTTAAAAAAATATAACATTACAATGTATCAATTTGCTTTATTTGCTTCGAAAAACGTTTAAATTATTTGGCTTTCTAATCTTTATGCTATGCACGTACCTGATGAATGCTATTACAGAAACACGTCGTATACGCATTTAATTCGAGATCTACATTTTTATTACTAATATATTAACAAAAGGATAGGGCACAAAGTTACACCAACTTACAATAAAGTCCTCTCCACCATACCATATAGTATAATTTAATAACAAGTATCAGCGCATTAAAATACAATTTAGGAATATCATCAATAATAATTAGGGATTTTTTAGGTTTTTAGTGGGGTTCGTCGTGTTACACGATCTTTAGTTTTATATGTATGTTTTGTAGATCGTTGTTTGTCCTTTTGTACTTTTTCTTTTGGCCATTGTGTTATCTGTTCTTCTTCGATATACGGATTCTGATTACCTCCCTTTGGTATCTTCAAACTCTTTTTACAAATGAAGAAGGAATACACAAAAATATTTTTGTTATTAGTGTGTGTTGTCGTTGTACTACTGTACGAGTCTTCACACAATAGAAGGATTTCGATTTTTAATTTATCTTAAAATAGAATAGCTTAGTTATTAAAGTTTGTCATGCTTCACGATAAAGATTGCATTCCAGACAATAATACATGTATATAGAATTTTCAACAGTCTCCCCACAGATACAATGAAGGTAGTTCATGAAATTTTCATAAAAGAAAGCAGCGTTTAAATTGATACATAAGAATAGTATGTAGTCAGTTTCACTGTTGTAGTAAATTTATCAAATTACCATTAAGAGAATTACGAGTGAGGCAGTATCTTTGTTATTGAAGTTTACTGTTCATAATTAATGTAATTATTATTAGAAATATAGTTCTCTTCCCCCGGGGGGGGGGGGGGGGGGGGATATGTTAATGTAACTGATTTTGGCTATCCTGTTTGGGCCGTTTGGTTTTATCGCTTCCAAAGATTTCCTAAAAATCATTTGACTTCCCAATCTTTTGACTTACCTGATGAAAGTTGTTCCGGAAGCGCGTCGTGCGAGCTGGGTTTTGGTGTCTGTGTTTTTCTCTATATGTTTCCATTTAATGGATCCCACAATCGATATTATGATTATGGCCAGAACATATGATCATGGCCATAACATATGATTATGGCCAGAACAAATGATTATGGCCAGAACATATGATTATGGCCAGAACATATGATTATGGCCAGAACAAATGATTATGGCCAGAACATATGATTATGGCCAGAACAAATGATTATGGCCTGAACATATGATTATGGCCAGAACTATGATTATGGCCAGAACATATGATTATGGCCAGAACATATGATTATGGCCAGAACAAATGATTATGGCCAGAACAAATGATTATGGCCTGAACATATGATTATGGCCAGAACATATGATTATGGCCTGAACATATGATTATGGCCAGAACAAATGATTATGGCCAGAACATATGATTATGGCCAGAACAAATGATTATGGCCAGAACATATGATTATGGCCAGAACATATGATTATGGCCAGAACATATGATTATGAATAAAGTTCTAGACTTGATGCCAGGACCCTGTAATCATATTCAACCCTACGGGTGATTTTTTGTCCCTTTTTTGTAAAAATAGACAGGCAACCATTTAGATAAATAGGGACATATTTATTATGAATTTACAAGCTGATATGAAAACAGTGTTTAATATCTAAGGTTTATTTTAATACTAGACCTTCTTAATTTCCCTTATTTCGTCCGCAGTAATTTGAATTTTCACACCCAGAGGAAACTATGCCAGATGGGACGTTAATGGGCACACCTCTTCGTGCGATAAGAACCACTGTGGTGCACAAATTACCCATCAGACATTATTCTTTATATCCATTGTGTATTACCACACACGAGTAATGTTAGCGATGTTATTTTATATCTAATTGCTTTGGTAACGTTCATCAACAATCAATCAATCATAAAATTGACATAGAAAGATGAAATGTATTTAATTGTATGTCTCTTTTGTTGAGCATATTGGTAAAGATTCAGAATTATAGTTATCGTGCATATGATGCTTGTCCTAAAGCAAAGCTTTTCACTTCGTGGTACTTATTAGTATTGTTTCTTCTTTCGTTTTTGATGACGAAGGCAGAATACACAAATCTGTAGACGTTTTAGAGAAAACGGACGGACTTGAACAAAATAACAAGAAAAAGAAAGAAAGATTAAACATATATAAAGAAATTAGGAACTCCTACAACACTTTCGTTGTCAAGTATAACATGAAGTTTTAAAATAAAATCTATCTAAAACTAAATGTTTATACATTTTTTTCAGTTTTCATTGACTAAACAGGAAATAATCATAGTAAAAACTTTAAAACAAATTCTGATCCTTTCAATTCAGAACAAAGGATTGATCAATAGACAGACATCAGACAGCTTTAGATACACTTAGCGTTAAAAGTACAAATACCTAGGGGCCGTCGTGCCGTGATCGTATGGTAGTTAGATTTACAACTACCTATGCAATCAGTGCCTATCACCACTGATGTCGTGAGTTTGATCCTCCACCAATAAAACTGACGGCCACGATATAACTGAAATATTGTTTAAAAGTGGCGTTAAACACCATAAACCAAACCATTTATCAATAGACAGACATTAGACAGTTTTATATACAGTAAGCGTTACAAATATCAGTGATTCTAATATGACGTCTATAAAACGGCACACACGATAATACTCAATAACTCTATATTTAGCACAAGCGCGGTACACAACAAATCTGGCTGTTCCATGTGACTGCCGCTGTGAAATTACCGTCACAACCGAGTGTAAACAAACAAAACACCGGCATATAACGTATTTTTAAAGTCTTTAAAATAAAAATTCTCCCTCAGTTATAAATAAATATTCTGTAACTAAGTATTTTTTTATCATTTGTTTTAAAAAATTACATTTGGAGATCCCCAGTACGCACACATCAAATACATTGCAACATTTCATTGGTATGTGTCGGCCTTGTATAACAAAATGCACTAACCTTATTTTCTTACGTATACATTGATAACTATACGGTGGTGTAATTAAGTTACTGATATTTTCCAATTTGATGGCATTTTGAATTTTGCTACAAGTAAAATGCTCACAAAATCTTAAAATAAATCAGTAACCAGCTTGTGTCAATCAGCGTCCCTTGTAAACAACGTCACAGGATGACGATATATTACAAAAGTCAAAGTCGATAGATGGTTGTCTTAAGTATTTTTTCCGGATTTTTTTTTTATGTCAACAGTATAGCTTTTTTTTTTTCATTGGCATTTATTTTTTATTTCATATCTAGCAATAATTGTCGAGTATTAACAACTGTTCAAGTGTTCGATATTATGTTTGACAACTCGGCTCTGCCATTTTGTTAGCGCTCAAAATGATGAACGAATGAACTCCGACTTTTTTTAAAAATATTTTTAAGCAGGAATTGTTCAATCGAATCTATGTTGGAAAATACACAATAAATAAGTTTTCATGTTAACATCCATATCTTTGTTTTAAAATATCTCGTTCATAAACAAATAATTCAAAATCAATTCAAAATTTCCGAAGGAGGTAAATGGAACAGCCACCAAATGCCGTGTGTATACAGTTCACGAAATGTTAAAAGTTACCGTATTTGTCCTATTAGAATAGAAATAATTCATGGTAGGCATAGAGTTGTGCAAATTTACACCCTCGCTATCGCTCGGGGTAAAATTCGATTATAAAGGCCCAGCCCATGTGTAAATTTGCACAACTCTATGCCTGCCATGAATTATTTCTTAATCATTGTTGTATTTTTATTACATGATTGTGAAAAACGTGATAAGTTTGTAATGGTAATACCTCTATGACACATCAGGTGATTATAAACTGACACGTGATAAGTTTGTAATGGT
Source organism: Bathymodiolus septemdierum (assembly GCA_963383655.1). Taxonomy (NCBI): domain Eukaryota; kingdom Metazoa; phylum Mollusca; class Bivalvia; order Mytilida; family Modiolidae; genus Bathymodiolus; species Bathymodiolus septemdierum. The sequence continues at coordinate 11,061,988 of OY726522.1, forward strand.
AATACCTCTATGACACATCAGGTGATTATAAACTGACACGTGATAAGTTTGTAATGGTAATACCTCTATGACACATCAGGTGATTATAAACTGACACGTGATAAGTTTGTAATGGTAATACCTCTATGACACATCAGGTGATTATAAACTGACACGTGATAAGTTTGTAATGGTAATACCTCTATGACGCATCAGGTGATTATAAACTGAAACGTGATAAGTTGCTAAAGTTAATACCTCTATGACGCATCAGGGGATTATAAACTGAAACGTGATAAGTTGCTAAAGTTAATACCTCTATGACGCATCAGAGGATTAAAACTGAAACATCACCTGGAGGTTAACTTATTTGTAGATTATTAGAAGAGAGTTTGCTATCATTATTAGCTAATAAGCAATACGTCATCAGAAGAAATCACATAAATATCAATAAGCTTTCGTCATTGATTAAAAAGAAAAAAAAATACATAAAAATAAACGTTATGATGTAAATACATAAAAATATATAGAGTACATTATGTTTTTGTCATAATGTTAAAGAATGTTTCACTCATTAAAATACTATCATGGTAAACACTCGTATTCGATGGAATTTGCATAAAGTTGAAATGATGTAAATTACTAATGGAGAATACACTCCAATTCTTAGAAATAATCAACGATACCCATTAGGATCGAGTTGATTATTTTTTATGCATCTACAAGTTGGTTTGGTTTATGGTATTTAACGCCACTTTCAACAATATTTCAGTTATATCATGGCGGTCAGTTTTTTTGGTGGAGGAAACCGGAGTACCCGGAGAAAATCACCGACCTGTCACAAGTCACTGACAAACTTTATCCCATAATGTTGTATCGAGTACACCTCCTCATGAACGGGGTTCGTACTCACAACTTTTGTGGTGATAAGCATTGATTGCACAGGTAGTTGTAAATCCAACTACCATACGATCACGACCACGACGGCCCTCTTACATAATACATTTCTATTTGCAAAAATGTTTTGCTTGATATTTTCACATTTTTAATATTTAGAAAGCCAAATTAGATAACAATTAACAAAAATAAAGCGATAATTTTTGCTATTGGTATACGTTCTTAAGATTCTCGTTTATATTTAGATTTTTCCAGGTCTTCCAGGTGTCTCAAATGTTCACCTATGGTCTATCTGAATTCGTAATTACTTTCGGTCGATTCGTTGCTTGTTGTTTGTATTGCGAGAATCTATATTGAAATTTCACGTATTCGTCAGTTCTGAACATAAAGTATGCCAGATTTGAAATACTGGCATCGTCCCTTGTATCAATTAAAAAAGTTGTTGATATTTTTGTTAATAAAGTTTACTATCAAGAGTCATATACACTTTTTTATATATTAATTATATTTTTGTATAGTAGTGTGATCACCGTAGCCGTATGGTTAGACAACAATTTTCAAACTTTAAAGCAGGTCTTAATAAATCAGGCAGGGGTTCGATACCCGGAAGTTCCAAAATATTTAAAACACGTTTATAAGCATAAAATGGTAAAATGTTAAGGTGGATAATAAACTAACTCCATACGTAAGAACAAAATAATAAGCTCTGTATTCTTAAAAATAATCCACTGTCCGAACAATGTGTGACGTCAGAGAAATGGTTTAAGTAACCGCCATATCCAAAGCGTAGCTGGACTTCTAAAAACGTGGCAGCTCATAATTGGTGAGAGTCCGGGACCTCTTTAATCTACCTATGTGTCTACGTAAAAAAAGGGGATCAAAGGGGGCAAATCGTACCAAACGATATGTCGAATTACGCAACAAGGAGGAGATAATTTGACTTGTAAATAGTTTTAAAGAGTCTGTAATATCAAGGGAAATGACATTTAGACATCTTATCACAGTTAAATAATATTATAGTGTAGATTACTAAATTGAAAAATCCAAATATAAATTCTTGATACACAAAGTTTGTCAGTGACTTGAGTCAGGTTGGCTGTTTTCTCCGGGTACTTCGGTTTCCTCTACCAATAAAACTGATCGCCACGATATAGCTGAAATATTGTTTAAAGTGGCGTTAACCGCAAATATAAATTAGAAGCCTGTCACTGGCATTGAATAGACGGAAGAAAACTAATCTTTAATATATCCGGCGATTATTAATATTGAAACAGAATACAATTTCTATTTAGACCTGTTTTCTATATATACAATCGACAATCAACATCTAGACTATGTCTGTAAATAGCAAATGTTGTGATTTATTTGAGGTTACACTTGTATTTATTTATTTATTAATGGTTATCATGACCTTGAGTCGATAATAAACTAACTCCATCTTCAACAGATAGCATTGTTCCTTATTTACACTGAATGAAAACGCAAATCTCCAATCTGTATATCTTAATCAAAGCAATCTTGAAATCGCCTTTTTCAATATTTATATAAGTTTTTCTTTGTATAAATACAGCAGCACAATTAGTGCAAGCAACCGTTCGGTTGTCATAGTTGGATTTGGGAAGGGTTCCGTCAGTGTGTGTGTTATTTATTTTTTTCATTTTATTGTCATTTTCGTGTGAAAATTGTTGGAATGTTAAGGGTTCTCGCTGATTAATATTTTATTTTGAGCTGGTGTATGTTTGTCATATACCTACCTCTATGTCTTGTTTTTTTCCCTTTTCATATAGTATATTATAATATAATATTTGTGCGATTAAGATCCCATTGATACTATAAATATTTAATTATCTTCACAGTATAATGTTTACATAAACGTTATAGATTTGCAAATTAGATAAAGCCGTAGTATTGAATTCCTTTACGCACGGACGACTTTGGCAGTTAGTATATAAAGAAAATATTAGATGTACTCGATTAATGCGACGTTCGTTACAAGTTGTAATACGACAAAAGTTCGTTCTTTGGATGTTATAGTCCCGCACCCACACCCGCACCCACACCCAATAATGCCAATAACATTTCAACTTCTCGTATATATTTTGAATGTGTGTTTGTATACATGTGTGTGTGTGTGTTTAGCGGGTATAGAAATGACAGACTGAATGAATTTATTATATTTTATGTTGTTGATATATGTTTATAATAAATGCTATGCGATCTTGTAACGAACGCACAACCCTACATTGTGTTGATTCTTATTCATATTACATTATTTTAGTTAAGAAAAATTATTTTCGGAGGAGTGAAACGAGGGAGAAAATAAAGTTAATTAGTTGTACCTGACCAAAGCTCAGGTAACATTGTTTTAATTATATATAATATCAACGAAAATGATCATGAGTACACCACGATTAATAATCATAGTAAAGCGGTTTATTATAATAAAATCAATATTTAAAAACTGTGATTTTTCAATTTGTCAGTTAATAATAAAAAGAGGTTTATACTGCACGAGTCTTATTGATAAACCTTAGATTACTAAAAATAGATGATACATCTCAGATAGCTATTATTAGTTTCTAACCGAATAGTACAAACAAATTTAAAAGCTAATATGTATATGATTTCAGTTTAATCGGGGATCGTTTTATACATGTATAGATGTCACTGGTATTGTTTTTTCTTAAACAAACTAATATTATTGTGTTTGTTTGTGAATTGAACTATTCAATTTGCCATGAAATTTATATCTGTGGGAATACATGATCGCTAGTGTGTATTGTTTCAATTAACATTTACACTTCGACATATCCAAAATCAGGGCATATCACCACTGGAGTTATGTTGACGATTTATGAGTTTGTGGATTACCCTGTCCATTTTTAGCTGTACTTTATGCAACTTTATATTGCAATATTTGTCTGTCACTTACGGCACGTCGTTCTCCCCCTCCAAATTAGAAAAAAACATCATAATCCATAAAATATAAGAGCATAAGAGCAAGACAGTGTATATGTTGTTCACTTAGGTTATCGTTGACAAAATACAAAATAGTACCCTATACACTTTGAACGATTAATAACTTGAGTTCCATATGTCCCGTTCGGTAGATCGTGGGTTCGAGCCCCGATTGGGTCAAACCAAAGACTATAAAATTGGTATTTGTTACTTCTCTGCTAACCACGCAACATTAAAGAGAAAGGGCAAAGACTGGTTGGCTCGGAATCAGGATAATGTGTCCGAGTGGGGCGACATGTCTATCCACGCACTGTTGTTTCAATGAGTTAGCACTATAAAAATCCAACTCAGCGTGTTGATCTAGCACAAAGCGGACCTCATCATCATTTCATTGAAAATTAACTTGTTCTCGCCGTGAAATAGTTGAAAAATTGCTGAGTTAAACAACAATTACTCACTCATTCACTCTATATACCACCCCCCCCCCCCCCCCCCCCCCCCCCCACACACACACACACACACAAATAAAACTAGACAGGGAGCTTAACATCTGATACAAGAATTAAACCGGTATATATTGGGACACCATTGATGATGCTACCATAGATATATACTTGGTACAGCATATTCTGGATAATAAGAGTTGTTTCTCGGTTTGAACAATATTGTTAGTTGTATCGTAATGGTAGAATGTTTTGTCGAAGGAAAACGAAGTATGTTGAGAAAACTGCAACCTGCCGCAAGTCATTGACAAACTTTATCACATAAATTTGTAAAGAGATTGAGCTATGATTAAAAGTGTAACGCCACTTTCAAAAATATTGTTATGTCGTGGTGGTCAATGTATTGCTAGAAGAAACTAAAGTACTTCGATAAAATTACAACCTGACGCAAGTCACTGACATGCGCCCTATCGCATGATGTTCCACTTCAGTGCTCCTTGCCATGTGCAGAAATCGAACTTTAGTGCATCTCGCCCTGTGTGCGAACATAGAACTTGAGTACATCTCGCTATGTTTAGGAATCCAACTTGATTGCTCCTAGCCATGTGCGGGTATCGAACTTGTGTGAGCCTCGCCATTTCGGGAATCAAGCTTGAGTAAACCTCACTGTGTGCAGGAATCGAACTTGAGGGCATCTAGCCTTGTACATGATTCAAACTTGAGTGCATCTGGCCATGTGTGGGAATCTAGCTCACTAGTTTAGTGGTAATAGGCACTGATTGCATAATTATACCTTATATACCTTTATTTTATTGTTCGTAAAATTCGTTTCTTCGTAAATTTAGCTTAAATACTCGTCATTTGATCTTAAACAACAGTCACTGAATATTAATATATATCTATTCTACTAAAATATATGTTACCTTGTATAACTTAAAATCCATTGCTAACTTTGAATTTCAAAAGTTATTACAAAACAGTATGTTATGAAGATCAACTTTTTTTTACATTGTAACTTTTGTGCATTGAAACATTGTGTTTATAGAATCATGTATTTATAAATCTGTTCTTGGAAAAATAAACAAATTACAAAAAAAACCCCAGTCACTGAATCAATTATCATTTTATATTTTCAGCCTTTATCATGATGGTTATACGGATAGTATTTATGTCTACAATACTCTCAACTCTTCTACCTGTTTTTTCAATGACCTTAGAAGCAAAACCGTGTGCTCCGAATACATATTGTAAATGTTTAACAAAATCCAATGGAAGATATACTGCAATATGCAACGGCACAAACCAGAAAAACAAATTGCACTTTATACCACAATTTCCTAACTTAACAGAAGACGTTATCTTCATTAATAACATTTTGTATCACTTGTCTCGCAAAACATTAGAAAATATAACCCATCTTACAATCAAGTACCTGAATCTTAAATTCAATGACATTCGATTTATCGACAATGACACATTTCTGGATTTAAGACATATGACTAAGTTTGATATTTCTAGAAATGCCAACATAAGTAGAAATGTTCTTGCAAAAAGTTTCTTTAGCTTGCCGAAATCAACTTTAACAATGTTAAGCTTGAACTATCTGTTGTGGCATCCATTTGAAAATATGTTTGATGGCCTAGCAGGCAGTAAAATCACCAAAATCGAATTAAGTAAGAGTTATTTAACTCCATTTGATGGAATGTGGTTTCAAAATCTAAGCAGTCTTACATCATTAGATATTTCCTGGAACTCGATCCAAGATAACCTCAGTTTGAAAGGACTGTCGTCATTACGATCGTTAAATTTAGAAGGAAACTGGATCAATGTTATACCCGATTTCTGCAAAGATGGATTACACAATCTGACAAGGTTGAGACTTTCTAATACCAAGTTATATACGTTAAATCATCTAAAAAATTACACCAAATGTCTAACACAACTGACAAATATAAGCTTATGTGGAATTTCATTAAGAATTATACCTAACAATATATTCTCGAAGCTTCCGTCATTAAAGGTCCTAACAATGAGTAAAATGTCATCCCAGCTCACCAAAATACATCCATATGCATTCAACAGTTCCTCTTTGACAAATTTAACATTCTCGAGAGCTGATGGCTTTAGGTTTACACAGAGTATGGCACAAAAGGGATTTTTCGAACCTAGTTCCTTATTCAAAAATTGTCCAAATCTTATCGAGTTAGATTTGTCGCATAATATCATCCAATTCAGTTCCAAACTAATCAGAGATATGTTTACCCCTTTGAAGAAACTGAAATCAATCTTGCTTGAATCGTTGTATCTAGCGTACATGCCTACATACTTCTTTAATCGCTTTCCGTTGTTGGAATATATATCACTGGATGATAATATGCTAATGCCTTGGACAGATGGATCTAAAATTTTCGGCGGTTTAACGAAGCTGCATGAACTGCATTTGAGTAGCAATAAGATAAGTATGATCAGTGAAACATCTTTGCCGCCCAACCTTTTAAAGAGTTTACGAGTGATAGATTTTAAGTATAATCACTTCTCATGCACTTGCGATATCATGTGGTTCCGAAACTGGATTGCCAATACAAAAGTGAATGTTACTGATAAAAATAACTTTCAATGTGATAATTTGAGACCGAAGCTCAAAGATTACAATCCATCTGTAACGGAATGTCATATTTTGTTAATCAGCTTGTCAGTTGCTTGTGGCGTTAGCTTAATTGTGATCATAACAGTAACTATTTACTTCTGCAGATGGCGCATTCGATTTCAACTTTACAACATACGATCAATGAAACGAAACTATCAAACGCTCCATGACAAGGACGAATTTACATATGTAGCTTATGTTGTCTATTGGTATGAAGATCTTAAATGGGTGAAAAATAATCTTCTACGGAAAATCGAAATCGAGTATGGTTATAAATTGTGTATTCCTCACAGAGATTTTGAATTGGGAAAAGTTTTTGCCGATAACATTGTGGAACATATGAATTTGAGCAAAACGGTTATACCTGTGCTGTCAAACAATTTTGCGCGCAGCGAATGGTGTTTATTTCAACTCGCTGTAGCTCGAAATAAAATAACGAAGGAAGGCAATTTGTCAATTTTCCCTATAATGCTGGATGAAATTGAATTTCAACACATGAATTCAGCCCTGTATTCATTGATTAAATTGTCAAGTTACGCAGCATGGGATGAGGATGAAAATGCCATGGATCTCTTTTGGAATAAAGTAAAAGATCACTTAAAGAAAGTGTATTGATTTTCACTGTATTGTGATTCAGTTTTACTTTAAAATGTAATTCAATGTAATCGTGTGTGCAATATAATGAGCATTATTGTCAAAACTCTCAAGTAACACGTAGGACATGATCACCCAGTAAAGGTATGTGTGTGAATATTTTTTTACTGTTCACCTGAACAGTACAGTGATTTTCTGGACAGATCTCAGCTGCTGACGCAAAAGCTACTAAAACCAGTCTACGCTGCTCCTGTGTTGAAGTCATCGGTACAACAATTCTACTGTTGTCATCACGATCTGGTTGACCATTACGAAATATCCATATCTCAAATGACAATGGATCTTTTACTTTTTACGTAGATGTTGTCTTTCCTCTATCACTGTCAAGACTGACCGGATTCTTTTTAGTTTTTTGCGTTGTCCTATTGTGTGTCTTTATGTTCTTAGTTCTGTGTTATGATGTCCGTTACGATTTCCAAATAAAAACGATGTTTGATTCGTCTTTACCCCCAGTTGCTTGTAGGAGGGATCATGTCTTATTTACGTTATTTGTATTTATTTGTGCATAGTGGTGTCCAGCACATATTGTTTTGTGTTTTGTTTGTCTTCATCCCTGTGGTTTATTGAGCCATATTCATGATTCGGCACAACATGGTTTATTAGAAATATTTATTATTGAAATTCACAGTTCCTAAATCATATAATTATTATCAAAACTAAGGCCTCCTCCCTCATACATAGGTAACCTTGGCATATTTTGGCTATCCTGTTTAGACCCCTTGGGTTTTTTGCTCCTTAAGACTTTTGAGTTGTTTGCCTTTGAAATGATTTGGCTTTGAGCATACCTGATGAAGGTTATTGCAGAAATGCATCGTGTTCTCTAAATTTGATATCTACGTTTGTATGCAATTGTGGTGATATTCAGCTCATTGCTTATTACATATATAATGTATTATTATTTTGTCATTCTCATAAATAAAGTTATTATCAAAAATAGTATTTGCAAGGAATTTGTTTCCTTAAACTTGCAGAGTATTTATCCTAAAAACAAGTTTGAAGATACCAAAGAGGTAATCAGAAGCAGTCGAAAATCGAACAGGAACAGACAACTCAATGGCCAAAATAAAAAGGACAAAACAGATCTCTCACTTGTTCCCCTTTACTGATATGTGGGGGCGTGGGAGATTTGAATAAACCCTACATATACAGCAACTATGCTATCAAAACGGGAAATCGTTGATCATCACATGTCAGTCTTGTCTTCTTTTGGTCTTTCCATGACAGATGAAGAATATGATCTTCCATCACTGTATCGGATATTAAAATTACATAAGTGTCAGTACTAGTAACCTTATATAGCGGGAACTGATAAATGTTCTACCAAAATTCCTTCAACCTTTTATTCTTCAACTGTCAAACCTGGTCTCCAGAGGCATCATATGATCACTGATTTTCCAGATGTGGTGTTTATCAGATGTGGATATTATAAAACAAAAAACACTTGTTGGAAAATCTAAGTTCTAGACCTCAGGTCTTTTGTAACATCATTAAAACATTTGATTTATCCACCTTATATACCACAATTCCACATGCGCAACTAAACTCTAGACTTAAAGATTTGACTTAGCGTAGCTTCTCAAAGAGAAACGTCAGGAAGGAAACAGTATCTTGTTATTAGAGAAAAGTCATATTTTATCAAAAGCCATTCAATAAATATCGACAGGACGAGATCTTTCAAATGTTAGATATTTTTGATCGACAGCATATTTGTCCAGTTTGGTAGACTAATGTTTCAACAGACAATTGGTATTCCAATGTGCACGAATTGTGCTTCACTACCCGTTGATTTGTTTCTGCACACTTATGAGACAACCTTCTTTCAATGGTGTCTTAAGAATAAAGATAGAAAATTAGCATAGACCTTTAATTTCAACTTCTTCTATATCTAGATGATGTTCTGTCACTGAACAAATCTCGATTCCTTGATTAACTGCATCTATCCAAATGAACTTGAAACGAAGGATGGATACTACCTCCCGATACTCATAAGTCTACTTCCTACCTTGACTTTTACTTGAAATTAACAATGGAGGAAGATTAAAAACAAAACTCTACGACAAATGTGATGATTCATTCTTTCAATAGTCAACTTCTCATTCATCAGTAGCAAGATTCCTGCGTCACTAGCGTGTGGAGTTTACATTTTACAACTCATACGTTATTCTAAGGCTTGTGCCCAGTACAGTGATTTTCTGGACAGATACAAAAGCTACTCACCGAAGACTACGTTGCTCCTAGGTTGAAGTAATTGCTGCAAAAGTTCTACGGTCGTCATCACGAACTGTTGACCGTTAAAAAACTTTCAATTTTCAAATGGCAATGGATCTTTTCTCTTTTATGTAGATTTTTTCTTTTCTCTACCACCAGCAATTGTTTTGGTGGCGTCCATGCTGCTCATTTATTTAGTTGTTGTGCTATGTTCTTTGTTTTGTTTGTATTTGTTCTGTGTTTTGTAACCAATTTGCATATTTCTCTGGATTTTCTATTCTTATTGACCGTTCGGTTTTCTATAACGTTTATTTTGAAATACAGCAAAATAATTCATTGATAACTGTAAGCCTTTGTCAACCATTCAGGTAGCTATATGTGAAGTATCAGATATAATTTGAATAGTGAGTGAGTGCGTGATTGCTATATAACACCAAATGAGCAATTTGTTAGCTATATCATGGCGAGAACAAGTCATATTTCAATGAGATGATGATGATGTCCTCATTGTACGAGAACAACACGCTTAGTTGGAATTTTATAATTCTAGTTCACTGTAACATAACGAGTAGATATGTCTCTTCGCTCGGACACATTATTCAGAGCCAACCGGTCTTTGCACTTACTCCTTAATGCCCCTTTATAAGGCTCGAATCCACGATTTATCGCATTTGAGGAGAACACGCTTATTATCACATCTCCGATGCGGTTAACTAAAGATCAAATTTCAAACAAAATATAAATTGTTAATGGTATTCTAAGATGATATTGATGTTGACGTAAATGCTGATTGCTGAACCAAATAGAGAATACTGTTGTCATATTTCACATTATAATTAGAGATTAAATGAAACTATGAGAACATATTCAAGCTTTCAAATCCCTGATGATTGCCTAAGAAAGATGTTTCCTTCCAAATTATACAATTAATTGTAAATAGTGTTCAAATTATTTACCCATTAAAAGAATACTATTTAATCAAACTTTTAGAAAATATCGAAACTTCCGCATGCAATTGTTAAAATTCTTCCAGCAAATTTAATAATGACGGGGAACGACAAAAGCATTATTCTGCTAACAATACCCCGTAGCCATCTTAATATAGTTTACAAAACAATTCAAGGTTTAGGTTTAGGTTTAGGTTTATGGTGTTTAACGCCACTTTCAACAATATGTCAATTATATCGTGGCGGTCAGTTTTATTGGTGGAGGAAACCGGAGTACCCTGAGAAAACCACCGATCTGTCGCAAGTAACTGACAAACTTTATCAAATAATGTTGTATCGAGTACACTTCGCCATGAATGGGGTTCGAACTCAAAACAATTCAAATATATTCCCATATTTATTGCATTAAGATATATTTTACACCCAGAATAGCAATGCTTTAGTACCAAAATATAGCTCGTTTAAATATTAAAAAACTCTATATAAGGTAAGTCTGGAACTTTAATTTTCACAGTCCTCCATGTTATATCCTTCGTCAAATAATTAACAAATCAAATTACTGCATTTATGCAAAATAGAATCGATAAAGGAATGCTTTGTATATTTTCTGTACTGATGCTGCTTCACTTCCAGTTGACGAACTATCTGAAGCTTTTACGATAATACGATGTAGTATATTAATACGTGAATTAAGAGAAGGGGTGTGGAACATAAAGGGTTCTCATGGGAGAGCCTTCCAATTGAAACGCGACGAAAATAATAATTTTGAATAAATGTTTGTGCATCGCATTTCATGCATTACAATACAATGAAGGCAGTAAAGGCATGATGCTTAGTATATATTAACAGAGATGCCACACGGGAGCTAATGATATAAACAGTTATCACTTGCACGTAACAGACGTAACAAATACAATTGTCTCCATAAAAGGTGAACAATAGTGCTTGAATGGTCATGGCTCTTTACATAGAATGAACACATTCCTGAGTACCAAAGGATTAAATGTACTTATTTAAAATATTGTTGAAATCAACAATAGATGGACATTGGTATTCCGAATGTACAATCCATTCATAAATACGAATAATAAAAACAAAACTAAACAAAAACAACACAAAAAAAAAACAAAAACGGAGACAAATGTCTGATGTTTTCAACAACACACCACACAAGAATTGACTAAGCTACGCTACAGCAACTTGCACTGCACATGTATAGTAAAAGAGTTAAAAGAGCATTAAAAGAGTTAAAACAATAGCTAATATCCCTATATCAGCTATGTCCGTCGCTAAGTCAAATGTGTAAATTCTAGGTAGAATGTTGATTGGCTATCATCTGGTTTAGGTTTATGGTGTTTAACACCACTTTCAACAATATTTCAGTTATATCGTGGCGGTCAGTTTTATTGGTGGGGGAAACCGAAGTACCCGGAGAAAACCACCGATTCGATCTGTCGCAATTCTCTGACAAACTGTATCACATAATGTTGTTTCGAGTACACCTTTCCATAAACGGGGTTTGAACTCAGATTTTTAGTGGTGATATGCACTGATTGCACAGATAGTTGTAAATCAAACTATCATACGATCACGACCATGATGGCCTCTGGGCAGCATCTGTCTTGGACCAAAATATGAAGAGTGAAAGTAGAATATTGATTGGTTTTCAAACAACGAAGTACACAGTGTTTCATAATAGCTGACCCTCCTTTGCTACATCCATAATGATCGCCTGTTTCAGCATAAACATATTATAGAAGGAAGAACCTATAAAGTTTGTATTATAGGTCAATCATATATACGATCGTCCGTTACAACATAAAAAGCAAACGACATTTCCCTTTATCATCTATTACAGAAGACTGAAAGACCTGACGATTACGCAATATCTTTTTTTCCCCCCAATTAAAATCTTTATTTGAAAACTTTACATTTGTTAGTGAGAGAAACATAAAATACCAGTACCTTATCCTTGCCTCGTTAATATTAGTAGCATGTTATAGAAATAGTGTTAGTCGTTTTAGTATCAATAAAGTGTTTCTAATTTTAGGCTTGTTTGCTTACTTCCTATATACTTTCGTTTTTGACCCACGTGTTACGATTACGCAATATCAAAATCACTGTAAAGCCTGTTGTTTGTATTTATGTCAACCATGTTTACAGCGACGTACGTTAATATTTCTCTCTAATACACTATCTTAACGTGTAACTATTTCTGATTATTAGGGAGGCCGTCGTGGCCTTGATCATATGATAGTTGGATTTATAACTATCTATGCAATCAGTGTCTATCACCACTAACGTTGCGAGTTCGAATCCCTCCCAGGCGAGGTGTACGCGATACAACATCATGTGAGAAAGTTTGTCAGTGACATTTGGCAAGTCGGTGGTTTTCTCCAGGTACTCCGTTTCCTCCACCAATAAATTTGAGACACCAAGATATAACTGAAATATTGTTGAAAGTGACGAAAGACCGAAACCCTAACACTAAACCCTAACCGAATGCACTGTCTTAGCGTTTCTTATGCTTAGGACATATGCATTAATTATTATTAGAACGTTCAGATAAAACATTATCAGTCGAGAAATGTCAGATATAGCGCAGTCCGTCATAAGACTGATAACGTATAGTATATGACATTACGGTGGAATGTAGAATGGAATGTTGACCGATCAACAACCTCCTTCGAACATCCAATAGAATAGAATTTTAATCGTAATGTTTTCTTTATATCATACCTTTCGTTTTCAAATTCCATAATGATTTCCTGTCTCAACAAAAACAGTTCTTAATGGTGACTTTCAGTGTGTCCCATTATTAATACGACAGGTGTCACATGTAGAGCAGGAACTCCTTATTCTTCCGGAGTCCACGCTCGGTTTTTAGTTGGGTTTGTGTGGCTCATTATGGTTTTCTGTGTAATGTTTTGTAGTTCGTTGTTTGTTCTTTTTCTTTTGGCCATTGCATTGTTTGTTCTTCGAATTACGGCTTCTGATTACCCCTTTGGTATCTTCAAACTTTTCTTATCATTATCATATATAATACAATTGCAATATAACAATAAAATTGACTGCATACAAGGACCATCCAGAGATCGTATATATTTGAAACATATGCCAACATATATAGGACAAATATCGGACAACGTCATAAAATTTATCTTTGTAATTTAAAGTATCACCAAACTGATCACGTAAACAAATAAATTTGATCACACTGTACATAAGAGATGTCACACAAAACCCTTAAAAAATGTACTTGAAAATTTCATTCCGAGACACGACTCCAACAATTGCACTCCAAGAATCTACCCCGTAAAGTACACGCCAGACAGCCTTGTGCATACTCACCATAACATAATGACACAATTCGAACAGACTTGTGCATCCTGACCATGAGACCTAATGATTACACGTCAGACAGCCTTGTGCATACTGACCATGACCTAATGACTACACGTCAGACAGCCTTGTGCATCCTGACCATGACCTAATGACTACACGTCAGACAGTCTTGTGCATCCTGACCATGACCTAATGACTACAGGTCAGACAGCCTTGTGCATCTTGACCATGACCTAATGACTACACGTCAGACAGACTTCTGCATCCTGACCATGACCTAATGACTACACGTCAGACAGACTTGTGGATACTGACCATGACCTAATGACTACACGTCAGACAGCCTTGTGCATCTTGACCATGACCTAATGACTACACGTCAGACAGTCTTGTGCATCCTGACCATGACCTAATGACTACACGTCAGACAGTCTTGTGCATCCTGACCATGACCTAATGACTACACGTCAGACAGCCTTGTGCACCCTGACCATGACCTAATGACTACACGTCAGACAGTCTTGTGCATCCTGACCATGACCTAATGACTACACGTCAGACAGCCTTGTGCACCCTGACCATGACCTAAGGACTACACGTCAGACGGTCTTGTGCATCCTGACCATGACCTAATGACTACACGTCAGACAGTCTTGTGCATACTGACCATGACCTAATGATTACACGTCAGACAATATTGTACATATTGACCATGACCTAATGACTGCACGTCAGACAGACTTGTGCATCCTGACCATGACCTAATGACTACACGTCAGACAGCATTGTGCATGCTGACTATGACCTAATGACTACACGTCAGACAGCCTTGTGCATCCTGACCATGGCCTAATGACTACACGTCAGACAGCATTGCGCATACTGACCATGACCTAATGATTACACGTCAGACAGCTTTGTGCATACTGACCATGATCTAATGACTACACGTCAGACAGCCTAGTTCATACTGACCATGACCTAATGACTACACGTCAGACAGTCTTGTTCATACTGACCATGACCTAATGACTACACGTCAGACAGCCTTGTGCATACTGACCATGACCTAATGATTACACATCAGACAGCATTGTGCATCCTGACCATGACGTAATGACTACACGTCAGACAGCATTGTGCATCCTGACCATGACCTAATGACTACACGTCAGACAGCCTTGTGCATTCTGACCATGGCCTAATGACTACACGTTAGACAGCATAGTCCATACTGACCATGACCTAATGACTACACGTCAGACAATCTTGTGCACACTCACCATGACCTAATGGCTACACGTCAGACGGCCTTGTGCATACTGACCATGATCTAATGACTACACGTCAGACAGCCTTGTGCATACTGACCATGACCTAATAACTACACGCCAGACAGCATTGTGCATAATGACCATGACCTAATGACTACACGTCAGACAGCATTGTGCCTACTGACCTTGACCTAATGAATACACATCAGACAGCATTGTGCAATCTGACCATGACCTAATGACTACACGTCAGACAGCATTGTGCATACTGACCATGACCTAATGACTACACGTCAGACAGCCTTGTGCACCCTGACCATGACCTAAGGACTACACGTCAGACGGTCTTGTGCATCCTGACCATGACCTAATGATTACACGTCAGACAATATTGTACATACTGACCATGACCTAATGACTGCACGTCAGACAGACTTGTGCATCCTGACCATGACCTAATGACTACACGTCAGACAGCATTGTGCATGCTGACTATGACCTAATGACTACACGTCAGACAGCCTTGTGCATCCTAACCATGACCTAATGACTATACGTCAGACAGCCTTGTGCATACTGACCATTACCTAATGACTACACGTCAGGCATCCTTGTGCATCCTGACCATGACCTAATGACTACACATCAGACAGTCTTGTGCATACTGACCATGACACAATGACTAAACGTCAGACAGCCTTGTGCAAACTGACCATGACCTAATGACTACACGTCAGACAGCCTTGTGCATACGGACCATGACTTAATGACTACACGTCAGACAGTCTTGTGCATACTGACCATGACCTAATGACTACACGTCAGACAGCATTGTGCATACTGACCATGACCTAATGACTACAGGTCAGACAGCCTTGTACATCTTGACCATGACCTAATGACTACACGTCAGACAGCATTGTGCATACTGACCATGACCTAATGACTACACGTCAGACAGCCTTGTGCACCCTGACCATGACCTAAGGACTACACGTCAGACGGTCTTGTGCATCCTGACCATGACCTAATGACTACACGTCAGACAGTCTTGTGCATACTGACCATGACCTAATGATTACACGTCAGACAATATTGTACATACTGACCATGACCTAATGACTGCACGTCAGACAGACTTGTGCATCCTGACCATGACCTAATGACTACACGTCAGACAGCATTGTGCATGCTGACTATGACCTAATGACTACACGTCAGACAGCCTTGTGCATCCTAACCATGACCTAATGACTATACGTCAGACAGCCTTGTGCATACTGACCATTACCTAATGACTACACGTCAGGCATCCTTGTGCATCCTGACCATGACCTAATGACTACACATCAGACAGTCTTGTGCATACTGACCATGACACAATGACTAAACGTCAGACAGCCTTGTGCAAACTGACCATGACCTAATGACTACACGTCAGACAGCCTTGTGCATACGGACCATGACTTAATGACTACACGTCAGACAGTCTTGTGCATACTGACCATGACCTAATGACTACACGTCAGACAGCATTGTGCATACTGACCATGACCTAATGACTACACGTCAGACAGCATTGTGGGTACTGACCATGACCTACTGATTACACGTCAGACAACATTGTGCATACTGACCATGACCTAATGACTACACGTCAGACAGCCTTGTGAATCCTGACCATGACCTAATGACTACACGTCAGACAGTCTTGTGCATCTTGACCATGACCTAATGACTACAGGTCAGACAGCCTTGTACATCTTGACCATGACTTAATGACTACACGTCAGACAGTATTGTGCATCCTGACAATAACCTAATGACTACACGTCAGACAGATTTGTGCATCCTGACCATGACCTAATGACTACACGTCAGACAGACTTGTGGATACTGACCATGACCTAATAATTACAAATCAGACGGTCTTGTGCATCCTGACCATGACCTAATGACTACACGTCAGACAGCCTTGTACATCCTGACCATGACCTAATGACTACACGTCAGACAGTCTTGTGCATACTGACCATGACCTAATGATTACACGTCAGACATCATTGTGCATACTGACCATGACCTAATGACTGCACGTCAGACAGACTTGTGCATCCTGACCATGACCTAATGACTACACGTCAGACAGCATTGTGCATGCTGACTATGACCTAATGACTACACGTCAGACAATCTTGTGCACACTCACCATGACCTAATGGCTACACGTCAGACAGCCTTGTGCATACTGACCATGACCTAATAACTACACGCCAGACAGCATTGTGCATAATGACCATGACCTAATGACTACACGTCAGACAGCATTGTGCCTACTGACCTTGACCTAATGAATACACATCAGACAGCATTGTGCAATCTGACCATGACCTAATGACTACACGTCAGACAGCATTGTGCATACTGACCATGACCTAATGACTACACGTCAGACAGCCTTGTGCACCCTGACCATGACCTAAGGACTACACGTCAGACGGTCTTGTGCATCCTGACCATGACCTAATGACTACACGTCAGACAGTCTTGTGCATACTGACCATGACCTAATGATTACACGTCAGACAATATTGTACATACTGACCATGACCTAATGACTGCACGTCAGACAGACTTGTGCATCCTGACCATGACCTAATGACTACACGTCAGACAGCATTGTGCATGCTGACTATGACCTAATGACTACACGTCAGACAGCCTTGTGCATCCTAACCATGACCTAATGACTATACGTCAGACAGCCTTGTGCATACTGACCATTACCTAATGACTACACGTCAGGCATCCTTGTGCATCCTGACCATGACCTAATGACTACACATCAGACAGTCTTGTGCATACTGACCATGACACAATGACTAAACATCAGACAGCCTTGTGCAAACTGACCATGACCTAATGACTACACGTCAGACAGCCTTGTGCATACGGACCATGACTTAATGACTACACGTCAGACAGTCTTGTGCATACTGACCATGACCTAATGACTACACGTCAGACAGCATTGTGCATACTGACCATGACCTAATGACTACACGTCAGACAGCATTGTGGGTACTGACCATGACCTACTGATTACACGTCAGACAACATTGTGCATACTGACCATGACCTAATGACTACACGTCAGACAGCCTTGTGAATCCTGACCATGACCTAATGACTACACGTCAGACAGTCTTGTGCATCCTGACCATGACCTAATGACTACAGGTCAGACAGCCTTGTACATCTTGACCATGACTTAATGACTACACGTCAGACAGTATTGTGCATCCTGACAATAACCTAATGACTACACGTCAGACAGACTTGTGCATCCTGACCATGACCTAATGACTACACGTCAGACAGACTTGTGGATACTGACCATGACCTAATAATTACAAATCAGACGGTCTTGTGCATCCTGACCATGACCTAATGACTACACGTCAGACAGCCTTGTACATCCTGACCATGACCTAATGACTACACGTCAGACAGTCTTGTGCATACTGACCATGACCTAATGATTACACGTCAGACATCATTGTGCATACTGACCATGACCTAATGACTGCACGTCAGACAGACTTGTGCATCCTGACCATGACCTAATGACTACACGTCAGACAGCATTGTGCATGCTGACTATGACCTAATGACTACACGTCAGACAATCTTGTGCACACTCACCATGACCTAATGGCTACACGTCAGACAGCCTTGTGCATACTGACCATGATCTAATGACTACACGTCAGACAGCATTGTGCATACTGACCATGACCTAATGATTATACGTCAGACAGCCTTGTGCCTACTGACCATGACCTAATGACTACACGCAGTCAGCCTTGTGCATGCGGACCATGACCTAATGACTACACGTCAGACAGTCTTGTGCATACTGACCATGACCCAATAACTACACGCCAGACAGCATTGTGCATATTGACCATGACATAATGATTACACGTCAGAGAGCCTTGTGCATAGTGACCATGACCTAATGAATACACGTCAGACAGCATTGTGCATACTGACCATGACCTAATGATTACACGTCAGACAGGATTGTGCATCCTGACCTTGACCTAATGATTACACGTCAGACAGCATTGTGCATCCTGACCATGACCTAATGACTACACCTCAGACAGCCTTGTGCATCCTGACCATGACCTAATGACTACACGTCAGACAGCCTTGTGCATACTGACCATTACCTAATGACTACACGTCAGGCATCCTTGTGCATCCTGACCATGACCTAATGACTACACATCAGACAGTCTTGTGCATACTGACCATGACCTAATGACTAAATGTCAGACAGCCTTGTGCATACTGACCATGACCTAATGACTACACGTCAGACAGCCTTGTACATACGGACCATGACTTAATGACTACCTCTCAGACAGTCTTGTGCACACTGACCATGACCTAATGACTAAACGTCAGACAGCATTGTGCATACTGACCATGACCTAATGACTACACGCTAGACAGCTTTGTGGGTACTGACCATGACCTAATGATTACACGTTAGACAGCATTGTGCATACTGACCATGACCTAATGACTACACGTCAGACAGCCTTGTACATCCTGACCACGACCTAATGACTACACGCCAGACAGACTTGTGCATACTGACCATGACCTAATGAATACACGTCAGACAGCCTTGTGCATTCTGACCATGACCTAATGATTATTCGTCAGACAGTCTTGTGCATACTGACCATGACCTAATGATTACACGTCAGACAGTCTTGTGCATGTGCATACTGATCATGACATAATGACTACACGTCAGACAGCCTTGTTCATCCTGACACTGACATGATGACCTCTTGTCAGACAGTCTCTTGTGCATCCTGACCATGACATATTGACCTCATGCCAGATTGTCTTACGCATTCTGACCATTATCTCATAACAACGTGTCATGATATGAGTTGCATTGGTTGTTTGATGTTCAACATTCATGGGTCCTTTACCTCAAGTATTGATATAACGTCTAGGGTTGAATAATAAAGTGAAGTGACAGGAGAGACTATCATTTGACTTCTCTTAAATCAGAAAAAACATGAAATCAATCCATCGATTTCCGGTTTATAATTGAATTTATAAATATACAAATAAAAAGTTTGGCTTAGATTTATTTTGCTAATACATCTTTACATATGGCTTATCTTTACCTACATCTTGACATACATAGCCGACGCATTATACATCAATGATTCACATTAAAAACACAAATAAATGAACACAAATATTTGACAAAGACACAATTTTATGACGTACTGTCGTAAAATAATATGTCGTAATTGGTCTGACCACGGCTTACGGCTGAAAGGAACAAGATAAGACAGGAGTGTGGTGTGATGCGTTCTACTTGTCATGGGTTACAACAGCACACTTACTGGTTTTTGTTTACAATGCAGCGGGAAGAATTTTACCCCAAGACAGAGAAACGTTATATATAACTTTCATCCAATCAGATCCCATCAGATGGGATGTGATTGGATGAGAGTGTACTTGAAACGTTTTTTTTCTTGGAAGGTGTGCAACTTTTGGTAAAATATAAGAGCATTTTGGTAAGATTTTTTCCAAGTGGAATTATATTTTTAAATTTAGATGAGATGTTGAAAAAAATATAACTCGAATTTAGTGCGGAATTAAAAAGCTTCCATATCAACTGCAATTTACGGATAGTAGAGCTGTGGAACGCCCAGTATATATATTTTTTTATGTAAAAAAAGAATTTTATGTGCATTCTTTCATAAACTGAAAGCCAAATTTAATTGCAAATTGAAGTTTTTTAAATAGCAAGTTGTTCTAATGAATACCTTATGGAAAATGCACTGTAAATAATTGTACTCTTGTAACCGTAATTTGTGTCTGCAGTATATAAGATTCTGAGATAATAAATTAAATGCAACACGGGTGTCCTTCACATGCCGAAGATTTCGCTAATTTCGACCTCTTCTAATGACGTCAGCATCTATATATGTTATGTATTTCTAGTAAGCTAGTAATGAACTAGCATTATTTGCGTATAATCCTGTTCAAAAAGCCCCAGGATATAATATAAACTTACATAACAATAAATAATCCTTTAATTATTATATAATAATACTTTTATCTATATTTATGTCCTCTGTAATTTCATTTGCAAAGACTGTTTTGATCTTATACTGCTTACAAAAAGCAGTTAGCAGCTTTGGTTTTAACTATTTTGGAAGAAGATTTACAAATAACAACATTGCTACCTATAGATATAAATAAATCCGTTTTGCACAATAATACCCCCAGCAAAGCTATTGTAAATGTGGCCTCTAATATCACTTACAGGCCGCTAATAGAGGCCGATGATACAGGCCTCTAATAGGGTCCGATGATACAGGCCGCTGTACTTCAATAATATGACCCATTTTTGGGACACGGTTAATATCGTTCACCTGGTCATTCAAATGGGAAAATTATTTAAACTGGTTCTCAAACAAAACAGTTACAATCTCCATGGATGGTCAGTAAAAAAATGGATTAAATGTCATACCATTTGTATTTTTCCAACAACACTATTATTGTACAAGTTAGATACATTATTATTGAAACAAAAGAAGTTGCCCGTATTGGATACAACGGGTTTCTTTTTCCGCATTCGTACTCCGGT
The DNA here is from genome assembly GCA_963383655.1 of Bathymodiolus septemdierum. Taxonomy (NCBI): domain Eukaryota; kingdom Metazoa; phylum Mollusca; class Bivalvia; order Mytilida; family Modiolidae; genus Bathymodiolus; species Bathymodiolus septemdierum. The sequence continues at coordinate 11,084,037 of OY726522.1, forward strand.
AACGGCCTTAGTGCTACGCACCTCGGCCTTCACCTGAGTACTCATGCGGAAAAAGAAACCCGTTATATCCAATACTTCTTTTGTTTCAATAGTACTGTATCTTATTCATATATAAGAGCTACTATTGACAATCCTTGATTTTTTTAAATACAGATATATACAGTTTATTGTTTTATAATAACCTACGCTGTCCAAGGTAGCTCACTTAGGGTTCTGTTTGTTTACAAACTCATTTGTACATGGAAAAAACCAAGTGAGCACATTACAGAAAATATCTCATTTCTTTTTGCAATAATCACACACGTTTTGAAAAATGAACTAATAAACAATGTATAATTTAAATACAAAAAATAACGACCTTATGCTCACAAAATAAATAAAATTCAACAAAATAAATGTTCATATCATTTTTCTAAATGTCGTCTATGTATATGTATTTAGATCCTTGATTATTGATGATCAAGTAGTCTTCAGTTATTGTTCAGATTTGACATTTTTTCATGTCATGCCATGTGATGCCTAATTCCTAGATTTGTGAAATTTCAATATGTAACTTTGAAACCGACTTGACCACATATGTTTGCATCATCTTAAATGTTATTCTTTCTTATAATTATGCAATGGTGATACTTAGTCTAAAAGCCTACACAATATTTAATTTGACACTTTCGTGTTTTAATTTGATCATATCTAAATATTAGTGACCATTTATCACATAAGAAAGCATGCTTTATATAGGAGAAATAAATTACTAGGTATGTACTGCAATGTTCTCAAAACACCCATTTTTACAATGCGTTGTACCATATATTTACTGCTTCACATAAAACCAAACAGGGAGCCGTCGTGGACGTGATCGTATGGTAGTAGGATTTACACAAACCTTTGCAATCAGTGGCTATTACCACTGAAGTTGTGAGCTCGAATCCCGATCAGGCGAGGTGTATATCAATATGTGATAAAGTTTGTTAGTGACTTGCGACAGGTCTAAGGTTTTCTCCGGGCACTGCGGTTTCCTCCACCAATAAAACTGACCGCCACAATATAACTGAAGCAAAATAACACTAACCCTAAAACATAAGAGGCAATTGTCCTAGCCATCCTTTCTTATTTCCTGTCCTTTTCTTTAATTTCAACGACTGTTGTGGCAACATGTTTTGTCACACGACTCCTTGGTATGTCGGTGATTAGAAATTGAACGTGGATTTCTGCCATGTATCGTGTGGATGTGGTATACCTTCCATGTAATATATTTCGTGATCGGGTTCATGATGTGAAAATACAACAATAAATTGCAGTATTTTTCATTCTTTAACGGATTTTTTTTTTAAATAGCGAAAATTGTTTTCTTCAAGATAAAGTCCTTGTGTATATATATTTTACCTTCAGTTTTAAGCAGCCGTCGTAGTCGTGATGGTATGGTAGGTGGATTTACAACTACCTATGGAATCAGTGCCTATCACCACTAATGTTGCGAGTTCGAATCCTGCTCGATCAGGCGAGGTGTACTCCATACAATATTATGTGATAAAGCTTGTCAGTGACTCGTGGCAGGTCAATCGTTTTCTCCGGGCACTCCGGTTTCCTCTACCAATAAAACTGACCGCCATGCTATAAATGAAATATTGAAATAAAAAATGGCGTTAATACCATAACCCCCCCCCCCCCCCCCCCCCCCTTCAGCTTTTTGTTGTGCTTCATATTAAATTTTTAAGTTTGTAATTTCTATGTGTTTCGTCTGTAGTTACATTGTACCATAGGTCACATTTCAGTTGACATTTTCTTCTTGTGTAGTAGTAGTGTGTTTTACCTCCCCCTTAAAATAAATAATAACAATAATAATAAAATCACAATTAACCTTTTCTGGTTTAATGGAGAAATAATTCCATCCTAGAAATCGAGTAACATACATATATCAATCTCGCATTTCAAAAGTATATTCAATAATACGAAAACATGCTACTTGTATTACCAAATTGTGTAAACATGATATTGATTGTCTGTCAAACCTTGAATTGTATATAACTGTATAATTGTATTATTGTATAATTTTTGTCTGGTGACTTGGTGCAGACTGTTACAAAGCCAAACGACAGATGATGTTCTACAATCCCACTCCGTAATTCAAGAGAGTAAACAATTCTTCTGATCTTGTCACATCCTTGTACTTGATAAATCCATGTATTTTCAAAATATAAGTAAGTTGTCTCCCTTCAATGTTTCCTAATCTTTCATCGAATAACGCAATCTAAACAGAGGACAACATTATACGGAAATTAACAGGTAATTAAGACAGTATAAGTTTTACCTACTTTATTAAAATATATATATATAGGTCTGAGAGTCGTTTCCAGGTAATTTACCAAAATTGGAATTCAAGCATATTGACACTAATTGTTCCGAAGAAACGAAGGAAAAATAGGTCTGAGAGTATTCCAGGATATTTACCAAAATTGGAATTCAAACATATTGGTACTTATCGTTCTGAAGACACGAGGACACTGTATCCTAAGACAAAAAAGTCATGTCCAGACAAAGTTGTATGTTAAGCATTAAATTTCTATTTTTTTTGTGATAGGCGACCTAAAGATAAAATTAACAAACAATGGGTTAATTTCTTTTTAATTCACTATACGTTATAGATTGATAGATTGATAGATTGATTGATTGATTGATTGATTGATTGATTGATTGATTGATTGATTGATTGATTGATTGATTGATTGTTGCTTAACTACCAGCCAGCAGTATTTCAATTATATTCAGAACGATATATGTCATTGAAGATGCAAACCCCCCCCCCCCCCCCCCCCCCCCCCCCCCAATTTTCTTTACAATGGTAAAATAAATATGTCATGAGACGTGATTGTCAATCGTTTAAGTGTCATTATTTATTATACTTTTTATATAGAATGGAGACAAGATAATCTGACGACAATGTATAAAAGATTTATTCAAACTTAGACATAGTAAATGCGTAGATAATATAAACACATCGGCGATGTAATGGTTATCATGCTCACCTCAAGTGCGATAGATAGTTGGTTCGAGCACCGACCGGGTCAAGCCAAAGACCATAAGATCAGTTTTAAGATACTAAAGGAACAATCAGAAGCCGACAATCTAAGAAAGACAGGCAATAGATAAAGCAAATAGAAAAAGAACAAAAGGACAAACGATGATCTACAAAACATTACACATGAAACTAAATAACACAAACCCCCATTAATAACTGGAGGTGAACTCGGGTGTTCCATGAAAGGTAAACAGTCTCTGCTTCACTAGTCGCACCCATCTTGTTACATTTGTAACAAACCCGGTGATATGCCATGAATGAGAAATGAACCGGGTTGTGATTACGACTAACAGAACATAACCGTGGTTATTAGTGATACAGATTACAAATAAAGACAGTTGGTATTTGCTGTTTCTCCGCTAGTCACGCAGCTTTAAGCGAGCAAGAATAAACACGGGTTGACTCGGAATCAAGATGATGTGTCCAAGTGGTGCGACATGTCTACCCGAGGACAGTTGTGTTACTGAGCTAGCACTATAAAGATCCAACTAAGCATGTTGATCTAATACCAAGCCTCATACAACATTGTTCATTTCAATGATATCATAGCGGTAAAATTTATTGATGGAGAAAATTGGAATACACGGAGAATACCACCGACCTGTCGCAATTCACATCATGTTGTATCGAGTACACCTCGCCATGAGCGGGATTCGAACTCACAACTTTAGTGGTGATAGGTACTGATTGAATGGGGAGTTGCAAATCTAACTACCATACAATCACGACCACGACGACCCATATAGTTAGTTATACAACGTGCAAACATTTTTATAGCACGTGAATAGCAAACATAATGTATATAGTTAGTTTATCTATCTATATTTAATCTGACTGTATTGCGTGTAAATATCATTTACTGAATTTTCGATATCATCTTTGATAGTTAGGTGTAAATAGCACAGTCAGTTTGTTAAGGTTATGGGTTAGGGTTATGGTGTTCAACGCCACTTTCAACAATATTTCTGTTATATCGTGGCGGTCAGTTTTATTGGTGGAGGAAACCAGAGTACCCTGACGGAGAAAACCACAGACCTGCTGCAAGTCACTGACAAACTTTATAACATAATGTTGTATCGAGTACACCTCGCCTGGTGGTATCTATTTTAGAATTGTTTCAATATTCTCATATAAATCAAAGATTCTTGTCTATATGTGGTTTTTTTTGTCAATATATAAATTATGTGGTTTACACAAATATGAATCTGAAGAATGATAATGGTCCTTAGTAAACTATTAAAAAAAACCATTAAGTGTCGTAATGGTCTCGTTATCAGTGACTGCATACATCTTCTTACATTTTCGCTATAGATGAAAAGGAATGTTATTAATTTAATTATTTATTTTATTTAACGAGGATAACCTACAGCCAAGGTTTATTAGTATCATTCCATTATGATTGTACTCTTCAGTTATATCCGCTTTTAATTATTTTATTTGTCTGATTGTTATGATGTACATTTTAAAAATGTATTATAAAGAACACAGAACGAGTAATTGGTCTCATTATATAGTACTTGAAGTGATTTTGTTTTCAGATAGTTATTTTCGCACTACGTGTGTGGGTACCTGACCATTTGTTAGAAAATATGATATAATTTTATATTTATAAGAAGATATATATGTAGATTGAGAACATGAGAGAAAATCCAACATTACACTTAGACACAAAATAAAGTAAAGTAACAGAGCTTTTTATATTGCTGTTCTACATCTCAGAGTCACAGTAGAGTCTTCAACAATGACAATAACCCATACCATAAAAATGAGTGTAAAACGACACCAGGCTTACAACTGAGTGGTACTTTTTTATTTCTGTCAATACTAAGGGATAACACAAATTGGCTAAGATCACCTATGCATGGCTTTGGAGAACGTTAGTTTTAATAATAATTACATTATTTAGGAACTGTAAATTAAAAAAAAAGCTTACGAATATTGTGCAAATAGATAAATGTATACTGTGACTATTAACAATGTACAACATACATTGCTATGCGCCCGCCGCTATTTAAGTTTCCGCTCAATAAAATTAAGTTCTCCTTAAGGAAATTATATGACTTTTATACCCTTGTCTGGGCATATTTAACATTCTGATGTTAGTGGTGAATAAAATGTTATTCCCAGATGCGCGGTTATCGTAAAGAAAACAAAACAAGGGTGCAGTAATCTGACAAATACCGTCACCATTGTGCACAATATCACATTTCGCAAATTACAAATAGATTTCATTGATGGGCTCATAAGTGAGATTAACCCATCCATCAAATTTGTATTGAAGTGCATGTAACACGTGTGTGTTAGGAACATATGTTTTGTTTCTGTTTCTTCGATTTCCCCATTAGATATAGGAACTTTTATGACGGTGTGGACGCTTTGAATTTTCATTTTATGATTATTTCAAGCTTTCTGTAATCTGATAATCATAAATGTTATTTAGTGATTAAATACTACCTATTAAAGATAGATATTGTAATATTGTGTTTATATTGCTTATATGTCTGCGTGTTGATAGATAATAGACATAATTTACAAGATAGCAAAATATCTGCATTGGAAATATTAGGATTAACAGAATATGAAAAACAACTTATAAAAAGTCTATAAAAAAACTATTAAATCTGATAAAGATAATATCCATCGGGTTTAACAAGCCAATAAAAAGTTTACTGAATATAAAGAATAACCCATGTATCGACCGACTGACTTTCAGCATTTTTACAAGGCATTAAATAAGTCAAGATAAGCCATTAAACACAATGAAAGAAGAAACGACTGTTCTCAAAATATCCAAATTTTGAAGGGTTATACAATTTTCAGAGTGGGCTTGAAAAAGTTGATGGTGGATTTTTTTTTTTTTTGGTGCTTACCGCCACTTTCAGCAATATTTCAGCTATATCATGACGACCAGCTTTAGTGGTGGAAGAAGCCGTAGTACCCGGATAGAACCACCGACCATGGGCAAGCAACTGGTAAACTATATCATTTGCGGCTGCGAGTCGAGTCCACCCTTTTTTGTAATTTACGAACCCACGTCGTATTGGTGATAGGCTTGTATGAGTTGTTAGGTAATCCAACTACCTAACTCATTGAACCACCCGGGCCCTTGGTGGAATTCGGTAACGAGAAACAATTTCATAATCAAGTATATCTGATACGAGTGACGTCTTTTATTTATATTTTATTCTGATATCACATTAGTAAATACTGTTGTTTTCTATATTGTATTACTTTATGATATTATATTATTAAATGTATATAATTTCATATTTTCATATCAATGTTAATTGTTTTCTGATCGAGATGAGTTACGAAAGAAAATAAGTACAGTCAAAACTGTGTTAAGAGGTCAACATTAGGACAAAGAAAAATTGGCCTTATAAGACAGTTGACCTTCTTAAAGAGGTTCAATTCATATGAAATATTCTATAACAGGACAAGAAAAAGTTGATTTTCTAAATACAGGTGATCGCATGGAGAGGTTCGTCTATACTGTTCGTCGCATTTAGCACCTGTTACTGTTTTATGGTCATATTGTTATTTATTATTTAGTGTCGGGGTATCTAATGTTTATTAGTTCTCGTGCAGATACTCAGAATGTCGTGTTATTGCTATCTCCATCTATTAAATAATTTATCCTGCCATTTCATTATCAGGTATTTAATGGAGTAAATGAGCCTGACTTGGCATGATAATTTACATTGTCTATCATGTAATATGTCTGTGTGTTTGCAGATGGCAAATTGATCTATAAAGGCATACATAAAGTGCATATTTATTGCCGCCTCCGTCAAATGTACATAGTTTTACAGTTGCTTGCGCGCACCCATCTTAGCTACAGTCACAGTTCGCTTGACTATGTTGTATTTTATATTGTTTAATTGTGTAGCTGTATCCAACTGTATTGAGGGGCCTCCAAGTTGTAATTATTCAAATTCAAATAGTTTATTGATGAAAACCACATGTTGGCGAGCATCAAAAGTATAAACATAAATACTCAACAAATAAACAGTACACAAAGTACAAAGTATAAAACTGACAAATTGAATTATAGTGTATTTTCCTATTTTAGAATGTTGTCGAGTCCTTTACGTTGATTTGTGCCTAAGTGTAAAGCTGAATAATGTCTCAAGTTGATTTACAAATTTCTTACTGATAAGAAACGGAATTAAAACAGTTGGTATATCTGACAGTTAGACATTAACTTACAAACTATCATTAGGAAATTAAAACAGTTGATATATCTGACAGTTAAACATTAACTTACAAACTATCATTAGGAAATTAAAACAGTTGGTATATCTGACAGCTAGATATTAACTTACAAACTATCATTAGGAAATTAAAACAGTTGATATATCTGACAGTTAAACATTAACTTACAAACTATCATTAGGAAATTAAAACAGTTGGTATATCTGACAGCTAGACATTAACTTACAAACTATCAGTAGGAAATTAAAACAGTTGATATATCTGACAGTTAGACATTAACTTACAAACTATCATTAGGAAGTTAAAACAGTTGGTATATCTGACAGTTAGACATTAACTTACAAACTATCACTAGGAAATTAAAACAGTTGATATATCTGACAGTTAGACATTAACTTACAAACTATCATTAGGAAATTAAAACAGTTGGTATATCTGACAGCTAGACATTAACTTACAAACTATCACTAGGAAATTAAAACAGTTGATATATCTGACAGTTAGACATTAACTTACAAACTATCATTAGGAAATTAAAACAGTTGGTATATCTGACAGCTAGACATTAACTTACAAACTATCATTAGGAAATTAAAACAATTAATATATCTGACAGTTAGACATTAACTTACAAACTATCACTAGGAAATTAAAACAGTTGATATATCTGACAGTTAAACATTAACTTACAAACTATCATTAGGAAATTAAAACAGTTGATATATCTGACAGTTAGACATTAACTTACAAACTATCATTAGGAAATTAAAACAGTTGATATATCTGACAGTTAGACATTAACTTACAAACTATCACTAGGAAATTAAAACAACAGTTGATATATCTGACAGTTAGACATTAACTTACAAACTATCATTAGGAAATTAAAACAGTTGATATATCTGACAGTTAGACATTAACTTACAAACTATCATTAGGAAATTAAAACAGTTGATATATCTGACAGTTAAACATTAACTTACAAACTATCATTAGGAAATTAAAACAGTTGATATATCTGACAGTTAGACATTAACTTACAAACTATCATTAGGAAATTAAAACAGTTGGTATATCTGACAGCTAGACATTAACTTACAAACTATCATTAGGAAATTAAAACAGTTGATATATCTGACAGTTAGACATTAACTTACAAACTATCATTAGGAAATTAAAACAGTTGGTATATCTGACAGCTAGACATTAACTTACAAACTATCACTAGGAAATTAAAACAGTTGGTGTATCTGACAGTTAGACATTAACTTACAAACTATCATTAGGAAATTAAAACAGTTGATATATCTGACAGTTAGACATTAACTTACAAACTATCATTAGGAAATTAAAACAGTTGATATATCTGACAGTTAGACATTAACTTACAAACTATCAATAGGAAATTAAAACAGTTGGTATATCTGACAGCTAGACATTAACTTACAAACTATCATTAGGAAATTAAAACAGTTGGTATATCTGACAGTTAGACATTAACATACAAACTATCATTAGGAAATTAAAACAGTTGGTATATCTGACAGTTAAACATTAACTTACAAACTATCATTAGGAAATTAAAACAGTTGGTATATCTGACAGCTAGACATTAACTTAGAAACTATCATTAGGAAATTAAAACAATTAATATATCTGACAGTTAGACATTAACTTACAAACTATCACTAGGAAATTAAAACAGTTGATATATCTGACAGCTAAGCATTAACTTACAAACTATCATTAGGAAATTAAAACAGTTGATATATCTGACAGTTAGACATTAACTTACAAACTATCATTAGGAAATTAAAACAGTTGGTATATCTGACAGTTAGACATTAACTTACAAACTATCACTAGGAAATTAAAACAGTTGGTATATCTGACAGCTAGACATTAACTTACAAACTATCATTAGGAAATTAAAACAGTTGATATATCTGACAGTTAGACATTAACTTACAAACTATCACTAGGAAATTAAAACAACAGTTGATATATCTGACAGTTAGACATTAACTTACAAACTATCATTAGGAAATTAAAACAGTTGATATATCTGACAGTTAGACATTAACTTACAAACTATCATTAGGAAATTAAAACAGTTGATATATCTGACAGTTAAACATTAACTTACAAACTATCATTAGGAAATTAAAACAGTTGATATATCTGACAGTTAGACATTAACTTACAAACTATCATTAGGAAATTAAAACAGTTGGTATATCTGACAGCTAGACATTAACTTACAAACTATCATTAGGAAATTAAAACAGTTGATATATCTGACAGTTAGACATTAACTTACAAACTATCATTAGGAAATTAAAACAGTTGGTATATCTGACAGCTAGACATTAACTTACAAACTATCACTAGGAAATTAAAACAGTTGGTGTATCTGACAGTTAGACATTAACTTACAAACTATCATTAGGAAATTAAAACAGTTGATATATCTGACAGTTAGACATTAACTTACAAACTATCATTAGGAAATTAAAACAGTTGATATATCTGACAGTTAGACATTAACTTACAAACTATCACTAGGAAATTAAAACAGTTGATATATCTGACAGCTAGACATTAACTTACAAACTATCACTAGGAAATTAAAACAACAGTTGATATATCTGACAGTTAGACATTAACTTACAAACTATCATTAGGAAATTAAAACAGTTGATATATCTGACAGTTAGACATTAACTTACAAACTATCATTAGGAAATTAAAACAGTTGATATATCTGACAGTTAAACATTAACTTACAAACTATCATTAGGAAATTAAAACAGTTGATATATCTGACAGTTAGACATTAACTTACAAACTATCATTAGGAAATTAAAACAGTTGGTATATCTGACAGCTAGACATTAACTTACAAACTATCATTAGGAAATTAAAACAGTTGATATATCTGACAGTTAGACATTAACTTACAAACTATCATTAGGAAATTAAAACAGTTGGTATATCTGACAGCTAGACATTAACTTACAAACTATCACTAGGAAATTAAAACAGTTGGTGTATCTGACAGTTAGACATTAACTTACAAACTATCACTAGGAAATTAAAACAGTTGATATATCTGACAGCTAGACATTAACTTACAAACTATCACTAGGAAATTAAAACAACAGTTGATATATCTGACAGTTAGACATTAACTTACAAACTATCATTAGGAAATTAAAACAGTTGATATATCTGACAGTTAGACATTAACTTACAAACTATCATTAGGAAATTAAAACAGTTGATATATCTGACAGTTAAACATTAACTTACAAACTATCATTAGGAAATTAAAACAGTTGATATATCTGACAGTTAGACATTAACTTACAAACTATCATTAGGAAATTAAAACAGTTGGTATATCTGACAGCTAGACATTAACTTACAAACTATCATTAGGAAATTAAAACAGTTGATATATCTGACAGTTAGACATTAACTTACAAACTATCATTAGGAAATTAAAACAGTTGGTATATCTGACAGCTAGACATTAACTTACAAACTATCACTAGGAAATTAAAACAGTTGGTGTATCTGACAGTTAGACATTAACTTACAAACTATCACTAGGAAATTAAAACAGTTGATATATCTGACAGTTAGACATTAACTTACAAACTATCATTAGGAAATTAAAACAGTTGGTATATCTGACAGCTAGAAATTAACTTACAAACTATCATTAGGAAATTAAAACAGTTGATATATCTGACAGTTAGACATTAACTTACAAACTATCATTAGGAAATTAAAACAGTTGGTATATCTGACAGCTAGACATTAACTTACAAACTATCACTAGGAAATTAAAACAGTTGATATATCTGACAGTTAGACATTAACTTACAAACTATCAATAGGAAATTAAAACAGTTGGTATATCTGACAGTTAGACATTAACTTACAAACTATCATTAGGAAATTAAAACAGTTGGTATATCTGACAGTTAGACATTAACATACAAACTATCATTAGGAAATTAAAACAGTTGGTATATCTGACTAAACATTAACTTACAAACTATCATTAGGAAATTAAAACAGTTGGTATATCTGACAGCTAGACATTAACTTACAAACTATCATTAGGAAGTTAAAACAGTTGGTATATCTGACAGTTAGACATTAACTTACAAACTATCACTAGGAAATTAAAACAGTTGATATATCTGACAGTTAGACATTAACTTACAAACTATCATTAGGAAATTAAAACAGTTGGTATATCTGACAGCTAGACATTAACTTACAAACTATCATTAGGAAATTAAAACAGTTGATATATCTGACAGTTAGACATTAACTTACAAACTATCATTAGGAAATTAAAACAGTTGGTATATCTGACAGCTAGACATTAACTTACAAACTATCACTAGGAAATTAAAACAGTTGATATATCTGACAGTTAGACATTAACTTACAAACTATCAATAGGAAATTAAAACAGTTGGTATATCTGACAGTTAGACATTAACTTACAAACTATCATTAGGAAATTAAAACAGTTGGTATATCTGACAGTTAGACATTAACTTACAAACTATCACTAGGAAATTAAAACAGTTGGTATATCTGACAGCTAGACATTAACTTACAAACTATCACTAGGAAATTAAAACAGTTGATATATCTGACAGTTAAACATTAACTTACAAACTATCATTAGGAAATTAAAACAGTTGATATATCTGACAGTTAGACATTAACTTACAAACTATCATTAGGAAATTAAAACAGTTGGTATATCTGACAGTTAGACATTAACTTACAAACTATCATTAGGAAGTTACAACAGTTGGTATATCTGACAGTTAGACATTAACTTACAAACTATCACTAGGAAATTAAAACAGTTGATATATCTGACAGTTAGACATTAACTTACAAACTATCATTAGGAAATTAAAACAGTTGGTACATCTGACAGCTAGACATTAACTTACAAACTATCATTAGGAAATTAAAACAGTTGATATATCTGACAGTTAGACATTAACTTAGAAACTATCATTAGGAAATTAAAACAATTAATATATCTGACAGTTAGACATTAACTTACAAACTATCACTAGGAAATTAAAACAGTTGATATATCTGACAGCTAAGCATTAACTTACAAACTATCATTAGGAAATTAAAACAGTTGATATATCTGACAGTTAGACATTAACTTACAAACTATCATTAGGAAATTAAAACAGTTGGTATATCTGACAGTTAGACATTAACTTACAAACTATCACTAGGAAATTAAAACAGTTGGTATATCTGACAGCTAGACATTAACTTACAAACTATCATTAGGAAATTAAAACAGTTGATATATCTGACAGTTAGACATTAACTTACAAACTATCACTAGGAAATTAAAACAACAGTTGATATATCTGACAGTTAGACATTAACTTACAAACTATCATTAGGAAATTAAAACAGTTGATATATCTGACAGTTAGACATTAACTTACAAACTATCATTAGGAAATTAAAACAGTTGATATATCTGACAGTTAAACATTAACTTACAAACTATCATTAGGAAATTAAAACAGTTGATATATCTGACAGTTAGACATTAACTTACAAACTATCATTAGGAAATTAAAACAGTTGGTATATCTGACAGCTAGACATTAACTTACAAACTATCATTAGGAAATTAAAACAGTTGATATATCTGACAGTTAGACATTAACTTACAAACTATCATTAGGAAATTAAAACAGTTGGTATATCTGACAGCTAGACATTAACTTACAAACTATCACTAGGAAATTAAAACAGTTGGTGTATCTGACAGTTAGACATTAACTTACAAACTATCATTAGGAAATTAAAACAGTTGATATATCTGACAGTTAGACATTAACTTACAAACTATCATTAGGAAATTAAAACAGTTGATATATCTGACAGTTAGACATTAACTTACAAACTATCACTAGGAAATTAAAACAGTTGATATATCTGACAGCTAGACATTAACTTACAAACTATCACTAGGAAATTAAAACAACAGTTGATATATCTGACAGTTAGACATTAACTTACAAACTATCATTAGGAAATTAAAACAGTTGATATATCTGACAGTTAGACATTAACTTACAAACTATCATTAGGAAATTAAAACAGTTGATATATCTGACAGTTAAACATTAACTTACAAACTATCATTAGGAAATTAAAACAGTTGATATATCTGACAGTTAGACATTAACTTACAAACTATCATTAGGAAATTAAAACAGTTGGTATATCTGACAGCTAGACATTAACTTACAAACTATCATTAGGAAATTAAAACAGTTGATATATCTGACAGTTAGACATTAACTTACAAACTATCATTAGGAAATTAAAACAGTTGGTATATCTGACAGCTAGACATTAACTTACAAACTATCACTAGGAAATTAAAACAGTTGGTGTATCTGACAGTTAGACATTAACTTACAAACTATCACTAGGAAATTAAAACAGTTGATATATCTGACAGCTAGACATTAACTTACAAACTATCACTAGGAAATTAAAACAACAGTTGATATATCTGACAGTTAGACATTAACTTACAAACTATCATTAGGAAATTAAAACAGTTGATATATCTGACAGTTAGACATTAACTTACAAACTATCATTAGGAAATTAAAACAGTTGATATATCTGACAGTTAAACATTAACTTACAAACTATCATTAGGAAATTAAAACAGTTGATATATCTGACAGTTAGACATTAACTTACAAACTATCATTAGGAAATTAAAACAGTTGGTATATCTGACAGCTAGACATTAACTTACAAACTATCATTAGGAAATTAAAACAGTTGATATATCTGACAGTTAGACATTAACTTACAAACTATCATTAGGAAATTAAAACAGTTGGTATATCTGACAGCTAGACATTAACTTACAAACTATCACTAGGAAATTAAAACAGTTGGTGTATCTGACAGTTAGACATTAACTTACAAACTATCACTAGGAAATTAAAACAGTTGATATATCTGACAGTTAGACATTAACTTACAAACTATCATTAGGAAATTAAAACAGTTGGTATATCTGACAGCTAGAAATTAACTTACAAACTATCATTAGGAAATTAAAACAGTTGATATATCTGACAGTTAGACATTAACTTACAAACTATCATTAGGAAATTAAAACAGTTGGTATATCTGACAGCTAGACATTAACTTACAAACTATCACTAGGAAATTAAAACAGTTGATATATCTGACAGTTAGACATTAACTTACAAACTATCAATAGGAAATTAAAACAGTTGGTATATCTGACAGTTAGACATTAACTTACAAACTATCATTAGGAAATTAAAACAGTTGGTATATCTGACAGTTAGACATTAACATACAAACTATCATTAGGAAATTAAAACAGTTGGTATATCTGACTAAACATTAACTTACAAACTATCATTAGGAAATTAAAACAGTTGGTATATCTGACAGCTAGACATTAACTTACAAACTATCATTAGGAAGTTAAAACAGTTGGTATATCTGACAGTTAGACATTAACTTACAAACTATCACTAGGAAATTAAAACAGTTGATATATCTGACAGTTAGACATTAACTTACAAACTATCAATAGGAAATTAAAACAGTTGGTATATCTGACAGTTAGACATTAACTTACAAACTATCATTAGGAAATTAAAACAGTTGGTATATCTGACAGTTAGACATTAACTTACAAACTATCACTAGGAAATTAAAACAGTTGGTATATCTGACAGCTAGACATTAACTTACAAACTATCACTAGGAAATTAAAACAGTTGATATATCTGACAGTTAAACATTAACTTACAAACTATCATTAGGAAATTAAAACAGTTGATATATCTGACAGTTAGACATTAACTTACAAACTATCATTAGGAAATTAAAACAGTTGGTATATCTGACAGTTAGACATTAACTTACAAACTATCATTAGGAAGTTACAACAGTTGGTATATCTGACAGTTAGACATTAACTAACAAACTATCACTAGGAAATTAAAACAGTTGATATATCTGACAGTTAGACATTAACTTACAAACTATCATTAGGAAATTAAAACAGTTGGTACATCTGACAGCTAGACATTAACTTACAAACTATCATTAGGAAATTAAAACAGTTGATATATCTGACAGTTAGACATTAACTTACAAACTATCATTAGGAAATTAAAACAGTTGATATATCTGACAGTTAGACATTAACTTACAAACTATCAATAGGAAATTAAAACAGTTGGTATATCTGACAGTTAGACATTAACTTACAAACTATCATTAGGAAATTAAAACAGTTGGTATATCTGACAGTTAGACATTAACATACAAACTATCATTAGGAAATTAAAACAGTTGGTATATCTGACAGTTAAACATTAACTTACAAACTATCATTAGGAAATTAAAACAGTTGGTATATCTGACAGCTAGACATTAACTTAGAAACTATCATTAGGAAATTAAAACAATTAATATATCTGACAGTTAGACATTAACTTACAAACTATCACTAGGAAATTAAAACAGTTGATATATCTGACAGCTAAGCATTAACTTACAAACTATCATTAGGAAATTAAAACAGTTGATATATCTGACAGTTAGACATTAACTTACAAACTATCATTAGGAAATTAAAACAGTTGGTATATCTGACAGCTAGACATTAACTTACAAACTATCACTAGGAAATTAAAACAGTTGATATATCTGACAGTTAGACATTAACTTACAAACTATCAATAGGAAATTAAAACAGTTGGTATATCTGACAGCTAGACATTAACTTACAAACTATCACTAGGAAATTAAAACAGTTGATATATCTGACAGTTAGACATTAACTTACAAACTATCATTAGGAAATTAAAACAGTTGGTATATCTGACAGCTAGAAATTAACTTACAAACTATCATTAGGAAATTAAAACAGTTGATATATCTGACAGTTAGACATTAACTTACAAACTATCATTAGGAAATTAAAACAGTTGGTATATCTGACAGCTAGACATTAACTTACAAACTATCACTAGGAAATTAAAACAGTTGATATATCTGACAGTTAGACATTAACTTACAAACTATCAATAGGAAATTAAAACAGTTGGTATATCTGACAGTTAGACATTAACTTACAAACTATCATTAGGAAATTAAAACAGTTGGTATATCTGACAGTTAGACATTAACATACAAACTATCATTAGGAAATTAAAACAGTTGGTATATCTGACTAAACATTAACTTACAAACTATCATTAGGAAATTAAAACAGTTGGTATATCTGACAGCTAGACATTAACTTACAAACTATCATTAGGAAGTTAAAACAGTTGGTATATCTGACAGTTAGACATTAACTTACAAACTATCACTAGGAAATTAAAACAGTTGATATATCTGACAGTTAGACATTAACTTACAAACTATCATTAGGAAATTAAAACAGTTGGTATATCTGACAGCTAGACATTAACTTACAAACTATCATTAGGAAATTAAAACAGTTGATATATCTGACAGTTAGACTTTAACTTACAAACTATCATTAGGAAATTAAAACAGTTGGTATATCTGACAGCTAGACATTAACTTGCAAACTATCACTAGGAAATTAAAACAGTTGATATATCTGACAGTTAGACATTAACTTACAAACTATCAATAGGAAATTAAAACAGTTGGTATATCTGACAGTTAGACATTAACTTACAAACTATCATTAGGAAATTAAAACAGTTGGTATATCTGACAGTTAGACATTAACATACAAACTATCACTAGGAAATTAAAACAGTTGGTATATCTGACAGTTAAACATTAACTTACAAACTATCATTAGGAAATTAAAACAGTTGATATATCTGACAGTTAGACATTAACTTACAAACTATCATTAGGAAATTAAAACAGTTGGTATATCTGACAGTTAGACATTAACTTACAAACTATCATTAGGAAGTTAAAACAGTTGGTATATCTGACAGTTAGACATTAACTTACAAACTATCACTAGGAAATTAAAACAGTTGATATATCTGACAGTTAGACATTAACTTACAAACTATCATTAGGAAATTAAAACAGTTGGTACATCTGACAGCTAGACATTAACTTACAAACTATCATTAGGAAATTAAAACAGTTGATATATCTGACAGTTAGACATTAACTTACAAACTATCAATAGGAAATTAAAACAGTTGGTATATCTGACAGTTAGACATTAACTTACAAACTATCATTAGGAAATTAAAACAGTTGGTATATCTGACAGTTAGACATTAACATACAAACTATCATTAGGAAATTAAAACAGTTGGTATATCTGACAGTTAAACATTAACTTACAAACTATCATTAGGAAATTAAAACAGTTGGTATATCTGACAGCTAGACATTAACTTACAAACTATCACTAGGAAATTAAAACAGTTGATATATCTGACAGTTAGACATTAACTTACAAACTATCATTAGGAAATTAAAACAGTTGGTACATCTGACAGCTAGACATTAACTTACAAACTATCATTAGGAAATTAAAACAGTTGATATATCTGACAGTTAGACATTAACTTACAAACTATCAATAGGAAATTAAAACAGTTGGTATATCTGACAGCTAGACATTAACTTACAAACTATCATTAGGAAATTAAAACAGTTGGTATATCTGACAGTTAGACATTAACATACAAACTATCATTAGGAAATTAAAACAGTTGGTATATCTGACAGTTAAACATTAACTTACAAACTATCATTAGGAAATTAAAACAGTTGGTATATCTGACAGCTAGACATTAACTTACAAACTATCATTAGGAAGTTAAAACAGTTGGTATATCTGACAGTTAGACATTAACTTACAAACTATCACTAGGAAATTAAAACAGTTGATATATCTGACAGTTAGACATTAACTTGCAAACTATCATTAGGAAATTAAAACAGTTGGTACATCTGACAGCTAGACATTAACTTACAAACTATCATTAGGAAATTAAAACAGTTGATATATCTGACAGTTAGACATTAACTTACAAACTATCAATAGGAAATTAAAACAGTTGGTATATCTGACAGTTAGACATTAACTTACAAACTATCATTAGGAAATTAAAACAGTTGGTATATCTGACAGTTAGACATTAACACACAAACTATCATTAGGAAATTAAAACAGTTGGTATATCTGACAGTTAAACATTAACTTACAAACTATCATTAGGAAATTAAAACAGTTGGTATATCTGACAGCTAGACATTAACTTACAAACTATCACTAGGAAATTAAAACAGTTGATATATCTGACAGTTAGACATTAACTTACAAACTATCATTAGGAAATTAAAACAGTTGGTACATCTGACAGCTAGACATTAACTTACAAACTATCATTAGGAAATTAAAACAGTTGATATATCTGACAGTTAGACATTAACTTACAAACTATCAATAGGAAATTAAAACAGTTGGTATATCTGACAGTTAGACATTAACTTACAAACTATCATTAGGAAATTAAAACAGTTGGTATATCTGACAGTTAGACATTAACATACAAACTATCATTAGGAAATTAAAACAGTTGGTATATCTGACAGTTAAACATTAACTTACAAACTATCATTAGGAAATTAAAACAGTTGGTATATCTGACAGCTAGACATTAACTTACAAACTATCATTAGGAAATTAAAACAGTTGATATATCTGACAGTTAGACATTAACTTACAAACTATCATTAGGAAATTAAAACAGTTGGTATATCTGACAGTTAGACATTAACTTACAAACTATCACTAGGAAATTAAAACAGTTGGTATATCTGACAGCTAGACATTAACTTACAAACTATCACTAGGAAATTAAAACAACAGTTGATATATCTGACAGTTAAACATTAACTTACAAACTATCATTAGGAAATTAAAACAGTTGATATATCTGACAGTTAGACATTAACTTACAAACTATCATTAGGAAATTAAAACAGTTGGTATATCTGACAGCTAGACATTAACTTACAAACTATCATTAGGAAATTAAAACAGTTGATATATCTGACAGTTAGACATTAACTTACAAACTATCATTAGGAAATTAAAACAGTTGGTATATCTGACAGCTAGACATTAACTTACAAACTATCACTAGGAAATTAAAACAGTTGATATATCTGACAGTTAGACATTAACTTACAAACTATCACTAGGAAATTAAAACAGTTGATATATCTGACAGTTAGACATTAACTTACAAACTATCATTAGGAAATTAAAACAGTTGGTATATCTGACAGCTAGACATTAACTTACAAACTATCATTAGGAAATTAAAACAGTTGATATATCTGACAGTTAGACATTAACTTACAAACTATCATTAGGAAATTAAAACAGTTGGTATATCTGACAGCTAGACATTAACTTACAAACTATCACTAGGAAATTAAAACAGTTGATATATCTGACAGTTAGACATTAACTTACAAACTATAATTAGGAAATTAAAACAGTTGGTATATCTGACAGTTAGACATTAACATACAAACTATCATTAGGAAATTAAAACAGTTGGTATATCTGACAGTTAAACATTAACTTACAAACTATCATTAGGAAATTAAAACAGTTGGTATATCTGACAGCTAGACATTAACTTACAAACTATCATTAGGAAGTTAAAACAGTTGGTATATCTGACAGTTAGACATTAACTTACAAACTATCACTAGGAAATTAAAACAGTTGATATATCTGACAGTTAGACATTAATTTACAAACTATCATTAGGAAATTAAAACAGTTGGTATATCTGACAGCTAGACATTAACTTACAAACTATCATTAGGAAATTAAAACAGTTGATATATCTGACAGTTAGACATTAACTTACAATCTATCATTAGGAAATTAAAACAGTTGGTATATCTGACAGCTAGACATTAACTTACAAACTATCACTAGGAAATTAAAACAGTTGATATATCTGACAGTTAGACATTAACTTACAAACTATCAATAGGAAATTAAAACAGTTGGTATATCTGACAGTTAGACATTAACTTACAAACTATCATTAGGAAATTAAAACAGTTGGTATATCTGACAGTTAGACATTAACATACAAACTATCATTAGGAAATTAAAACAGTTGGTATATCTGACAGTTAAACATTAACTTACAAACTATCATTAGGAAATTAAAACAGTTGGTATATCTGACAGCTAGACATTAACGTACAAACTATCATTAGGAAATTAAAACAATTAATATATGTGACAGTTAGACATTAACTTACAAATTATCACTAGGAAATTAAAACAGTTGATATATCTGACAGCTAGACATTAACTTACAAACTATCATTAGGAAATTCAAACAGTTGATATATCTGACAGTTAGACATTAACTTATAAACTATCATTAGGAAATTAAAGCAGTTGGTATATCTGACAGTTAGACATTAACTTACAAACTATCATTAGGAAATTAAAACAGTTGATATATCTGACAGTTAGACATTAACTTACAAACTATCATTAGGAAATTAAACCCACAAACTAAAATAACAAATTTTAAACTATGTTTAAACGAGCCCCAGTGTTCACACCCCTCGCGAGCCCCAGGGTTCACACCCCTCGCGATCACCAGGGTTCACATCTTGTCTTCGTCCTGTGTCTTGTGTACCCAATGTTGCAAGTTTCTCAAGATTGTCCATTCTTGATTGCCCCTTTCGGTTTTCTCTAACGTTTATTTATGACAAAAGAAAATGTAAAGTCAAGAATATGAAGAATATAAAAACAACATGACTAGTGTGTAATTAGTATTAAAACGTGTTTAAAGAACACTGAAGTATGATAAGAATCATACAAAAGCTCATCCCAATAATACATCTGCAAATAGAGCGATAAGTTTTTCAATTATGTTTAAATTGAAAATATTCTTGTGACAAGTAATATCTTTCATGACATTTTAGAGTCCGTTATGTTACAGAAATTTTGTGTCTCAGTAGTAAATACATAAATCAACAAACAAACCATGAAGATTGAGTGGGATACCAAAACTACTCATTCTTCCTTATTACCAGATATCTGAAGTGCATCCGTGGTGTCATGGTAAGCGTGCTAACCTCGAGTGTAGTAGATTTATTGGTTCGAGTCCGATCGGTAGGATCAAACCAAAGATAATACAATTGGTATTTACTGCTTATCTTGCAACATTAAGGATACGAGCAATGATGGCGGTGACTCGGAATGAGGATAATGTGACTGAGTGCAGTGACACGTCTATCTGCGAACTGTCGTTTCAGTGAGATATAAAATCCAACTAAACGTGCTTATCTAGCACAAAGCGGACATCATCATCTGTGCGAAATGTAACCTATACTCGTCCTTGATATAGCTGCAAATTGCAATTGTTCACTTGGTTTTAAACATCGATCACTCACTGACTGCAAGACATTTGCAGTGTGGTATTTTTTTTATTTTTTTTTATTTTTAATCATAATGTGTACATAATACTATCAAAAGAAATATTTAAGCAGCCCACACTACAAATGTTATTGATATATTTTAAGAATACACAACTCGTATAAGTAATATCAGTGGTCAAATTTTATATCAGTTATATATTAGTAAACTGTATTAATATGTGGCGTACAACAACATAAATCTAGTGTTTATCTAGTGTTCAACACCTTCCTATAAAGATTTGCCCCCTTAAACAAAATGATAAAAATGTACATACATAAATCTATATCTATAATGTTTTAGTGTTAGTACACACGGGTCGTGTCAGGAATAATCTTCATCAGGTAAGCTCAAAGTTCAAAGATAGGAATGCCAAATGATTCAAGTCTTGGGAATAAGAAAGTCATATGTTAAAATAGATTGATTGGCCCAAACCTCCACCAATGGTGAAAAGCAAATCTTAAGTTTCCACACTAGCAGTTGAAAGATATCTTACAAAGTCATAAAATATACTTTTCGCATTAAAAATGTCCCAAAGCGGTCACATAAGTAAACACATTTAGTCCATAAGAGTATATTACACTATATTTAAACACACATCTTCAAAAAAGATGTACTCCAATTTATTTTACTCCAAGACTCCACTTAGACAACACTCTACTCTGCAAATTGGGGCCCGGGTGGCTCAATGAGTTAGGTAGTTGGATTACCTACAACTCATACAAGCCTATCACCAATACGGCGCAAGTGATAAAGTTTACCAGTTGCTTGCCCATGGTTGGTGGTTCTCTCCAGGTACTCCGGCTTCTTCCATCACAAAAACCGGTCGCCATGATATAGTTGAAATATTGTTGAAAGTGGCGTTAAACACAAAAAATCAAATCAAATTACTCTGTAAAGTGTATGGTACCGATTACAGGGATGATGATATCTTTGAGTAACAGGTAGATATGAAAATAATATCCCACGAAGCTTAACATTATGTAGTACATGTAAAGTTATAGATGATGAATCCCATTTCTTTTTATCCTGTAAAATTAATAATAATTCAAGAAAATGTTTTTGATAACTTTCACATCCAGTATAATGACCTTGCAGAAAACAATATAAATAATATTTTAAATCCATCTATCACCCAGCAAGTTAAGTCTCTATGCTCCTTTATTAACCTGTCGTTAAGGACCGTCGTGGTCGTGATCGTATGGTAGTTGGATTTATAACTACTTATGCAATCAGTGCCTATCACCAATAAAACTGACCGCCAGAATATAACTAAAATATTGTTGAAAGTGGAGCTAAACACCATAAACCTAACCTAACATTAAACAGTCTTAAGAACGGGTGGCGTGACGCTCTTAACTCCATACGTTTACATGAATATGTTGTGTTATTTTAGTTTTATGTTTAAGAGTATTTCCTTGTTTGACACATTTGCATAGGTAATGTTCCATTTAATAGTAACTATTGAAACTGCATCGGTGGCGTAATGGTTATCGTGCTTGTGTTGAGTATGGTAGATCGTTGGTTCGTGCCCCGATCAGGTCAAACCAAAGACTGTACAATTGGTATATGTTGCTTCTCCACTAAGCACGCAGCATTAAGGAGAAAGAGCAAAGACTGGTTGGCTAGGAATCAGGATAATGTGTCCGGTGGAGCGACATGTCTATCCGCGAACTGTTGTTGCAGTGAACTAGCACTATACAAATCTAACTAAGCGTGTTGGTTTAGTACAATGCGGACCTCATTATCATCTCATACAAAATTAACTTGTTCTCGCCATGATATAGCTGACAAATTGCCGAGTTGGCGCTAAACAACTTCACCTCATTCACTGACTGTAACCTTTGACCCAAATGTGGGTATATCTTGGTACATAAACTTCAGTAAAAAGTGATGGGATTAAACTAGTTAAATACTTATAGTTCTCCAATTGAAGTATCGAAAGATTTTGAGCGTTCCTGATGAAGGTTATTCCGGAAACGTGTCATGTCCACTAAATTTGATATCTACGTTTTAATTGTTTAAGTTGTCGGCTTTGACTTGCTTTCCACATCCAATGTCATTTTTATTTGTCCACATATTTACTTGTTTAAGGCAAACATTTACTCAATGAACTTTTCTATTCATCATGTTCCACCCACGTGCATATCCGTGCATATCCGGCGCGATATTGAATCAACGATATGATTCACGCAATTGTTATAATGAGCCATTCATACTTTTCATAGAATTAGGTACAAATATTACTTTTAGAAAATATGAAATTTTATCTGTATTATTGAATATCAGCAGATGTATAGGTGAGGTCAAAGTAAGTTCACAGTTGCTAAATAATGTAATTATTAATGAAACTAAGGTTCTCCTTCCTCAGGCATACATGTAGGTGGCCTTTCGCCGATTTTGGATATCCTGTTGAGGCCCTTTAGCTTTATTGCTCCCAAAATTATAAATTATTTGGCTTTCCAATCTTTCGATTTTGAGCGTACCTGATGAAGGTTATTCCAGACACGCGTCGTGCGCACTAAATTTGATATCTACGTTTTTATTAACAATCAATCACAGCTCACAAATTGATCATTGTTTGTTAACTTTAGCGTGCTATTTAAAAGAAATAGCGAACTATTTGTGAAAAAAAGGTTTTTAACGTGCTACAAATCGGTAAGATGAGGAGTGCCCATAGGAATACTGACTATCTGTTGACAAACACGTCCATCAAACATAATACATATGCTGCCAATAAATAAAATCGGGAATCTTTATTTTGCTAGAATCAGAGCCGTTGTTTACAAAATAAGATGTAAGCTCCCTAAGACAAGATATTTGTATCTACGTTGGACATTTTTTTAATGAAACAAAAGTATTTGAGTTTATAGTACGGAATAGTGGTGCAAATGGTTGAGCAGTAAATTGTTGTATTGCCATTACGTACGGAGAGTAGCCTGAATTGTATCTATTATAGCAGATCATTAGAAATGTTCAGAATCCACATCTGATTCACACCACCCTAGCGTCGAGGTAACTATGAAGCCCGGTTTTGACTGGTGACATAATAGGTGTTATCAAAATGGAAAGAGGTTTCGTAAACAGTAAAGTGATGAAAGATCCAGTTCTTCGTCCTCGGTTGAAATTCCAAAGGAACATATAACAAATTGATAACTGTCCAGGATTTCCTCTTCCGTAAGTGTCATTGGGGTATATGTCGGGTTGCCAGGTGAATTTCAATACTCAATACCCAACTCTTCAAACAGTCTATGCAATGTGATTTACATTACACGATATTGTTACGGGCCTTGCCTGCAGGGACAACAACATACTTTTTATGGACGTAAGATCAGTGTTTGGCAAATCGATATTGCACGGGTGTTCATTGACCCATTATGTTGTTCCAATTTGCACCAATGACTTCATAGCCTTAACGCATTCAGAAAGAGTATCTATGTCCTTTGTTCAATGCTTTGCCATTTTACCTGGTACAATCCTCGACAGACTCTATCAGAATTTATGCTATGTTTAAAAAATGGATACTCCTCAAAATTCCAGTCTGTTTTAATAAAAAAAAACAACAGCAAATTTTAACCCTAAATAGTATTTTGATATCCTCCATTTTCGAACTAACTCAACGTCAATCCGCCCATTAGTCAGTGCTATTGCATTCACATGGCTTATTAGATATATTTATGTTTGAAATTTACAATTCCTTAAAAAGTAATTCATTAAAACTAAGGTCGATTCCCCTCAGGCGTAGATACCTTAATCGATGTTGGGTATTCTGTTTAGACGCTTTGGATTACTTGTCCTCAAAGACTTACACATTAGTTGGCCTTCTCATCTTTTGACTATAAATCGTACCTGATGATGGTTATTCGAAAACGCTTGGTACACATTATATTATATATTTTCGTTTGTATTTAAATAAACGTTAGAGAAAACCGAAGGGGCAATCAATAATGCACAATCCAGAGAAACTGGCAACATTGGTTACATAAGATACAGTACGAAGATAACTGAAAACACAACACAGACAACTAAAAAAGATGAGCAACACGGACCCCACCACAAACCGTGTTGAACCCATGTGTTCACGAAGGGTAACAATTTCCTGCTTCTTATCTATGGTATTTCTATTGAATATCTTCTTGTAAAATATTATCAAAATATATCTATTACTCATGTTATGTCATAAACAATTGACAATTTTCATAATCCCAGTTTTCTAAAACAAAAGCAAAACCTTAACCGTAATACTATTCTGATATCTTCAATTTTTGAACGTATCTAAGGTCGTTCTATTAACAAGCTTCCTGTAAAATATAATCAACATATCGTGTCGTTCACAGGAAATGATGATCTTCCGGAGCACCTGAGATCACCCTCGCTTTTAATGGGGTTCGTGTTGCATGGTCTTTAGTTTCCTGTGCAGAGTTTTGTAAATCATTGTTTGTTATTTTGTCCTTTTTTCTTTTGGTCATTGTATTGTCTGTCCTTCTTCGATTTATGGCCTAATTCTGATTACCCTTTTGGTAAATTCCAAATTGTCTTAATACTGGAATGAAACAAAATAACACTGTTATTTCCAGAAATATTTTGTTTATAAGATCTTTAAATATTTAATGATTCAATACTAGATCTTGATCATACAAAAGAAGTTAATATTCTAATTGCTATAACTAATTCTTTTATAGCAAAATGCTAAATTGAAAAGGCAATTAAAAACCTAAAAATCAATAAATCTTCTGAATACGATGAAACAGTTAATAAATTCTAGCAACTTTCATTTATGAAATAATGTCTGATATTCACGCTGAAAAATGTTATTGGTATCATACCGTATCCTTGGCTTTTGGGAATATCATTCCTGTATTAAAAAAAAGGAAGTAAATTTGAATTTTGATCTAATTACTATTTTAAGATGTGTTGGCAAAATATTTAATTACTACGAGGGAAGGTTTGGGTCCACAAGACTAGCTTATCTCCGCCACTTTTCTGTTATTGAAGTGCCCGTACCTAGCCATGAAAATGAGCCGTCATGTATATGCAGGCTAGGTATATCGATTTTGTCCTGTTTCTAATATTATTGATCAGATTTTGGAACTGTTGCGACGGTATAGTATTTCTTGTTTTTTGATTAGATTTTGGAACTGTTCAGACGGTGTGGTATTTTTTGTTTTTTGATTAGATTTTGGAACTGTTCCGACGATGTAGTATTTTTTTGTTTTTTGATTAGATTTTGAAACTGTTCCGACGGTGTGGTATTTTTTGTTTTTTGATTAGATTTTGGAACTGTTCCGATGGTGTGGTATTTTTTGTTTTTTGATTAGATTTTGGAACTGTTCCGACGGGGTGGTATTTTTTGTTTTTTGATTAGATTTTGGAACTGTTACGACGGTGTGGTATTTTTTGTATTTTGATTAGATTTTGGAACTGTTCCGACGGTGTGGTATTTTTTTGTTTTTTGATTAGATTTTAGAACTGTTCCGACGGTGTGGTATTTTTTGTTTTTTGATTAGATTTTGAAACTGTTCCGACGGTGTGGTATTTTTTGTTTTTTGATTAGACTTTGGAACCGTTCCGACGGTGTGGTATTTTTTTGTTTTTTGATTAGATTTTGGAACTGTTCCGACGGTGTGGTATTTTTTTGTTTTTTGATTAGATTTTGGAACTGTTCCGACGGTGTGGTATTTTTTGTATTTTGATTACATTTTGGAACTGTTCCGACGGTGTGGTATTTTTTGGTTTTTTGATTAGATTTTAGAACTGTTTCGACGGTGTGGTATTTTTTTGTTTTTTGATTAGATTTTGAAACTGTTCCAACGGTGTGGTATTTTTTGTTTTTTGATTAGATTTTGGAACTGTTCCGAGGGTGTGGTATTTTTTGTTTCTTGATTAGATTTTGAAACTGTTCCGACGGTGTGGTATTTTTTTGTTTATTGATTAGATTTTGGAACTGTTCCGACGGTGTGGTATTTTTTGTTTTTGTTAATTAGATTTTGAAACTGTTCCGACGATGTGGTATTTTTTGTTTTTTGATTAGACTTTGGAACTGTTCCGACGGTGTGGTATTTTTTTGTTTTTTGATTAGATTTTGAAACTGTTCCAACGGTGTGGTATTTTTTGTTTTTTGATTAGATTTTGGAACTGTTCCGAGGGTGTGGTATTTTTTGTTTCTTGATTAGATTTTGAAACTGTTCCGACGGTGTGGTATTTTTTTGTTTATTGATTAGATTTTGGAACTGTTCCGACGGTGTGGTATTTTTTGTTTTTGTTAATTAGATTTTGAAACTGTTCCGACGATGTGGTATTTTTTGTTTTTTGATTAGACTTTGGAACTGTTCCGACGGTGTGGTATTTTTTTGTTTTTTGATTAGATTTTGAAACTGTTCCGACGGTGTGGTATTTTTTGTTTTTTGATTAGATTTTGGAACTGTTCCGATGGTGTGGTATTTTACGTTTTTTTATTAGATTTTGGAACTGTTCCGACGGTGTGGTATTTTTTGTTTCTTGATTAGATTTTGGAACTGTTCCGACGGTGTGGTATTTTTTTGCTTATTGATTAGATTTTGGAACTGTTCCGACGGTGTTGTATTTTTTGTATTTTGATTAGATTTTGGAACTGTTCCGACGGTGTGGTATTTTTTTGTATTTTGATTAGATTTTGGAACTGTTCCGACGGTGTGGTATTTTTTGTTTTTTTATTAGATTTTGAAACTGTTCCGACGGTGTGGTATTTTTTGTTTTTTGATTAGACTTTGGAACTGTTCCGACGGTGTGGTATTTTTTTGTTTTTTGATTAGATTTTGGAACTGTTCCGACGGTGTGGTATTTTTTTTGCTTATTGATTAGATTTTGGAACTGTTCCGACGGTGTGGTATTTTTTGTATTTTGATTAGATTTTGGAACTGTTCCGACGGTGTGATATTTTTTTTGCTTTTTGATTAGATTTTGGAACTGTTCCGACGGTGTGGTATTTTTTTGTTTTTTTATTAGATTTTGGAACTGTTCCGACGGTGTGGTATTTTTTGTATTTTGATTAGATTTTGGAACTGTTCCGACGGTGTGGTATTTTTTTGTTTTTTGATTAGATTTTAGAACTGTTCCGACGGTGTGGTATTTTTTGTTTTTTTTATTAGATTTTGAAACTGTTCCGACGGTGTGGTATTTTTTGTATTTTGATTAGATTTTGGAACTGTTCCGACGGTGTGGTATTTTTTTGTTTTTTGATTAGATTTTAGAACTGTTCCGACGGTGTGGTATTTTTTGTTTTTTGATTAGATTTTGAAACTGTTCCGACGGTGTGGTATTTTTTGTTTTTTGATTAGACTTTGGAACCGTTCCGACGGTGTGGTATTTTTTTGTTTTTTGATTAGATTTTGGAACTGTTCCGACGGTGTGGTATTTTTTGTATTTTGATTACATTTTGGAACTGTTCCGACGGTGTGGTATTTTTTGGTTTTTTGATTAAATTTTAGAACTGTTTCGACGGTGTGGTATTTTTTTGTTTTTTGATTAGATTTTGAAACTGTTCCAACGGTGTGGTATTTTTTGTTTTTTGATTAGATTTTGGAACTGTTCCGAGGGTGTGGTATTTTTTGTTTCTTGATTAGATTTTGAAACTGTTCCGACGGTGTGGTATTATTTTGTTTATTGATTAGATTTTGGAACTGTTCCGACGGTGTGGTATTTTTTGTTTTTTTTAATTAGATTTTGAAACTGTTCCGACGATGTGGTATTTTTTGTTTTTTGATTAGACTTTGGAACTGTTCCGACGGTGTGGTATTTTTTTGTTTTTTGATTAGATTTTGAAACTGTTCCGACGGTGTGGTATTTTTTGTTTTTTGATTAGATTTTGGAACTGTTCCGATGGTGTGGTATTTTACGTTTTTTTATTAGATTTTGGAACTGTTCCGACGGTGTGGTATTTTTTGTTTCTTGATTAGATTTTGGAACTGTTCCGACGGTGTGATATTTTTTTGTTTTTTTATTAGATTTTGGAACTGTTCCGACGGTGTGGTATATTTTGTTTTTTGAATAGATTTTGGAACTGTTCTGAGGGTGTGGTATTTTTTGTTTCTTGATTAGATTTTGAAACTGTTCCGACGGTGTGGTATTTTTTTGTATTTTGATTAGATTTTGGAACTGTTCCGACGGTGTGGTATTTTTTGTTTTTTTATTAGATTTTGAAACTGTTCCGACGGTGTGTATTTTTTGTTTTTTGATTAGACTTTGGAACTGTTCCGACGGTGTGGTATTTTTTTGTTTTTTGATTAGATTTTGAAACTGTTCCAACGGTGTGGTATTTTTTGTTTTTTGATTAGATTTTGGAACTGTTCCGACGATGTGGTATTTTTTTGTATTTTGATTAGATTTTGGAACTGTTCCGACGGTGTGGTATTTTTTTGCTTATTGATTAGATTTTGGAACTGTTCCGACGGTGTGGTATTTTTTGTATTTTGATTAGATTTTGGAACTGTTCCGACGGTGTGATATTTTTTTTGCTTTTTGATTAGATTTTGGAACTGTTCCGACGGTGTGGTATTTTTTTGTTTTTTTATTAGATTTTGGAACTGTTCCGACGGTGTGGTATTTTTTGTATTTTGATTAGATTTTGGAACTGTTCCGACGGTGTGGTATTTTTTTGTTTTTTGATTAGATTTTAGAACTGTTCCGACGGTGTGGTATTTTTTGTTTTTTTTATTAGATTTTGAAACTGTTCCGACGGTGTGGTATTTTTTGCTTTTTGATTAGATTTTGGAACTGTTCCGACGGTGTGGTATTTTTTGTTTCTTGATTAGATTTTGAAACTGTTCCGACGGTGTGGTATTTTTTGTATTTTGATTAGATTTTGGAACTGTTCCGACGGTGTGGTATTTTTTTGTTCTTTGATTAGATTTTGGAACTGTTCCGACGGTGTGGTATTTTTTGTATTTTGATTAGATTTTGGAACTGTTCCGACGGTGTGGTATTTTTTTGTTTTTTGATTAGATTTTAGAACTGTTCCGACGGTGTGGTATTTTTTTGTTTTTTTTATTAGATTTTGAAACTGTTCCGACGGTGTGATATTTTTTGCTTTTTGATTAGATTTTGGAACTGTTCCGACGGTGTGGTATTTTTTGTTTCTTGATTAGATTTTGAAACTGTTCCGACGGTGTGGTATTTTTTGTATTTTGATTAGATTTTGGAACTGTTCCGACGGTGTGGTATTTTTTTGTTCTTTGATTAGATTTTGGAACTGTTCCGATGGTGTGGTATTTTTTGTTTTTTTTATTAGATTTTGGAACTGTTCCGACGGTGTGGTATTTTTTGTTTTTTGATTATCTCCCTCAACAGAGGCCACCCATCTTATGGGGCCAGATTTCAAATGCACTGAGATAGTAAAATGCTTATTAATTATCTCCCTCAACAGAGGCCACCCATCTTATCAGGCCAGATTTCAAATGCATTGAGATAATAAAATACTATTTAATTATCTCCCTCAACAGAGGCCACCCATCTTATGAAGTCAGACTTCAAATGCACTGAGATAGTAAAATACTAATTAATTATCTCCCTCAGCAGAGGCCACCCATCTAATTAGGCCAGTTTTCAAATGCACTGAGATAATAAAATACTAATTAATTATCTCCCTCAAGAGAGAACAACCATCTTATGTGGCCAGATTTCAAATGCACTGAGATAGTAAAATACGTATTATGTTATCTGGATGTGAATTGATTGATACCGAAAATATCAGCCTGCTGAGCCATAATATGAAGCTTGTTGGCGAGTGAGTGAAGCGAACGAGTCACACATTTCATATTCTGTCGAGCAGGTTGATATTGTTCAGTATCAATCATATTCACATTCAGATGACATATTTATCATCCTGAAATCAAACATAAAGACGGATATATGGTCCATCTATAGTTTACGATATTTGTATTTTCGCGGGAAAAATCACATGGTTCACAATATTTATCCGCACTAACTCCTTTTGGCCAAATGCGCTTCAGAACATAGTTCGTAAGTAATTTGCAAATATACCATTCATTATTACAGTAAATGGTGGATTTTATAGCGTAACTTGATGAACATTTAACAAAAACAGCATAGATCAATGACAATGATTTAAAATCATGAAAATCTAAGTGATTCACCCATTGACATTAGCGGTTTTGCTTACCAATTTCGTGCCGGTTTAGAAAGCACAAACGTGACGACCTTGATGATGACGTAAAACAACGTATTCCCAGCAGATGTTATCAAGAATTCTGTCAAGTACATTTTTGCTTTAAAAAATTAAATATTAACTAGCTAATGGTGTTGATGAATTATCGTTTAAAATGTTGGGATAATTTGGTGATAACTCCTGCTGACAGTTGATAAGTCCTACTCACGCGATCTTTTGCTTATGGAGTTTTGCTTATGGAGTCAGCAGTTAGATATAGTGGGAGGGAAGGATGATAATAATTAATTATCTCCCTCAAGAGAGACCACCCATCTTATGAGGCCAGATAAGGAATTATTGGATTTGTAGAATTAGAAGGGATAAAGTAAGCATGTGTTAGAATAATATTTCATTTAAATTCCAAGTGGGTATTATTTTTGACTTAAGTGGCTTTAAAAAAATAATTAAATACATGTAATAATAAACCCATAGTACTGAAATTCTAGGGGATCAAATATAAATGATTTTGTGGATCCAATTTCTCATTTGCTTTCCAATTACTTTTTTTTTTTTAAATTTGGATAGTTTCAATATACAGTGTATAAGCAATCAAAAAATATTGAGAACAATTATGTCTCTTAACATTAATGTTACAGCATACAAAATGGCTCTCTTTGGTACTGTCAAAAAGTTGCTAAGCTTTTATTAAACCAAAACTGATGGATTTTGGAAGTGGTATACATAGAATTTCAACATAATATGGAATTAGAAATGCTTGGTATTTAAAGAAGCCGAAAATCTAAGGAGGACATATAATACAATGGCGAAAATAAAACTGACAAAAAGACAAACAATGACCTACAAAATATTACACAGAAAACTAAAGATTATTCAACCCGAACCCCTAAAAATATGTATGTGAACTCAGGGGCTCCATAAAGGTAAGCAGTTTCTGCTCCACTAGTGGCACCAGTCGTGTTACTCTTGATAAAAAACCCATTGATAAGTCATAATTGTTCATTTAATTACTGTATTGTTAATAGTTATAGAAATAATGAAATTACTCAAATGAAATGCCTTACTATTTGTTTTGATAAAATGACAATTAATAATCATGTATCAATTATTGATAATGACTCAAGAGTATATATGACAATTGCCATTTAATCTCAAACATTGGTTTGACATTTTTAATAATCTCTAACATTGTTGAGGCCTGAAACAATATTCAAATGCCATAGGTCTATTTAGTACAAACAATATCGAATAAAACAACGGATGACACTTATTAAATTTGTCTTCCGGGACCTGTTATTTAGATGGACATTCCGACAGTAAATAGCTTGTGGTTAACTTGAGGAATGATACTATACAAATATTGCATTTAATAGCGGAGTTTCGGGTGATATTGCCTCTCTGATATAAGTATACGAGAGATAACAAATGTTCGGCAGATGCACTTCCGATGTTCGTAACATCATAAACAAAATAAGATAAGAAAAAATTATTTTGATTCGGCATAAAATCAAATATACAACACAAGCTCTGAAGAGCTTTTATAGCATGCAGTAAAAATTTGGCAACAAATTAGAATGAATTAAAATTCCTTAAAACTATAGCATATGTCTAAGATTATAAAAATTTCGAAAAGAATAAAATAATATCAACTTGTATTGATTACCCAATTTCTGGAATGATGTGCAAATAATGAATGCAATTTGAAATTGAAATAAGATTCATGCAGAAATCAAACATAAAAATACAGCAATAACAGTCCAATAGCAACAAAAAGCAAGAGTAAATGAAAAGCAGCTAAAACAAATGTGTTACCTGCAAGCAGAACAGCGACATTTCGAACCACTCCAGGACTGGATCAGACTTTTAAAATGTGAAAAACTATTTTCAGTCCTGAAATGGTTCAGAAGGCTGTTCCATAACGTTGCAGCCGAAAACTTGAAAGATTTGTTACCGTAATGAGTTGACTTAACCCGGGGCACGTCCAGAACATTTACATACCTGAAAGAATATTTAGAATTTTTTACACTGACCAAATTTTGTAAGCACACAGGAGCTATTTTGTTCACAATTTTAAAAGTTTTTAGAGCCATTGTTCTTATCCAAAATGAAATCAACAGTTACTTGTGCAGGATATTTTGAAAGAATGTTGGTCCCAGACTTAAAATCGTATCTCATGGATAGAGGTATTAGAAAGGCCGCATTAGTTCGTTTGTGTCCAACTGCGTTTGATTTAGAGCTTGATGTCTTGACAACCTCAGATGATAAACTTTGGACAAATTGCGCAGGACTTTTCTTGTGAATGAGAAATACGCTACTCTAAAAAGCATAGCAAAAATTGATGACTAGGACACTGATTAAATGAAGCTACCTTGCAAAAAAATAAATGATGTACTGATTTATGTGTTGAAGAAAAGTAGTTGGACTAAAGAACAGTTGGTAAATATGAAAAATGTCAATGCCAATGGCTATAAACTATTCTTGGCAAACACTGATGGAATAACATTTAATACTAAATCGCTATAATTAGGAACAACACATGAACCAATTGCTAGACAATTGTACTTTAGGAAATACAAAGTTGAACATAAAAATGCTTATTTGTCAACAGCGGTCTTTTTCTTTCAAAGAAAACTCCATACGTTTTATATTTTGAAATCATTTATTTGTGAACATATCTATTTTGACAAAGCATTCTTTGATGAAATGTGATAGATTCTTTGAGAAATACATGTCATTTGATTAAATGTTTATCTTCAATTCAGTAAATAAATATTTATTTATGCAAACGTCTAATAGCTTGATTGATAGCTGCTTAGAAAATGTTTTGAGAAGATTTCGAAGTGTAAGATCATGTTAAGTTAATTTGTAGATTCTCATCAAAACACGTCCCAACTTAAACCACCTGCCCACGTTTCGTTTTTATAATTCTTCAGATTTTTTTTTACAATTGCATGTACTTTTCCGTGTTCTGTCAAATATATATTTTTTAAATATGTCCTCCCTCCAGGCCCATACAGTTTGTGATGTATACATGGATGATAATCTGAACAGTAACTTGATGTAGCCTAAATAAAGAACATGAAGTATACATGACCATACTAACCAAAGTCAATTAAGCATGACATATAGGTCATTGTAATTGGAGGGGGTTATGCTGCTTAACGTAACTTTCAACAATATTTCAGTTATATGGCGGCGGTCAGTTTTATTGGTGAAGGAGACCGTAATACCCGGAGAAAACCATTGACTGTTCGCAAGTCACTGACAAACTTCATCACATAATGTTGTATCGAGTAGAACTCGCCTGAGCAGAGCGGGATTCAAACTCTTAACGTTAATGATGATGGGCACTGATTGCATAGGTAGTTATTAATCCAACTACCATACGATCACAACACCCCCTCATTGCAATTGGATTTTGTTTTGATGCTGGTATCCTCTTTCAAATAAATATGAATGCAAGATTTTGAGATAGTAGACCCTTACAACACCTACAATTTTTAGCTTAGAAATTTGTTTGGAAGGGGTTTAGGCCATAATACATTAAATACTAGATTTACATTTGCCTGTCTTTTTTAAGTATAAATATTTTACTTTTTCCTAATTTCCTTTTACTTTTAATGTACAAAATGTAGCGTATTTTCACTAGATAAGAAAAGGCAAACAAAATTATCCATCTGCCATTCCCCATTTTTAGTAATATTTGAATGTGAATCTAATTTTTAATATATAGTGGTCTTTAGAGTTTACATATAACTTTCGGGATATTTCATTGTTTTCATGATAACACAAATTCAATCACGAAGGAATTGAGACCACCAATCTTTGAAAAATCACCGATAAACTTTATCCACTGTGTTGAAGACCTTGAAGTGACCTCTGGATGGTTATTCACTTCGGTATGTTTGCTTGTTTTATGGTGTTTAACGCCATTTTCAACAATATTTCCGGAGTACCCGTAGAAAACCACCGACCTGTAGCAAGTCACTGACAAACTTTATCACATAATGTTGTATCGAACAGGGTTCAAACTCACAACGTCAGTGTTGATAGGTACTGATGGCAGAGTTTGCTTGGAGAGGGGATTTTGTCTATGTCAAACTTGAATATCATCCCTTCTTTTCCAATAATCATGTTCGGTAATATAAGATAAAAACACAAACACTGAAGCAGAAGATCAAAATTAATCTATTATTTTGTAAAAACTAAAAAAGAAACAACATTATTATATATAACCGCATATCATATATATAATCAGTTCACTTTTTCACAAGAAGTTTTTCTAGATTGCACAAAAAACTTGATACTTTAAGAATCTGATTACGGTAGCAAGAGGTTTAAATTTCAAGTCAATTAATTACTCTTGATAACATACGAAAGTTTTTGAGTGTCTGAATAGCTCTCCCCGCATGCATTCTCTGAGAAGCTGTTTTTGTTAGTTTAACTTCTGCTACAGTGAACCTGTTACCTTTATCCCATTTGCATCATAGTCTCCAGAATAACTGCCCTTTGTGCTAGTACTAGTTTGACACCTCATCTTATCCATTTTCTGGATGGATATGCTAGATCTAATATTTTCTGGTTCCTTATACGTTATAGTTATTACAGAAAAACATTCACGGTATGAATGCTGTTTTGTCGGTCTGCCTTCAACAAAATGTTTAATACAAAGTAGATAGTATCTTTTTGTTACATAGTCCTTCCGTCTTACAAAGTCCAGCCATTTTTTTCTGATCGTTGGGGCTTTTTTCTCTGTTGAGAAGGGGGGTGGGGGAATTCTACACCAGCCATTTATCAGTATTTTCCCCTCTTCCTTTCGTCGGAATTACATCCCTCGGCAACACAACAATACGACTTAATGGATTTCAAATGGGAATTCATCATTTGTGAAGCAGTATCGTTGGATATTGAGCAAAGATTACATTTCTGTATTTTTTACGTGTTTTTATCGGAAGTTGACATGCTGAACATTTTTGTCAAACCACGTGATTCAGGTGTAAGCTAAATCCGGAAATTTCCGGAATGGATATAACTCGAAACTTCGCCATTGAGTGCGATATTATACATTTATTTCCCTTGCATAAGGGATATATGAAGATTTGTTCACCCGAGAAAAGTCACATTTCCCGAGGGCCTCAGGATATACTTGGCTACTTCAGAGTGTTAAAATATCCATATCTACTGATAGGAACGTAGATAGCGAATTTATCCCCGGTTATAGTAAAAAATAAGACATTTTGGATCCCGGCGGCCCACGTAAAAGTGACGTTTTCTTTGTTTCTGGAAAGAATAAGTAAAAGATATGAAAATTTCGAGTGCTTTTTACCCGGTATAGGGTTCTACCTTACAGTTGATCAAACCAACAGCTTTATATTCAATATATAGCCAAAATTAACTAAATTTGATTTTGGAGCGCAATGACCATGTCGCGAGCTTTAACGTCATATTATCCCCGTTTTGAAAATTAAAACAACATTTGATTGGTTAAATGGCTAGTTACACCCTGTAATATGGCCTAGCAACACCCGGGAATATGGGTGTTTTATACCCGGGGTTTTAACCAATCAAAAGATGTCATAATTTTCAAACCGGGGATAAGATGTGCTATTGAGCATTGAAAAGCAATATTGACCAAGGCCGAAGTCCGCGGTCAATATTGCTTTTCAGGGCTCCATAATAATAGGTTATTATACAGTGTTATGTACAATATGGAAAGATATTGTACGAGTCTGTATTGTATTGAACACCCGTATTGGACGAGACGCCGCAGGCGTCGAGTCCAATACGTGTTTTCAATACAATACGGACGAGTACACTATATTTCCATATTGTACATAACACTGTCTAATGACCTATTTATCATACAGCTGAAATGATCAATACTATAACAATAATTTTATGCTTAACTTTTAATACAGTCTAAATAGAACAACTGCACAACAGTATTTCGCTAGGAAAATGTTCTGTATCAATACAGATCTCGTAATCTCTAAAATGAATTAAAAACAGCAAAATAACTGATAAACAATTATTCTAAACAACTTTTTTTCCCTCAAACTGTTAAATATCGAACAAGTTAATTTGATTGTAGATTACAATTAAAAATAATTTACTAGCAGACGACAAAAACCAACGAGTTACTTCCCTTACATAATGTACAATACGAAAAAAAAACCGTATTGGACGTCCAATACGGAAAAAATACGGCTTCCGGTTATACAATAGGGGAAAAATAATGTCTTAAAATGGGTGTTTTTGATTGGATTAAAATTATAGCTGTATAATAACACATCTTATTAACCAATGACTTAAAATACAATAGAAAGTGACCATTTAATATGACAGCACGTTCTTTAACCTGACATTTATACAGAACCAATACAGATTTTTATCCTGCAATAACAGCATTTACCGACCAATATAGCCTGCCCAATATTTTTTTTGATATTGATCAGTTATAAATAGAACATACAAATGTAAAACGGGGCACATCGGAGGATATTGTTTTCAAATACATACACAAAATTATTTCAAATACCGTTATCATCGTCCAGTAAACGTTTAATTACGATTTGAAATTGCAGGATAAATACAATACATGTGCACTGTCGAAGCATATAGGTAAATATATGTATTCGGCGCGAAACGCGGGAAAAGGCTCGGCGAAGCCTCGCCCTTTCCCCCGTTTCTAAGTCTCATACACATATTATCCATATGCTTCGACAGTGCACAAGTATTGTATACATACGGGGCATGTGCCCTCTATAAAGACTTATACAGGGCATGTGCCCTGTATAAAGATTTATACAGGGCATAAGCCCTGTATTAATTCATATTGTAAACTTCCGGCTCCTGAAGTAGACTATATATGCAAACTTGACTGAACTTGTGAAATTTTTAAAAATTTAAAGTTCAAAATTACAAAAATTTCAAAATATTTCAAAATTTCAAAAAAATTCAAAATTTTCATAAAATTTCAAAATTTTTATATTTAAATAATAATATTGAAAAACATATGTAATATAAAATTTAAGGACTTTTTATTCTGTCAATATATTATATATGGACCTGTTAGGATTAATACAACCTGTATTAAGTCATCATGCAGTCGTATCAGGTCTTGATCAGCTGTATAGTTATGACCACAACGAAAAAATAAGAAAAATACTGTACTTTTAAGTCATTGGTTAATAAAGGTGTCATAAAATGGGTATTTTCATATAAAGCCTGTATTATGTCCTCGTACAGTGGCATTGGGCCTCGATCAGCTGTATAGGCCCTCGGCGTTGCCTCGGGCCTATTCAGCTGACCTCGACCCAATACGACTGCCTCGGACATAATACAGGCTTTATATGAAAATACCCATTTCAACACTATAATATTGCACAAAATGAAGTGCTGTAATTGTTTTATTACATTTAACCAAGTTTTTTTTGTGTACCTGGGTCGATTTTTAGGGATTGTTTTTTTTTCAAATTCAAAAGCACCTGAACTGATCCATTTAATATCATAGAACACTTGTACTAATTCAGTGTGTGCCAAATTCATATTTGCATTCTGCTGCATTTGTAAAACTTCTGTGCCACTTTCTGTTTGTTTGTATGACGTCATTGCAACGGACGTAAAACGATTGGCTAATAAATTTCAAATTTGGCCGGGATTTCGCCCACCGCTAAAATAGATCATATACCGTTCAATATGAAAACATGCCGTGCAATATGACGATTAATCAGTTAATCACAATAAAAAACGAATTATATGGTTTTATAATAAGGTATAAAACTATAAATGTAATAATAAGAATGATAGTCAACAAGTCCGCCAATAACAACAAAACGAACAACTACCTCTTGTCTCAAATCATTGAACACAAAAAAAGACCACGATATATGCTGATGGAAAACCAGGTCCTGGTTTCGAATAGGTAAAACATTGTGGCATGCTTAAATCTCTTGATAATCTTCAACGCAAATACAGATAAAAACAAACAATACACAATTCTATAGATTAGCTTCCACTCAGCAAGACCACACGCTATCACAAAAAATAATGATAACATAGACATAAACAGTAAAATAGCAGGATGAGCGAATGCACGTTTTAATTTACAACTAGGAGGGATTTAGACAAATTGAAAAAAGGATTTTGCATACTTTCGGTTCTTATATATCGGTGATTCAGGATAGTCATTTCCTGGTACTGTTCCTGGAGTAGATCATCACATAAATTATTTTACTGACTTTACAGAAATATGATATTGATAAATTTGGATACATTAAGTATCATTACAATATATAAATATTGATACCGATAGAAATGATTATAGTAATACTTTGCTGAGGTCTCGTGGTCATAATAGACAAGCTTCGCATTTCCGATTTGATTCTAAACTTATACGTTTTTTTATTTTTTTATGCGAGTTATTTCCCTTACGGAGGACAATATGGTTTCCGCTCCATGCATAAAAAAAAAACACAAAAAAAAACACACACACAACGGAAAGGACATATAATTTGAGTATGATTCAGTAGATATTCGAACCTCGTTAAAATCAGACGATAATTTTACAGTAAATAAAACATTCACAGGATGTTAAATAATTAAATTTTATACGAAGTATGGAAAATATATATGTACTTTACGTTGAACTTTGCATGAAATGGAGACATTTGTCCGCATTAAAGGGAAATAACTCCTACGAAAACGTGCAAAAACGTATAATTTTAGAATCAAGTCGAAATTTGCAAATGGTCTATTGTGACATTAGAAAACGACGTAGGATGTAACTTTCACAGAGAAAGTACAGTGCTGTTGACTATGAATTATACAAGTGTATAAGATTTGCAAACCTTGCACTCATATTTACACTCTGTATCACGGTTCGTGCAACAAAATTACCGTTCATACAATCTGAGAGAAGTCGAAATTGGATTGGATGAATGTTGCATCTGTACACAAATATAATTATTAAAAAGGGTGATGTAAACAGACTCCATGAACTTTTTATTTTTTGGTGGAGGGGGTGGGATTTGAAACATTCCGGTAGACAAGATATCACGCCAGAGGAAATGATAACTTTTCGTCAGAAATATGTACATGATTCATAGAACCCGCAAAAATAACAGTATGTACTCGTACCAAGTAAGAAGAGAAAATGAGATCCTCAAATTTTTATTTAGATAACATATAAAGTGAAAACCAAAAAATTCCACATTTTGGAACATTTCCAAAATCCAATAAAAAAATCGTAGATAGAGGTAAATTCGATTACAGCAAAAAAAAGTGGCGGGGTTAAACTAACTTGATTGACTCAAACCCTCTCCTCTAAGTGAAATGATGCGGTCATACAAATGACGATAATATTGGATAGCAAGACCCAATTTGTAAAAGTATTGAAAACACATGTCAATGTGAATCAAAACATTTAGAAGAAGTTACCCAGCAGAGTAATAGGTAATTGCTAAACAGGACATCGCATAGAAACAACTGCGTATCAACTTTTAGCAGTAGCTTTATTAAAGATATATGCAAATAACTCCGCATGAAAATTAATCCTCAAGCGAGCAATATATCATCCTATCTTGAGGGGAGGAATTTGTAGAAACTATTTTTTTTATTCCATTTCAAAAGATGAACTCGACAATGGATTTATAATCTAAAACATAAAAGTTGCCGCAGATGATTTAATTATTTAAGGATTGATCTCAATTTTTTTTCTGTTCATGAAGAAATAAACTCAAAAATGCGATACACACTGTGTAACCCGCTAAGCGGGTTACGCAAGGGTGTGTACCACATTTTTGAGTTTATTTCGAATGAACCGAACAAAAAATTGTGGTCGATCCTTATAAATTAATTCCTAATTAATTTTTGTCTTGTCCTAAAAATATTTTGTCGGATAATAATTGCTTAAAAAGAATTAAAATTAAAAAATTTCCCAATTGAGACTCCAACATGTGACTTCCGGTTAAAAATTTTGCCTATGGAAAATAACATCAATTTGTTATCCAGTCAAAATCTCTTAAACATATCAAATTAATTAATAAATGAAAATTAAAAAAAAAAAAAAAAAAAAAAAAACATTATATGGTGAACATTTACGAGAAACTGTTCAATTCAATTTGCTAAATAATGTTTTGAACCGATCACAATCGTCAGTTGCATGTGGATACAGTTTACTGTAATTTTGAATAGCAGGTTAAACGCCTATTCACAACATATAGATACCTACTTTAGTAAACACAATTGTGTTTTCGGAATCACCTTCACCAGGAAAGTTAATAGTAAAACGATCAGTGAGGCAAATGATTTAAGTCTTTGTAAGCTAAGTAATCTAAAGGGCCTCAACACGATAGCCATATTTGGTTAACTTTATCTATATCTGAAGGAGATTTACCTTAGTTTTAATCAATTACAGTCAAACCTGTGTTAAGAGGTCATCTTTGGGACAAAGAAAAAGTGGCCTTATAAGACAGGTGACCTTTTAAAAGAGGTTCAATTCATATGAAAGTTTCTATAACAGGACAAGAAAAATATGACATTTTAAGACAGGTGACTGCTTAATAGAGGTGACCGCACAGGCATTCACTGTATATTATTCAAGAACTGTAAATTTCAATCATAAATATATATTTTAGATTGAAATATATCGTTTCAAAACAACAGCTGGGTATTTTAGATGATTTGTTATATTATTCTGTTCTGTGATTTATTGTCTCTAATTTGTGTTTTTGTATTGTGTTTTGTGTTTTCGCTCAGGGTGAGGTGTACAACATTATGTGATAAAGTTTGTCAGTGACTTGCGGCAGGTTGGTGGTTTTCTCCGGGTCCTCCAGTTTCCTCCACCATTAAAACTAACCTCCACGATATAGCTTAAATATTGTTGAAAGTGGCGTTAAACACCATAAAACCAAATCAAACCAATTATATTGTGGGGTTTTTTTTTTTTTTTTTTTTTTGCCTCAATGCAGCTATATTTGTCCTTATAACGCGTCGACAGAATGGTAAATAAAAACGACATAATATTATTAGATAATTTTATCTGCTCTCTTGAAATTTCGATCTGGCGTTATGTATGGTATGGTGTTCTGTAGTTATGAAACGGAGCGTGAACGCCAAAATGCCAGGACGAGTTTCAAGTGATCGACAGCCACCATACTTATAAATATATATTTATTACTACTATTTTCTGTAACTGTAACCGCATCGGTGGTGAAATGGTTAGTGTGCTCGTCTCGAGTGCGGTAGATTGTGGGTTCGAGTCCTGATCGGGTCAAACCAAATACTATAAAATTGGTATTTGTTGCTTCTCCGCTAAGCGCGCAGCATTAAGGAGAAAACCCAAAGACTAGATTGTCTCGGAATCAGGATAATGTGTCCGAGTGGGGCGACATGTCTATCAGCGGACTTTTGTTTCAGTGAGCTAGCACTATACAAAATCTAACTAATCGTGTTGGTCTAGTACAAAGCGGACCTCATCATAATCTCATTGAAAATTAACTTGTTCTCGCCATGGTATAACTGAAATATTCTTGATTTGCGTTAAACGACAATCACTCACTCACTCACTCACTCACTCACTCACTCACTCACTCACTCACTTACTCAATTAACTGTATATTTTAATCTGTACTACTCATTTGATTATTTAGCAAATTCAACCATTCAATATTAACTTTTGTCAAAATAATTATTCAGAAAGGAATCGTTTATAGGAACTGATCGGGGGCGTTGCTCTTCTAGTTTTTGGAAAATACGCAGTTTTTTAAGCAACTACACATTTCTTTCGGTACAATTTGGCAAACAAGATATATATGGGTTAGTGATGTTGTTGTATTGTCACTTTGATTTAGGTTGATGCATCATGGTGTTAGAATAAGAACAAAAATCTCAGTTATTCATATTGTGCTGGAAGACACGTTTGTTTTACCCGTTTAATGTGTACAACCGACTACCGACGTTTTGAAATTATTTGAACATGTATTTAGTGTTCCGTTAAATAAAAGTTTTATCTCAAATAGTTACAGTCTCTTTACAATTCAACAAAATATAACTTACCTGATGATAAGTTCAATGTGAGTTTGTGGATAACATCTGATAGGTAGCATTCTTAGAATATGAAAAGAAGAAACGAGTAACGCCGATGTAACAGGAAATTGTGTGTTCCGAATATACACTGTGGAATTCAGCCATTCAAATTCAAAATATTTCTAAAGGAACTGTTTCAAAAAGTGTACTTTAAGACAAATGCATTGTATTTTAGTGGTCGTTCACCCACTGCTATAATAATTGGCTGATCAGAATTATATAAATATATATGTGTTGATCAAATTATGCATATTGGTGAATGATTAGCGAAAAAATATATACATTATGTTGTTTTAATATATCACTGAAGCTAATTGGTTGAGTTTATTGTAGACATATAATAATTAAACTGTTATCAGTTGTTAGGGTGGGTCAGATATGAAGAAATTATTTTCTCAATCATTTATTTCATTGGATCATCGATTTATTCGGAAGAAAAATGTGACAGTCTTTTGTATATAATATTGGTTTTACACATCCTTAAGCATGCAGACATGGCAATGACGACATGTATTTGTACTACTAAAGCATATTTAAAGGGCTATAATATTACTTATATTAATACTGAAAATGGAACAAATGAAAGTGCAAAATTGTCTTCATCTCGTGAAATAGTATTTTTTCCGCTTTTAAATGCACAATGGGAGAGTACACCTGAGGCCCCTTATTGGGCACACATTTTTATTGGAGTGATAGCTTTGATAGTAGGGGCTGTTGGATTAATAGGAAATGTGGTTGTCATTGTTCTTTTTATCAGGTAAGGAGTTTTAATATGTTTGTTGCAAGGCTACGTTTCATTAGAAATAAGATAATAAT
The DNA here is from genome assembly GCA_963383655.1 of Bathymodiolus septemdierum. NCBI lineage: Eukaryota > Metazoa > Mollusca > Bivalvia > Mytilida > Modiolidae > Bathymodiolus > Bathymodiolus septemdierum. The sequence continues at coordinate 11,128,968 of OY726522.1, forward strand.
AATTTCACTTTTTTTTTACTATTAAACTGACTGTGGAATGATAGATACTTCGGAGCCAAACCCTAAGCTAATTAATATTACAATTTCAAGAGCATAAACGATATTATATGGCAATTAACTCGAGGTCAATAATTACCTATAAATAAACTGTCCATTCTGTAGATAACGGTAATAAATTTTACATTGCCATGTAATTCTAATTTGTGCATAGTCCATTAGATGTCTATGTTGCCTGATGTCTGGTGTAAAATTAGAACTTTTAAATTTTTATCCAAGAATAACTTGAATTTAATTATGGACTTAAAATATATCACTTTAACAGTGTTTTCTATGCATGTTTTTCTCTTTCCTCTCTAAAACTTGTGTTTCTTAAACGCAAAAATGATAAAGGTAGAACACAGAAAAATGTTCATAACTCTTGTCTTATGTATATTTCTTACAGCTTAAGGCCAGTTCACACCATAGGATTAATTTTATACGATTAATACCGGTAGTATACGACAAATCATATCGTGTATACCGCTTATTTTAGAAATAGTTCCTTATGGCACCCCCACCCAAAAATAGTATGATTACCCGAACCCTAACCCAAACCCACCCCATACCCTAATCCTAACCCTAGCCCTAACCCTTTATGATCAAAATCATATACTTATTATTAAATATACAAATTCCATAGATGTTTGGATGGGGGTGCCATAAAGAACTCTTACCCTTATATTTTGTAGTATGCTACAAATAAAAAACATATACGATTGTTTTTAAATTAGAGCACTGCTCTATTTCAAAATGTGTGGTATATGTTTTTCATTCATATATGTATATCCAGTCACATCAAAGGTAAAGTACATATTTGCGAACACAAGACATGATAGCTCTTCTTTGTTGATAATTCTGTCAACAGTGCTTTGGAAGGCCCAAATTTTGAGCGTCTTTCTATCCAAGGATGTATCCAACACAATCTACATGCAGAATTCCTATTGACCTGTCTTCTTCTTAAAGCACCAAGAATAATTATAATGCATTAATTAGGCTGCAGTCATGCTATCTTCATCAGTGTGAAGCAGTTTGTGTTGGAGTTAAAGTGATTTTTTTAATATAGTATATTATTAATTGATTGGTGTGAACGGTGGTGTCGTATAATGCAAAAATAGTAAACGATTTGTAGTATATGATTTATCTTACAGTGTGAACCGGCCTTTAGAGACCTGTTAGTACGACCGGTCATAAATGGAGTTCATTAGGTGAAAACTATTTATATTGTGGATAGACATGCCTAATGAATATTATAGGGCAATTATTCCTATCAATTTGTTCAGTATAATTTGCGTATAGTACATTGTTAGTTCTTACGGAATAACTACATGTTGTATGTACATTTTTTTTTTACTGTTTCCAATTAAAACAAGATTCCAATATGACGTCCTTCTTTCGCTTTGCAAACAAACGAGCAATTAATCAGATGGCAAAATCTCATTAGCACATGCGCGGTGCATACATTTAGGCTAGGTGATAAATCACAATTAAAATTATTTACTCGGTTGTTAACGTTCAAAACATCTATATTCACTGAAAATAATCAACATATCCAAAATTAATAAATATGTGACGTGCTATTAAAACATGCAAACACAATATTATTGTTGCGGATGCTCCATCAATACGACTGACTTTCCCGTCGTAAAAGTACATGTTGATGAGTTATCGTCTGTTCGAATTTGGCAGCATAAATTGTGTGTGACATTTTCCGCAAACGTAAATATAAATTGCCGTCTTCAAATCAAAGCATATTACCGTATTTGTACTGTTAGATATATCAGAATCGAAATAATTCATGGAAGCCAGAATATGTTTTGAGTATTAACATGGATTGGCAGGATAACAGAAAATATATGATTCATTTGTACGAGCTTTAGAAACAGGTAGAAAAGTCAGTCTTTTGCGAGCTTTTGTAGCCTGTTTCGTAGCAAGTGTAAATACATTTTATATTTAACGACAATGTACGTCTATTGTGTTTATCCTGCAATATCAAAAAGTCCAAAACAACTGCCAAATTGTCTGAAAATAGCTGAAACAAGAGTCGTTCTAATCGTTTTCAATGGTGTCATCTGTGACGTCAGCGCTTATACTGTTACAGTTTCTTTCTGTCGCTCTACGTGAACCAGGTACCAGAAATGCTTTATTAGGTCCATGACTAAATAACACTGAATACGATTTGACCCCTATTATTAATACTCAAAATCATAAAATTGCGGGATGAAAAATAATACTTGCATTTGGCATATATCAATTTTTGAAACAGAGAGACGTAACAAAGTACATGTAATTTGTGGCAGGGGTCTCAGGAGATCAAGGGTTTTCGACCCCATCCCCACACCCTTGCGAGATCACATATTTAATAAATTTAACTATAGATCTTGAAAAGTGAACGATATGAATTGTTCGTATTTGCATGTCTACGCCGTAACGTTCTATAATCAAACTTGCACGTACAGATAAGACCCGTCCATTGAAATGACTTGCAGTTTAATAGATTACGCATATAAATGTGTTATCTATATTGCATCTGGAGGGAAATAAAGTAAAACAATTGTGATAATAAAAACGTAGATATCAGATTTAATGCGCGCGACGCGTTTCTGGAATAAGTCGAAAGGTTGGAAAGCCAAATAATTTTAAAATCGTCGCTTGCGAATCACAATTCTTTGCTGCACAAAAGCGTCAATCCTCCTGAAAACAGTGCAGCAAATTTGCAAAAATCTGTTAGTAGAAATATTGCAGGAATATGTAAATATTTGTGTGTTTGTCACAAGTTTGCAGAAGACTTGGGGAATAATATATTGTGTCTAGAAATGTTGCCAGAAATTTTGGAAATTTCAGGTGTTTTTAGAACAATACAGAAAAAAATAGCTAGTGTGTATGGGTATGCTTAGCTTCCAACTGGATTCTTTCAGATATAAACCTAACACGCATTCGTGTTGAATGTTTTGAAGTGTATATCGGGGTCATGTGGTACCGTGGTACTTGAATTAAAAAAATGTCGACAAAATTGATTGAAATCGAATGTGAATACACGGAACCATAGAGCTTGTGGTATGATCTGACTATTAGTTGAGTTATTATTTTTTTCGTCTTCCTCAATGTGGAAAGACAATAAAACCAAACGTTTTATTTATAGTTCTTGTTCACTGAAGCATGATATATGTATTCAGGTTTTTATTGCGAAGACTTCAAATAAGTGGTGACTGATAATACACCTGTCAGTAGCACACAACTGATTACTCTCCACTCATAACCTGTAAATCAACTGGTAACAACAATCCGCATAGTCATGTGATTAATTAAAGCAATTTGATAAGTCTCGACGAATGTCTTTATAGCCAATTAACTCACAGCTGTTAAATATGTCTAAATTAATAAATGAATTCCTTGCAAACAATTTTTCTGTGTAGCTTTTTCACCCCCAAGAAGGAGATTAACAATATCAAACGATTGTTTTGATTGGTAACTTATGATAGGCTTTTTCCCACGTAACCCAGGATTTCTCTGCCAGTCGACCACGAGTGATGAGTAGTGGGGAGTTATAATCGGAGAGTAATCAGCTGATGACAAATGACTGAATCTGGTTAAAAGATAATCTAATTTCCTTTATTTTTCTTATTATTTTGCCTTCTATTTAACAAGATATTTGATTGTGCACAATTTTGATAATCTTGACAGGAGGTCATGCGTATGATGTGTAAAGAATATTTTTTTTGAAAGTTTAAAGCGTAGTTCTGTGTGTTGCAGTAGGTTTGTAGCCTTGTTGGTCACATGAATGCAGCCATTAATTAGTTCGCGGAAATCATGTAGAGTACACTATTGTTTGCAGCAGACCTATGATATACCCAATTTGCATATCGTACAAGCGCTTACAGCGAACTTGTAACACTTAAGAATCAAGCTTGCAGCAACTTCTAGTTCATGTTTGTGACTTGTTGACGCAAGGGTGAAGCATGAAATTTTCGCAACAAGCACACGTCTTCAGTAAGGGAAGTTTTTGTTTTGTTTCTTTCCGTTCTGTATTTTGTGCCCAATGTTGATTGTGTTGCTGGATTATCCATTCTTGATTGCTCTTTCGGTTTCCTCTAACGTTTATTCGAATAGGTTATACATTATTATTAGAATGACGTTGGTTTTAGTTTTCAGTCATTAAGTGATTGATTAACAAAGAGGTCGGTTTAGAGCATTGTTTATCAATGATTTCATGACATATAAGAAAACGCACACAAGACTGAATTTATATGGTGTTGTTATTATTTATTTATCTATGATATTTATATTCATGAACATTTTTGTGTAGATACAGCTATGGCTCTCATTTAATCAAAATATCTTCCGATAATAGTCAAATTGCATACAAATCGGAAGTAAAACAAGCCTTTGTCGGATTTCTCTGTATATTATCTAGGGTTTGATAAAAAGCTTACTAATTCTGTAGCGGAAAACGGAATCGTGATAAACAGCTATATTTGATAGACATCCACTCTTTATGGAGAAAAAAAACGAACAACATTTACTCCATACCTATTTGTATGTATTCAATAGTCGAAGAAGAGGTAGAGAGTTGTTTTGTACAAATATATATATATATATATATTTCCTCTAGAAAACTAACAAAATGGCATTAAGCTTATAAGCTGTCATCATATCTTCGTACAATTAATAATAAAGGAGATGATACGTATGTTTGTTCAACTAAAGGGTAATTCAGTAAATCTACGTATTATTATTTATGCTATAAATACAAATGAATGTTGTAACATGTGTGATATATTGTAGCTTGACTTGTGAGAACGTTATTACTACCATTAACGTTCTTACTAGATGACATGTATAGAGCAGGAACTGCTAACCCTTCCGGAGCACATGAGTTAACCCCCGATTTTTAGTTGGGTTCGTGTTGGTGGATCTTTAGTTTACTATGTAGTGATAGCAGATCATTGTTTGTCCTTTCTGTTTTGGCCGTTGTGTTGCCTGTCCTTCTTCGATTTACGGCTTCTGATTACCCCTTTGGCATCTTCAAACTTTGAAGAAAAAAATCATGTTTTTCGTCAAATTGGAAGAAGTCTAAATGGAACTTATTGTGTTCCTCTGTTTGTTGACTTATCATTATATTGCTATGAATCTCTAAACCTCAAAACAATCCTTCAAGACACAAGGTAATTTGTTTATCTAATTACAAATTATAATTGTAGATATAGATAAGTTTGCCAGTGACGTGCGGTAGGTCGAGGGTTTTCTTCGGTTTCATCCACCACTAAAACTGGACGTCACAATATAGCTGAAATATTATTGAAAGTGGCGTTACACACAATGCCTCCCATAATATTATACAATTAATGACTTTGGATGAGGTTAATACCACGATTTATCAACCCCAGAGATCTGATTATCACCGAGGTCGATGTCCAAAGTCATCAATTGTTTTATTATATGAGTAAATCCGAAGTTAGTTGTATTTTTTTCTTCACTGTAATAGTCATCACAAATACTTTTTCTGTATCATGACCAGCTCTGCAGGTGATGAAAAAAACTGAGGACTTTTATCTGCACTTGGTCCAAAATCTCAGTTTTTGGTGGAGTCTGAGTTGCTTAATAATTTTAATTTTGTAGTAATATTTAAATTTTTATAATTTTCTTAGTGTTTTGTGTCAAGTTGTCTTGCTTTCTGGTGATGTCTGTACCTCTTGATTTACTTCTCTTTTTATCCAATTTCATTTACTAAGGCCAAATAAAGAAATGTGTGTGGTTCAGGTTACATCAATTGAAAAAAAAAAGAAAAAAAGTAGGTAGGTAGAGATTTTTTTATTTTATAATTTTTTGAACATTGAGTAAATGGGAGAGACATTGTGACTTTAAAGGTGCTTATTGAAAAATGGCAAGAACAAAATTAAAGGTAGGGACTAAAAATTAGAGTAGGTAGGGTAACTGGAACCACACCTATTTTTTTATTTGGCTCAATTGTTCCTTTGTTCCTTGTTGTCAGATAGAAAACACAAGTTTATAAGAATTATATTATTTCAACATATTCAACAATGAAAAACAACATATTCAACAATGAAAAACAACAGAGTAAACAATGAAAAACAACAGAGGAGAAAAAGCATGAAATGTCCTGACATTTCAAAAATTTAATTTTCTCATTCAAAGTTGAAATTGACAGTCACATTTGAACAATTGTTGAAAACTGGCACTGGATATTGTTTGTCCATTAAATTAACAGTTTTGTTAACAAACATTTTCTTGCAAAATATCAACTGACTTATTTGATTGACATAACTGTAAATTCTCTTTGTTTTCAGTTTGCCTTTAAACATTAGGTGCACGTAAAATTTAATCTATTCCATCATCATTAAGATCAGTTAACATGTCATGAAACTCGGAATCAGAGAGAAGCTCAAAAACAATATTACTTTGGTCATCTTGAATACATGTTTCATTTGTAGATTTGCGTAAAGATTTGGAAATTGTATCGGACATGCTCATTTTTATAGCGTCACCCGTATAACCTGTGTAGATTTTGAGACTATTTTCACGTTTATGTCCTGTGAGAGTCATTATATGACGTGAAGCAAAGTTTCCAATATTGTCTAATACATGGACAGATGTGGCGCGTAGAGAATGATTGGTATAACGGCGCGATAGGTTAGGCATCATGTTGCCAATGGTGTTATGTCCCATAGGAGCACTCTCATACCATCTTACAGAGTTTTCCTTAAGTGAAGGACACTGAAGCAGTCTGCCACATTTGTTTCCACGCAAGTGCATTGTGTAAGTATCGAATGACATGACAGGACACAGGTCATCTGAAATAAAAAATGCATTCTTTGTAAAACTTTTTGAACAGAGGCCACTGAAATAGAATCATGACATCAACAATAATGTGAAATTGCAAGAAAAAGTCAATCAAGACTATCTTTTTCTTTTATAATTTTTTTTGGGGTAATTTACATATTTTCTCTCTAGTTTTTCTGTGGAATCCAAGTGTTTATTATACTTTATAGTCTATATGTTGGTTTTAAGTTTTTTAGTGTTTTGTGTCGTGTTGTCCTGGTCCGTCTTATCATTGTCCCTGGACTTATGAGTTAGGCTTTTGAATCACAGTTTTTCGAGTCTGTTATTTTAAAATGCCTGTTATATTTTAATTATACTGACCACCTCGGGATTACATTCTGCCATCAGCAGTGTTTTCGTCCTCCTGGTGGTTTTTAGTCAATTCATCCCACTTTATGTAAACATAAACCCTTCCGTCAACATCTGTAGTGGCAGCAAAATCTGTAATTTTAAGATCATGGATATTCTCCCGGCCTCTGCGACAAAAGTAGAGCATGAGGTCAACAAACACTTTTTCTTGCAGCTTTATATTGTTGTTACTGTCCAAATATTCATATAATTTATGGAGATCTTTCAGTTCCAAAGGATGATAATGTGTAATGCTTCCTTTCCCCTGGCGTTTAAGATCCTTTGATGCAGCAATGAATACTTGATTAGCTTCGTTGAAGTCTTTGTCGTGAACAATGTCCTTCCCAGAGCGCAAATTCGCTAAATAACGATTAATGCCATATCTGATAGACCTCAAACTAGATTTCTTGTATAGTTCTCCGTCCTCTGTCCTTGCCTCGGCATACAATTTGGAGAGCGTAGAATCCAGTTCGCTTGGTGTCATTTCCTCGAAGTCTTTATTTAATGACTTTTCATGCAAATACGTTTTAAATGTACGTACAGCTGAATCGGTGGCTCGCCTGGTACTTTTTACATCTTTTTCAGTCAAAAGTTGCTTCAAATCATCATCTTCTGCGTTGGCAAACCGTTTTTTCTGCTCTACATCTGACTGACTGGCATCCGCTGCTGTCATTTTTTGTTGTGATGGTCCTCTGCAGGAAGCCGAATCGCGTTTGAAAGGAAAACGCTGATTGGATAGCAAAACCACTTCTCTAAATATCGACCAATCAGAGAATACATTTTCAAAATAAACAGCCTGGACTTTCCCTGTTACTATTTTTGGGTACACGCTACAGTGTTCACAAGTAATGTTAACCTCGCGTGCACTTTTGAGCGGTGATCATTACATCTTGAAATGCAGAGTGAAGTAGTGTTTTGACCAATCAGAATCTAGGATATTTATAGTCATATAATAAGATATATTAATCAACTGTTACAAAACCGTGGATATCTAGTTTAGTGCGCATGGCGCGTAAATAATTCAAATTTTCTGATATTTCTAAATATCCCAAATATAACTAACATCAACAATGACTAAATTTACAATTTAACAAACAAATAAACTTCAAGTTGGTTTCTCCATTATATGAAGTGAATAAGTTTGCAAAAAAAAATATATGCAAAGGAGTGGCACTGGCATGTTTAGACAGCCACAGGAAATATCAGTGGACATCATGTATCAGACCACCATTCACCTCTTCTCCCAAATTTGTGCTTATATCATCAAAATTCATAAATGAACGTTAGAGAAATCCGAAGGGGCAATCCAGAATGGACAATCCAGAGAAACTGGCAACAATGGGTAACACAAGACACAGGGCGAATACAAACAAAACAAAAAACACAATGCAGAAAACTAAAACGATGAGCAACAACGATCCTACCAAAAACTGGGAACGAATGGCAAGCAGTTCCTGCCTCTTATAAGACATCCCCAAATGAGCCCTCGAACAAACACGCTGAAATTAATGTACAAGAACATAGAATTGTGCTAAGTTTAACATATCGGTAGTTTCACAACTGCATATTTTTATAAATTGGCTTGTTGATTTATTTATTTAAAGAAACTGGCAATGGGGAACTGCCATGTTTTATAAGTTAGCAACATTCTTGCTTCCGATGCATGCAGATGATATACGTTTATCGCTAATCCTTTCTACAAAACATGTGATTTATTATCGTTAATCAAATAAACTACAGGTTTCACAACAATCAAATGTGATGTTTGTATGTTAACAACCATTCTGATTAAAAGCACATCTCTCACTAGCCCCCATTTGCTGATTTTTCGCGGTGTGGGAGATCTGAAGAAATCCCATTACGGGTTACATGACTAATGGAAATGGTGGTTATGTGACTATGTAAGGGTTAAAATTTATAACATTAAACTTAAGTTTACTAGCTACGAGCAACCCGATTGGTCAAATAACCTGTATTTTAACAACATGTTGTTCTATGACATTCTCTTATAGTTTCTAATATTATCAAAACTATATACGGTATGTAAGAAGAGTTTGAAGATACCAAAGGGGTAATCAGAATCCGTATATCATTGTAACCATTGTGTATCCTCGGTCAGACAAGGATGATCAATACCCTCTACTCAAGAGAAGGACGAGTGGAGAGTAGAATAGTGATTTGCCATGGGTTAGCGATGATGACCCATGTCACAGAAATAAAAAACATTCAGATATTATTTTCAATTGAATTTTGATGGTGTTTTCCTCTTTTTTAAAGACAAATATTAATAATTCATTCATACATTTGATAATTTTTATAAAACTGAATTACGTTATGTGTCAGTGATGCATGTTGCCAAAATAGGTCAAGCTGTTTTGAAACACAAAGACATTATGAACAGATGTTAGTGTTTTGAAACACAAAGACATTATGTACAGATGTTAGTGTTTTCAAACACAAAGACATTATGTACAGATGTTAGTGTTTTGAAGCACAAAGACATTATGTACAGATGGCAGTGTTTTGAAACACAAAGACATTATGTTCAGATGTTAGTGTTTTCAAACACAAAGACATTATGTACAGATGTTAGTGTTTTCAAACACAGAAGACATTATGTACAGATGTTAGTGTTTTCAAACACAAAGACATTATGTACAGATGACAGTGTTTTGAAGCACAAAGATATTATGTACAGATGGTAGTGTTTTGAAACACAAAGACATTATGTACAGATGTTAGTGTTTTCAAACACAAAGACATTATGTACAAATGTTAGTGTTTTCAAACACAAAGACATTATGTACAGATGGCAGTGTTTTCAAACACAAAGACATTATGTACAGATGGCAGTGTTTTGAAACACAAAGACATTATGTACAGATGTTAATGTTTTCAAACACAAAGACATTATGTACAGATGTTAGTGTTTTCAAACACAGAAGACATTATGCACATATGGCAGTGTTTTGAAAACAAAGACTTTATGTACAGATGTTAGTGTTTTCAAACACAAAGACATTATTTACAGATGTTAGTGTTTTCAAACACAGAAGACATTATGTACAGATGTTAGTGTTTTCAAACACAAAGACATTATGTACAGATGGCAGTGTTTTGAAGCACAAAGACATTATGTACAGATGGCAGTGTTTTCAAACACAAAGACATTATGTACAGATGTTAGTGTTTTCAAACACAGAAGACATTATGTACAGATGGCAGTGTTTTGAAACACAAAGACATTATGTACAGATGTTAGTGTTTTCAAACACAGAATACATTATGTACAGATGGCAGTGTTTTGAAGCACAAAGAAATTATGTACAGATGGCAGTGTTTTCAAACACAAAGACATTATGTACAGATGTTAGTGTTTTCAAACACAAAGACATTATGTACAGATGATAGTGTTTTCAAACACAGAAGACATTATGTACAGATGGCAGTGTTTTGAAACACTGATATTATTTACAAACACTGATATTATTTACAAGTGTTTTAACATTATAGTAATGTTTCATTGATTTTAATAGTTTTCAGTGTAGAAGCGCTGCTGATGATAAACAACGAGAAGAGTTTGAGAATTTGTCACTTCTCATATAAAACTTTATTTTCTCGTAATTTTGCAATTCAAAATACTTTCATAATCAAAAATTATTACAAACACGTTCATATTGTAATCATGTTTTTTTTTCGTTTTTAAATCTGAACTTTTGTCTAAGCTTACTTTGTTGATGAGGTATGTACACTATAATACAATGACATTTATACTTTTTTTTTATTAGATAACGTATTTTCAATGCTATGAATATTCTTGCATAAGAAGCCGGTAAGATGATCATGCTTAATAGGTAAATAAGAAAATATATGTAAAATGTATGTGAAAAGTTGATGGAGGAAACTTAATAGAAAGTTTATTACTTATTGTTAATTAGCTTGTATTGATTCATATCTTAAGAAATAATACTTTTTGGTATCTGATTTCTCGTTTCTTGTTTTGATGTTTACTATTTGCGTTTTGATTGTCTGGATAGGGTCGTAACATTTTGCCTAGTCATTTTGTTTTGCCTCTATATGGCTGTAATATTTTGCTTAATAACATTGTCTTGGTAGCCTGGGTTTGGTCGTGATATTTTTCCTGGATATGGTCGTGATATTTTGCCTGGATATGGTCGTGATATTTTTCCTGGATATGGTCGTAATAAATTGCCTGGATATGTTCGTTATATTTTGCCTGGATGTGGTCGGAATAAATTGTCTGGATATGGTCGTTATATTTTGCCTGGATATGGTCATAATAAATTGCCTGGATATGGTCGTTATATTTTGCCTGGATGTGGTCGGAATAAATTGTCTGGATATGGTCGTTATATTTTGCCTGGATATGGTCATAATAAATTGCCTGGATATGGTCGTTATATTTTGCCTGGATATGGTCATAATAAATTGCCTGGATATGATCGTTATATTTTGCCTGGATATGGTCATAATAAATTGCCTGGATATGTTCGTTATATTTTGCCTGGATATGGTCATAATAAATTGCCTGGATATGGTCGTTATATTTTCTCTTGAAATAGGCGTAATGTTTTGCTTGGATAGGGTCGTTATATTTTCTCTGTAAATGGGCGTAATATTTTGCCTAGATATGGTCGTAGTATTTTCTCTGGAAATGGATTAATATTTTGCCTGGACATGGTCGTAATATTTTCTCTGGAAATGGGCGTAATATTTTTACTGGATATGGTCGTTATATTTTGCCTGGATATGGTCGTAATAAATTGCCTGGACATGGTCGTTATATTTTCTCTGGAAATGGGCGTAATATTTTGCCTGGATATGGTTGTAATATTTTCTCTGGAAATGGTCGTAATATCTTTTCTGGAAATGGGCGTAATATTTTGCCTGGATATGGTCGTAATATTTTTACTGGATACGATCGTTATATTTTGCCTGAATATGGTTGTAATAAATTGCCTTGACATGGTCGTAATATTTTCTCTGGAAATGGGCGTAATACTTTGCCTGGATACGATTGTAATATTTTCTCTGGCAATGGGCTAATATTTTGCCTGGACATGGTCGTAATAATTTCTCTGGAAATGGGCTAATATTTTGCCTGGACATGGGCGTAATATTTTCTCTGGAAATGGGCGTAATATTTTGCCTGGATATGGTCGTAATATTTTGCATAGTAACGGGGTGTGGAAGTGAAACTTAGTGCAAGCGAGACGTTCCTGGAAATAACCTTTATAGTGTACGCTCAGAGTCAACAGTTGGAAAAACCATTATCTGCGGCAACAAAACTCAAACAGGATTGCCAAAATAGGCTACGGCTACATATGCAAGGAAATGAATCTTAGTTTTATAATAATTATCCTATTTTTAGGAATTGTACCATTCAATAATAAATGTACCATATAAACGGACCATGAACGACAACTCCAAAAATGTTGAGCTTCATATTGTTTGCTCTACCTGCCCGGAGAGTGGCACGAACGACTCATTTTCTTGTTATTGAGAGTTGTGTATATGAATTGTATACCACAGGCAGCGGACAACTCCTTCGGATGAGCTGTACCCTGGAAGCACGAGACAATATTTCTGTATCACGAGGTTCTCTCGGGCAAAGGTTGCAAGTCTGTCGAAACAAGTCATCTGACAAATAAGATAAATTCTATGTAAAATATGTAATCACTGGTTTTTTTTATGATTTGTACTTCACGTAGAACAACGAAATCGAAAAAAAAGCATATGTCGAAGACGTAATAATAATAGTCACTGATATTCCTAAATAAAATACATAGACGGTTGATATTTGGTAATAAATAATCTCCAATTACTTACTAATGTAATATACACTCCATGAACCATATACGAGTTTCTTATCTCTTAAAATAGATAGTGAGAATTCGGGTAGAGAAATATATAAATATCTGAAGCATGTTATACATGTAAAAGATTTTAAAATTGTGATAAAACAGAGAGTTCATACATTTCAATACATCTTATGAGAAGTTAAGTTTATTATATTGTAACTGACTTTTGTATGAACTGTATTATTTATAAAGTGTATTCTTATTGATTGAAGTTCAACGTCAAGGTTGATTGATTACTTTTTAATGGTCGTCACGATCGATTGATTATTGATTAAGGTCAAGGGAACTTCATGATGAAAATAAGCTTAAGCTAAGGTTACAAACAATATATTAAAAAGTTTGGTTGCAACCATTAAACGGTTAGAAGGGGTGGTTGTATACCATAGGTCCTATTATCTGTATCGCATGGTTCCTTTATGATTATATTTATACGAGATAAAAAGAGATACACGTTGAAGAATGTACGTAGGCTAAAATCAATAGGAAATCCGAGGTTACTACTTAGCACCACGAACAGACAAGTTTTAAATTTACGTGTTGGTTTCGGAGTAGTTTTGCCATCTTAAATTCTGCATTGAGTTTGCAAAAATATGAAAAAACAAAATACCACACTGTCGAAACGTTCCAAAATCCAACAGAAAAAATCTTAAACAGAAGCAAAATCGATACCCCTAATGCAAAAATACATGACCACTCACTTTCATGTCTTGGGACAGACACTTCTATAAAAACAAGTGGCGGGGTTTTAAAAACGAGTTTTATAGACCCAAACCTCCAAATTACAGATATTACAGTTTGTTTAATACCTTTGTTTATTGCATTGTCGTTTAATTGTGTGTTATAAACAACCACTTGCCAAAGAGAAGTAGAATTTCGTATGTAAACAAATATCAGGGCATAAACAGTTCCAACAGGTACAAATCGAAACATTTTCCTATCTTAATATCACAACATGCAGTTCTTCTATGATGCTGGGTAGCAAAGTACTAAGTCAATGTGAAGCGTTAATAGATCATTCTTAGATTACATAATAATTTATCATTTGAATCTTGCATTATCATTAAAAAATTATTTTTTTTAATTTCGGAAATATTAATATAACTACCAAATATTCGATATTCACCGTGGTTATATTCGTCTTGTGGAATATCAGATTTTTGGTGGGTTGGTCATGATGGAGAATACTTCCACGGTTTGCTGAATCATGATATTAACCTCGTCATATGTCAATAAATGTATAATTGAAATGACTATAAGAAATACAAGTAACAGTATCATAAGATGTTTTTCTTTACAATATTAAATATTATGTGTATGAAAACATTATGTGATCAAGTTTGTCAGTGACTTGCGGCAAGTCGGTGGTTTTCTCCGGTTTCTTCCACCAAGGAAGCTGACCGCCACGATATAGCTGAAATATTGTTGAAAGTAGCGCTAAACACGACATCCCTACCCTTAACCCTGTATAAAAAGGGAACTAGTTTTTTCCACAGCGGGACGCGTTAAGTACACCACTTGGCCCTTAAGACAAGACATACATAAGTGCCTCGCGTTTTCAGAATATGTCACTCTCCAATGTCTCCATACACGTAAAAGACAACTTGCATTAGGTTCTAATGAACAATCAATTGATGGTAGGAGTCGCTGGTAGCCCGCTGCAAGGCAAACGTTTTCGACTCTTTATGCACACATATGCCCAATTATTAACCCAATGTCACATTTTTTTTTAAATACCAACATGATTTATTATAAGCCTTTTCTATTCATGGAAATATCTGAAACACAGTTCATTCGAAGTTAAACAACTTGCAATCAATTAATCAATCAATACTTTTATGAAGACAAATGGTTCCCGAATGATGAATGGATTTTAAATTTGAATCTTCACCTTTCACATATTGACTGAGAGGGAATGCAAGTATTTGATAGCAGCATAGATTATGCTATTATTAGCACTTTATAACCCATTGACTGTATCATGGTATGGATATTTTATTCGGTGTGGTGTCCGACTACATTGATTTCCTTATCTTAAAGTAATATGTCCGTCTTATAAACACATGGTTAAGTTGGTCTTATATCCGGTTTAGTCGACACAAATGATTTTAAATCAGATTTGATAACATTAAATATTCGAATATAACAAAGGGGTAACCAGAAGCCGTAAACTGAAGGACAGACAATAACAATGACCAACAGACAAACAATAATTTACAAACCACTACACAGAAGACTAAAGATCGAGTAACACGAACCCCACTACAAACTGGGGGTGAACTCAGGTGCCCCAGAAGGGTGTCAGTGTCATCTCCATGAGTGGCACTCATCGATTCACGGTTTGCGTTCACACGTTTTCCGCATTACATGTGCATGTGTAAATAATTCGAAGTCAAACCACTTGAGATAGCCTTCGTATCAGCTTCGTCTTGAAATAGGAACATGTCCACTCTTCCATGACATTATTCCCTTCAATCTACTAACCTCGCTCACACATGTTGCATTCAATGTGCTAGCAAGTCACACTCTGAAGAGAATCAGAATGGGTACGGGGCTACGTATTTTTGTTTATGGAATGGTCCATTCAGAATATGGATATGAATGCTACTGCCTTTTCCTCTAACCATATTCAGCTATAGACCCCAGACGCAAAAATATGGAAAATATACCCAAGTTCAGCAAGAAGTATGAAAAATTATATTGCAAACGTCATGTAGTCATGTAGGTAACCGAGTGTTGTTAATAATTTCATGAAATAAGAATGGGACGACCAAAAACCAAAAGGGAATATTATGCAGTAACCCGGGGTCTAGATGGAATCAGCGGGATCTATAAATAATGGAATGATTGTAGTAAAGTAGTGTTAAATGTGAAAGCAGCAATATGCCAGGGTTGTGAAAATTATGAACAAGCTAAAGCAATACTGCAAATATATCTTAACGGGGAATTTGTGCCTTGTACAGACTACGAAGAATCATTAGATTTTGGAAATGCTGAGTGAGACCGTCACAAACTCACTTCAAAATTTATCAGATGATGATTCTGAAATAAATGATGACACAATAATAGAAGTTCATACAGGCACTGACAACACAGATCCAAAATATATTGATACAGGTAGTGAAGAAACATCGTGTACAAAATGTGAACAATTAAGCAATGACTGTATGCTACAGGGTGATGTATGTACACAATGGGTGCACTATAATTGTACCTTCCTACCCAAGTATGCACTATGATTGTACCTTCCTACCCCAAGTATGAACTTGCCAAATATATCAGGACAAAAAGTAGAAGATATATGTGTGAAAAGTGCTGTTCTTCAGACTCAAAATTAAAGTCAGTGCTAGAAAAAGTCCCAGACTCAGAAAGCTTTGTCACTAAACAAAACAGGTCTAATTATGAACAAATTGAGAACAGAATTGCTGACCTGGTCAATGAAAGGTTATCACAATTTTTATCAGAAACATTAAAACATCTTGAACAGAGTTACCTTTCAGCACTTGAGATTCAAGATAAAGGGCACAATGAATTAAGTGATACAGTTACAAACATTCATATACATAAATCAACAAACAATCTTAAACAAACTAAATTCCATATCATGTAAAGAAAAACAGAATCAGGAGAAATCTGATGTCGAGAATAGCACAACATATCAAGAAATAGCTAAAATCAAAGATGACTTATACAAACAAACCCAAGTTTTACAAGAATCACTACAAAAGGCAAGGCATGAGTGTAGCCTAAAAGAAGCTGAAGTTGATCACAAATTAAGAACTGAGAAAAATAAAACAATTCAGATTCAGCAAACAAACAATGAACTCCTTAAGTCATTAGAGCATCAAATTGATATTAAACAGCAAGTGATAAACTCGACCAACACATCACTTGACGATATTAAATTGCAGTGTAAAACATTAGGAAAGGATCTTGAATCTGCTCAGAGTGAAATCATCTCATTGAAATCACACATTGGCTCTGTGAATGCCAAATTGTCTTATAGCTGGGTTTTGGCTAGTAAAGACGAAGTAGATCACCCAATCAAAGAAGAAAAAAAGGAACTGAAGCCTACTGTGACACTGATTGGAACATCAAATACAAACGGAATTGACCCAACAAGGTTCACAAGAAAAGTGTCACTTACAAAAGAAGTAAAGTACACAATTGAGACAGCAGCTGCATTTATATGTGATCTAGACTGTGCACCTGACATTTAAATATTCCATGTTCTGTCAAATGACATCATGGCAAAGAGCACACATACATGTTTTGAGGAGTTCACTCAGCTTATAAGTACAACACAAGAGAAATTCCCTAAGTGTAAGCTCATTCTTTCATGTGCAACAAATAGGAGGGAAGTGATTTATTCAACTTTAAAGTGAATTGTATTAATGCAATGATTCGGGAGCATTACCACAATGTAGAAAATGTACACATTGCCAACAGCAATATATTATCACGCAATGGTATCATTTCACAGAGGTTTATCAAAAGTGATGGCCGTCATCTTTCAGAAGAAGGCGTAAAGGTACTAGCATCAAAGCTACTATGATGAGCATCGATATTATCCAAAGAGAAACCGTTATAATCATGGATCCGAGGAAAGATGGGGGGACAATTATAACTATCGGTATAAGTATTCTGACAATCGTGAATGGTCGGAAGGAAACTCGTTGCGTCACAGACGTCAGTGAACTTGGCTGTGTGGAACATAGATGGTGTTAAATCTAAGCTTATAAACAAATTTGAAGATACAAGTTTTATTAACAATATAAAATGTTATAATATAATTGGGTTAGTAGAAACCCACCTTGTTGAATCTTTACCTGCACCGCTTGAAAATTATGATATTCACCATACTTATAGAAAACATGATATTCACCATACTTATAGAAAATATGATATTCACCATACTTATAGAAAACATGATATTCACCATACTTATAGAAAATATGATATTCACCATACTTATAGAAAACATGATATTCACCATACTTATAGAAAACATGATATTCACCATACTTATAGAAAACATGATATTCACCATACTTATAGAAAACATGATATTCACCATACTTATAGAAAACATGATATTCACCATACTTATAGAAAACATGATATTCACCATACTTATAGAAAACATGATATTCACCATACTTATAGAAAACATGATATTCACCATACTTATAGAAAACATGATATTCACCATACTTATAGAAAACAAAATGCTAAAACAAAGTGTAATTTTGTGAGAATAAGTGTTATAAAAAACATAAAACAATAAATAGTGGTGTTAAAGTATATGAAAATACAAACAGTAGCTTCGTATGGTTGAAATTAAATAGTTCTTTCTTTAACCTGGAAAAGGATTTATTTGTCTGCTTTTTACATATTCCACCAGAAAATTCAACATATAGTCAAAGTCAAGGAGATCAGTTTGAGCAATTAACCCATGATATTTTGAATTATTTTGACAAGGGTGATATATTGTTATGTGGGGACTTTAATGGAAGGGTTTCAACATTGCATGACTTTATTGTAAATGACTCAGATGGTGCAGGTAATAACTGGCATTATGCTAATGAGTATAATGTAGATAGTTGTAGGGTTAGAGATAATCAAGATAAGATTGTAACTACTAGAGGGAAACATATATTAGACTTGTGTGTACAAAGTAGATTAAGAATTCTAAACGGAAGAACTCTTGGTGATTTGGAAGGCAAACATACTTTTCATAGTTCCTGGGGAGTAGTACTATTGACTATGTTATAAGTAGTGAATCTTTTTTACACAAAATTATTTTTATGAAAGTAAACAACCTTATTAGGTCACTATCCAATCACTGTTGTGTATCGATTAGTTTTGCTGTTAATATGAAAATTAATATTAATCCAAATTTAGACCTGATTGCAAGTACATATTTGCAATGTCCAGACAAGTATATATGGAATGAATCTAGTATTAGTAGATTTCAGAGTGCTCTATCATCAGTAAGTGTTATTTCCAAGATCAAGAACTTCCAAAATATGTCATTTG
Organism: Bathymodiolus septemdierum; assembly: GCA_963383655.1. Taxonomy (NCBI): domain Eukaryota; kingdom Metazoa; phylum Mollusca; class Bivalvia; order Mytilida; family Modiolidae; genus Bathymodiolus; species Bathymodiolus septemdierum. The sequence goes on from OY726522.1 coordinate 11,148,110, forward strand.
AAAATAAACATAGCTCTGTAGATATTGCCTTAGATGATGTTAATGAATTATTTTTTGAGACAGCAAGATTGTCATTAAAGGAAAAACAGGTAAATAAGTCAACAAAACGTAAGAATAATAAACGTTGGTATGACAGGTCTCTACAAGAGTTACGTATGTCTGTAGATCACTACAGTAGATTACTTTCTTTTAACCCATATAATAGTCATCTTAGACAAAAATGTTTTCAACTCAATTCTAAATATATCAGAGAACGAAAAAGAAAAAGGCGTACATACTTTCAAACTATTATGAATAAAATAGATGATTTAGAAGAGTCGGATCCTAAAATGTTTTGGAAAATTTTAAACTCCCTTAAACCGGAAATGAAAAGCAGCTCAGACTCTTGTATAGACTTTGCAACATGGCACACTTCAAAAATATTAATTCTATACCTCAGTGTGAAACACAGCTTGTTGCAAAATTAAATGATATGTTAAAAGGGTTGGACAGTTCAGCAGGTAATGAATTACTAGATAAAGTTATTAGTCAAAGGAAGATAATGCAAGTATGTAAAAATCTTAAAAATGGTAAATCATGTGGAATGGATGGAATTTTAAATGAAATGATAAAATATGGTCAACATGCATTACTTCCTTGTCTTGAAAAGCTCTTTTATATAATACTTTCATCTGGAATAACTTATCCTAAAATTTGGGGAGAAAGTTACTTAATAACTATCTTTAAGAGTGGGTCTCCATCAGATCCAAATAATTACAGGGGTATAACTATTAATAGTTGTCTGAGTAAATTGTTTAATAGTAGTCAGTATTCTTAATAACAGGCTCGTTATATTTTTAAAGGAAAATAAAATACTTAATAATGAACAAATTGGCATCAGAAAAGGATCCAGAACAGCCGATCATATTTTCAAATTAAAAACATTAATCTGTAAATACAAACAGAAATCAGGGAAAATATAAGCTTGCTTTGTCGACCTTAAAAAGACATTTGACTCTGTCATCCATTCAACATTATTACACAAACTTCTGAAAAATGGAATCAATGGTAAGTTTTTCAATATTATTAAATCAATGTACTCATGTAGTGTTCTTGGAGTGAAAATGGACAATAGTTTAAGTAATTGTTTTAAATATGAAATTGGCGTGAAGCAAGGGGATAATCTAAACCCGACCTTATTTAACATCTTCATAAATGATTCTGTCAACATTTTCGATGAGTCTTGCCACCCAGTTTATTTAGGGTCAGAGTCAATTAATTTTCTGTTATATGCAGATGACTTAGTGCTTATGTCAACAAAAGCTGAAGGTTTACAAAATTGTCTTGATAAGTTTGCCAACTACTGTTCAAAATGAGGCCTATCAATGAATTATAAAAAGACTAAGATAATGAATTTCAATAAAGGAGGTAAACTTATTAAATGTTCTTTTTCAGTTAATGATTACAAGTTAGAGTGTGTCAAAGAATATAAATACTTAGGTCTATTAATAGGTTGTGGTAAAAAAACATTCTACTCCAATTTCTGACCTGGTTAATAGAGGACAGAAGGCATTTTTTAAAGTAAAAAGTATTTTTAAATATGGTATCCCCAGTATTCATACTATATTAAAAACTTTTGATCACACAGTGAAGCCTATGCTACTTTATTCTTCAGAAGTATGGGGTATGCTCAATATGACTAGTAAACTCAAGAAAAGTAAAAATGACCTTATCTATGACTTATATAATGATCATAAAATTGAAAAGCTAAATTTAAATTTATGCAAGAGGATTCTTGGGGTGGGTAGCAAAGCCTCAAATTTGGCAGTGTTTGGAGAACTTGGTAGATATCCTTTGTATATAGATATTGTTATTAGCATGATACAATATTGGATTAGATTGCATGAAGATAAAACAAATTTATAGTGACAGCCGGAAACTTTGAGCCGTAATGAAAGCGGGAGGTTTGGTGCTTTAAAATCTGATTCAACCCACCATTTCTTTAGAAATGCCTGTGCCAAGTCAGGGTCATTACGGTTTTCACAGTTTTCCGGTTGTTGACCGATTTTGTCTGTTTATATACTTATGAGTTTTGACTTTCCCTTTGTAAGATTGTTCGGAGTTCGGTAATTTTGTTATTACCCTTATTGTATACTTAAAGCAGCATTAGAGGAAAATAATAAAATGTATAATAATGGTCAGCATTGTTGGGTTAGCTGTATTTATTATATTTTAAAAGAACTTGATATGTTGAAAATGTTTAAATCTCCACTTACTTGCGGTGCAAGAGAAATAAACATAATAAGAAAAAAATTAAAAGAGAGATATACAAAAATTTGGAGGGAGAAGATTAATTTAGTTAAGCAAAACCCAGCTACTAACAGAAATGAAAATAAATTACGTACATATTGTAAATCTAAATTTATATTCCAACAGGAAAAATACTTAGGTAATATAAAAGAATTATCAATCCGATCAACCCTAGCACGCTTGCAAATAAGTACACATAAACTTGAAATTGAAAGGGACAGATACACAATTCCAAAAACTGCAGTTGAAAATAGAATATGCAAACAATGTAACTGTGAGGCAGTTGAGGATGAAGAACACTTATTAATTAAATGTAATAAATATTCCTTTGCTAGAAATACTTTCTTTTCTAATATAAATAACATTTTTTTTCTCAGAATTATCAGATAGAAATAAGTTTATATGGTTATTAAGTAACGAAGACAGAGAAATCTGTAAAAATCTTGCAAATTTTATAGCAACTTGCCTTTCAATAAGAGATTTATCAGATAAGTAACTGAACATATTTATGTTCTATAACCGACAGTACTGATTCATGTTTATATATATATGTATATCAGTGTATTGTTTATATATAGTCTACAAATATTTGGGTATGACTCCCTCTGGTACAACTGTAGTATTGTTATTATTATATATATTTTATTTTCCTTGTATTTCCTTGTTTTATTCTTTTGTTTGTTCTAGTCATTTGTGCATTCTTTCATACATGCATGTTCCTTATGGAGCTTTCTTTATTAATAAAGAATTTGAATTTGAATTTATGTTGACTTAGCCTTACTTTATTGTATTTGCTACGATATAGCCTGGTTTGAGGCAGTTTACCCTTATGACAAATGAGGTTAAGGTTTTGCAGTTGAGAACACTTTTAACTGGAGAGGCTAAGGAATTCAGCCAGTCAGCAAATAAGAATTACGAGGAGCTACGGAAAGCTTTAGTTGATAGATTTGGACGACGACCACACCAGTATTGTGCCGACTTGTTGGAAGCTATGCGTGGTGAAAACGAAACTTATCGTGGATTAATGGCCAAGATACAACAGTCAGTTAATCGTTTCGTAGGAGACGAAGATCCAAAAGTCCGTTTATAAGAAGAGTTCTTTTTAAAAGCTTTGTCACTCGCACAAGCTCAATGGATTAGAGGGAATAAGGGAAGCAATAGTATTATTGTAGATGCTGGGGAAGATTACATTTTACCGATCATTTCTCCAAAAGGATCATTATCGAGGGAGAATGTTAGATTACACAATAATGTAGATAGTAGAAAGTGTTATAATTGTGATCGCATAGGCCATATAGCAAAGCATTGTCGTGCTTCAAAGCGCAGGATTAAGGATAAAAAGCCAAATGCGGCTACATATTTTGTGAAGCCTTCATATGGGGAGAGGTTAGTAAATGTCTGTGGACAACTGAATGGGCGTGAGATCCTATTTGTAAAGGATACCGGTGCTGAAATGACTTTGATCCGTGAAGGATATGTAGATTCAAGTAATATAATTGAAGGTCAGAGGGTTACTCTGTATACTGCTGTGGGTCAACCCTTTACAGCAAAGATGGCCGTTGTCAATTTAGATACGCCGTACTTTAAGGGACATGAGTCCTTCTACAAACAACTGGAGGGAAAGACAAACCGAAGACCGTTTTATGCGAAAATCAAAACATGGAACTTGGAACGTAAAGGCATTTGGTAGAACAAAATTTTTGACATCACTATGCGCAAGCATACACAAAGAAACCGCAAGCCCTCCTACAAACAACTTGATGGAAAAAAGAACCGAACATCGTTTTTTTTTTTTTTTTTTTTTTTGCGGAAATCGTAACGGATAGCACAACACGGAAATAAGACCATAAAGACACACAATATGACAACATAAAAAAACTAAAAAGAAGAGCAACACGGACTCCACCAAGAACCTATGGGGTGAACTCATGTGTTCGCGAAGGGTAAGTAGTTCCTTCCTCTCATATGACACCCACCACGTTTCATCTACCTCAGTCATATGTAACGTTGGCCGATTATGGATTATCATTATTAAATAACCGTTAGAGAATACCGAATGAGCAATCAAAAAAGGACAATCCAGATAAACTGGCAACATAGGGTACACAGGACGATAAAAAAACAAAGCAGATAACACAACACAGTATGTGTCGCATATCACTATGAGCAGACAAACATAAATATCGTAAATAAGACATCCTACACACAAATGGAGGTAAAGACGAATCGAACACCATTTTTATGCGGACATCGTAACCGACACCACGATAAAACCGTTGAGCCTCTCGTTTTCTAGTTATTGTCTTTCCAATCTCTTAAAAACCAGGTGACGAAACTCGTCCTCTGCACTAAATTTAATATTCACATTTTTTTATTTACTTTTACTGGGTTGATATCTTCGTTAGTGAACTACTAACTTGTCCAAGAGGTTATAATCCGTTCAGCAGCAATCAATATTGAAATAATATAACAGATTAATCTAGTATTTAGAATTCCCAAATAATGTAATGTTTTTTTTTTCTAAAAGTAAGATTCATCTCTCTCAGGAACAAGTAACCTTACCCGGTTTCGGTTGTTCTGTTTTGGCCCTTTGGTTTTCTTGCCCCCAAATACTTTTGAATTACAATGTATATTGACTTCCAACATTTTGAATTTGAGCACACTTGATGAAGGTTATTCCAAAAATGCGCCTTGTGCCCTAATTAGACATCTACATTTTTATTCCAACATATATCCCCGTGTGACAATAAGTCGGTTAGTCATTGGATAATGTTTGATTATTTTGTTCATGTTTGAAAAGAAAACAATTTTTCTTTATTATTATGTTCCTCATCTATTCTTGCTCACATGTGTAAAGTTCCATATAAAAAAGATCGATAACAAGGACACACTGACCCATATTTGTTTACTACCCTTTTTTGTAAATGGCGTCGTATAACGTGACATAAGGCCGGTCAGTGGTAAATAAATCACATGATTTTGTCATAGGCCAACTAAACTTAAAAAGTAAACCAGATAAAGAAAGTACAGTATTTTAGCTTTTTCTGTGTAATTGTTTTGTCTGAAAAATTTCAAAAGATGTTTTTTTCAAATAGTTTGAAATTGAAGTATTAAAAATTAATTGTTTGATGCAAACATTGAACTTGCTTACCCATATAATAAGATATTTAATCCAGTGAATTTGGTGTTTTTGTGTTTGTCAATGCAATATATTAGACTGACTACATACTACCATATTTTTGCAAAACAATTATTGACTGATTTCTGTTTATTTCAATCACATTTATTATCACAGAATGGTAACAATACCCCAGATAATCTCATTTATCTGTCTGGTTTAATTGATCTCTCTGTTCAATTTATGCTATAAATTTTTATTATTTCTGTTACATTAATTCTTTTTCTATATTCTCTGTGAATATCATTTCTTTACATCAAGAAGTAAGGGATATATTTGTTTTTAAAGCAGCAGTGGAAATGCAAAATAATCTGTCATTTTGTGAGTAATGGTGAGCACTTGTATGTATTTTTCCGGTAAAATCAGCCATTTTCTAGAAAATGGTGGAATCTGAATGATCAATCATCATATTTTCAAAGTATTTTATAATACAATTTGCTTGGCCTACATTCCAGAAAAGGTCATGATCTGTGATGACGATTACATCAACAAACCAGAAAAGTAAAAATGCTTGGGAAATACCATCGCTTAAAACATATTTAACAAGCATAATGATCAGGGAAAAAAGACATTACTAAAAAGAATCTTTTTTACTTGCATGGAATTTATTCAATTCAATCTTATCTGTTTTAATCTCATCTTGTAATTTTGAAGTTTAAAAGAATTCCCTCTGTGTTTATGTACGCTATGAATATACAGAATGACGTCATTAGTCTCGAGCTGCGCGAGAATTGTAAATCAAAACAAATGATCGACTTTATTGCATGGCCAAGCAGATGTCACGACACGGTATAAGATAAAACATTCTACATATGGCACTACTAAACTATGTTGTGACAACCTATGCAACAGTCAGTCTGCTGATCTCTATTCCTCTAGGAGACCCACTTATTTTGACCCAATATCTTTGTTTTTCATACTCTCACTCACTCACTCACTCACTCACTCACTCGCTCGCTCGCCATGTCATGTAGGAGATGTACGTTAAGAAAACCAGATTTCTGAGAATTAAAAGATAAAACGTTCTCCAAATAATACTTATGAATAATGTTCTCCCCGCTTCAGCCACCCTCAGTCTATTGACCCGACACCTTCATAGGGCCCCACCAATCTTAGTTCGATATAAGCATTAACCTCTCTCTCTCTCTCTCTCTCTCTCTCTCTCTCTCTCTCTGTTCACCCCACTTCACCACCATCAGTCTACTGGCCCGACACCTTCATAAGGCCCCACTAATCTTAGTTCGATATAAGCATTATCCTCTCTCTCTCTCTCTCTCTCTCTCTCTCTCTCTCTCCCCACTTCACCACCCTCAGTCTACTGGCCCGACACCTTCATAGGGCCCCACCAATCTTAGTTCGATTTAAGCATTATCCTCTCTCTCTCTCTCTCTCTCTCTCTCTCTCTCTCTCTCTCTCTGTTCTCCCTGCTTCAGCCACCCTCAGTCTATTGACCCGACACCTTCATAGGGCCCCACCAATCTTAGTTCGATATAAGCATTATCCTCTCTCTCTCTCTCTCTCTCTCTCTCTCCACTTCACCACCCTATGTCTACTGGCCCGACACCTTCATAGGGCCTCACCAATCTTAATTCGATATGTGCGTTATCCTATTTGTGTTCTTTGGTTTACATAAAGAAAACCCGAATAACTAATAATGTTATAGATATCATTGAATAAATGGTCCAGCTAATTGTATACTGTACCCACCTATATCACATGCAGGCTCCAGAGTCCAGACCGATCATTTCCTTAGGGGAAAAAAGGGGGGTCGGGTGCCGATTACGAAAAAAACAAAACAACAACAAAATTTAAGCATATTTTGATTTGATTTGATTTTTGGTGCTTAACGCCACTTTCAGCAATATTTCAGCTATATCATGGCGATCAGTTTTAGTGGTGGAAGAAGCCGGAGTACCCGGAGAGAACCACCAATCATGGGCAAGCAACAGGTAAACTTTATCACTTGCGGCTGCGAGTCGAGTGCACCCTTTTTGCAATTTACAAAGCCGGGCGCAAACCGACGCCGTATTGATGATAGGCTTGTATGAGTTGTTAGGTAATCCAACTACCTAACTCATTGAGCCACCCATATTTTTGGAATAGTCACAAACTAAATGATAATAAGTGATTAACGATATAAAATATTAATTGTGTTTAAAAAAATGTCAGTATCTCAACAAAAATTATTTAATTATTAAATACAAAATAGCGATCAAATAATTAAAGATGTTTTTTAAAACTCGAGGAGGTTTCTCAATCATCTCTCATTTCAGGGCTTCGCCCTTCGATGAAAGATGACTGAAAAAAGTCCTCTCGTTTTAAAAAAACATCGTTAATGGTTTAATCTCATCGAATGTAACTTGTTCTCGCCATGATATAACGGTTTCTTGTTCATTGGGCGTTAAAAAAAACCAACCAAACACTCATTATATTAGTTTCAGACTGTTATGAAAACATGATCATTTCAGAAAAATAATATTTTGATATATCATTTTACGTTAATTGTTAGAAATCATAAAACAGATATCTGATAATAAACAAGAATATAGGAAATCAAAGCCTGATGTTTGTACTCTAACGTTTAGACATTCATAATATCCTGTGCCAAATTAATTAGCATAATATTCCTCAAACTGATATGTATCGTAAGCATAATAAGATAATCATCGTTGTTATCAGTTCTATGTTAAAACTTGATATATCTACTGCTATTGACCTTTTCACACCAGGTTTTCGTCAAACAACACACAAGGGGCCGTCGAGGTCGTGATCGTATGGTAGTTGGGTTAATAACTACCAATGCAATCACTGCCTATCACCACTAATGTTGTGATTCGTATCACGCTCATGATGAGGTGTACTCGACACAACATTATGTGATAAAGTTTATCAGTGACTAGCGGCATGTCAGTGGTTTTCTCGGGGTACTCCGGTTTCCTCCATCAATAAAACTGACCACCACGATATAATATTGTTAATCACCATACCCCCCCACAACAATCACCACTGACGTTATGAGTTTGAAACCCGCTCATGGTGAGGAGTGCTCGATACAACATTATGAGGTCAGTGACTTGCAGCAGGTCGGTGGTTTTCTCTGGATACTCCACTTCCCTCCGACTTCCTCCACCAATAAAACTGACCGCCACGATATAACTGAAATATTGTTGAAAGTGGCGTTAAACACCATAATCATAACACTAATCCCTCAAACAACAAGCATAAAACTTATCTTTCATTTTGAATTAATTTTTATCATGAAAAGATAATAAATGGTTTGGAGTTATAAGGGCCAAATTCGGCCCCACCTCAGATGTCGATATAATTTTCTCCATAGTATGTTTCCAATATGTGCTTTTCAGAAATAAATGTAATTTGTCAATATGTTTAGTTATTTCCTGGCAGCGGACAAAAAAGATAGATAATGTAATTTCTAAAATTCATTAAATATGGGACTATTTAAGGCATGTATAACCCTCAATCCTTTCCATGTAAATAAGAATTGATTCCGTCGTATTTATTTCACCTATTTCAACCTCGTCATCAATTTGAGTAATGAATACTAAATAAATTCTAAACTATATATAGAGTTGAATAAGAACACTTGTATATTGAACTTGAAGACATTAACATAATTTTATGTATCATGTCAAGTTCTTTCGCAATAAGTATAAGATACAGTAGTACAAAACAATAAAGCGGCCCGTATTGGATATAACGGGCTTCTTTTTCCGCATGAGTACTCAGGTGAAGGCCGAGGTGCGTATATTTGTTACAAATTGAACACTGCATCAAGAACGGGTCTGTATGTAATTTAAGGAATTAATAAAATGATAAATGTAAAAACAAGACAGGGTGGTAGTATAATATTGCACAGTTTCAAAACCAAATTCTAATGTGGTCATTTTAATGACAAGAGTGGGGTGGTAGTAGGTTGGTTAGTTGGTTTATGCTGCTTAACGCCACTTTCAACAATATTTCAACCATACTATTACGACCACGACGGCCCCTGGGGTCGTAGTATAATATTGTACAGCTTCAAATGCCAATTCTAAAGTAGTAATTTTAATGCCATTTATTTCAAATTGATTGATCAAGTCAGCAGTATTTCAGTTATATTCGTGACAAAATAAGATTTTGAAGATACCAAAAGGGTAATCAGAATCCGTAAATCGAAGAAGGACAGGCAACACAACGACCAAAAGAAAAAGTACAAAAGGACAAACCATTACTGCATTACAACACGAATCCCATTATGAAGTCTATAGGAAGTAATACCTGTGGTGCAAAATTTCTGTGGTTTTGGACTGAAAGAAGACATATATATATTGCTGATTTTTTATTCTGCGGTTTTGGACTAAAAGAAGACATTTATTTTTTGCTGATTTTTAATTCTGCGGTTTGAAAATCTTGCCGCTGAAAAAATTGTTTGTGTTACAGGAAGCAACAGATGAGTTGTTAAATATTTATTTTATATAATATTCTGCTATTTAATTTTTGCGATTCCGAGTTGACGACAGAATAACAAAAAAATTACCAGTTACAAGGTAATTTAAAGGTCGCGCTGGGATTGGATCTATGAGCAGAAATTTAGATTTCTATGTATATATTTGATAGAATCGGAAACCTTGCCTTGCTCCAGGCCACTGACGATCACTACTTACATGATATTGCTCCTTGGGAACTATACTACAAGTTGTTTTAACGTGCAAGGAATGTGACATCCAGGCAGTCATTTACGCTCCGTCTCAAGGACTAGTTGTGTATTGGATTCGTCAAGCACAACTAGCATATCCCTTTTCCGGAGTGGGGCCGTCGTGGTTATGATCGCATGGTAGTTGGATTTACAACTACCTGTGCAGTCAGTGACTATCACTACTAAAGTTGTGAGTTCGAATCCAGCACAAGCTAGGTGTGCTCTATACGGCATTATGTGATAACGTTTGTCAATGACTTGTGGATGGTCGGTGTTTTTCTACGGTTACTTCGGTTTCCTCTACCAATGAAATTGACCGCCACGATATAACTGAAATATTGTTGAAAGTGGTGTTAAGCACCGTAAACCTAAGCCAAGCATAAATCAAAACCCCTTATTCGGAGGGACTGCACCCTGCAAAGGAGAAACCAGGTTATATTACATAATCAGTGATACCGACTTTGTTGACGTAATAACAAATTCTGAGACAATAACAATAACCTAATTTTTTAAAAGATGTGATTTATCATTATTTATCACGTGAAGTTGTACCGAATAATATATAATTTATTGTAGTAAAATTGTGTGTAAATGTTTCTTATCAGTCCTATATCACAAACAAAATAAATCCGAAGACCAATAGTTGTTTGTGATTATGATCGTCGAGACTTTTAATGTAGATTGATCTTTGTTGTATATACTGTATATATGTTTATATCTATTCTGTATTTGTTATATGTATATTTATTTCTTCTCTGTACCGTTGTATATGGTTTATGAGAATAAAGATGATTGATTGATTGAATCTTTACAACAAATGGGTAATGTCAGACGTTTAATGTCAGACTGTCAATGTCAGACTGTTAATGTAGATTTATTTTTTACAACAGATGGGTAATGTCTCTGTACAGTCTGACACCACGAACAACATTTTTATCAGGTATAAAATCGCTTTAAAAAAAATCAGTTTTAAAAAGTCGTTTTTAGAATATGGCAATAAATAACTGTAAGAGATAAATCCTTATCAACTTCAAAGTTTCATTAAAATAAAATTAGGTAAATATACGCTTTGAACTTATGTTTTATAAATAACACCAATGGAACGTATCTGTAAGCAAGCGAGGAGCCAGGTTTTGGATTTAACAGGAGCTTGGAATATGGACGAGGATTATTGGGGATCACCGATTTCGTCCTCCTAAGTACATGGTAACTCATTGGTATGGTAATCAGGGTGGCTAAGACCTCCCGACAGCTGCTGAGGTAATAGTAATCACAGTCATTACTAATATTCTGGTATATACTACTGCTCCTTAGGAACTGTATTGTAAGTTGTTTTTAACGTGCAAGCAACGTGACATCCAGACACTCATTTATTCTTCGTCTCGAGGACTAGTTGTATATTGGGTTTGCTTAGCACAACTATAATACCCGTTATTCAGACTGGGGCCGTTGTGGTCGTGATCGCATCATAGGTGGATTTACAACTACCTGTGCAATCAGTGACTATCAACACTAAAAGTTGTGAGTTCGAACCCTGCTCATGTTGAGCTGTACGCGATACAACATTATGTGATAAAGTTTGTCAGTGATTTGCAACAGGTCGGTGGTTTTCTCCGGTTTCCTCTACCAATAAAACTGACTACCACGATGTAGTTGAAATATTGTTGAAAGTGACGTTAAACACCATAAACATAAACCAAGCACCTTATTCGCAGGGGTTGTATCCCGCAGCGGAGAAACCGGGTCATATTACATAATCAGTGATACTGACCTTGTTGACGTAAAAGCATATTCTGAGACAATAACCCATAAATTTTTAAAAGAAGTTATTTATCATTATTTATTACATAAAGTTGTACCGAATAAAATATAATTTATTCTAGTAAAATGACATGTATCAAAATAAATACGAGGACCAATAATTGTTTGTGATTATGATCGTCGAGACTTTTAATGTAGATTGATCTTTACAACAGATGGGTAATGTCTCTGTACAGTCTGACATTACGAACAACATTTTTATCAGGTATAAAATCGCTTAAAAAGTCGTCTTTAGAATATGGCAATAAATAACTGTACGAGATAAATCCTTATCAATTTCAAAGTTTCATTAAAATAAGATTAGGTAAATATACGCTTTAAACTTATGCTTTATAAATAACACCAATGGAACGTATCTGTAAGCAGGCGATGAGTCAGGTTTTGGAGTTAAGAAGGGCTTGGAATATGGACGAAAGTTATTGGGGATCACCGATTTCGTCCCTCCTAAGTACATGGTAACTCATTGGTATGGTAATCAGGGTGGTAAAGACCGCCCCAACAGCTGAGGAAGTACTATGAATTACATCCATTACTAGTATTCTGGTATATGTAATGCTGCGTAGAGTAGAATATTCTTTGTAAATTTGTGGGGTGGGGCACACCCCTCTTACCCCCCCCCCCCCCCCCCCTCGCCTGGTAAAGGGTTGTTGGCTTATTTTGAGGGATGTATCAAGTACAAAACTTGTCCTATATAGACAATTATATAATAAAAACATGGTTTGCTTTATCAGTTTTTTCCAACACTGTACATTGCTTCCTCTTGTACTTCCGGCAGTCAAATACAGATTCCTTTTGCCGAACTTAATGCCACTTTTTCACCTGAATGCTGTTTTTCTGTTTGTTAAGTTCCGGTATTGATTATAATCGAACGGCATGGGTGGTGTAATGGTTAGAGCATTATCGTCTCGAGTGCGATATATCGTGGATTGGAACATCGCTTGGGTCAAATCAAAAACTATAATATTGGTACTTGCTGCTTTCACGCTTATCACGCTGCATTAAGGAGTAAGAGCAAAGACTAGTTGGATCGGATTTAGGATAATTTGTCCGAATAGAGTGACATCACTTTAGTTTTATGTGTATGTTTTGTAGATCATTGCTTGTCCTGTTTCTTTTGGCCATTGTGTTGTCTGTTCTTCAATTTACGGATTCTGATTACATCTTTGGTATTTTCAAACTCTTATCACTCACTCACTAAATATAATCGACACACTGCTCACTCAACGCTAAGCAACAATTAATCAATCTTTTTTTTTGGACATTTTTTAAGGATTAATGTATATTGTTAGTACTAAATGTGGATTAGATACAGTTTGAATAGCATGAGTATTGCCACAAGAAGAAGTATCATATATCTATAAATAGACGATGAAACTGACATGTTGATAATAGTGGCATGCATGGTATTGAAAACACAATGGTAAGCAGTATTTGAAATGACAAGCCTTCGGTGTGATTGTGGAACTGATTCGTACATGTATATGTTATAATAAGTGTTCGTTTGAACAACATACGACTAAATATCGACTAAATGTTTTACATGCTACAAGTGAGAACAGTATTGTTTGTTGATGTATTATAACAATGATCTTAATAACGTATCGACAACACGTAAATATATATAATTGTGTTTATCCTGCAATCTCAAAAACATCTGCCAAATTGTCTGAAAATAACTGAAATAAGCATCGTTCTAATCGTTTTCGATGGTGCCATAGTGTCAGAGCTTTTAATGTTACTGTTTCTTTCTGTCGCTCTACATGAACCAGTTACCAGAAATGCTTAATTAGGTCCATGACTAGATAACACTAAAGTTTATTTGACCCCCTTTATTAGTACTTACAATCACACAACTGCAGGATAAACTACCGTAATATAGTTGTGATCGAATTAATGATAAAAGTGTTGGCAATTCTCTTCCTCTTTATGAATTAGGAGGGCTTCCGTTTTGATTTATGGATTTCTAAGCATGCCTCTTTTACCTTTCTCACATCCATTACTATCAATGGGTCGATACTTCTGCTGTTGGACATTTGATCCTAAATGGTATCATCCGCAATGTAGTCAATATAATTTGAAATTTACAGTTCCTAATTAATATAATTTGGTATTTGGAACCAAGTAAAACAAAGCAAAGAGCCTAAACAATAAAACCGAATGGTATTAATAAAACTAAGGTTCTCCTTCCTCAGGCATAGGTGACCTAAGCAGATTTTAGCTATCATGTTTAGGCTCTTTGTGTTGTATTGCTCCCAAGACTATATATTATTTGGCTTTGCAATCTTTTGATTTTGAGCGTACCTGATGACTGTTATTCCAGAAATGCGCCGTGCGCAATAAGTTTGATATCTATGTTTTTATTATTCCTGAAACGCGCCGTGGACAGTAAAAAGGGGGACCATGTATTTCACAGAGTATTGGCACTAAGTGTTCGGATAGAGTTGTGGAGTGAAAATTTTGAGTTTATATTTGTGGTATGGTGATACATAAAAATATAATAATTTTACACATGATGTTGATGGATTAAGCGTATGATGCATGTCTTGGTAATATAAACTATGAAGCAAAACAAATCTAAGTTAACCCCAACCCTTATAAAAATGTTCTATGTCAAACCACTATGATGCATTATTTGTATTGTAGTTAGACTTCCATTAGTTTTATATATTTTGACACTTTTATAAAAACACATTAGACGTTGGCCTTGTTAGAATATATAGAATATATATATTGACGAAATTCGTCAGAAACACAAATTCTCCAGAGGGCCATAATGATATAAGACAGTCTTTATAAAAAGAATAAAAAAAAATAAAACACTTCAAAATTGTACATTTTTAATGAAAGTAAAAAAATTATATGCAAAATACAAAATAAATAAATGTTTCCAAAAGGTGTTTAATATATATAGTATTTAGTTTATATATCTTTCATGTAATTCTAATTATAACCCTGGATAATCAGAAGAGGAAAACACCAAAAGGAGCTTGGACATTTGGAGTGTTAAAAGTAACAAGCATTTGTATAAAAGATATCACGTTGTTTAAAAAAATACACAGTATCTAACAATCTACACCATTATTTAGATAAACAAACCAGTAAATACATAAAAAGAGATTAAATAAAACAGAATATAATTTTTATTAATCTGAAATCCATATACAAAGGATTGTTACCAAAACAACACATTAAATACAATTAAATAAGATATAGATGCACACGAAGAAGATGAAGAGATGATGATAATGAGATCCAGAATTAATTCTCTTTTTTCCCAATGTAATATTATCCATGTGTCTCACGCAAATAAACATGCAAAAGTCAGAGATGATGATTAATGTTTACAGAAGCTGCATACCTATTGTCATAAAAACTGTTAATTGTGATATATATTTCAGCTTCCACAATAGTTGCCGATCAAGTGATAAGACAAAGTCATGGAATATAATTTTTGCTTTAAAAGTGTCACCAAACTGGCCATTTAAAAAAACAAACAAATTTTATCGTAATGTATTAAAACAAAGTGGTATAAATCGTCAAACACGGAAATGACTGACAATTCTTCCAAAATTCCCATAATATTCAGAAAATGCAGTCAATATTCAAATAGTGCCTTGCATGAAAACATACAAAAAAGAGGTTTTAATGAGATTATAAGTAACAAAGTATCTAATATTACACACTTAATCAAAAAGGTTACAGATTAGGAAAACATTTAAGATGTATATGCAAGTCATAATAATTTGTTGGTCAAGTTGTTGTCCACCAGGATAAACTTTCATTATGTAATAATAGTTCCCTAGACTTTAGTCCGTCATTGAATAGTGTCCGCCGACAAAATTACAGAATGACATTAAAGGGGGCATTATTTATGAAATAATGTTCTTCTGTACCTATATAATAAGAACGTAGCTGTGACATTTGGAACGCATCACGTGTTTCTGCAATGACCTTCATCGGGTACGCTCAAAGTCTAAATATTTGAAAGCCAAATAATTTAAAAGCTTTTGGAAGCAAGAAGACCAAAGCGCCTATACAGGATAGTCAAATTCGGCTAAGGTCACCTATGCCTGAGGGTCAGATCAATTATGAAGACCCATCGTATCAGCTGAACATATTAAAATATACTTAAAAAGGATTCTTTTATATTTTTGTATAAAACTCCACTACAAAAATGTATGAAAAATTCCATTCCAAACTACACTCATGTAATCTTCAACTTGTTGAGGTCGGTCAGTATTTAGTAGAAGTAGAAGTATATGGTGTCCTAAATAAGTCATCTAATTGATTTTATTCAACAAGTTCAGGATGATTTTTGTCTGATAAAAATGGTATGTCCAACAATTGTCAACAGTTATTAGAACAGATGAGTGTACTGTCGATGTGGTTGTCTGTAATCTTATAGATAAAAAACATCTGCAGTCTGACCTCCCGTGTTACATGACAACACAAAATATTTCATTATGATAAAAGATCCAATCAGGTAGGAAGAATGGTGTATATGTCACTCGCAGGTGGTTGCAACATCATCTGTCACTCTTTCTGATAACTGTTTCTGAGAAGTAAATAGTCTCAACAGTTTCCCTAGAGAAAATATTCTATTGTAATTTTTATTTATTGTGTTGTCTGTTCTTCTTCGATTTACGTCTTCTGATTACCTCTATGGTATCTTCAAACTCTTCTTCAAATAGCACACTTTTTTATATCCTTTGTATTCTGGTTTTAACGTTATTATACCTACAAATGTCGGAGCTGCATGAATGTTTGCTTACCAAACAATACAACTACAAATGTCGGAGCTGCATGAATGTTTGCTTACCAAACAATACAACTACAAATGTCGGAGCTGCATGAATGTTTGCTTACCAAACAATACAACTACAAATGTCGGAGCTACATGAATGTTTGCTTACCAAACAATACAACTACAAATGTCGGAGCTGCATGAATGTTTGCTTACCAAACAATACAACTACAAATGTCGGAGCTACATGAATGTTTGCTTACCAAACAATACAACTACAAATGTCGGAGCTGCATGAATGTTTGCTTACCAAACAATACAACTACAAATGTCGGAGCTACATGAATGTTTGCTTACCAAACAATACAACTACAAATGTCGGAGCTACATGAATGTTTGCTTACCAAACAATACAACTACAAATGTCGGAGCTACATGAATGTTTGCTTACCAAACAATACAACTACAAATGTCGGAGCTGCATGAATGTTTGCTTACCAAACCATACAACTACAAATGTCGGAGCTACATGAATGTTTGCTTACCAAACAATACAACTACAAATGTCGGAGCTGCATGAATGTTTGCTTACCAAACAATACAACTACAAATGTCGGAGCTACATGAATGTTTGTTTACCAAACAATACAATTGCCACCGGTGCGGGAATTTGAATAAAATATTGGTTGATCGTGATTCCTTTAAACTGATTAGAATTGTTGTTTTAAAACAAGCTAATTGCTGATTTGTTTTTTTCACTTAATATTCCTTTTAAGAAGTCGTGTTTGTGTCTTTATAATAGCCTTAGTGTTTCAGACTTCATGACCTGGTTAACAGTTACCGAATATCGGTGTCCACGGATATGCTTCGTTTGAGTAACACGACGGGTGCCACATGTGAAGCAGCAACTGTTTACATCCGGTTTTCAGTGGGGTTCGTGCTGCTCGATCTTTAATTCTCTATGTAGTATTTTGTATATCACTGCCCTGTTTCTTTTGATAATTGTATTATCTGTCCATCTTTGATTTACGACTTTTTATCTCCCTTTGGTATCTTCAAACTTTTCTTACAGTGGTGAACCTGTGTTTTTTTTTCTTTTCTTATGCTCAAAGTTGGTGTAAATTTGCTATTGTCCTAATAACCACTTAATAGGTGAATAAACTAGATAACCGTAAATCAAAGGACATACAATACAATGACGAACAGAAAAACGACGAAAACACGAAAAATTTTCCACAAAGCACTCCACAGAGCAAAAGATGAACTTCATTACAGTAGTTGTGTGTGAACTCAGGTGGACCACAAGGGTAACTTGGCAGTTCTTGCTCCACTAGACATTCCTTGCGTTACTCATTTTAAAATTCCGGTGATAAGTCATATATAATATATTACACGTATATTGAAAGTATTTCCGTTTTTTATGTTATGATGTTTTGACATATTGCTTGCAGCTACTTTCTTCCTGTTTGTACAATGTGTGATTTTCTTTACTGACAGGTGTCTAAGCCAATGAAAAAGATTGGATTTCACAGTATGTATAATAATGTCAAAAATTGTCTTTACCGATATAGGATACTTTAATGAAAACAACATTTATATAATGCTTATGTAAATCTAAATTATCTGAGGAATTGAAAGCTGATATTTTCACTGACTGTAAATAATGTATTGTTTATCATGTGTTTTATATATTTACAATTCTAATATAACTTCCCTCATTCAAGGTGTACTTTTGTTCGCGCATGATTATTGCCGGACAAATAGTGGCTATCAATTTCGTGTAAATATATAGTACCGCGGTGCATATATACATTAAAAGTGATGTTAATATGTTCGGGTTGTTTCTTTATATGTTCATTTCCAGAAAAAATACTAAAGAAAACTAAAATGGACTTTGACATTTGTAAATTGTCGACTTCCGTTTATATTGTTGTACGTCAGTGACAATGACTCCTGGATGCTGATTTATTTAACGTTTTCTTACTAGTTTTAACCTCTAAAATCAAAATGCCATCAAATTGTAAAAATTCAGTAATTAAATGCAACATGGTATATTTATATATATAAACTGAAAGCCACTGTAAACATAGTTTGTACAACATTTTAACATGACCAACATTACATACAAACTATGGTTTCTATGATATTTTCGTAAACAAATATTTTATTTCCTGCTGTATTCTAGAACTGTATAACAGTATTATTGCAGTATTTATATTTCTTTCATATCTTGGGATCTACATGTATAAAAAATACTGGATTTTGAATTTTCAGTATTATTATTTGTGGTTTTACGCAATACTAGATGCATAGTAGGCAGTCTGTTCTGATTTTGTTTAACACACTGTTCATCAGTAACAAATACCTTTCATGTTTATTGTATACTCTATTTCAATACAAATATAAGGTCTCTTTTGTGCAATGGTCACCATGCTCGCCTCCAGTGGGTATCTGTTGTGTAATGGTTGCCATGCTCGCCTCCAGTGGGTATCTGTTGTGTAATGGCCATCATGCTCGCCTCCAGTGCGTATATGTGGTAAAATGGCCACCATGCTCGCCTCCAGTGCTTATCTGTTGTGTAATGGTTGTCATGCTCGCCTCCAGTGGGTATCTGTTGTGTAATGGTTGCAATGCTCGCCTCCAGTGCGCATATGTGGTGTAATGGCCATCATGCTCGCCTCCAGTGCGTATATGTGGTAGAATGGCCACCATGCTCGCCTCCAGTGCTTATCTGTTGTGTAATGGTTGCCATGCTCGCCTCCAGTGGATATCTCTTGTGTAATGGTTGCAATGCTCTCCTCCAGTGTGCATCTGTGGTGTAATGACCACCATGCTCACCTCCAGTGTATGTAATGGTTGTCATACTTGGCTCCAATGCGTCTCTGGTGTAATGGTCGCCATGCTTGCTTCCAAAGTGTATTTGTGGTGTAATGGTCATCATGCTCGCCTCAAATGCGTCTATGTGGTATAATGGTCAGTATACTCGCATTCAGTGTCTCTCTGTTGTGTAATGGCCACTATGCAGTCATCAGTGGGTCTATGTTGTGTAATTGTCACCATGCTGGCCTCCAGTGTGTCTGATGTATAGTGGTCATATTACTTGCCTTCAGTTCGTCTCTCTGGTGTAATGGTCTCCATGCTACCTCAATTGCGGATCAAATCCAAGATTGTAAAATTGGCATTTACTAAGCACACATCATTTAAGGAAATAAGCAAGTGATGGCTGGCTGCTGGCAAACAACAATTACAATCAAACATTTAACGAGGACAATTTAGCATTTTATGAGTTTTATCATCCCAGTGATAGTATGGCAGACGATTAATTAATTATCTTTACAACTATTTCAAGGAAAACATAGATATCAAAATTTAGTGCGCACGACGCGTCTCTGGAATAAATAACCATCATCAGATCATAAAATCGGAAATTGATATATGGATCAAGGGAAATATTGTTTGAGAAGACTGTGACAAAGGTATCAACATTTTTACAGCACTTTCTGTAATTAAATGAAATTTCATAAACACTTCGTGTGCATTGAATTGAATATCAACTTTGTTATTTCTACCTATGCAAGACGGAAATCTAAAGCTCAAGTTGAAGTCAAATATTACTCTTATATATTTTCTCAGACAGAGGTTTCATAATTCTGATGCCGATCTATCTAACACCAAAGATAAGTTCTTGTCTTTTAAATCATACACTGTTCCTATATTGAACTTAAATTACATTTATTTACTAGAAACAATGTACAATATTCTGTTACGATTTGTGTATGCTCTGTGTGTTATTTTGCCTGTAATTGTAATGATATAACCAAAGACCACGATATAGCTGAAATAATGCTAAAGTTGATGTTAAACACAAATCAATCAATCAATCAATCAATCATATAACAAAAAACTTCACAAGTTGGCAAAACTTGTGTCTCATCCTTGAGCATATGAAATAGTTATAAACAAGCATAACCAAATTACTCTCTGAATAGACCTATATACCTTATTTGAAGATTTGCAGATTAAAATGAACATGTGATGATCGGATGTTTCTACCGTCGGACGAATTACAAATCAAGGTACAAAGTATAATAAATCTTAGTAATGATGTTCAGTTCCCTTTTAATTTGAATACAATGATATTATGCAATTATTGACTTTGGAATAGGTTGTTATCTGAATTTATCAACCTGAAAAAAAATTAATATTCACCGAGCCGCAGGTGAATTGAATATACATTTTTAAAGGTTGATAAACCAGATAGCAACTTATTCTAAAATCAATGATTGCTTTATTTCATGAAAATGTTTGATTGCTTTCTACTTACAACTTCATCGTCATACCAATAAAATATCGCAATTTTGGAGCGTTTGTGTATGATTCATCCGATAAACAAATGTTAAACGCAATCTCATTGGTTATTGAACAACGAAAGAACGAATTTGATAGGATAGCAAAAGACCGATTTTCCCCATTTATTTGTATGCCTTGAAAGGCTGATATCACTTTCCGGACACCTACCAGGATTTATTTTTAGCCGAGAGGTTGATATCGCAAGTACTCAAAATCTCTTAATCAGTTTTAAGCTAATCATATGTAAGTTAAATTACAGTCATGTAATAAATTTTATTATGTGTTTGTTGTTATTGATGGTTAGTTAGTTAGAATTAAGATCAACTGTTATCAAATTGTATTGTATTGATAAACCAAGTTATATTGCATTATTCTGGAGCTATTAATCTATGTCGGTACAATATAGATACACGAGAAAGAATAGCTAACAATTGTCATGTATCATGGTTAGCACTATGGAACCATGTGATATAGAAATACGATATAGTTTCTTTGCTGCGAGTCATATCCCAGTAAGGGGTATCCGTTGGTAGTGCGGGGCGAATCTAACAACCTTACCAACACACACCGAGATGGATTATACTAGTCCACAGGTAGAAATGCAACTACACTCGGATACATTATCACGACTCCGACCAAAATAGTACTTACTCTTATTTGTTAACGTTGCATGCTTAACATATTATATCATGTCCATTTTGTGTTCAATGATTTGACGCGAGAAGTGATTGTTCATTTGGTTGATATTGGAGAAATGTGTTGACTATCACTGTTTAAACTTTCATTTCATAGTTAACTGAAAAGCAACAAATATAATTTCACAGTCTATACTCGAATGGGAATCGAACCCACGATCATATCTAGTTGATCGTTTATCAGATTTGCAAATAATTAAACTCCACCATAGCGATAATTCGTGACTATTGTCATCACATAAAACATATTATTTGTAAATAAAACAAACTGAGCTGGACGTAGGCTATGAACGTATTTTTTGTTTAATAATACAATAATGTATATTAAGAGCGGCCATTAGTATAATAAATATAGGTTATTACCAGTGAAGCAATAGGTATTACATAAAACATATTATTTGTAAATAAAACAAACTGAACTGGACGTAGGCTATGAACATATTTGTTTTGTTAATGAATACAAGAGCGGCCATTAGTATAATAAATATAGGTTATTACCAGTGAAGCAATATTGTTTATGGATAATAAAACAAGTACCATCTCGAAATGTTACATATGTAAAATTCATGTATTCTACAGAATAACAGAGTAGAACCATATAATCGAATTATTGTGGAATAAATTTATTTTATGGTCAAGGTTGATGGGGCGATTGCTGATGGAATGTATTATATAAAGATTTAATAACAGCGTCCCTTTACTGTTCACAAGCTGTTAATTATATTATACTAATGGATAATGGGGTCATCAACACCAGTCTGCGATTCAGCTGAGTCTTATTTAACTATATAAAAAAAACGCTAATTTCCATACAAAATATTTTCCTGAAAAAAGAAGGAAATGCGTGTGTGTGTGTGTGTGTGTGGGGGGGGGGGGGGGGGGGGGGGGGGGGGGGAGGAGGAGTAGATAGAGCTGCTGATTGTACCATTCGATAGGCTTATGTACATTTTAAGCAAGCATAATTTTATGTTTACATAATCCTCTCAATTGTATGGCTTCCTACCCTGTAACTTTCTGTGCTTTTTAGCTTATGTGTATCTTTATTGTAGTGCATGCACGATCGATTACAAAGTGCGATCTTACTGAATAATGTCATTAAAACAATTTTGCCCGGATCTCCTGTACTTGGCGATCACAATACTGGTATACTAATATTGTGCACAATACTTGTGTAAAAATTTGTTCCAGTATTGTATACCAGTATTGTACCACTATTGTGATTTAAAAAAATTTTTTTTTTACTTGTGTATAGTATTGTAGTAAGTATTATAATAGGTATAGTGGAAATGTTAGTTCCTGGGTAGACCAGTTCTTGAAGTAGTTGTTCTTGTGTCGCTGTATAATAATCTTGACTCTATCCATAATGGATTGTTGTGTATTCTGATGTATTACTGATACGATGTTATAAATGCCAATAAAATGATACACAATGAACTTGTACTTTTAGTATGCTTTTCAACAATTGAATTACAATACCAATATCTTAATTACATTACTGGTATACCAGTATTGTACAAAATTTTGAAAAAAATTCACAATACTGGAAAAAAAAATTATACTAGTGATCGCCAAGTACAGGAGATCCTTTTGCCCCGTAGTATAGGCCTTTTTGGATTTTTTTTTAGCGAATTCAGGGCATTGTTCCGATGTCCGTTCTTTTTTTTAACTTAATTTCGTAGTTCTCCAATTTTGGAAAAAATCTTTTGTAAATGTGTCTCATTAAAGACGAACCTTTCCCCCCGATTCATTTGTTTTGCCATAATCTATAGAAGCAAAACGTAAATCTGCAAAAAGTGATTGTGTAATAAATTCATATTAATTTAGAATGATAAGAAACATAAAAAGAATTACCATCAAGTTAAGCAACCGTACGCCTGACAAGCCATATCGACACTGAATGAGGACCCTGGTTTGTCACGCTTGTTTTGGGGAGTGGTGGTATTTAGACGTCACGTGATACTTGGTATTGAGATGCTATCAAAATGGCGACTTCCATGTATCGTTGACAGAATTTTAAAATCGATTTCATTCCCTTATCCAACATAATAAAACGCTAATATACATATAAACATCCATATTTATACATCAAGAAAAACATATAAAAAAATAATTTTTTTGCGAAGTTTCCCTTTAATAATAGTAAGCGATTTACTGATAAAAGTACATATGAAAAGCATTTAGCTGTTCTGTCAATAATCATCTATGTGTTATATACAACGATTTAATCAGTAGTATACCTGATACTACAATTAACAGACAAAGAAATCACTAACACCTGCTATATTTTATGCACAGTTAATATTATCATTTGGCATAATTTTTTATGAGGGGGAGGGTTGGAAGGGGGGTGGGCCCATAAATCTAGTTTAACCTCACCACTTCTGATTGAAGTGCCTGTACCAAGCAAGTAAAGTGTTCGGTTATGTATTTGTGTTAGAGGTGTCGATTGTCCCTCTTTTTATGATTTTTATATTTGATTTTGGAATTGTTCCGACATTGTGGTATTTGTTTTCATTTTACTTGTAATTCAGAATCCCTTTTGACGGAAATGGGGTCATTTTCGAATTAAATAAAAAAAAAACGTAGATATTTAATTTAATGCACCGGACGCGTTTCTGAAATAACCTGCAAATGAACGTCAAATTGTGTGACCTTATTATCTTAATGCCTCTGAAACCGTGATAGACAAATTCAAAGAATGAAAATTGTTCTTCATGTCATACTGCAACTTTGTTATAATTTGTGCGTGCAAATATTGATATTGAATGTTTGTATTTATCTCTGTACCATTGTAATGCATTGGTTTATGAGAATAAAGAATCTTGAATCTTGAATCTTGACCGAAATGATTCGACCACTATGTCAGAGTCTTAAGTTCAGTTAAAGGTTCCGCTAAATATATTGATGACAATAACCATTAATTATACAAGGCAAAATTTTGAAGCAATTAAATGAAGTCAAAGGTTCCACTTGTCGTAATCACGATCCAGTCATTTCCCCATTCACGACTTATCACCTGGTTTTTGACAAGAGTAACACAATGGGTGCCTCTATTGGTGCATGAACAGCTTACCCTTCACGAGTTAACCCCCAGTTGTAGTGGGTATTGTGCGACTCGATCTTTAGTTTTCTGTATGGTGTTTTGTAGATCACTGTTGGTCCTTTTTTATTTTGCCCATTGTATTGTTTGTTCTTTGATGTACGGCTTCTGATTATCCCTTTGGTTGTTTTTTTAAACTTTTCTTATGGAACCGGGAGTTGTCTTTTGAAGCATTAAAGCATCTTTTTATAATCAGGATAATGAAGTTTATCAGATGGTGCATTTCCTAACCAGAAGTGACATTTTCTGAAACCGGAAGTGCGGTAAATCATATTTTTTTTTAGAATTATTGTAATAAAAACTTAGATATCAAATTTAGTGCCCAAGATGCGTTATTTGAATAAACTTCATCAGGTACGCTCAATGTCGAAAAGTTGGAAAACCAAATAGGTTTAAAAGTTTTGGGAGCAAACAGGATCGCCAAAATCAGCTAATGTCACCTATGCCTGCGGAAGGAGAACCTTAATTTTGATAATAATTATATTATTTAGGAACTGTAAATTTCAATAACAAATATATCTAATAAACCATGTCAGTGCTATTAAAGAAATGGCAGTTTTTCGCGACCGGAAGTATCATTTTCAAGACTCCGCCATTAACATATGAGTTTATCCTGCTTGTTAGTTGGGATCGCGTTTTTCAATCTTTTGTTATCTGTGTAGTAGTGTTTTTCAGACCATAGTTTTGACTTTTCGTCTATCTTCTGTTGACCATTGTATGGTCTGTCCCAAGATGTAAGGCTTCTGAACACTCCTTTATTGCTTTTAACTTTTTCTTTTAACTATTTGGCAAAATGATTTAGCCGATAACTAACAGAAACGCCATGCTTTTTATCACTTCATACATGCATATCGTAACCTTTACTTAAACGGGCCGTCGTGGTCATGCTCGTATGGTGATTGGATCTCCAACTACCTATGCAATCAGTGCCTATCACCACAAACGTTGTGAGTTCGAATTCCATTCAGGCGAGGTGTACTCGATACAACATTATGTGATAAAGTTTGTCAGTGACTTGCGGCATGTCGGTGGTTTTCTCTGAGTATCGCCACGATGTAGCTGATAAATTATTGAAAGTGGCGTTAAACACAATATCACTAACCTCTTTACCCAAAGTTAAAGACAATCTAGTAGCACAACGGTTCAGAGAAAATTAAAAACAATCTGGTAGCACAACGGTCCAGAGAAAATTAAAGACAATCTGGTAGCACAACGGTCCAGAGAAAATTAAAGACAATCTGGCAGCACAACGGTTCAGGGAAAATTAAAGACAATCTGGTAGCACAACGATTCAGGGAGAATTAAAGACAATCTGGCAGCACAACGGTTCAGGGAAAATTAAAGACAATCTGGCAGCACAACGGTTCAGGGAAAATTAAAGACAATCTGGTAGCACAACGGTTCAGGGAAAATTAAAGACAATCTGGCAGCACAACGGTTCAGGGAAAATTAAAGACAATCTGGCAGCACAACGGTCCAGAGAAAATTAAAGACAATCTGGTAGCACAACGGTCCAGAGAAAATTAAAGACAATCTGGCAGCACAACGGTTCAGGGAAAATTAAAGACAATCTGGTAGCACAACGATTCAGGGAGAATTAAAGACAATCTGGCAGCACAACGGTTCAGGGAAAATTAAAGACAATCTGGCAGCACAACGGTTCAGGGAAAATTAAAGACAATCTGGTAGCACAACGGTTCAGGGAAAATTAAAGACAATCTGGCAGCACAACGGTTCAGGGAAAATTAAAGACAATCTGGTAGCACAACGGTCCAGAGAAAATTAAAGACAATCTGGTAGCACAACGGCCCAGAGAAAATTAAAGACAATCTAGTAGCACAACGGTCCAGAGAAAATTAAAGACAATCTGGTAGCACAACGGTTCAGAGAAAATTAAAGACAATCTGGTAGCAAAACGGTCCAGAGAAAATTAAAGACAATCTGGCAGCACAACGGTTCAGGGAAAATTAAAGACAATCTGGCAGCACAACGGTTCAGGGAAAATTAAAGACAATCTGGCAGCACAACGGTCCAGAGAAAATTAAAGACAATCTGGTAGCACAACGGTTCAGAGAAAATTAAAGACAATCTGGTAGCACAACGGTTCAGAGAAAATTAAAGACAATCTGGTAGCACAACAGTTCAGGGAAAATTAAAGACAATCTGGCAGCACAACGGTTCAGGGAAAATTAAAGACAATCTGGCAGCACAACGGTTCAGGGAAAATTAAAGACAATCTAGCAGCACAACGGCCCAGAGAAAATTAAAGACAATCTAGTAGCACAACGGTCCAGAGAAAATTAAAGACAATCTGGTAGCACAACGGTTCAGAGAAAATTAAAGACAATCTGGTAGCAAAACGGTCCAGAGAAAATTAAAGACAATCTGGCAGCACAACGGTTCAGGGAAAATTAAAGACAATCTGGCAGCACAACGGTTCAGGGAAAATTAAAGACAATCTGGCAGCACAACGGTCCAGAGAAAATTAAAGACAATCTGGTAGCACAACGGTTCAGAGAAAATTAAAGACAATCTGGTAGCACAACGGTTCAGAGAAAATTAAAGACAATCTGGTAGCACAACAGTTCAGGGAAAATTAAAGACAATCTGGCAGCACAACGGTTCAGGGAAAATTAAAGACAATCTGGCAGCACAACGGTCCAGAGAAAATTAAAGACAATCTAGTAGCACAACGGTCCAGAGAAAATTAAAGACAATCTGGTAGCACAACGGTTCAGAGAAAATTAAAGACAATCTGGTAGCACAACGGTCCAGAGAAAATTAAAGACAATCTGGCAGCACAACGGTTCAGGGAAAATTAAAGACAATCTGGCAGCACAACGGTTCAGGGAAAATTAAGACAATCTGGCAGCACAACGGTTCAGGGAAAATTAAAGACAATCTGGCAGCACAACGGTTCAGAGAAAATTAAAGACAATCTGGTAGCACAACGGTCCAGAGAAAATTAAAGACAATCTGGGGGGGGGGGGGGAGGAGTAGATAGAGCTGCTGATTGTACCATTCGATAGGCTTATGTACATTTTAAGCAAGCATAATTTTATGTTTACATAATCCTCTCAATTGTATGGCTTCCTACCCTGTAACTTTCTGTGCTTTTTAGCTTATGTGTATCTTTATTGTAGTGCATGCACGATCGATTACAAAGTGCGATCTTACTGAATAATGTCATTAAAACAATTTTGCCCGGATCTCCTGTACTTGGCGATCACAATACTGGTATACTAATATTGTGCACAATACTTGTGTAAAAATTTGTTCCAGTATTGTATACCAGTATTGTACCAGTATTGTGATTTAAAAAAAAAATTTTTTTACTTGTGTATAGTATTGTAGTAAGTATTATAATAGGTATAGTGGAAATGTTAGTTCCTGGGTAGACCAGTTCTTGAAGTAGTTGTTCTTGTGTCGCTGTATAATAATCTTGACTCTATCCATAATGGATTGTTGTGTATTCTGATGTATTACTGATACGATGTTATAAATGCCAATAAAATGATACACAATGAACTTGTACTTTTAGTATGCTTTTCAACAATTGAATTACAATACCAATATCTTAATTACATTACTGGTATACCAGTATTGTACAAAATTTTGAAAAAAATTCACAATACTGGAAAAAAAAATTATACTAGTGATCGCCAAGTACAGGAGATCCTTTTGCCCCGTAGTATAGGCCTTTTTGGATTTTTTTTTAGCGAATTCAGGGCATTGTTCCGATGTCCGTTCTTTTTTTTAACTTAATTTCGTAGTTCTCCAATTTTGGAAAAAATCTTTTGTAAATGTGTCTCATTAAAGACGAACCTTTCCCCCCGATTCATTTGTTTTGCCATAATCTATAGAAGCAAAACGTAAATCTGCAAAAAGTGATTGTGTAATAAATTCATATTAATTTAGAATGATAAGAAACATAAAAAGAATTACCATCAAGTTAAGCAACCGTACGCCTGACAAGCCATATCGACACTGAATGAGGACCCTGGTTTGTCACGCTTGTTTTGGGGAGTGGTGGTATTTAGACGTCACGTGATACTTGGTATTGAGATGCTATCAAAATGGCGACTTCCATGTATCGTTGACAGAATTTTAAAATCGATTTCATTCCCTTATCCAACATAATAAAACGCTAATATACATATAAACATCCATATTTATACATCAAGAAAAACATATAAAAAAATAATTTTTTTGCGAAGTTTCCCTTTAATAATAGTAAGCGATTTACTGATAAAAGTACATATGAAAAGCATTTAGCTGTTCTGTCAATAATCATCTATGTGTTATATACAACGATTTAATCAGTAGTATACCTGATACTACAATTAACAGACAAAGAAATCACTAACACCTGCTATATTTTATGCACAGTTAATATTATCATTTGGCATAATTTTTTATGAGGGGGAGGGTTGGAAGGGGGGTGGGCCCATAAATCTAGTTTAACCTCACCACTTCTGATTGAAGTGCCTGTACCAAGCAAGTAAAGTGTTCGGTTATGTATTTGTGTTAGAGGTGTCGATTGTCCCTCTTTTTATGATTTTTATATTTGATTTTGGAATTGTTCCGACATTGTGGTATTTGTTTTCATTTTACTTGTAATTCAGAATCCCTTTTGACGGAAATGGGGTCATTTTCGAATTAAATAAAAAAAAAACGTAGATATTTAATTTAATGCACCGGACGCGTTTCTGAAATAACCTGCAAATGAACGTCAAATTGTGTGACCTTATTATCTTAATGCCTCTGAAACCGTGATAGACAAATTCAAAGAATGAAAATTGTTCTTCATGTCATACTGCAACTTTGTTATAATTTGTGCGTGCAAATATTGATATTGAATGTTTGTATTTATCTCTGTACCATTGTAATGCATTGGTTTATGAGAATAAAGAATCTTGAATCTTGAATCTTGACCGAAATGATTCGACCACTATGTCAGAGTCTTAAGTTCAGTTAAAGGTTCCGCTAAATATATTGATGACAATAACCATTAATTATACAAGGCAAAATTTTGAAGCAATTAAATGAAGTCAAAGGTTCCACTTGTCGTAATCACGATCCAGTCATTTCCCCATTCACGACTTATCACCTGGTTTTTGACAAGAGTAACACAATGGGTGCCTCTATTGGTGCATGAACAGCTTACCCTTCACGAGTTAACCCCCAGTTGTAGTGGGTATTGTGCGACTCGATCTTTAGTTTTCTGTATGGTGTTTTGTAGATCACTGTTGGTCCTTTTTTATTTTGCCCATTGTATTGTTTGTTCTTTGATGTACGGCTTCTGATTATCCCTTTGGTTGTTTTTTTAAACTTTTCTTATGGAACCGGGAGTTGTCTTTTGAAGCATTAAAGCATCTTTTTATAATCAGGATAATGAAGTTTATCAGATGGTGCATTTCCTAACCAGAAGTGACATTTTCTGAAACCGGAAGTGCGGTAAATCATATTTTTTTTTAGAATTATTGTAATAAAAACTTAGATATCAAATTTAGTGCCCAAGATGCGTTATTTGAATAAACTTCATCAGGTACGCTCAATGTCGAAAAGTTGGAAAACCAAATAGGTTTAAAAGTTTTGGGAGCAAACAGGATCGCCAAAATCAGCTAATGTCACCTATGCCTGCGGAAGGAGAACCTTAATTTTGATAATAATTATATTATTTAGGAACTGTAAATTTCAATAACAAATATATCTAATAAACCATGTCAGTGCTATTAAAGAAATGGCAGTTTTTCGCGACCGGAAGTATCATTTTCAAGACTCCGCCATTAACATATGAGTTTATCCTGCTTGTTAGTTGGGATCGCGTTTTTCAATCTTTTGTTATCTGTGTAGTAGTGTTTTTCAGACCATAGTTTTGACTTTTCGTCTATCTTCTGTTGACCATTGTATGGTCTGTCCCAAGATGTAAGGCTTCTGAACACTCCTTTATTGCTTTTAACTTTTTCTTTTAACTATTTGGCAAAATGATTTAGCCGATAACTAACAGAAACGCCATGCTTTTTATCACTTCATACATGCATATCGTAACCTTTACTTAAACGGGCCGTCGTGGTCATGCTCGTATGGTGATTGGATCTCCAACTACCTATGCAATCAGTGCCTATCACCACAAACGTTGTGAGTTCGAATTCCATTCAGGCGAGGTGTACTCGATACAACATTATGTGATAAAGTTTGTCAGTGACTTGCGGCATGTCGGTGGTTTTCTCTGAGTATCGCCACGATGTAGCTGATAAATTATTGAAAGTGGCGTTAAACACAATATCACTAACCTCTTTACCCAAAGTTAAAGACAATCTAGTAGCACAACGGTTCAGAGAAAATTAAAAACAATCTGGTAGCACAACGGTCCAGAGAAAATTAAAGACAATCTGGTAGCACAACGGTCCAGAGAAAATTAAAGACAATCTGGCAGCACAACGGTTCAGGGAAAATTAAAGACAATCTGGTAGCACAACGATTCAGGGAGAATTAAAGACAATCTGGCAGCACAACGGTTCAGGGAAAATTAAAGACAATCTGGCAGCACAACGGTTCAGGGAAAATTAAAGACAATCTGGTAGCACAACGGTTCAGGGAAAATTAAAGACAATCTGGCAGCACAACGGTTCAGGGAAAATTAAAGACAATCTGGCAGCACAACGGTCCAGAGAAAATTAAAGACAATCTGGTAGCACAACGGTCCAGAGAAAATTAAAGACAATCTGGCAGCACAACGGTTCAGGGAAAATTAAAGACAATCTGGTAGCACAACGATTCAGGGAGAATTAAAGACAATCTGGCAGCACAACGGTTCAGGGAAAATTAAAGACAATCTGGCAGCACAACGGTTCAGGGAAAATTAAAGACAATCTGGTAGCACAACGGTTCAGGGAAAATTAAAGACAATCTGGCAGCACAACGGTTCAGGGAAAATTAAAGACAATCTGGTAGCACAACGGTCCAGAGAAAATTAAAGACAATCTGGTAGCACAACGGCCCAGAGAAAATTAAAGACAATCTAGTAGCACAACGGTCCAGAGAAAATTAAAGACAATCTGGTAGCACAACGGTTCAGAGAAAATTAAAGACAATCTGGTAGCAAAACGGTCCAGAGAAAATTAAAGACAATCTGGCAGCACAACGGTTCAGGGAAAATTAAAGACAATCTGGCAGCACAACGGTTCAGGGAAAATTAAAGACAATCTGGCAGCACAACGGTCCAGAGAAAATTAAAGACAATCTGGTAGCACAACGGTTCAGAGAAAATTAAAGACAATCTGGTAGCACAACGGTTCAGAGAAAATTAAAGACAATCTGGTAGCACAACAGTTCAGGGAAAATTAAAGACAATCTGGCAGCACAACGGTTCAGGGAAAATTAAAGACAATCTGGCAGCACAACGGTTCAGGGAAAATTAAAGACAATCTAGCAGCACAACGGCCCAGAGAAAATTAAAGACAATCTAGTAGCACAACGGTCCAGAGAAAATTAAAGACAATCTGGTAGCACAACGGTTCAGAGAAAATTAAAGACAATCTGGTAGCAAAACGGTCCAGAGAAAATTAAAGACAATCTGGCAGCACAACGGTTCAGGGAAAATTAAAGACAATCTGGCAGCACAACGGTTCAGGGAAAATTAAAGACAATCTGGCAGCACAACGGTCCAGAGAAAATTAAAGACAATCTGGTAGCACAACGGTTCAGAGAAAATTAAAGACAATCTGGTAGCACAACGGTTCAGAGAAAATTAAAGACAATCTGGTAGCACAACAGTTCAGGGAAAATTAAAGACAATCTGGCAGCACAACGGTTCAGGGAAAATTAAAGACAATCTGGCAGCACAACGGTCCAGAGAAAATTAAAGACAATCTAGTAGCACAACGGTCCAGAGAAAATTAAAGACAATCTGGTAGCACAACGGTTCAGAGAAAATTAAAGACAATCTGGTAGCACAACGGTCCAGAGAAAATTAAAGACAATCTGGCAGCACAACGGTTCAGGGAAAATTAAAGACAATCTGGCAGCACAACGGTTCAGGGAAAATTAAGACAATCTGGCAGCACAACGGTTCAGGGAAAATTAAAGACAATCTGGCAGCACAACGGTTCAGAGAAAATTAAAGACAATCTGGTAGCACAACGGTCCAGAGAAAATTAAAGACAATCTGGGGGGGGGGGGGGAGGAGTAGATAGAGCTGCTGATTGTACCATTCGATAGGCTTATGTACATTTTAAGCAAGCATAATTTTATGTTTACATAATCCTCTCAATTGTATGGCTTCCTACCCTGTAACTTTCTGTGCTTTTTAGCTTATGTGTATCTTTATTGTAGTGCATGCACGATCGATTACAAAGTGCGATCTTACTGAATAATGTCATTAAAACAATTTTGCCCGGATCTCCTGTACTTGGCGATCACAATACTGGTATACTAATATTGTGCACAATACTTGTGTAAAAATTTGTTCCAGTATTGTATACCAGTATTGTACCAGTATTGTGATTTAAAAAAAAAATTTTTTTACTTGTGTATAGTATTGTAGTAAGTATTATAATAGGTATAGTGGAAATGTTAGTTCCTGGGTAGACCAGTTCTTGAAGTAGTTGTTCTTGTGTCGCTGTATAATAATCTTGACTCTATCCATAATGGATTGTTGTGTATTCTGATGTATTACTGATACGATGTTATAAATGCCAATAAAATGATACACAATGAACTTGTACTTTTAGTATGCTTTTCAACAATTGAATTACAATACCAATATCTTAATTACATTACTGGTATACCAGTATTGTACAAAATTTTGAAAAAAATTCACAATACTGGAAAAAAAAATTATACTAGTGATCGCCAAGTACAGGAGATCCTTTTGCCCCGTAGTATAGGCCTTTTTGGATTTTTTTTTAGCGAATTCAGGGCATTGTTCCGATGTCCGTTCTTTTTTTTAACTTAATTTCGTAGTTCTCCAATTTTGGAAAAAATCTTTTGTAAATGTGTCTCATTAAAGACGAACCTTTCCCCCCGATTCATTTGTTTTGCCATAATCTATAGAAGCAAAACGTAAATCTGCAAAAAGTGATTGTGTAATAAATTCATATTAATTTAGAATGATAAGAAACATAAAAAGAATTACCATCAAGTTAAGCAACCGTACGCCTGACAAGCCATATCGACACTGAATGAGGACCCTGGTTTGTCACGCTTGTTTTGGGGAGTGGTGGTATTTAGACGTCACGTGATACTTGGTATTGAGATGCTATCAAAATGGCGACTTCCATGTATCGTTGACAGAATTTTAAAATCGATTTCATTCCCTTATCCAACATAATAAAACGCTAATATACATATAAACATCCATATTTATACATCAAGAAAAACATATAAAAAAATAATTTTTTTGCGAAGTTTCCCTTTAATAATAGTAAGCGATTTACTGATAAAAGTACATATGAAAAGCATTTAGCTGTTCTGTCAATAATCATCTATGTGTTATATACAACGATTTAATCAGTAGTATACCTGATACTACAATTAACAGACAAAGAAATCACTAACACCTGCTATATTTTATGCACAGTTAATATTATCATTTGGCATAATTTTTTATGAGGGGGAGGGTTGGAAGGGGGGTGGGCCCATAAATCTAGTTTAACCTCACCACTTCTGATTGAAGTGCCTGTACCAAGCAAGTAAAGTGTTCGGTTATGTATTTGTGTTAGAGGTGTCGATTGTCCCTCTTTTTATGATTTTTATATTTGATTTTGGAATTGTTCCGACATTGTGGTATTTGTTTTCATTTTACTTGTAATTCAGAATCCCTTTTGACG
Organism: Bathymodiolus septemdierum; assembly: GCA_963383655.1. Lineage (NCBI taxonomy): Eukaryota > Metazoa > Mollusca > Bivalvia > Mytilida > Modiolidae > Bathymodiolus > Bathymodiolus septemdierum. The sequence goes on from OY726522.1 coordinate 11,182,816, forward strand.
GAAATGGGGTCATTTTCGAATTAAATAAAAAAAAAACGTAGATATTTAATTTAATGCACCGGACGCGTTTCTGAAATAACCTGCAAATGAACGTCAAATTGTGTGACCTTATTATCTTAATGCCTCTGAAACCGTGATAGACAAATTCAAAGAATGAAAATTGTTCTTCATGTCATACTGCAACTTTGTTATAATTTGTGCGTGCAAATATTGATATTGAATGTTTGTATTTATCTCTGTACCATTGTAATGCATTGGTTTATGAGAATAAAGAATCTTGAATCTTGAATCTTGACCGAAATGATTCGACCACTATGTCAGAGTCTTAAGTTCAGTTAAAGGTTCCGCTAAATATATTGATGACAATAACCATTAATTATACAAGGCAAAATTTTGAAGCAATTAAATGAAGTCAAAGGTTCCACTTGTCGTAATCACGATCCAGTCATTTCCCCATTCACGACTTATCACCTGGTTTTTGACAAGAGTAACACAATGGGTGCCTCTATTGGTGCATGAACAGCTTACCCTTCACGAGTTAACCCCCAGTTGTAGTGGGTATTGTGCGACTCGATCTTTAGTTTTCTGTATGGTGTTTTGTAGATCACTGTTGGTCCTTTTTTATTTTGCCCATTGTATTGTTTGTTCTTTGATGTACGGCTTCTGATTATCCCTTTGGTTGTTTTTTTAAACTTTTCTTATGGAACCGGGAGTTGTCTTTTGAAGCATTAAAGCATCTTTTTATAATCAGGATAATGAAGTTTATCAGATGGTGCATTTCCTAACCAGAAGTGACATTTTCTGAAACCGGAAGTGCGGTAAATCATATTTTTTTTTAGAATTATTGTAATAAAAACTTAGATATCAAATTTAGTGCCCAAGATGCGTTATTTGAATAAACTTCATCAGGTACGCTCAATGTCGAAAAGTTGGAAAACCAAATAGGTTTAAAAGTTTTGGGAGCAAACAGGATCGCCAAAATCAGCTAATGTCACCTATGCCTGCGGAAGGAGAACCTTAATTTTGATAATAATTATATTATTTAGGAACTGTAAATTTCAATAACAAATATATCTAATAAACCATGTCAGTGCTATTAAAGAAATGGCAGTTTTTCGCGACCGGAAGTATCATTTTCAAGACTCCGCCATTAACATATGAGTTTATCCTGCTTGTTAGTTGGGATCGCGTTTTTCAATCTTTTGTTATCTGTGTAGTAGTGTTTTTCAGACCATAGTTTTGACTTTTCGTCTATCTTCTGTTGACCATTGTATGGTCTGTCCCAAGATGTAAGGCTTCTGAACACTCCTTTATTGCTTTTAACTTTTTCTTTTAACTATTTGGCAAAATGATTTAGCCGATAACTAACAGAAACGCCATGCTTTTTATCACTTCATACATGCATATCGTAACCTTTACTTAAACGGGCCGTCGTGGTCATGCTCGTATGGTGATTGGATCTCCAACTACCTATGCAATCAGTGCCTATCACCACAAACGTTGTGAGTTCGAATTCCATTCAGGCGAGGTGTACTCGATACAACATTATGTGATAAAGTTTGTCAGTGACTTGCGGCATGTCGGTGGTTTTCTCTGAGTATCGCCACGATGTAGCTGATAAATTATTGAAAGTGGCGTTAAACACAATATCACTAACCTCTTTACCCAAAGTTAAAGACAATCTAGTAGCACAACGGTTCAGAGAAAATTAAAAACAATCTGGTAGCACAACGGTCCAGAGAAAATTAAAGACAATCTGGTAGCACAACGGTCCAGAGAAAATTAAAGACAATCTGGCAGCACAACGGTTCAGGGAAAATTAAAGACAATCTGGTAGCACAACGATTCAGGGAGAATTAAAGACAATCTGGCAGCACAACGGTTCAGGGAAAATTAAAGACAATCTGGCAGCACAACGGTTCAGGGAAAATTAAAGACAATCTGGTAGCACAACGGTTCAGGGAAAATTAAAGACAATCTGGCAGCACAACGGTTCAGGGAAAATTAAAGACAATCTGGCAGCACAACGGTCCAGAGAAAATTAAAGACAATCTGGTAGCACAACGGCCCAGAGAAAATTAAAGACAATCTAGTAGCACAACGGTCCAGAGAAAATTAAAGACAATCTGGTAGCACAACGGTTCAGAGAAAATTAAAGACAATCTGGTAGCAAAACGGTCCAGAGAAAATTAAAGACAATCTGGCAGCACAACGGTTCAGGGAAAATTAAAGACAATCTGGCAGCACAACGGTTCAGGGAAAATTAAAGACAATCTGGCAGCACAACGGTCCAGAGAAAATTAAAGACAATCTGGTAGCACAACGGTTCAGAGAAAATTAAAGACAATCTGGTAGCACAACGGTTCAGAGAAAATTAAAGACAATCTGGTAGCACAACAGTTCAGGGAAAATTAAAGACAATCTGGCAGCACAACGGTTCAGGGAAAATTAAAGACAATCTGGCAGCACAACGGTTCAGGGAAAATTAAAGACAATCTAGCAGCACAACGGCCCAGAGAAAATTAAAGACAATCTAGTAGCACAACGGTCCAGAGAAAATTAAAGACAATCTGGTAGCACAACGGTTCAGAGAAAATTAAAGACAATCTGGTAGCAAAACGGTCCAGAGAAAATTAAAGACAATCTGGCAGCACAACGGTTCAGGGAAAATTAAAGACAATCTGGCAGCACAACGGTTCAGGGAAAATTAAAGACAATCTGGCAGCACAACGGTCCAGAGAAAATTAAAGACAATCTGGTAGCACAACGGTTCAGAGAAAATTAAAGACAATCTGGTAGCACAACGGTTCAGAGAAAATTAAAGACAATCTGGTAGCACAACAGTTCAGGGAAAATTAAAGACAATCTGGCAGCACAACGGTTCAGGGAAAATTAAAGACAATCTGGCAGCACAACGGTTCAGGGAAAATTAAAGACAATCTAGCAGCACAACGGCCCAGAGAAAATTAAAGACAATCTAGTAGCACAACGGTCCAGAGAAAATTAAAGACAATCTGGTAGCACAACGGTTCAGAGAAAATTAAAGACAATCTGGTAGCAAAACGGTCCAGAGAAAATTAAAGACAATCTGGCAGCACAACGGTTCAGGGAAAATTAAAGACAATCTGGCAGCACAACGGTTCAGGGAAAATTAAAGACAATCTGGCAGCACAACGGTTCAGGGAAAACCGTTGTGCTACCAGATTGTCTTTAATTTTCTCTGGACCGTTGTGCTACCAGATTGTCTTTAATTTTCTCTGAACCGTTGTGCTGCCAGATTGTCTTTAATTTTCCCTGAACCGTTGTGCTGCCAGATTGTCTTAATTTTCCCTGAACCGTTGTGCTGCCAGATTGTCTTTAATTTTCCCTGAACCGTTGTGCTGCCAGATTGTCTTTAATTTTCTCTGGACCGTTGTGCTACCAGATTGTCTTTAATTTTCTCTGAACCGTTGTGCTACCAGATTGTCTTTAATTTTCTCTGGACCGTTGTGCTACTAGATTGTCTTTAATTTTCTCTGGACCGTTGTGCTGCCAGATTGTCTTTAATTTTCCCTGAACCGTTGTGCTGCCAGATTGTCTTTAATTTTCCCTGAACTGTTGTGCTACCAGATTGTCTTTAATTTTCTCTGAACCGTTGTGCTACCAGATTGTCTTTAATTTTCTCTGAACCGTTGTGCTACCAGATTGTCTTTAATTTTCTCTGGACCGTTGTGCTGCTAGATTGTCTTTAATTTTCCCTGAACCGTTGTGCTGCCAGATTGTCTTTAATTTTCCCTGAACCGTTGTGCTGCCAGATTGTCTTTAATTTTCTCTGGACCGTTTTGCTACCAGATTGTCTTTAATTTTCTCTGAACCGTTGTGCTACCAGATTGTCTTTAATTTTCTCTGGACCGTTGTGCTACTAGATTGTCTTTAATTTTCTCTGGACCGTTGTGCTGCTAGATTGTCTTTAATTTTCCCTGAACCGTTGTGCTGCCATATTGTCTTTAATTTTCCCTGAACCGTTGTGCTACCAGATTGTCTTTAATTTTCTCTGGACCGTTGTGCTGCCAGATTGTCTTTAATTTTCCCTGAACCGTTGTGCTACCAGATTGTCTTTAATTTTCTCTGGACCGTTGTGCTACCAGATTGTCTTTAATTTTCTCTGGACCGTTGTGCTGCCAGATTGTCTTTAATTTTCCCTGAACCGTTGTGCTGCCAGATTGTCTTTAATTTTCCCTGAACCGTTGTGCTACCAGATTGTCTTTAATTTTCCCTGAACCGTTGTGCTGCCAGATTGTCTTTAATTTTCCCTGAACCGTTGTGCTGCCAGATTGTCTTTAATTCTCCCTGAATCGTTGTGCTACCAGATTGTCTTTAATTTTCCCTGAACCGTTGTGCTGCCAGATTGTCTTTAATTTTCTCTGGACCGTTGTGCTACCAGATTGTCTTTAATTTTCCCTGAACCGTTGTGCTGCCAGATTGTCTTTAATTTTCTCTGGACCGTTGTGCTGCCAGATTGTCTTTAATTTTCTCTGGACCGTTGTGCTGCCAGATTGTCTTTAATTTTCCCTGAACCGTTGTGCTACCAGATTGTCTAATTTTCCCTGGACCGTTGTGCTGCCAGATTGTCTTTAATTTTCCCTGAACCGTTGTTCTACCAGATTGTCTTTAATTTTCCCTTGACCGTTCTGCTGCCAGATTGTCTTTAATTTTCTCTGGACCGTTGTGCTGCCAGATTGTGTTTAATTTTCTCTGGACCGTTGTGCTACCAGATTGTCTTTAATTTTCCCTGGACCGTTGTGCTACCAGATTGTCTAATTTTCCCTGGACCGTTGTGCTGCCAGATTGTCTTTAATTTTCCCTGAACCGTTGTTCTACCAGATTGTCTTTAATTTTCTCTGGACCGTTGTGCTACCAGATTGTCTTTAATTTTCTCTGGACCGTTGTGCTACCAGATTGTCTTTAATTATCCCTGGACCGTTGTGCTACCAGATTGTCTTTAATTTTCTCTGGACCGTTGTACTACTAGATTGTCTAATTTTCCCTGGACCGTTGTGCTACCAGATTGTCTTTAATTTTCTCTGGACCGTTGTACTACTAGATTGTCTAATTTTCCCTGGACCGTTGTGCTACCAGATTGTCTTTAATTTTCTCTGGACCGTTGTGCTACTAGATTGTCTTTAATTTTCTCTGAACCGTTGTGCTGCCAGATTGTCTTTAATTTTCTCTGGACCGTTGTGTTGCCAGATTGTCTTTAATTTTCTCTGAACCGTTGTGCTGCCAGATTGTCTTTAATTTTCCCTGAACCGTTGTGCTACCAGATTGTCTTTAATTTTCCCTGAACCGTTGTGCTGCCAGCTTGTCTTTAATTTTCCCTGAACCGTTGTGCTGCCAGATTGTCTTTTATTCTCACTGAATCGTTGTGCTACCAGATTGTCTTTAATTTTCCCTGAACCGTTGTGCTGCCAGATTGTCTTTAATTTTCTCTGGACCGTTGTGCTACCAGATTGTCTTTAATTTTCTCTGGACCGTTGTGCTACCAGATTGTTTTTAATTTTCTCTGAACCGTTGTGCTACTAGATTGTCTTTAATTTTCTCTGAACCGTTGTGCTGCCAGATTGTCTAATTTTCTCTGGACCGTTGTGCTACCAGATTGTCTTTAATTTTCCCTGAACCGTTGTGCTGCCAGATTGTCTTTAATTTTCTCTGGACCGTTGTGCTGCCAGATTGTCTTTAATTTTCTCTGGACCGTTGTGCTGCCAGATTGTCTTTAATTTTCCCTGAACCGTTGTGCTACCAGATTTTCTAATTTTCCCTGGACCGTTGTGCTGCCAGATTGTCTTTAATTTTCCCTGAACCGTTGTTCTACCAGATTGTCTTTAATTTTCCCTTGACCGTTGTGCTGCCAGATTGTCTTTAATTTTCTCTGGACCGTTGTGCTGCCAGATTGTGTTTAAATTTTCTCTGGACCGTTGTGCTACCAGATTGTCTTTAATTTTCCCTGGACCGTTGTGCTACCAGATTGTCTAATTTTCCCTGGACCGTTGTGCTGCCAGATTGTCTTTAATTTTCCCTGAACCGTTGTTCTACCAGATTGTCTTTAATTTTCTCTGGACCGTTGTGCTACCAGATTGTCTTTAATTTTCTCTGGACCGTTGTGCTACCAGATTGTCTTTAATTATCCCTGGACCGTTGTGCTACCAGATTGTCTTTAATTTTCTCTGGACCGTTGTACTACTAGATTGTCTAATTTTCCCTGGACCGTTGTGCTACCAGATTGTCTTTAATTTTCTCTGGACCGTTGTACTACTAGATTGTCTAATTTTTTCTGGACCGTTGTGCTACCAGATTGTCTTTAATTTTCTCTGGACCGTTGTGCTACTAGATTGTCTTTAATTTTCTCTGAACCGTTGTGCTGCCAGATTGTCTTTAATTTTCTCTGGACCGTTGTGCTACCAGATTGTCTTTAATTTTCCCTGGACCGTTGTGCTACCAGATTGTTTTTAATTTTCCCTGGACCGTTGTGCTACCAGATTGTCTTTCATTTTCTCTGGACCGTTGTGCTGCCAGATTGTCTAATTTTCTCTGGACCGTTGTGCTACCAGATTGTCTTTAATTTTCTCTGGACCGTTGTGCTACCAGATTGTTTTTAATTTTCTCTGAATCGTTGTGCTACTAGATTGTCTTTAATTTTCTCTGGACCGTTGTGCTGCCAGATTGTCTAATTTTCTCTGGACCGTTGTGCTGCCAGATTGTCTTTAATTTTCCCTGAACTGTTGTGCTACCAGATTGTCTTTAATTTTCTCTGAACCGTTGTGCTGCCAGATTGTCTTTAATTTTCTCTGGACCGTTGTGCTACCAGATTGTCTTTAATTTTCCCTGGACCGTTGTGCTACCATATTGTTTTTAATTTTCCCTGGACCGTTGTGCTACCAGATTGTCTTTAATTTTCCCTGGACCGTTGTGCTACCAGATTGTCTTTCATTTTCTCTGGACCGTTGTGCTGCCAGATTGTCTAATTTTCTCTGGACCGTTGTGCTACCAGATTGTCTTTAATTTTCTCTGGACCGTTGTGCTACCAGATTGTCTTTAATTTTCTCTGGACCGTTGTGCTACCAGATTGTCTTTAATTTTCTCTGGACCGTTGTGCTACCAGATTGTCTTTAATTTTCTCTGGACCGTTGTGCTACCAGATTGTTTTTAATTTTCTCTGAACCGTTGTGCTACTAGATTGTCTTTAATTTTCTCTGGACCGTTGTGCTGCCAGATTGTCTAATTTTCTCTGGACCGTTGTGCTACCAGATTGTCTTTAATTTTCCCTGAACCGTTGTGCTGCCAGATTGTCTTTAATTTTCTCTGGACCGTTGTGCTGCCAGATTGTCTTTAATTTTCTCTGGACCGTTGTGCTGCCAGATTGTCTTTAATTTTCCCTGAACCGTTGTGCTACCAGATTGTCTAATTTTCCCTGGACCGTTGTGCTGCGAGATTGTCTTTAATTTTCCCTGAACCGTTGTTCTACCAGATTGTCTTTAATTTTCCCTTGACCGTTGTGCTGCCAGATTGTCTTTAATTTTCTCTGGACCGTTGTGCTGCCAGATTGTCTTTAATTTTCTCTGGACCGTTGTGCTGCCAGATTGTCTTTAATTTTCCTTGAACCGTTGTTCTACCAGATTGTCTAATTTTCCCTGGACCGTTGTGCTACCAGATTGTCTTTAATTTTCTCTGGACCGTTGTGCTACTAAATTGTCTTTAATTTTCTCTGGACCGTTGTGCTGCCAGATTGTGTTTAATTTTCTCTGGACCGTTGTGCTACCAGATTGTCTTTAATTTTCCCTGGACCGTTGTGCTACCAGATTGTCTAATTTTCCCTGGACCGTTGTGCTGCCAGATTGTCTTTAATTTTCTCTGGACCGTTGTGCTGCCAGATTGTCTTTAATTTTCCCTGAACCGTTGTTCTACCAGATTGTCTTTAATTCTCTCTGGACCGTTGTGCTACCAGATTGTCTTTAATTTTCTCTGGACCGTTGTGCTACCACATTGTCTTTAATTTTCCCTAAACCGTTGTGCTGCCAGATTGTCTTTAATTTTCCCTGAACCGTTGTTCTACCAGATTGTCTTTAATTTTCTCTGGACCGTTGTGCTACCAGATTGTCTTTAATTTTCTCTGGACCGTTGTGCTACCAGATTGTCTTTAATTATCCCTGGACCGTTGTGCTACCAGATTGTCTTTAATTTTCTCTGGACCGTTGTACTACTAGATTGTCTAATTTTCCCTGGACCGTTGTGCTACCAGATTGTCTTTAATTTTCTCTGGACCGTTGTGCTACTAGATTGTCTTTAATTTTCTCTGGACCGTTGTGCTGCCAGATTGTCTTTAATTTTCTCTGGACCGTTGTGCTACCAGATTGTCTTTAATTTTCCCTGGACCGTTGTGCTACCAGATTGTCTTTAATCTTCCCTGGACCGTTGTGCTACCAGATTGTCTTTAATTTTCCCTGGACCGTTGTGCTACCAGATTGTCTTTCATTTTCTCTGGACCGTTGTGCTGCCAGATTGTCTAATTTTCTCTGGACCGTTGTACTACCAGATTGTCTTTAATTTTCTCTGGACCGTTGTTCTACCAGATTGTCTTTAATTTTCTCTGGACCGTTGTGCTACCAGATTGTCTTTAATTTTCCCTGAACCGTTGTGCTGCCAGATTGTCTTTAATTTTCCCTGAACCGTTGTTCTACCAGATTGTCTTTAATTTTCTCTGGACCGTTGTGCTACCAGATTGTCTTTAATTTTCTCTGGACGTTGTGCTACCAGATTGTCTTTAATTATCCCTGGACCGTTGTGCTACCAGATTGTCTTTAATTTTCTCTGGACCGTTGTACTACTAGATTGTCTAATTTTCCCTGGACCGTTGTGCTACCAGATTGTCTTTAATTTTCTCTGGACCGTTGTGCTACTAGATTGTCTTTAATTTTCTCTGGACCGTTGTGCTGCCAGATTGTCTTTAATTTTCTCTGGACCGTTGTGCTACCAGATTGTCTTTAATTTTCCCTGGACCGTTGTGCTACCAGATTGTCTTTAATCTTCCCTGGACCGTTGTGCTACCAGATTGTCTTTAATTTTCCCTGGACCGTTGTGCTACCAGATTGTCTTTCATTTTCTCTGGACCGTTGTGCTGCCAGATTGTCTAATTTTCTCTGGACCGTTGTACTACCAGATTGTCTTTAATTTTCTCTGGACCGTTGTGCTACCAGATTGTCTTTAATTTTCTCTGGACCGTTGTGCTACCAGATTGTCTTTAATTTTCTCTGGACCGTTGTGCTACCAGATTGTCTTTAATTATCCCTGGACGTTGTACTACCAGATTGTCTTTAATTTTCCCTGGACCGTTGTGCTACCAGATTGTCTTTAATTTTCTCTGGACCGTTGTGCTACCAGATTGTCTTTAATTTTCCCTGAACCGTTGTGCTGCCAGATTGTCTTTAATTTTCCCTGAACCGTTGTTCTACCAGATTGTCTTTAATTTCCTCTGGACCGTTGTGCTACCAGATTGTCTTTAATTTTCTCTGGACCGTTGTGCTACCAGATTGTCTTTAATTATCCCTGGACCGTTGTACTACCAGATTGTCTAATTTTCCCTGGACCGTTGTGCTACCAGATTGTCTTTAATTTTCTCTGGACCGTTGTGCTACTAAATTTTCTTTAATTTTCTCTGGACCGTTGTGCTGCCAGATTGTGTTTAATTTTCTCTGGACCGTTGTGCTACCAGATTGTCTTTAATTTTCCCTGGACCGTTGTGCTACCAGATTGTCTAATTTTCCCTGGACCGTTGTGCTGCCAGATTGTCTTTAATTTTCTCTGGACCGTTGTGCTGCCAGATTGTCTTTAATTTTCCCTGAACCGTTGTTCTACCAGATTGTCTTTAATTTTCTCTGGACCGTTGTGCTACCAGATTGTCTTTAATTTTCTCTGGACCGTTGTGCTACCAGATTGTCTTTAATTATCCCTGGACCGTTGTGCTACCAGATTGTCTTTAATTTTCTCTGGACCGTTGTACTACTAGATTGTCTAATTTTCCCTGGACCGTTGTGCTACCAGATTGTCTTTAATTTTCTCTGGACCGTTGTGCTACTAGATTGTCTTTAATTTTCTCTGGACCGTTGTGCTGCCAGATTGTCTTTAATTTTCTCTGGACCGTTGTGCTACCAGATTGTCTTTAATTTTCCCTGGACCGTTGTGCTACCAGATTGTCTTTAATCTTCCCTGGACCGTTGTGCTACCAGATTGTCTTTAATTTTCCCTGGACCGTTGTGCTACCAGATTGTCTTTCATTTTCTCTGGACCGTTGTGCTGCCAGATTGTCTAATTTTCTCTGGACCGTTGTACTACCAGATTGTCTTTAATTTTCCCTGGACCGTTGTGCTACCAGATTGTCTTTAATTTTCTCTGGACCGTTGTGCTACCAGATTGTCTTTAATTTTCTCTGGACCGTTGTGCTACCAGATTGTCTTTAATTATCCCTGGACCGTTGTACTACCAGATTGTCTTTAATTTTCCCTGGACCGTTGTGCTACCAGATTGTCTTTAATTTTCTCTGGACCGTTGTGCTACCAGATTGTCTTTAATTTTCCCTGAACCGTTGTGCTGCCAGATTGTCTTTAATTTTCCCTGAACCGTTGTTCTACCAGATTGTCTTTAATTTTCTCTGGACCGTTGTGCTACCAGATTGTCTTTAATTTTCTCTGGACCGTTGTGCTACCAGATTGTCTTTAATTATCCCTGGACTGTTGTACTACCAGATTGTCTAATTTTCCCTGGACCGTTGTGCTACCAGATTGTCTTTAATTTTCTCTGGACCGTTGTGCTACTAAATTGTCTTTAATTTTCTCTGGACCGTTGTGCTGCCAGATTGTGTTTAATTTTCTCTGGACCGTTGTGCTACCAGATTGTCTTTAATTTTCCCTGGACCGTTGTGCTACCAGATTGTCTAATTTTCCCTGGACCGTTGTGCTGCCAGATTGTCTTTAATTTTCTCTGGACCGTTGTGCTGCCAGATTGTCTTTAATTTTCCCTGAACCGTTGTTCTACCAGATTGTCTTTAATTTTCTCTGGACCGTTGTGCTACCAGATTGTCTTTAATTTTCTCTGGACCGTTGTGCTACCAGATTGTCTTTAATTATCCCTGGACCGTTGTGCTACCAGATTGTCTTTAATTTTCTCTGGACCGTTGTACTACTAGATTGTCTAATTTTCCCTGGACCGTTGTGCTACCAGATTGTCTTTAATTTTCTCTGGACCGTTGTGCTACTAGATTGTTTTTAATTTTCTCTGGACCGTTGTGCTGCCAGATTGTCTTTAATTTTCTCTGGACCGTTGTGCTACCAGATTGTCTTTAATTTTCCCTGGACCGTTGTGCTACCAGATTGTCTTTAATCTTCCCTGGACCGTTGTGCTACCAGATTGTCTTTAATTTTCCCTGGACCGTTGTGCTACCAGATTGTCTTTCATTTTCTCTGGACCGTTGTGCTGCCAGATTGTCTAATTTTCTCTGGACCGTTGTACTACCAAATTGTCTTTAATTTTCTCTGGACCGTTGTGCTACCAGATTGTCTTTAATTTTCTCTGGACCGTTGTGCTACCAGATTGTCTTTAATTTTCTCTGGACCGTTGTGCTACCAGATTGTCTTTAATTATCCCTGGACCGTTGTACTACCAGATTGTCTAATTTTCCCTGGACCGTTGTGCTACCAGATTGTCTTTAATTTTCTCTGGACCGTTGTGCTACTAGATTGTCTTTAATTTTCTCTGGACCGTTGTGCTGCCAGATTGTGTTTAATTTTCTCTGGACCGTTGTGCTACCAGATTGTCTTTAATTTTCCCTGGACCGTTGTGCTACCAGATTGTCTAATTTTCCCTGGACCGTTGTGCTGCCAGATTGTCTTTAATTTTCCCTGAACCGTTCTACCAGATTGTCTTTAATTTTCTCTGGACCGTTGTGCTACCAGATTGTCTTTAATTTTCTCTGGACCGTTGTGCTACCAGATTGTCTTTAATTATCTCTGGACCGTTGTGCTACCAGATTGTCTTTAATTTTCTCTGGACCGTTGTACTACTAGATTGTCTAATTTTCCCTGGACCGTTGTGCTACCAGATTGTCTTTAATTTTCTCTGGACCGTTGTGCTACTAGATTGTCTTTAATTTTCTCTGGACCGTTGTGCTGCCAGATTGTCTTTAATTTTCTCTGGACCGTTGTGCTACCAGATTGTCTTTAATTTTCCCTGGACCGTTGTGCTACCAGATTGTCTTTAATTTTCCCTGGACCGTTGTGCTACCAGATTGTCTTTAATTTTCCCTGGACCGTTGTGCTACCAGATTGTCTTTCATTTTCTCTGGACCGTTGTGCTGCCAGATTGTCTAATTTTCTCTGGACCGTTGTACTACCAGATTGTCTTTAATTTTCTCTGGACCGTTGTGCTACCAGATTGTCTTTAATTTTCTCTGGACCGTTGTGCTACCAGATTGTCTTTAATTTTCTCTGGACCGTTGTGCTACCAGATTGTCTTTAATTATCTCTGGACCGTTGTGCTCCCAGATTGTCTTTAATTTTCTCTGGACCGTTGTGCTACCAGATTGTCTTTAATTTTCTCTGGACCGTTGTGCTACCAGATTGTCTTTAATTTTATCTGGACCTTTGTGCTACCATATTGTTTTGCATCCCCTTCATTTCATTTCGATGTCACATACTGTAATATCAACCTCCCATTCTGTTTCCCTTCCTGTTTTCATTTTCTCTGAAACTTTCTTCTGCTAGATTGTCTTGCCTTCCCCTCATTTCATTTTGATGCATCAACTTGTAATATCAAAGCGAACTATGTCAATTTTGCCTCTGGATAAACAATGCTCGTCAAGTTTCCTGATATCACCCACGGTTTTCAGCGGAGTGAGTGTTACGCGATCTTTAGTTTTCAGCGTAGTGTTTTGTAGATTGCTGCTTATCCTGTTGTCCTTTTTTATTTTCACCATTGTGGTGTCTGCCCTTCTTCGATTTACGGATTCTGATAACCCCTTTGGTATCGTCACACTCTTCATGTGGATAGGCATTTAAGACACATGTCTTTTAGGAATAATTATAAAATACTTTCTCAAAATATACAAAAGTACAATAGTTTTTACTTGAGTTTTAAAATGCGGGCGAAAGATCGGAGAAGGACAATCCTGCCCAGTATCTTACCTGGAAGCCATAGTTACTTTTAGTAAGTAATAGGATTCAGTGTGAAAACGATGTAGGCCTGTAGCATAATAAAATAAGAGAGGAAAAAATACAGACACTTTCTAAGAAGATTATTCATTAAGTTCAGTCTGTGACAGTTCCGGAATTTTAGTAACATTGGTGTTTTCTAACTTCTCTAATGCATGTCATACCACTGGCCTGATTTCGAAATTCGCCCCTCAGTGGTATCTCAAGGAGTCCTGTCATCCAGTCAGTTTCACATCTTTGGGAAACATTTATTTCTTTTCAGTCTTGTTGTACCCCCACCTTCGTTGGTGGTTAAAAAAAGACTTTTAGACCAACCAGGTCCTACCATAACCTTGTTCATAGATGCCTCTTACTGGATGTGGAACTTTATAGAAGAAAATGGCTGGTCAAAACCTCAACAAATAATGTTTGGAAGACGAGGGCAGTGTGTTTGGCTGAGAAGTACTTCAAGGAAGTAATTCAAGATCACTTTATTCTATTAGTGGGGTTCGTGTTGTTCGATCTTTAGTTTTCTCTGTAACGTTTTGTAGATCATTGTTTGTCCTTTTGTTCTTTATTTATTTGGCCACTGTATTGTCTGTCCTTCGACCTACGGTTTTTGATTACCCCTTTGATGCCTTCAACCTTTATCATGTAATGCATCTGCAGAATGAGTGAGGGACACGCTCATTTCCTGTTGGTCAGGTTTGCAAGAAATTATATTGATGCTTTCAGATACAATCGAGACTAACAGTGTGACGTGTATCGGTCAAGCAAAACTTAGCACCAAACAATGTGTCACGCTCAGTCACTCGTGGACACATCCGTCAAACAAAATCAATGCTACCTTTGACAGATCCAAATTTCTTAAAAGTAAAATCGGTTGACATTTCTTGCTTCAGATTAAGAGAATATGAATCTTTATAAAGTTAGAACTTTAGACATTTATTTAAATACGGTGGTTCCATTATTAAAACCAAATTTTGCACGTTTTGTTTTTGTGTTTTGTCCTATTTAGAAAGATATTAAAGACATTGGTGCCAGATGTATTTCCACCTGCATTTGCAATACAATTCGTCTTAAGAAAAAACTATGAGAAGACATCAATGAAAAGACATTACCTTCTTCATTGGCTGTTAATGTTATCTTTTGATTCTTCATCTGCAGTAGAAATTATGTCAGTTAGTTTCTTCCGGTGCCACAGCACTTTTTTGTATATACAGTTTCTAGGCAAAGTAATTATTATCAAATTGAAGAATCTCCTCCCTCAGGCATAGATATTGACCTCAGCTTATTTTGGCTATCATGTTTATACTCTTTGTTGTTCTTGCTCCAGAGACTTTTTAATTATTTGGTTTTAAACCTACATGATGAAGGTTATTAAAGAAACGCGCTATGTGCATTAAATTTAGGTTTTAATGGGGATCAGATTACTCGATCTTTAGTTTTATGTGTATGTTTTGTAGATCGTTGTTTGTCCTTTTGTCCTTTTTCTTTTGGTCATTGTGTTGTCTGTTCTACTTCGATTTACGGATTGTGATTACCCTTTCGGTATCTTCAAACTCTTATTAAAGAAATGCGTGGTGTGCACTAAATATAGTTTTAATGGGATTCGTGTTACTCGATCTTTAGTTTTATGTGTATGCTTTGTAGATCGTTGTTTGTCCTTTTGTCCCTTTTCTTTTAGTTTAAGCATATTTTATTAATTAATAAATATAGTACAATATGATAAATTTCAATATGATACAATGCAAATAGTTAAAGGGATTCGAAAACAAGCTTAGAAAAACTTATATTAATTCGTTTCCCTGGTATATCTCTTTACAATAATCAAGCTGGTCTCGAAGTTTATACAATATCAAATTTTAAATTGTAAAGAACAATGTTATTCTGAATAGATATAAATGTGAAATTTTCAAATAGATGGAAAAACTAAGTGGTGAAATAGAAGTGCACAAGAGAGAAAAAAGAAACAATGAAAGGGGGAATAAAAAGACAAAATAAGACCTTAAGGAGTGAATCGCTTACTACGGATAACAAATTTTTGAACTGCTAAGAATAATTCGACGTTTTGATTTGGGTGCAACTTTGGGTGATCCAAAAATAAGTATTTCTGTTGTCAGGTTTATGGGTACATTAATAGAATTGATATACATTTGCCTTTGTGCAGTGTATCTCGGACAGTCAAATAAGTAATGGGTAGTAGATTCAGCTAAACCACAAATACAGTTAGGCGAGTCGACAATGTTCTTACGGCATAAACGTTGGTTTAAAGAGGAACACTGCATTCGTAATCTGGAATAGAGAATTTGCCCAAGGCGACTACCAGTATAATAATAAAATGGTTTTGAAGATATTTTTAATTTTAGAGAATACTTCAAGGCTTGAATGGATGGACTTAGTCTAATATTATCTGGTTGTATGTTCCACAGTCGAACGGAAGATGGAACGAAGGAATTGTAATACAGTGAGGTTCGTGTACGGACGACGGGAAGAGCAGAAGCATTGCGTGTGTTATAATCGTGTATATTTGCAAATGCTTGCGGTACTAAGCAGCTTATGTAGTGTGGCGTCAAATGTTTTGTCATTTTGTAAAATTGAACAAGTTTATGTTTTTTCTCTTCGATCTTCAAGTTTTTCCCAGCCTGTTTCCATGTAAAGGTTATTAAATGAAACGAGTCAGTGCCTCCAGTAACTATTCTGGAAACTTCTAATTGAACATTTTCAATTTTTTAATTAAGTGATATACTCATGTTATCCCATATTACATCAGCGTATTCTAATAGGGGTCCGACAAATGTAAAATATATTTTTTTGAGAGTTTTTCGGTCTAATATAAATTTAAATTTTCTTAAGATATTGATCCTCTTGTAAGCTTTTCCTGTTATCATGTCAATGTGTTTTTCCCAACTCCCGTTGTCTGAAATAACTAGTCCAAGATGTTTGTGTTCTGAGACAGTAGAAATAGCATTGCTGTCCATGTAGAGTGGGGGATGATCCGGTTTGTCGATTTTTCTAGAAATAGTCATGGTTTCCGTTTTTTGAGCATTGGAAGTAACCAACCATTTCGTTGCCCAGTCATGGATTTTTGTCAAGTCGTTATTTAGAGAGTCTGCGGTTTCATTTGGGTCATCTACAATTAGGTATAAACTAGTGTCGTCAGCAAACAGTTTTATTGTTGATTGTATATCTGTCACAACGTCGTTTATAAAAATTATAAATAAGAGAGGCCTCAGTATTGAACCCTGGGGGACCCAGCTTTAATATCACGCCATTGGGAATTGGAATTATTGGTTACAACTCTCTGTTTTCTATTTGACAAGTAATTTTTTATCCACGATAGTAAAGGACCTTGTATTCCTATCGATTCTAATTTTTTCAGTAATCCAATATGCCAAACTCGGTCGAAAGCTTTGCTAATATCGCAAAATACTACCCTTATTTCTTTCCCTTCATCTAAAGCCTTCCCAAATTCATTGGTGATGAATAAAAGTTGATTAATAGCTGAATCACCCCTAGTAAAGCCAGATTGGTGTGGAGTAATGATGCAATTTGCCAGTAAGTAATTGTGAATATATTTATAAACGCATCTCTCCATTATCTTTCCTATAATACTAATAAGTGATATTGGTCTATAATTTTTTACATTACAAGGGGAGTCCTTTTTAAATACCGGTGTTACATTTGCAAATGTCCACTCAGTAGGAAATATACTTGTGGATAATGAAAGATTAAAAAGTTTACACAGAGGATACTTTAATATAGATGAAGCTTCTTTAAGAAGTCTGGGGTTAAGCATGTGGAACCTGTCGCTTTTGATGTATCTAATGTTTTCAATATGTCATCAACGTCAGTCTCAGTAATTATTATCTGTCTAAGTTTTTCGTATAGGGGGCCATCAAGATCAGGAGGAATGAGGTAATCATCGTTTATGTCTGATTGATCACAAAAATAGTCGTTGAATATTTCAGATTTTTCAGCATCGTCATGAGTTATGTCATGGTCGGTCTGAATTGGGGGAATGGAACGGTTATTAAAATCGCCAAGTAGGTTCTTTACAAGATTCCACCAGTTTTTACTTCCGGTAGTTTCAGTGGGAATTTTTTCAGAAATAGTTGAATAATATTTGGCTTTAGCATTTAGAATTAATTTGTTACAGATGTTTCTAGCTATACGAAATGTTAACCAATGTCCTACTAGGTTCGTCTGTTTGGCTCGTTTATGAATTCTTTTTTTGCGTCGAATTTGTTTTTTTTATGGCGGTTGTTAACCAGGGTGGGTTATCTTTCCTGATAGAAATAATTCTAATAGGAATTGTATCCTTGGCTATGTCAGTAATTGTTTGTCTTATACTACATGTAATGGAGTCGATATCATGACTAGTAAACATGGAGTCCCAGTCTATAGTTGAAAGTTAGCTAATGGTCATTCATAAGTACTTACTATAGGAATTTTACTACGAGAGTGTGAGTTTATTGTTAATAAGTACATATTTAATTAATAAATAGTTTAATAAGTAAATCGATAGATAAATAATATTTAAAGTCGGTGCTTTTCAGTTTTAATAAGGAATTGTTACCGGTCAGGTGTTTACATAATGTTTATGAACGGTGATTACGTGTTTACACACAAGCTGATATAACTTATTTGTTGTTCAGTTATCAAAAAGAGAAACAAAATATATATACATGTATATACATACATTACGGCAGCTCCCATTGGTTTATTATCGGCACGTGAGTATTATGTACTTTTTCATTCGCTACTATTTACAATAGGAATTTTTACTACGTGGTTAATGATCAAAGTCAGAGGGTGAGGAAAAAAATATATATATATATGCAGTATGTTGTATTGATAACAATATATACATGTAATACTATTAGTTTATTTAAAAATTGTAACAGTACAATAAACAAAACGAGCCATATAATTAGAAGTTATCCGGAAGTTGATATGTGGGCACCAGTCGTTCTACAAGAGTACGGAAGGCTTCGGGTGTATTTGTTTCGTTTATTGTACCATTTACTTCCTTCATAATAATTTTTCCATTTGTGGTCCAGAGATTTTCAATCTGTTTGGTCTTTAGAAGTTGTCTCGCGTGGTAAAAAATCATGATTACGTGTTCTAGTGAGGTCCTCATTAATGTAGACCTATTTGAAGTTCCGCGATTTTTTTTTAGATTTTTGCGTGATCTCAAGATTCTCATTTTTCTTTTGGTCATTGTGTTGTCTGTCCTACTTCGACTTACGGATTCTGATTGCCACTTTGGTATCTTTAAACTCATCTTGATATGTTCGTTTTCATTAACCTATACCAGAATATTCAGACAATCTACATGTTTATTGTTTGCATCATATAGTTCTAACCTAGCGAATAATATTTCCTGCTGGTCATGCTTCATTAGTTACTACCTACATCTAAGTTCATGATGGTAATATGTAGTATTGCTTTATAGATTACAGGTCCCACGGTACCATTACTTCGTCTCATTTAACTTAGACATGTGATGAAAGATATGGTTGCGGATGAACCTATTGTTGGTAGACATCTTGTCAAATTCAATTTATTGTCTTCGCTTAGTAACACTACTAACCGACCATATCAAACTATGTTGCGTAAAGTGTATATTTAATAAAAAAAAAAACTAATTTTAATTCCAAAGGTTAATTTTTTGGAAATAAAGTGTCTCAGTTACTTATGGAAGATTTATGAAAATCTATCAATCTAATCGCGAAATGTCAATATTATAATTATATACAGTGTTAGCCTTTTGATAATACCAATGGCATAATTTATTGATCAATTAAAAGTATATCTATATATAAAACCAAACCGATATGAAAAGGTTATACATGTATATGTTTATTAGCTTAGTTAATTAATAATCATTAATGATGTCATTATTATTGCTATTTGATTTTATTGTTACTTATATTGTGCAAAGTAACAGAAACAAATGAACAAATTCAATTAAAACAAATTGAAATATCAACTAGAAGTTAAAAATTACAGGAATTCTAATATTTGTCAATGAAAATAGTGTCTTGTGTAATTATTTGATAAAGAAAAAGGGTTTCCTACTTAAGATATATTCTTCTTATTGAGTTAAAATACAGTTACATATAAAGTATGCAAGACCTTTATTAGTTCACTTTTATTTGAATTTCGTATATATATAGATATGCAATGAGGACAGCACAATCATGGCCGATCAGCAATGCAGCTGCAACTTCATCATCAGCATGTCAAATGTGGCTTGTGTCGATGCATATGGTTTTCTGCAATCCAATAAATTACATGTAAAAGAAAGCATAAGGTAGTCCTACATTAAAAAATACCTCAGTTTTAGAAGTGAAAATCGTTCATGAAAACATAACCCGATTTGTTTACAGCTTAGCAAATTTTTGCATTGAAATTCCGCAAATTCGTTCTTCTTACGATTTGGTAGTTTTCAAGAATGACGGCACAAGATTTGAATACCATTAGAATTGCAAATTTAAATTGGAATGCGTTATATGTATCAGCCTATTTGAAAATGAACATAAACATTCTCAGAAACAACGAACAGAGGAAATAAAAGTTGTACTTTAATTTATCTGTAAATCATCAACAAATAATTTATAACTAGGGGAACCTTGGTTTATATATACTTGTTGACGGTTTAGTCATCTTTATTACTACAACGTATGTTAGTTTCCTCTGTTGCTATGTATATTGCTGTATATTGCTTTTAAAAAAAAACTACTTTAACACGCATTCATATATACATTGGCACATGCTGAAAAACAATAATAAGATCGATCTTTAGTCTCACCTCACGTTACGAGGTATCACCTGAGTTAATGAAAGATATATTTTTATTTATTATATACAGTCAAACGTGTATTAAGAGGTCACCTTCGGGACAAAGACAAAGTGGCCTTTTAAGACATGTGACCTCTTAAAAGAAGTTCAATTCATATGAAATTTTCTATGAAAGGACAAGAAAAATGTGACCTTTTAATACAGATGACTGCATAGGCAGGTTTGACTGTAGTTGACTTGGTCGAGACGGACAAAATGGTTCGACATTATATGAAGCGACTAAGGGGTCCAACTATGTGGTAGAATTTCCACTAAGGGAAGACCAAAAAATCATAAACAAAAAACAAAGCCATCTAAAAATGTAACTCTACACTGTTCGGATGCCGAGTGGTTTAAATTGTTCACTTCAGGTCTAACAAGACTGGATATCTACCCAAGGACGGGGTTTCGGCGAGTAGTTCCTTACAAATGTTCGAGCTTTTCAATCGCAATAAGTTTGATAGAGACAATATAGCTGAGAATAAACAATGCAAAGCCTACATTTGATACATTCTATATATATTATTTAACAGTAGGGTTAGGTTACCCATCCCCCCCCCCCCCCCCCCCCCCCCCCAATTTGATTGGCAGAGAAAAACAGACTATCTAATAGGGTACTTTCCAACGACAACTTCTAACAAACTGTTGGTCATTATTACAATTTTGATATTTCAATAACCCGGGTTACCTTGTGTGTAAGAACACTTTTGACATGATATGCTAAAACAGTTAAAGCATTGTGACTAAGATATATTTTTATTAGGTCGTGTCACTGTATTTATATGTTTGAACTGCATGTACTGAAAATAATAAATTATTTATGACCTGACATTTACCCCCAGGTAGAAATAAAATTATGAAGTTAAATAAACTGTTCACTAATCAAAAATATGGAATATCAGTTCAAAATTGAATGAAGGCAGTTATCTTTAATACTGAATGTAAAGGCTAAGCTTGAGTACAAATAACATTCGTGTAATACCCTTCAGGGACTTTATAAATATCGTATTTTGCCATGATAACAACTTCCCGTACAAACTATTGTTAAGTTTCTCGTGTTTTCCAATCTTTGATTTTGAGCGTACCTGATGAATTTTATTCCTGGGACGCGTCGTGTACACTAAAGTAAGATATCTACGATTTTGGGTTATCTAGAGATAATGGACAAAAGGATTCGGACGCTTTCAAATTTCACTACATTTTTCATTAGAAAAAAACAACCCAACAAACTTTCAAAAGCTTGTAATGATGTCAATTATTGCATGATTTTGATAAATTCTCTATATCAATAAAGCAGAAAAAATGTGGTATATGTAGTAGTAATTTTTTTTATATATTGTATTGTATTCCGTACGAAATTAATTCAGTTTTGTGTTTATCTTGTGTATTCGTAGAATGTTTATCTTATAGGATTATATTGAAATTAGTAAAGCAAATTAAATTCTGCTTTCGTGGATACAAACATGATGAAAATGATACAATGAATTGACATCCGGATATTTTATTGAAATATATATAGTTAAAATTAGGGGGTGGGGATAGGATTGTGGTTATGGTGTTTAACGCCACTTATTTCATTTATATTGTGACGATCGGTTTTATTGGTGGAGGAAACTGGTGTACCCGTAGAAAACCACCGACCTGTCGCAAGTCACCGACAAACTTGATCACATATTGTTGTATCGGTTAAAATGGAAGTGTCGAATACTTATGTAATCATTTATATCATTCATTTCTCACATTTAGTAATAAGAAAATAAGATTAATCTTGGTTAAAATCCACCTGTGATGTAAATGTATTGTCTAAACTCTCCATTATTTTTAAGGAATGGAGACTTATGAACAATGTGGACAGGGGCGGAGTTATTGTTCTCTTTGTACTTTAGATACTATACACAGATTTTTATTTGTTACAAGATTAATAATTAATAAAATTAATAAAGTACAATGGGTGGATTTTAAGATGGAGAATGTCCTCGTATCTCTCCATTCATTGATAGCTATATATAGCTGCACAGGCAACTGATGAACCTATTTTTTTGTCTTTTAGTTAATAATAACAATTGTAAGACCTATATATAGCACCCGATCGGTATCAATTTCAAACATCTATTAACGGATCTAATTAAACAACGAGTTTAGTTACAAATAAGGGATTACTTGTCTAAAGAAATATTAATGTTAGCCACGAAAGTCGATATAATAGCCCACTGAATATACGTCAAGTTCAACATACGACAAAATTTAACGCTAAACTATAAAATATATATAAAATGCTGAACGCTCTTACCAACAGATGAAATGCACTTAAGGTGAACAATGTTTATTTAAATGGGCGTATCTGATGAAAGTAAGGCTATTCTAGAAACGCGTCCAATACAACAAGTGAATGATCATTTGTGTGTGTGGGGGAGGGAGGAGGGGTAACACAGCCCGCAGTGGAGATACTAAGCTTAAATTCCCTCGTGCCGTCTGTACGACCTGCACGGTCAAAGTTGGCGTTTTATATGAAAGTTTTAGTTCTTTTTGGTATTCATGGTACATACAATATAATTATAATGGTTGTTGTTATATTTATTGTTTGTAAGTTGCTGCTAATACGGAAACTACTGAAACAATGGTTCTTATTGTGTGAGATGAAGTCATCACTTGAAAAATTATGCGGTTGCCATCATGACTTGGTTGACCGTTACTGAGTATCTGTGTCACAAATGACCGCAGATATGTTTTGTTTGTCGTAATCACAATTCTGGTTTGTAGCACGACGGGTGACACTAGTGGAGTAGGAACTAACTACCCTTCCGGAGCACATGAGTTCACTACGGTTTTTAGTGTAGTTACTGTTGTTCAATCTTCTTTAGTTTTCTGTGTAGTGTTTTGTAGATTTTTTTTCTTCTTCATTTTTTTCTTTTGGTCATTGTATTGTCTGTCCTTCATCGACTTGCGTTTTCTTATTGTGATTACCCCTTTTGTATCTTCAAACTTGTCTTACATTAGAAAGCTTACGTTTTACCTGTTGGAAATTTATTACTGATATAAATATCCATTATTACACCTTTAATTAATAGTAGAAGACTCCACAAGTTGATAAAACTTGTGGCTGATCCTCTTTGTTTCATTGATCAAATCATGGTATTATAAAATAAACCTTAAATTCTACAATTCCCAGAGCATGAACTTATTTATTGGCAATTATTTGGCTGGAATTGAATAAAAATGGCTTGTTGTTATCTTTATGATATTTCAGGTGCTTGCTATATCACAAATTATAACACCTTTTCAGTGTCATTGGTCATGTGTGCGGAGATGATATTATTGTTATCACGAAGGTCTTAGAAATGGAATTGTCAAATAATCGATGTTTCCCCAAGATATTATGTGTGGTTAATAGTTATAGACGTGAACTTGAACATAGGTCGAATTAGAAATTATTTTTTATGACCTGAAAGATTGTTGGAGATTATAGCGTTTATGATATTCCTAATCAAATTACAGTTTTAATGTTCAAATTATCTTACGATGATGTATTTTGATAGACTGAAATTCCCACGAAGTTCGGCTGTGAATGGTCACACATATTGGTGCGATCCTTTTTCATCTTAGAGTTCAATCAGAATTATCTATACCACATGGGAATCATATTGAATTCTAGATTAGATCAAATCCCCAATGAATATTAGACAGTTTCATGTTTAAGCCAAACACAATTTATTACATACAATGTCGGGAATATCGGTACTATTGGATCTTAGATAGGACAGAAAATATAAGACAATTAGTTTCTGTGATTATTTATATAAGAAATGTTCACATAAGAGGAACATAAATCAATTTGGGATCTTTTGATTCTTTATATCTTTTCAATCTTTTTCTTGCCGTTGATTGGGTTATATATTCTCTTCACAGTTCATTCTTTTACTCTTTTCCGCCACTGCAGCGCAATAGTTTTTCCGGAACGTAACGGTCTGAAAAGACAGAGTTCTGTATCTAGTAGATGTAGATGTAGATGTAGAAGAGGTTACCTGAATATCAACACAATATAATATATGCCGAAATCACATTTCATTTTGAGTTAGGGTTAGGGTTATGATGTTTAGCGCCACTTTCAACAATATTTCAGTTATATCGTGGCGGTCAGTTTTGTTGGTTAAGGAAACTGGAGTACTCGGAGAAAACCACCGACCTGTCGCAAGTCACCGTGTTGTTGGTGAAAGTTTTTTTTTTTTATCATACTTGTTTAGATTCTTTATTTCTCTTAAACCATAATACATACAGGTATAGAGATATGAAAATATGTACACTATTTATAATATATACAGACAGGTCATAACAAGAGGTTAACCGGGAGTCGACACACCTTTATTAATAATTCTGACAAAACGACATAATTTTTTAAGTTCTATTTTTGAAGTTGATGTCATTAATAGTTTGAACTTTATTATGTTTGGATTTATACGAATGTTTTTCTTTATATAAATTTTTCTTTGATTGCCGAAATACTGACATTTAAATAGATAATGAAATTCATCTCCAATTTCTCCATTATTACATAAGGGACATATTCTATTCTCTCTGACTATGTTTTTCCATCTACCATTTTCGACTGGTAACTTATGGTTTGTTGTTCTAAATTTACTTAATGTCAAATTATCCTTATCATTTAAAATATTTAAGTAGTTTTCGAAAACAAAATTATCTTTATATATTCTGTAATTCAGTGCCTTCGGAGAATCGTTTACTGAAGAAAGCCACGTTTGGAGATATTGATCAGTGAGATTTTGTTTAATTGAGTGTTTCAACCACAATTCATTAATAAAAGTTTGTGACTCCCAAATATAATTAAAACCACAATTACACAATATATGTTTTACATATTTCAACCACATAGAGTTTCTATCTCTCACTCGCAACATATTATACATACATTTATAAATGATAGCAGATAGTTTTGTTTGCTTTCCACTGATTAATTTAGCCCAAAAAGATATTGTTCTAACTTTTATATCAATGTCTAGGGGATATCTACCTAGTTCCCCATAAACCATGTAACTTGGTGTGGAAGTTTTAAAATTAAGCAATAGTTTACAAAATCGCAAGTGCACCCTTTCTATAATTTCGTTTTTTGAAAACCCCCAAACTTCACACCCATACAATAAAATAGGTTTTATTATTTTATCAAATAGTCTAACTGGCACTGAATTGATAGGTTATGTACTTTTCCTCTTTTTAAAACTTCGAACATTGCTTTTGTGGCTTTCTCTACTTGAGCTTTTTTTGCCATTGAAAAGTTCACAGATTTTGAAAGTAAAACACCCAGATAATTAAATTCAGACACTATTTCAATTTCCATTTCATTAAATGTGAATGTTAGATTATTTGGAAACCTCCCTCTAGAAAAAACCAAAATTTTAGTTTTTTCGACATTAACTTTAAGTTGCCAAAACTTACAGTATTCAGAAAAGACATCAAGTTGTTTTTGAAGATCCTCTTTGGTTTGCGACATTATCACTGTATCGTCGGCGTACAGTATAACGAAAAGTTTCAGATATACATTTAACTGGTTTTCAATTTCTTCAGACAATGTTATCAACCCACTGACATCTTTTGACTGCAGGTAAGATTCTAAATCATTTAGAAAAATTGAAAACAAAAACGGGGATAAGTTCTCACCCTGTCTAACACCGTTTTCACACCTAAAGAAATCAGATTTACAATTGTTATATACTACACATGATTTAATGATATCATACATATTTAATATCAAACGATACATTTTACCATTGATATTGTTCAATAAAAGTTTGTACCATAATGCTTCACGCCAGACTTTGTCGAACGCTTTTTCAAAGTCCACGAAAGCACAAAATAATTTTTTATTTTTACTTTTGAGACATTCGAAGAAGGAATAAAGGATAAATATACTATCAATAGTGGAGTATTGTTTACGGAATCCACACTGGCTTTCGTTTAATACCTTAAATTCTTCTGAGAATGTATTTAGTCTGTCGTTCAATATAGATGTGAAAAGTTTACCTAGGCAGCTTAATATGGTTATTGGTCGAAAATTGTTTGGGTCATATTTATTTCCTTTGTCTTTGAATATAGGTTTAATGCTTCCAATTAACCATATATCAGGGATAATACCTGTATCAAATATAACGTTAAATAACTTCTCGTATATGTTAATAAACTGGGTCGAGGTAGCTTTAATATACTCGTTTGTAATATAATCTTCTCCGCTAGCTTTATTACATTTTAACTTTTTTATACAATTCAAAATCTCATTTTTGTCGATATACTTATTAATTTCTTCATTTATTTGTTTTGTTTCCTGAACTTCTGGGTTCAGGTAAGTTTGGCGTATCTTCTTGATTAGGTTGCTGGTTTAATTTCTTATAAAACTCGAAAAAAGTATCAACTGGGATGTCTGGTTGCTCTTTTCTTTTACCTTTATTTAAAATTTTCCAAAATTCTTTTGGATTTTTTGTGCGCATAGTTTTAAGTTTATTTTGCATGTTTTTTCTATGTCGTGACATACTTGTATCAAGTGTTCTTTTATACTGTCTTTCCGCTGCAGCTAACTCATTTTTAACTGCTTCTGTCTTATACCTTTTGTATTTTCTTTTCAATTTTCTATAATTTTGTCTTTGAAATTTACATTGCACAGTAAACCATGGTTTATGAGTTTTATTGTTATTTATTTGTTGCTTAGAGTTTTTTGTAGTACGTGTACCCAAAGTTTTCTTGGCCGAGTCTACAAATATTTCTGATAGGTCATGCACATATTGGTTAATAGACTGCTTACATGTGTTATCATTATTTGAGTTAATCAATTTATTTTCTAGATCAATTACTTTCACTGTTTCTATATTTTCAATGAATTCTTGCAATTTTTCTGGGTCCCACTTGTTCATTACTTCCTCTTTATTAGATTGGTTACGAGATTCTGTCGCATTATTCGTTTTTTCGTTTACTTTAATTGAAACGGAAATTGGTGAGTGTGCGTCTGAATATAATTTAGAAAATTCTAATACATTTAGCCTAACAAAATTTGACAGGATATTTACATTACATAAACAATAGTCGACAACACTCGCACCTTTACATGTTAATTTTCCCTCTACATCCCCATTTAAACGTCCATTTAGAATGAAAAAATCATTTGATTTACAAAAATCCAATAATAATTTACCAAAGTTATTTCTGGTTTTATCTCTGCTGTTTCTTTTACGTGGCAAGCTATGCATATCTAAAAAGCAAACACTATTTACAATATCAATCCCCTCTGTTGAGGGGTCATCATCATCTATAAATATAAAATCGTCATCAGTTGCAGTCCTACTATTAAAATCACCCAGTAGGCAAACACATTCATAATTTGGAGAAAACATTAGATATTCATTTTGAATTTCCCGATACGCATCATCAGAGGAGTAAGATGTGTATTCGGGTGGAATATATACAATTCCAAAAAGGCCATCTCCGTTCGTATTTAAAAGATCAGCACTTACTTTAAACCAGAATACAAATCTACATTCGGTTTCTACAGGAGAGCTATACCCCCCGATTTATTTCTTGATTTAGTTTTCCGGTTTTTTAGTTTAAAAACATACCCGGGTATATCAATTTGATCAAAATCATCCGTTTTTGTTTCTTGCAAACATATGTTGTCGTGTTTGCATACCAAGTTTTCAAATTCTGGGTAACGTGTCCTTTTCTTAAGCCCGCAACAGTTCAGACATAAAACATTCAAATTTCGCTACACGTTGACGCATTTTCATTAACACTCTCGTTATATACAGTTTCAACAATATCAGTAGATTCATTAAAATCAATATTTACAACAGTATTGTTAGTACATATACATGCATCTTCGGTACTATTTGTATTTAACAATGGTTGTTCAATCAAAAGTGGTTCAATATTTTCATTCACATTCCGGGCGTTGAAATTACATGTATCTACAAGTTTTATGTCATTTTTTTCTTTATCTTTAGTACATGTAACACTTTTATTTTCTAAAACAGATTTTGTGTTATCCATTGTGGAAATATTTTGTTGATTACATTTCTGTTGCTGTATAAGTAAAGGGATTTCCAAATATGGAAGGCTTTTTGATAAGTTATCAAAAGTGCAATAATTACTTGCTTGTCGATTTAAACATGTTTCATTTAATTTGTGATTATCCTGGTCATCTGTTTGATTGAACTGATCATTGTTTACTTTTATTACATTACATTTATTATAACAGTTTGAATTTGACAAAGCAATATCAGTATTTCTATTTAGCTCATAATTACAGTAACTATTCAACACTGTTTGTGTTTCTCCCCGACACCCCTAGACTGTCTCGTCTTGCTCCGGTATCGGTGATGATCCAACCCTGTGGCGCTTAAAAGGACGATCCGGTGTATTTGAGACACGCCCACCTCTCTGTGGTGTTAGAAGTGCCTCTCTGTAGTTCCTCGAATCTGGGATCTTTGTACTATTTTGAATGGGTGGTTTGTATGACTCTCCATTAATGTATAACTTGTCTCTTATCATAGAAGTGCGCTTACCCTGTCGCCTGGCTTCGTTCATAACTGGGTATAATGCATGTCTTCGTTCAACAATTTTCGCCGGGAATTGTTCGTGGATAACGAAAGGCGCCTGATTACAATAACCTTAATGACTATGGGTTGCCAATTAAGGGTCCCTGCTTTACATCAATCTAACTTGCCCATGGGTAGCAAGTGAAAATAAAAACACAAGTCCATTCAAACATCCTTTATACTCATTTGTTTTTACATTTCATCATAATGCACACAATTAGAAGATATAATTTTTACCATGTATTAGCGCTATGTTGATAAATAATATATAATTATATGCTATTCCGAATAAGTTCTAATTTGTTTTTATCAATTTCTTTAATATAAGAAATTTGCAATGTGCATTGTAAATATTTTTTTAATTATTTTTCCAAGTGTTGAAAATTGTTTGATCCCCAATTCAGGATTGGTTATATTTCACCTTATTACGTATTTTCCATATTTCACACTTTGAGAAAAATATTATTATGATAAAACTGACGTCTAAATCCTTACCACCAAATAGTCCTAACATCATATTTGATTCCTTGATTTCTATATTAGCTGTTAATCCAGATCGGTTCAATATTGCTTCTATTTCTTTTATAACTTTCTTCACAGAGGGACATTTAAAAAATAGATGCTGTGTATCTTTTCATCGTTGTCTCTTATTTGGCAGAGATGGCATGTTCCGTTTGATAAACTCATTTTTGTTCAATCTATGTTCTGTATAATTTGTATTATGAAGTCGTTTCCATTGGAATTGTGGTTAGCGTGTTCGCCTCGAGTGCGGTAGATCGTGGGTTCGAGCCCAGATTGGGTCAAACTAAAGACTATAAAATTGCAATTTGTTGCTTCTTCGCTAAGCACACAGCATTAAGGAGAAAGGGCAAAGACTGGTTGGCTCGGAATCAGGATATTGTGTTCGAGTGGAGCGACAATGTCTAACCGTGAACTGTTGTTTCAATGAGCTAGTACTATAAAAATTCAACTAAACGTGTTTGTCTAGTACAAAGCGGACCCCATCATCATCTCATTGAAAATTGATATATCTGAAAAATTGCTGAATTGGCGTTAAGCAATAACCATACACTCACTCTGTTATTGAAACATAGACATTTTATTGACAATCTTTAATTATACCATCACCACGGCTACAAGTTCAAACCGTAGTCTGCATTGCAGATGATTAATTACTTTTATTATAATTGAGGTTATATGTAATATTAACTGTGTAATTTTATCACAGACAGTCAGAGTCTCTTCGGATCACCGGATTTCGTAAAGAAAACTGCTTTGAAATTATGAAATAAAAAACTGTAAATATTGTAAATATTAAAACTTAGTAAATGTATATATTCGCTACTTATACGTTTTTAATAACGAACATGGATATAACGGTATATTTTATCGGAAATGATATACTAATTCCCGGAAATGATAATCTCCAGATATAAAGATGATTTAGAATTGTTGTCCTATGCAGGTCGTCGAAAATCAATTGATATGATACTTTATTCCACTGCAACTTTATCGTTTTCTCTACATCATATGGTTTACCACAAGGTTAAATTTTATGAACTCTTCTATATCATATTTACACAAATGATATGCCACTATTTATAGAAAATACTGAAGCTGATTTTATGCAGATGATTCGACATTTCAATGTGAAGATACAAATATAAGTTGTATAGGTGACGCATTACAGAATTACTTAAAATATTAAACAATGGTGCGATATAAACGGTATGAAATTAAATCCAAGATTAATAATAATCTGACCTCACATGTGAGACAATTACTTCATAACGCATATATTTAACGTTATTTAGACTTCTGTAGTACCATTTGGGGAGACATAACTGTCAAAATTTAGAAAGAATTACAAATGGCAAAAAAAAAAAAATGCCCGCATTACTGTAGACTGTCATATTATAGCTCCATCAAGTTGTATATTTTCACTCTTAGATGGTTATTATTTCCAGATGATGTTAAATATAAAAATTATGTGTTCATGTATAAAGTTGTAAACGGTATCACTCCAGATTATATGTTATATATAACGGGAAACATCACAAGTTTATATTTAGATTAAGGTTTAGGTTTATGGTGTTTAACGCCACTTTCAACAATATTTCACTTATATCGTGGCGGTCAGTTTTATTGGTGGAGGAAACCGGAGTACCCGAGAATACCACCGACCTGTCGTAAGTCACTGACAAACTTTATCACATAATGTTTTTATCCAATGCACCTCGCCATGAACGTGGATCGAACTCACAACTTTAGTGATGATAGGCACTGATTACACAGGTAGTTATAAATTCAAATATCTTACGATCACGACCACGACGCCCCCATTTAAATTTAAGATCTGTAACAAATAACGATATGTTTGTACCTAGACCGATGACAAAATCACAATGATTTGGCTAATACTCAAAGGAAGAACGAATATTATGCTTGAAGATGCATTCATTACTTTTTTTAGTTGAATATTTCTGTAGCCATCTCTGTTAAATGTATATTCGTCTGTAAGTCTTTAAGAAATGTCCAGCAAAAACTTAATTGTCATTGGATCTTAATAGTAAGATTTTTTAATAAATATATTAACTTTCTCGTGAACTCAAAATGATAATCACATATTATTCTGCCGTTCGAAGGAAATTAACGTGCCTAATACGACCTCCAGACATAGCAAAATACGCCGATTTTATCTACTGTTCAATTGTAGCTTAGACAAAATGGTAATTGTATTATCACCAGAGACGAATATCCCCTTATTATCATGTTTGACCTTGTATGAGACTACCATTCCTGTATTGATGTTCAAAGAAACATAATTATTGTCTCATATAGCTACAGTCAGGAAAATATTAATTAAATATATTTCATTTTGTAATTTAGAAAATATGATTTTACATGTTCAATTGAAGTCCATAACTACCATAAGATGATGTTAGGTTAGTGAAAGTGATTGAGAAAATGGGAGATGTTATATGATTTTATATGTTCAGTCGTACATATGAGGGGACGTTAAAATTGCAGTTCATAAGATGATACGTTATAGTTACTGTGATTGCACAGACTATTTGCCAATGACGTCCAATATGAAAATTCAAATCGCTATAGAATTTAACCTTGATCTTAATAGTGTAAATGTCTTATATTGAATTATTCTTTCACTATAAAGAAACAATCTTCTCTATAAACTTCGTTTGATGCTTATAACTTATTGGAATTAAAATGTATTAGAAGTATCATTTGTGAGTTTTTATCGTGATGCCCATAGCCAATATATTCTACCGTCTTAGATTAAAGTCAATTTATTAGGCTCATAAATTTAAAGAGTTCGTTTGCGCTAAATCGAATGATTCAAGGTTGTGAATGTTTTGAATTATTTAGATATTTCTGTTATGGCCGTTGGCTATCCATCCAGATATCAAGAGAGAATTGCTTAGATGTCATTAATCGATTTAGCGCCGCCACTTTTTGTGTATGTCTAAGTCAAGATTTGTAATGATTTATTATCCCTGTTTGACATATCAGTGTTTCATGTTGTTCTGGTTTATATAATTGTCAACCATTATGGTTAAGTTTTTTAAGTTTTTTATTTTGCACCAATAAATAAATTAATTCAGTGTTAAATTTAAAGACGTCTTCATCACAGATTTTACAAAACTAGATTTCACATACATACCAAAATAGTAGTTAACAGGGCCTATGAGAGGAAGGTTCAGCCGATACATCTGTTCTGGCTCCGAAGACCCAAGAAAGGGCCCCATAGTCTTAGCCATAGACGTTTTATTTTTTTATTTTTTTCTTGGGGGGGGGGGGGGGGTATTTTCAATTATTTTTAGTTTATTTAATTTTTAGAGGAGCCTCATCATGTCCCCGGAGCCTCTAGTAAGTATTGTTCCGCCTTGCATTTTTTTTTCTTGGAGGCCCTGGTAGTTATCGTTGCATAGTTGTTGCAATCTAATCGGACCTATATTATATGTTTTTATTAAATATGCCAACATACGATGACGACAAATAAATTCGGTAATTTATCGATTGTTCTTTTTCTAGCAATATGTTTTACCACATCGGTGGTTTAATGGTTAGCCTGCTCCCTTCGAGTGCGGTAGATAGTGGATTTGAGCGCCGGCCGAGTCAAAATAAAGACTATAAAATTGGTATTTGTTGCTACCCGCTAAGCATGCAGCATTAAGGAGAAAGAGCAGACAAGTAGACTCGAAATCAGGATTATTTGTCCAAGAGGAGCAGCATGCATACCCGTGGGATGTTGTTATCAGTGAGAAAGCAATATAAAAATCCAACTAAGCGTGTTGGACTAGTACAAAGCGAACATCATTATCATCCCATCCAATTTAATTTGTTTTTGCCATGATGGAGCAAAACAATTGCAATCACTCAAGCAACATTTGTAATTTGTCTCGTTCATTGACGTCTATGGCTACAGGATTAGATGATAAAAACATTGTGTCTGAAATATTGCCCGCTGAGGATGTCGTTAAACAACAAAATGGTAACTATAATATGAAGACTTGACATTCAGGGGCAACATTTATTATATGTAATACAAAAGAAAGCAACATATCCTCATGTTAACTCATTCGTGAAAATAACCATTTATCAGTAGTTCCTTGTGCAACTCAGGCTCATAACCGATCCCTCGTTACACAGTATCTGTGTCACAAATTACCACGGATATGTTCCGATTGTCGTAATCACAATCTGGTCCTTTCCTCATTCACAATTTATCACGGGTTTGTAACAAGAGTAACACGATGGGTTCTACATCTGGAACAGGAACTGACTACCCTTCCGGAGAACCTGAGTTTACTCTCGGTTTTTAGTGGAGGTTCGTGATCTTTAGTTTTCTGTATTGTGCTATGTAGAGTATTATTTGTTCTGTTGTATTTTTCTTTTGACCATTGTATTTCTGTCCTTCAATTTACGGCTTCTGATTAACACTCTGACATCTTCAACCTTTTCTTATACTATTTGATTTTCGGAAGCACAAATATTTCAAAGATTTTTAAGCATGATCTGGTATATATTCGATTTGCTTGCAGTTTTAAAAAGTAATTTTCAATATAAATATAATACATGTATTAGCATAGTTCGTGACAATGGTCGATTTCCGCGGAATATTTGCTATATTAATTGATTTAAGATATGTTACCATCATATACTGGGGAGTCTTCGTTTTCTTAACTGTTAGTGAGAGTTATGTATTCTACATTTCCTGACGTATTCCGCTTGATTTACAGGGGATATGACAATTCTGACCTATACAGCTTGGTTATTCATCAATATTGAATCGTTGGTTTGATTTGGTTGGTTTATGGTGTTTAAAGCGATTGATTGCTTTGATTAAGAAAAACAGATTGGAGATTTGGGTTTTTATTCAGTGCAAATGAGGATCAGTAATATCTGTTGAAGATGGAATTATACTAGTCTAAAAATCAACTCAATGTCATGATAACCATTAATAAACACAAGTGTCACTTTAAATAAATCACAACATTTGCTATTTACAGACATAGTCTAGACGTTGATTGTCGATTGTATATAGAAAACAGGTCTAAATAGATAATTGTATTCTGTTCAATATTAACAATATCCGGATATATTAAAGATTAGTTTTCTTCCGTCTATTCATTGCCTGGTGTTAGGGTTATGGTGTTTAACGCCACTTTAAACAATATTTCAGTTATATCGTGGCAGTCAGTTTTATTGGTGGAGGAAAACCGGAGTACCCGGAGAAAACTGACAAACTTTATCACTTAATGTTGTATCGAGTACACCTCGCCTGACGTAAATAACAACTTGCAATATACAGATTTTCAGTATTTGTTTTAGATTTAAGATAGCGCTATTTTCGTACCTTCATGCTGTTTTATTGTGTGCTAACCTGTCCTAATCGTCATTAAAGTTATGTAATACTAATTAAAAGACGTCAAGCAACTATTAATTTAACAAATACAACAAAAAATGCATGCTATTTTATGTTGTACATATTTAAATATATGCTATATACATCTCTATACAGACCTACTTTCTCTTTGTGACTAATTCTTGGCAACACTGGAGCAGAAAGTTGTACTAGTATAACAACTCATACACAATCTTCATAAAATTAACAATCAAAATAGCGTGAATCATTTCACCCCAGTTCACCGACATAATTCTGTAAATATAACAGTGCATTATGCTCCATGTTATGTCATCACATTGCGTCCGTCGTCGTAAATATTAACATTTTGGTCATCACATCGGAAGATTCTGGGAATACAGAAGCAAACAAAATGGCAGGATTGATGTTTGTGAGGTACTTTACAAAATGTTCTCGATCCGGCAAAAACATGGCCGCCATGGGAAATCCTTGTTTCTAACTGGCTAAAACTTTAAACCATTTGACAGAAAATATTACAGTTCCTAAACAATCTAATAGTTATATTAACTAAGGTCCTCCTCCGTCAGGCTTTTTTTCTTGGCTTACTACTCTTTTGATTGTGAGCGTACCTGATGAAGGTTATTCCAGAGACGTGTCGTGCGCACTAATTTTGATATCTACGTTTTCATTCAATGTTGCTTGGATGGTTCTCTACCAAATATATGTTTTATGTTGATCGGAAATCCTAAATAGCCGTCACGACGGACATTGGTTGACTATTACAACATGAATAAGACGCAATTTCTCTAATACTACACACTTGTTTGAATGCAAACATTGCATGAATAACCAGAAGATAAGCGACACAGTACCAGAAAAGCCTCTTAATTGTTTATTCGCTTACATTCTTGATCACCCCTCACTTATCACGGTCGTCCTGCTTGTTATTATATATTTCACATACTACGTCACAAATCTGTGCTTTCTGAGGGTCCGTCGTGGTCGTGATCGTATGGTAGTTGGATTTGCAAGTGCCTATCACCACTGATGTTGTGAGTTCGAATCTCGATCAGGGCGAGGTGTACAACATTATGTGATAAAGTTGTCAGTTTCCTCCACCAATAAAACTGACCGCCACGATATAACTGAAATATTGTTGAAAGTGGCATTAATTACCATCAAACAAACAAGCAAACATGTAGCGACTTATTTCGGGAAGTACACGAATTTGGCGGATTTAATGTTGTTAGAAATTGTGTCCAATCCAATTTGTAATGTGAAATATTACTTATATAACAAGTATGCTTAAACTATATTCTTTCTGATATTGCCTGCTTATTTTTTGCTTTAGTGCCGATTTAGAAGCATAGATGTATTTCAGCCCCTAATGTAAAATGCTGAATACTAATGTATAGCCATACCGCATAAAGATACCATTAACGTTTGCAGTTCTGTTTGTTATCTGAGGGTGAAATCACCGTTTTATTTAATAATGTCCAAAGCTTTATTTTATAGAGTAAGAAAACACCAACACCATTTAGTAATAGACATGTCTTGATTGATTGATTGATTGATTGATTGATTAATGTTTGGTGTTAAACGCCACTTTCAGCAATATTTCAGCTATATCATGGCGACCAGTTTTAGTGGTGGAAGAAGCCGGAATATACCCGGAGAGAACCACCGACCATGGGCAAGCAACTGGTAAACCTTATCACTTGCGGTTGCGAGTCGAGTGCACCCTTTTCATAAGTTACAAAGCTGGGCGCGAACCCACGCCGTATTGGTGATAGGCTTGTATGAGTTGTTAGGTAATCCAAGTGCCTAACTCATTGAGCCACCTCGACATGTTTTTTGTTTGTTTTTGTTTTTGTTTTTTGTACCATCTAACTATTTCAACACTACTAACCACTAGGAATAGCCTGATTCATTTTAATAATTTACTATATCATTTTGTCAAATAATAGATTAGAAATATATTGATGATGAGCTTGTTTCTTAATTCAGTTATGGTATATTCTAATTGTTGATCCTATAATTGCGTGGTATTTGAGTACTAAAGGGGTCAAATACAATTCAGTGTTATTTAGTCATGGACATAATAAAGCTTTTCTGGTACCTGATTCATGTAGAGCTACGGTAAGAAATGGTAGCAGTATAAGTGCGGACGTCACAGAGAACACCATTGAAATCTATTAGAACGACGATTGTGTCTGTCCCTTTCAGACAATTTGGCAGTTATTTGGGACTTTGAAGCATTGTAGAATAAGCACAATATTCGTACATTGTTAGTAAATATAAGATTAATTTGCTTGCTTTTCTTCATGTTTCTAAAGCTCGTACTAATAAATTTGATATTTTCCGATATCGATTAGAAACCATAAAATATAGTTATTTTAACTCATAATTGCTGTAATTCGCGTAAAAATACACAAATAAATCCAATATATTATATACACTTCGACAAAGGTTAAGAGCCACCTAGTGCTAACTTCAAATTTTGCTTTACTATTTTTAAGGATCTAAGAAGTTGAACCCGAACTACGTTTTTGGTAATATTGTGTTATGTATTAGATCATGAGCAACAATTTGAGTCGTACTTGAAACTGAGTTATGAAATCAAATTGTTGGTTATTACAAAGGACATTTTTAAACTTTTGAATGATTGTATAGAGAAGCCTTATCGCGCACATTTCCTCAACCGTGAGTATAACCACCACGTTTACGCCAAAGCTCCCGCACTCGCCTATTCATTCCACGAACTAGGCGACGAAGCCACTCTTATGGGAAGCGCTGTCATTCTTCCAGACTAGCGTTTGTTAGTTCAGCAATATCTTGACATTGTTGATTACGTTGGTTCACTCTACGACCAATAAAGTCCCATACATGCTCTATTGGGTTCAAATCAGGGCACATGTCAGGCTACATAAATGTATCAATTGTCCCTTTCTGTCTCAATTCTCTTACAATGCGAGCTCTGTGTGGATTGGCGTTATCGTTCATAATGATCGGCCTTTCAGCCAATGGATGATTATCAAAATTGGGTACCACGTGTGCGTTCAGCATGTTGTCATGGTATGCAACGCCATTGAGATTACTTTGTAAGATATGTAAGTCTAACTTACAAATAAAAGAAAAACACCCACAAACAGTTACACCGCCTCCACCGAACGTTGTTGCGCCCATCACGTTCCTGTCATGAAATGCAGTGTTTCTATGCAACCAGACTCGAACGCGGCTATCCACGGAGTGCAATAAAAATCTACTTTCGTCTGACCAATGGACTCGTTTTCAATTAAGAATATTTCAACAGAGATGGTCACGTGACCAATTCTATCGAACCCGCCGATGAAGTTATGACAGTTAATGAGTCGCCTGTTAACAGTCCTTACAGATACATGGCCCCCAAAATTCAATTCATCTCGAATACGAGCTGATGTATCAAAACGATTTCTCCAGGTTCACCGGGCTATTAGTTTATCCTGTCCAGGTGTAGTTTTGCGGTGCCTGTCAGATCGCAGACGTTCATCAACTATTCTATTTACTTGCAAATGCTGCATAAGACCATCATTGACAAAATGGTGTACCTCCATTTGCCCTGCCACCCTTCCATTGCTAAGACCTACCTGTGAAATGCCAACAGCCTGCAACCTTTTTGCTAAAGTCAATTTTAGCCTAACTATAAGTTAGCGATGAAAACACTCTATACGAAAAACTCTACAACCTAAGTTTACAAACGCTTTTTGTGTAATTAGGTATGACACCAATTGTAAACAGGTTTTAATCGAACATGACTATCGATGAATGACGTGTTACATATTTAATTGAAGCTTATTTGAACAGATATTCTTTACAGCAATCGCATTTTTAAAAAGATAATTTAAAAAAAAAAAGACATCTATGAAATAAATAAAGTGGCGCTTAACTTTTGTCGAGGTGTATATTTTAGCTAAACAAATGTGTCAAACACTTGTATTGAATTGGTTTTTCTCTCTCACACAGGAACAAGAGTTTACGTCGTTCTTCTAACTTGTTTACGCTAAATCTTGCCTGTGGTGATGCATTACTGATCGTAGCAAATGTTCCAGTGTTGGTAATTTCCAGTTTTAAGGGAGCATGGATTGGTGGAGTCCCTGGTAAGAAATTAATAAGAAAAGATACAGATTTAAATAAACATGGAATACTCCAGATATACACTTAGACACAAATTGAAAATGAGTGTGAAACAACCTCTACCCTACAGTTGAGTGGTGCTCTTTTAACTATGTCGAAGTACGATCCATAATTAAAACGAAAATATCTAATTTAGTGAACAGGCCTCGTTTCTGAAATTCTGGAAAGACCTTCATCAGGAACACTCATAGTTAAAACAAATGGGAAGCCAATGAATTGAATTTGTATATATGTATTATACAAATATAGCCTACCATTGAGGCCAATACATGGATTTATGGGCCTATAGATATATATTGACCGAGGACGAAGTCCGGGTCGATATATATTTTTTGGTCTATAAATCCATGTATTGACCGAAATGGTAGGCTATATTACGGTTGTTTCGAATTTTTGAAATTTTTGAAATTTGCTGAAATTTTGGAAAATACATTGTTAAATCGTGTATAACACGGATGTTTCTAAAAAAATACATTGATAAATCGATGTTTCTAAAAATAGATTTGTATATTGCATGGGTGTTACTATTATTAGTAACGTCCGTGCTATACCACTTTTTTTAGAACGTCATGTGACCCGTTTTCAGCCAATCAACGTTTCCAAATAATATACAAAAATGATAAATATATATATATATATATATCCAAAAATAAGGGGCCGTCGTGGTCATGATCATATGGTAGTTAGATTTACAACTACATGTGCAATCAGTGCCTATCACCACTAAAGTTGTGAGTTCGAACCCCGTCCATGGCGAAGTGTACTCGATGTAACATTATGTGATAAAGTTTGTCAGTGATTTGCATCAGGTTGGTGATTTTCTCCGGTTACTCCGGTTTCCTCCACCAATAAAACTGACCGCCATGTTATGACTGAAATATTGTAGTGGCGTTGTAACACCATAGACCATAAACCA
The DNA here is from genome assembly GCA_963383655.1 of Bathymodiolus septemdierum. Classification (NCBI taxonomy): domain Eukaryota; kingdom Metazoa; phylum Mollusca; class Bivalvia; order Mytilida; family Modiolidae; genus Bathymodiolus; species Bathymodiolus septemdierum. Next base: position 11,222,443 of record OY726522.1, read on the forward strand.
TAAACCTATTATAGCTTCCCAAAGTCTTGTGTTGAATCATCTAAAAAGAGATAACTCAGTTTAATTGGTACAGCAAAAAATTTGAGAAATTTGGCAAGGTATAGTTTTTACATAGACTACTCTTCAGTAGGGATGAATAATGAGTTGATGAAATATATTTCAGAGCTATATTTTGGCTATCTTGTTTGGCTCTTTAGTTAACTTGTTCTAAAGACTTAAATTATACATAAAGAAAAATGTTAAGCACCCCCATGTTTTTTGAAATGACAAATGATACGACAAGTATCACGAGATTACTGACCAGATAATCTCAAGAACGCAATGGTGACCTGTTAGGACATTACATTGGCTGTAAGAAACTACAAAAAAATCAAGAAAAATGTTAATCTAATGAATATTTAATCACAATATCACAAGGCCAGTTTTTGCAGTAAAACATGTCCATTTTAAGTATTGACCGTCACAGTTTAAAAAGCACGATAAGATTGTCATTTCACTTTCAAAACGTCACATATGAATCACTTGACGACATCTATTGTTCAAAGTTCAGTACCGGATCTAACCCCCACGTGCTTGGATGACGGCCTCAACCCTGCGTCTCATCTCTCCAGTTAGACGTCGGATGTCCTGTTGTGATAGCTGCTGCCATTCCCGATGCAATGTTGCTTCCAACTGACGAATGTTTTGCACAGGAGGTTCCCGAACCTGTATACGACGGCCTAACATGTCCCATATATGTTCTATGGGATTCAAATGCGGGCTCATGGCTGGCCAAGGAACAGAAGTCACGGCTTCGCGTTGGAGGTAGGCAGTTACTATTCTTGAACGATGAGGCCTGGCGTTGTCATCCACATACATAGGCCTTGTAGCTAGAGGGTGGTTGTCGAAATTGGGGGAACAACAATTGGTTGCAAGACGTCTCTGATGTACTGATCACCAGTTAGGTTGCCTTGTATGGTGACTACATCCAGCTTGCAGTCATGAGAGATACACACCCAAACCATTACTGAGCCTCCATCGTAAGGGACAGTTGGCTGGATGTTCCTTGGGGAATAGGCTGTATTTTTGTGTCTCCAAACTCTCATCCGACCGTCGGTTACATGAAGCAGAAACCGGCTCTCGTCCGACCAATGAATCTTGCGCCATGTCCTTAAATTCCAACCATGTCGTGCTAAGCACCATGCCAAACGTGTTCGTCGATGTCGGTCTGCCAACAGTGGACGTTTAATGACTCTCCTTGACTTAAGTCCCGCTGATTTCAGACGGTTTCTAACTGTTCTTGTTGACAGACGTATATTGGGCAGCCAGTGTTGTTTGAGTACGGGACTGGTTGCGAATGGCATCCGTCTAACCAAACGCTGCAATGCCCTGTCGTCACGATCAGATGTTACCCGTGGTCTGTCGGATCTTGGCAAGTCTTTCACATTGTTGGTTTGTGTGTGTGTTCTCACCAGTCAGCTGACTACAGTATAGTGATAGTCCATCTGATGTCCAATAGCTTTGAAGGACATCCCTGCTGTATGCATGCCGATTATTTGCCATCTTTGTGCTTCTGATATTCGCCTTCTTACCATGTTTACTGAGAATGAATAAATATTTTAAAACACCGGACTTAAATACCCAAATTCGAAACTGAATTTTGAGTAATGCGTGCATGACTAGTCGATATTAGACATAGTGATCACACCTGTGTGAGCACATCTTTTTAATGGAACTTTGTTCTTGCTATAATCAATATAAATATTAGAATCTAAACTTAGTGTAACTTATTATGTTTTAATATATCAGGGGGTGCTTAACGTTTTTCTTTGTGTATATTTGGCTTTCCAATCTTTTTGACTTTGAGCGTACTTGATGAAGTTTATTCCAGAAACGCGTCATGCACACTAAATTAGCTACCTACATTGTTATGCTAATATGGGATTAAGAAGAATACGATGAAAGCATGCTTGCATGGTCCAGTTGAGCTACATGAAAAACTAAAAACGAAGTCCCTACAAACCTATTATATTTATTTTTATTGACGGATGTCTCTTTCGGAGAGGTGTACCCCATAGTATAGAAAATAAGTTATATTTCCACACCCTATGGTTCCGTACCAGGGAGAACAGTTGGATACATATGTTAACCAGTATACAGTAAGCAACAAATGGGCGTTACGAAGCAAACCTCTTAACATGCAGAAATCAGGATAACTAATATATATAACTCCAACTCTACATACATGTACGAATGTATTTACAATTAACTCCAAAGTCCAAAATAACCGCAAACAGATATGCATAATGTTTTAAACTCCAAAGTCCAAAATAACCGCAAACAGATATGCATAATGTTATAAACTCCAAAGTCCAAAATAAGCGCAAACAGATATGCATAATGTTATAAACTCCAAAGTCCAAAATAACCGCAAACAGATATGCATAATGTTATAAACTCCAAAGTCCAAAATAAGCGCAAACAGATATGCATAATGTAATAAACTCCAAAGTCCAAAATAACCGCAAACAGATATGCATAATGTTATAAACTCCAAAGTCCAAAATAACCGCAAACAGATATGCATAATGTTATAAACTCCAAAGTCCAAAATAAGCGCAAACAGATATGCATAATGTTATAAACTCCAAAGTCCAAAATAAGCGCAAACAGATATGCATAATGTTATAAACTCCAAAGTCCAAAATAACCGCAAACAGATATGCATAATGTTATAAACTCCAAAGTCCAAAATAACCGCAAACAGATATGCATAATGTTATAAACTCCAAAGTCCAAAATAACCGCAAACAGATATGCATAATGTTATAAACTCCAAAGTCCAAAATAAGCGCAAACAGATATGCATAATGTTATAAACTCCAAAGTCCAAAATAAGCGCAAACAGATATGCATAATGTTATAAACTCCAAAGTCCAAAATAACCGCAAACAGATATGCATAATGTTATAAACTCCAAAGTCCAAAATAACCGCAAACAGATATGCATAATGTTATAAACTCCAAAGTCCAAAATAACCGCAAACAGATATGCATAATGTTATAAACTCCAAAGTCCAAAATAACCGCAAACAGATATGCATAATGTTATAAACTCCAAAGTCCAAAATAACCGCAAACAGATATGCATAATGTTTTAAACTCCAAAGTCCAAAATAACCGCAAACAGATATGCATAATGTTATAAACTCCAAAGTCCAAAATAACCGCAAACAGATATGCATAATGTTATAAACTCCAAAGTCCAAAATAACCGCAAACAGATATGCATAATGTTATAAACTCCAAAGTCCAAAATAACCGCAAACAGATATGCATAATGTTATAAACTCCAAAGTCCAAAATAAGCGCAAACAGATATGCATAATGTTATAAACTCCAAAGTCCAAAATAAGCGCAAACAGATATGCATAATGTTATAAACTCCAAAGTCCAAAATAACCGCAAACAGATATGCATAATGTAATAAACTCCAAAGTCCAAAATAAGCGCAAACAGATATGCATAATGTTATAAACTCCAAAGTCCAAAATAACCGCAAACAGATATGCATAATGTTATAAACTCCAAAGTCCAAAATAACCGCAAACAGATATGCATAATGTTATAAACTCCAAAGTCCAAAATAAGCGCAAACAGATATGCATAATGTTATAAACTCCAAAGTCCAAAATAACCGCAAACAGATATGCATAATGTTATAAACTCCAAAGTCCAAAATAACCGCAAACAGATATGCATAATGTTATAAACTCCAAAGTCCAAAATAACCGCAAACAGATATGCATAATGTTATAAACTCCAAAGTCCAAAATAAGCGCAAACAGATATGCATAATGTTATAAACTCCAAAGTCCAAAATAAGCGCAAACAGATATGCATAATGTTATAAACTCCAAAGTCCAAAATAACCGCAAACAGATATGCATAATGTTATAAACTCCAAAGTCCAAAATAACCGCAAACAGATATGCATAATGTTATAAACTCCAAAGTCCAAAATAACCGCAAACAGATATGCATAATGTTATAAACTCCAAAGTCCAAAATAACCGCAAACAGATATGCATAATGTTATAAACTCCAAAGTCCAAAATAAGCGCAAACAGATATGCATAATGTTTTAAACTCCAAAGTCCAAAATAACCGCAAACAGATATGCATAATGTTATAAACTCCAAAGTCCAAAATAACCGCAAACAGATATGCATAATGTTATAAACTCCAAAGTCCAAAATAACCGCAAACAGATATGCATAATGTTATAAACTCCAAAGTCCAAAATAACCGCAAACAGATATGCATAATGTTATAAACTCCAAAGTCCAAAATAAGCGCAAACAGATATGCATAATGTTATAAACTCCAAAGTCCAAAATAACCGCAAACAGATATGCATAATGTTATAAACTCCAAAGTCCAAAATAAGCGCAAACAGATATGCATAATGTTATAAACTCCAAAGTCCAAAATAAGCGCAAACAGATATGCATAATGTTATAAACTCCAAAGTCCAAAATAACCGCAAACAGATATGCATAATGTTATAAACTCCAAAGTCCAAAATAAGCGCAAACAGATATGCATAATGTTATAAACTCCAAAGTCCAAAATAACCGCAAACAGATATGCATAATGTTATAAACTCCAAAGTCCAAAATAACCGCAAACAGATATGCATAATGTTATAAACTCCAAAGTCCAAAATAACCGCAAACAGATATGCATAATGTTATAAACTCCAAAGTCCAAAATAACCGCAAACAGATATGCATAATGTTATAAACTCCAAAGTCCAAAATAAGCGCAAACAGATATGCATAATGTTATAAACTCCAAAGTCCAAAATAAGCGCAAACAGATATGCATAATGTTATAAACTCCAAAGTCCAAAATAACCGCAAACAGATATGCATAATGTTATAAACTCCAAAGTCCAAAATAACCGCAAACAGATATGCATAATGTTATAAACTCCAAAGTCCAAAATAAGCGCAAACAGATATGCATAATGTTATAAACTCCAAAGTCCAAAATAACCGCAAACAGATATGCATAATGTTATAAACTCCAAAGTCCAAAATAACCGCAAACAGATATGCATAATGTTATAAACTCCAAAGTCCAAAATAACCGCAAACAGATATGCATAATGTTATAAACTCCAAAGTCCAAAATAACCGCAAACAGATATGCATAATGTTATAAACTCCAAAGTCCAAAATAACCGCAAACAGATATGCATAATGTTATATTTGAAACATGTTAGTATCGTCATGCATAGGTGATCATAGACGATTTGGGATGTCAGGTTTAGGCACTTTGATTTTCATGTTCCCAAGAACTTTTTAATTAGTTGGCTTTCCAATCTTTTGATTTTGAGCGAACCTGATCAAGGTTATTCCAGAAAAGCGTCGTGCCTACTAAGTTTGATATTTACGTTTTTTTCATAGCAGGCTTTATGTAACTTATTGATTTGCGGACAATACCTAATATGCAGGATAGGGATATTGCGAAGTAAGAAAACAGAATTGCCACAGGACAAAAAGCCACACACTTTGCACAGCTCATTTGTGTACATGACGAATGAGGAGTCATTCATGTCTCTTGGTTGCTTTCAAATGATTTATTGATTTTAGAGGGAAAATGGAAATGCGAATCTGACATACAAGATGGCGGATAGAAACTGATGACCATGATATATAAAATACATTTTTATGACATAAACATGTTTTTAGACCGCTTTATTTCAGTGAGAGAGGATGTTTGGGATAATAAAACTAGGTTAATCCCTCCATGTTCTATTAAAGTGCCTGTATCAAGCCAGTAAGAAGAGTTTGAAGATACTAAAGGAGTAATCATAATCCGTTAATCCGTAAGTCGAAGCAGGACAGACAACCAATCGGCAAACGAAAAGTGAGCGGTCATGTATATGTGTGTTAGGGATATCGACATTGCACCTGTTTCTAAAAGTGAGCGGTCATGTATATGTGTGTTAAGGATATCGACTTTGCACCTGTTTCTAAAAGTGAGCGGGGTCATATATATGTGTGTTAAGGATATCGACTTTGCACCCGTTTCTAAAAGTGAGCGGGGTCATGTATATGTGTGGAAAGGATATCCACTTTGCACCTGTTTCTAAAAGTGAGCGGTCATGTATATGTGTGCTAAGGATATCCACTTTGCACCTGTTTCTAAAAGTGAGCGGCGTCATGTATACGTGTGCTAAGGATATCCACTTTGCACCTGTGTCTAAAAGTGAGCGGTCATGTATATGTGTGCTAAGGATATCCACTTTGCACCTGTTTCTAAAAGTGAGCGGTCATGTATATGTGTGCTGAGGATATCGACTTTGCACCTGTTTCTAAAAGTGAGCGGGGTCATGTATATGTGTTCTAAGGATATCCACTTTGCACCTGTTTCTAAAAGTGAACGGTCATGTATAAGTGTGTTAAGTGAACGGTCATGTATATGTGTGTTAAGTTAGCGGTCATGTATATGTGTGTTAAGTGAGCGGTTATGTATATGTGTGTTAAGGATATCGACTTTGCACCTGTTTCTACGATTTCTAAATTAGATTTGAAAATGCTCTGATGGTGTGTTATATTATTTTTTTCCTTCATTTTATTATAGTCATGTTTATTATTTCCGAACCAGGTAAGCAAACAGTAGGAAGAACATAACATATGTTATCGTGACCCACTAATACGCTTGAAAGGTAAAATTGTATTTCTATTATGATCATTTTTCTACACCATTGTAAATGTCATGATTTTGTCTTCAATAGCTACCAGCAAGAAGAGTTTGAAGATACAAAAGGGATAATCATCATCCATATATCGAAGAAGATTATACAACACAATGGCCGAAAGAATGCACAATCTAATATTTTAAACTAGTATTACAGCATTGAGAACAAACTCCATCATAATCGTTTATTTTTTTTTATATTTCAGGTTGTCGACTATTTGCCTTTGCAGGAGGACTCTCTGGTTTCGTTTCAATTAACACACTGACAATTCTTGCAGTTGAGCGCTGTGTTGTAATTGTATATCATTTACCAAGCACCATCAGACTATCTAAATGTGGAACACTCACATGGTGTGGATGTGTATGGATATATTCATTTATGTGGTCAATTCCCCCATATTTAGGTTGGGGTGGACATATGATGGAAGGGTCGAGAACGTCATGTACGTTTGATTATTTTACAAGAACTGTGAACAACCGAAGCTATGTTATTTCTATATTAATATTTTGTTTTGTTCTTCAGTTAATAGTTATTTCCGTTGCATACAGTCGAATTGCAATAGAAGTATTTCTTCACCAAACCGAAATTGACTATTCACATTATGAATGTGAGAATACCACTTTTCGCTTGAGAGTTGCCTCAAGCAAGAAAAAACTAAATATTGAATGGCGTACTGCTAAAGCTGTCTTCGGTCTGATATTGATGTTTTGTTTCTCATGGACACCGTATGCTATCGTGGCTGTGATTGGTCAGTTTGGAAATCAGTCGTCCATTACTCCGCTGTCGTCTGCTTTCCCCGGAATATTTGCAAAGATGTCGTCTTTCATGAATCCAATTCTTTACACATTATTACATCCCAGGTACCGTAAATTGATATTTCCATGTTGCATAAAATGTAGAGAATTCAACTTTCGACAAAGTTATAGTTCCTGCAAAGGTGTCAATGCTGAATTGTCTGACTGTGAGGGCCAAACTAGAAGTACATCGATATGATGCACAAGCATAATATTGACCATTGTTTACTCAAGTCAAGTCAAATTGCAATGCAAGTATTTCTTCACCAAAACGAAATTGGCTATTCACATTATAAATGTGAGAATACCATTCTTCGCTTGAGAGATGCCTCAAGCAAGAAAAAACGAAATATTGAATGGCGTGCTGCTAAAGCTGTCTTCTGTCTAATATTGATGTTTTGTTTTTCATTGATACCGTATGCTTTCGACAAAGTCATAGTTCCCGCAAAGATTTCAATATTGAATTGTCTGACTAAGATGGCCAAACTAAAAGTACATCGATATGATACACAAGCAGAATATTGACCATTCTTTACTCAAGTCAAGTGAATTTTGTTTGACCTCTAAACTGACATGTTCTTGCTCTCTGTTACAACTGACCTTCACAGTGTTTTGTTTTTTGCTAATCTAAATGAGGAATAGACTGGAATGAATGTGAGAAAATCCAGTCTACATTAAATGTGTCTGCGGAATGAGAATGATTGATAATTGTCTACCGTTCAGTGAACGATACCTTCACAATAACGAGTGCGTGTTTACGAACAATAAAGCATAGTAAGGACGTGGCGCTGAATTGGACCCATGATCATTTATACGTTGGGGGAGGGTTTGGCTTATGGTGTTTAGCGCCACTTTCAACAATATTTCAGTCATATCGTGGCGGTCAGTTTTATTGGTGGAAGCAGCCGGAGTACCTGGAGAAATCCACCGACCTTTCGCAAGTTACAGACAAATTTTATCACATAATGTTGCATCGAGTACACCTCGCCATGGTCGGGGTTCGAATTCACAAAGTTAGTGGTGATAAAAAAAACACTGATTGCACATGTAGTTGTAGATCCAACTTCTACACGAGAAGGACCACGACACGCCCCCCCCCCCCCTCCCCCGCCGCCGGGGGAGAGAGCGGGTGATGGCGAAATAAAAAAAACTGATAATATAATATTATACTTCTCTTACTGCAGATATTAAAGCAAGTACCATGATCCTCGTCAGTTTACACACTAAATCAAGTAGCATGTTTCATGCAGAGTTTGTTTACAAATTGTTCCCGCCAAAATGGAGAATCCTTACAATGAAGACATTATCATACAAATTGAGGAGACTCTCCATCTGTTCCTTTGACCAAATAACATCACTACTTGTTTCCCCTTTCCAGCCATGTGTTATTTAGCATGTGCTGACCATGTGCTTTTATTTGTCGATGATGTTGTAACCTCCTGACGTCAAACCAAGATCTCTCATTGGTCAGAGATCAAATGTATCGTGATCCTTGCTGTACAGAATAGAACATGTTCTATCCCAAAGTGTGTATCATGCAACTTCTAAAAGTTGCATGATACAGAGTAATAGCACTGCTTACACTGTATTTTTTGGTTGATGATACAAGTATCATGATACTTGCTTTACAGTGTAACAGGAGCTTTAGCAATTAGCAATTCATGCCCGATTTTTATATTTTTTGTATCACCAAAAGAAGAATGAAATGTAGTTTTGCTGTACAATTTCAATATAATTTTATATGGTAATAGCAATTTAAGAAAAGACAAACTAAACACAAAAATCATTTTATTTCGTCCGATACACAATACAATGATAGTACTTTTGTAGACAAATTTTGTCAAAAAAAAAAAAAAAAAAAAAAGTCTGTATTTAAATCATTATTTCTCTATTTTTTTTTTTATTATTTCCACATTTCACAACCGATTGTGAAAAAATTGTTCTCCTCACTAGTGAATTTAACTGTTCTCGGTACCTGATTGGTCAATTTTTATTCTGTCGGGACTACTTTCTCTCCAACTGTGATCGATCATTTTATAAAATATTGAAAGATATTGTAGGCCTAAATACCATTTACATGTAAAAAGAGACTTAATTCCATTTTCGTGATTCGTGTGGTTAAACGTTTTACTGCTATGATGTGCGCCCTGTTTGGAGGGATTTACCCACAGGGGCTCGCAGTTGTATTTTCACATCACCAGGTATGTATTAAAAAGAAGAAGGGAGGACACTTTTGGGGGGGCCAAAAGTGAAAGTAGAGTTTCGGCACCTTTGTTCGCTTCAAAAACGGTTTAATCTTTGTTCTTCCCATAAAATTAATGCAAATATCGATGTTTTTTGCTGATTGACTGGTTTACAGTGGAATAACACTCGTTTTTAAATTCCAAGCGGTTTGGACAACTTCTTAGCATACTCAATTCCGGTTTATACGGATTAAATATCAAGGTGAGTTTTCATTGGTCGAAGGATTTAAACTGGCATTTTTGCGAGAAATTTTTTACTCATCTTGTCAAAAGATATTCTTAAAATGCTGTCTTCCTATATTTCCAGATTGATTGAGACAAGGACAAAATATATTTTAATGCAAGAGATTTAAGTTGTCTTTTTTCATACTTTTTAAAATTATATTTCGATTTTTTTTATTTCTATCAATATTATCAAGTCCGTATAAACCGGAAATCTATATTTATAATTATTATAAAACGCCATTGTCGTATATATGGGTTATTTTATTTTAGGTGAATATTTGTTATTTCTGACATTCTCAAACAGAACAGTTTTAATCACAATGTCGATTGAAACATTTAACCTTAATTGCTGATGGTCATTTTGGAAAATATTTTCTTCAAATTTCACTTAACCGGGTTCAGCATAAAGGGAAGGAGATTTGTTTTTAATTAAGAACATGTTTGTGTCATAATTCTTCTATTTGGAACGTATAACGTACATGTATCGATATATTTATATATTTCATTTTAATGGATGTGATAATAATTCTGCTTTGTTCTTGTTTTTGTTTTTTTTGTTTTTTGTTTGATGAAGTAATCGGAAGTCGTAATTTGAAGAGGTCAGACAATACAATGGTCAAATGAAAAAAGACAAAGCCCAAACAATGGTCGACAACATAATTCACAGAGAAGTACAAACTGACTTACACGTACCACACCAACCTCATCGGTTGTGTAATCGTTAACATGCTCGAGTGTGGTAGATTGCGGGTTCGAGCCCCGGTCGGATCAAACTAAAGACTATAAAATTGGTATTTGTTGCGTCTCCGCTAAGCACGCAGCATTCAGGAGTAAGAACAAAGACTGGTTGGCTCGGAATCAGGATAATGTGTCCGAGTGGGGCGACATGTCTATCCGCGGAATGTTGTTTCAGTGTGCTAGCACTATAGCAATCCAATTCGCGTTAATCTAGAACAAAGCGGATCTCATCATCATACAATTGAAAATTAACTTGTTCTCGCCATGATATAGCTGAAAAATTGCTGAGTTGGCGTTAAACAACAATCACTCACTCACTCACTCATTCACTCACTCACTCGTACCAGCGCTACAAAATGGTGAACTCAGGTGCTCGAGAGTTTCGTTCTCACATTCCAACCTCCTCAAATCAGAACACTGCTATAGAGCTACTAACACCAAACTAACAATTGAAATGCACTATGAATATTGCACATTGTGTCTCATGAAAAAAAGTTTACATTTATTTTATTGGTTGTTGGTTACTTAACTTGGTCGCCGTGATTGTGATCGGATTTTAGTTGTATTTACAACTACCTAGGCTATGCAATCAGTGCCTTTCATCACTTGAGGCTTAGGTTCGAATCCCGCTCATGGCGAGGTGTACTCGATACAACATTATGCAATACAGTTTGTCAATGACTTGCGACAGGTTGGTGAATTTCCTCCGTGTACCAATAAAACTGACTGTCACGATGTAGCTCAAATAATATTGAAAGTGGCGTTAAATACCATAACTCTAACCCCTTAATTTCATTAAAAATAGAAGGAGGGAGAAACGGAACAACAAAGGGCACGATTTATAACTGCAATTGTAAAAACATGGAAAGTTGGGTACGGACGAAAGAAAAATAGCTACTTGAACAAACCTTTTTGTCGAAATCTACTGATCAATTCTAAAGTACGTATACGAGATCAAAATTTGCACTCTGCTGTTAATGTCAGCCAAGACTATACTCTACTATACTCTAGGTTTTCAAATATATGTAGTATTGATTGATTGATTGATTGATTGATTGATTGATTGATTGATTGATTGATTGATTGATTGATTGATTGATTGATTGATTGATTGATTGATTGATTGATTGATTGATTGATTGATTGATTGATTGATTGATTGATTGATTGATTGATTGATTGATTGATTGATTGATTGATTGATTGATTGATTGATTGATTGATTGATTGATTGATTGATTGATTAATTGATTGATTGATTGATTGATTGATGCTTAACGCCAACCTTAGCAATATTTCAGCTATATCGTGACGTGTACAACAAAGGAAGGGAATCATATTATTAAAAAGTAGATTTAAAGCACATGGCGCGTTTCTGGAATAACTTTCATGAGCTCAAAGTCAAAAGATTATTGATTATTAGAAAGCGAAATATCTCTCCTCCGATACTACAGAACAAAGTTACATAAAAACTCTAAAGAACTAAATAACATCTTCTCTATTTATGGGCTATAATGCATTATCATAGAATTCGTTACAAGAATTGATTGATGGGTGTATTGCTGTTTTATGCACTTTTTAGCAATATTTAACAATTATCGATAATTTTGACATTTTTTTCACTTGAACAGTATCAACGAACTTAATCTGATATTGAGAATTATCGGTCAGTGTGACATCAAACACATTTGGGACGTTATCGTAAATAACAATAACGTCAGCTTTATCGTAAATAACAATAACGTCAGTGTTATCGTAAATAACAATAACGTCAGTTTTGAAGGTCTCGACATGCAATATATCTGATCCTTTCCTTTTCGATCTTTTGCTTTACTCATATGAGGTTGAGTTTATACAAAATCTTATTATAAAGAAAAGAATTACAGAAGCTACAGCTTTTAAATTTAACATTTGGGGGATGTAATAAGAAGGGGTAAAACGAAGGACAGACGACAATACATTGGCTAAAAGAAAAGACAAACAAATATCTATAAAACACTACACATAAACCTAAAGATTGAGTAAAGCAAACCCCACGTAAAACAGGAAATGAACCCAGTAAGCAGTTCCTAATCCACGAGTGACCCCTGTCGTTCTACTATTACTACAAATCCGATAACAAGTCATGAATGTCATAAGTCATTATTATTGTCATCTTATAATGTATCTGCGTTCTTGCAGCAAATATGTGACATTACTATTGTCATTTTGTAATGTCTAAGCGTTTTTGTAACAAAGATGTAACATTATACATTGTCATTTTGTAATGTCTCGGCGTTTTTGTAACAAAGATGTAACATTATACATTGTCATCTTGTAATGTTTCTGCGTTTTTGTAACAAAGATGTAACATTATATGTTGTCATCCTGTAATGTCTGTACATTTTTGTAACAAAGATGTAACATTATATATTGTCATCTTGTAATGTTTCTGCGTTTTTGTAGCAAAGATGTAACATTATATATTGTCATCTTGTAATGTTTCTGCGTTTTTGTAGCAAAGATATAACATTATATATTGTCATCTTGTAATGTCTCTGCGTTTTTGTAAAAAAGATGTAACAATATAACTGTGGATAGCTCAATCTGTTACATAAAATGTATAAGGTGTCTAATATATAAAATTTGCTAACGCCTGAATATAGTCAAACATACTGCTAAAGTTGGCGTTAAACACAAATCAATCAATATAAAATGTATACTTAATTGATTTCAGCTATATTTATAGCGAGAACAAATTAACAAACAATACGACTATACTCCTTATTATGTGCTCATGCCTGTCGTACGTGAAGAGTAGGCACTCCTTTATCTCCCGACATTAGAGCAAGCTATATATTAAGATTGTCAAATTTGAATACTAGTACACATATTAAATAATGACCCAACGCAGTTATAATTGTATTGCATATCCAGCTCTCGTTCTTAAGAGAATGATTTCATTACCATTTTTCCCATTACAATATATGCAAATTTTTAAACACTATGGAGATCCTGGGACTTTCAATTGTTCCATAATAAATCTGCATTTCAAAAGGTCAATTAAATACTCATTTTAATCTCCTAAGAAAACTATTTTTAAACATTCCCCATTACAACCTATGCAACCTACATGTCGCTGGAACTTTCATGTTTGCAAGCTTTAATGATGATTCATGTGATAGAGACAAACAGTACGGGCATTAAAATATTAAGTTATCTATAATCTACAGACTCAATAGAATGACATACATGTATTTGTTGATATTGGTGGACATGTTGACTATCACTCTTTAAACGAGGCTGTCGTGGCCGTGATCGCATGGTAATTGGATCTATGACTACATATGCAATCAGTGCCTATCACCACTAATGTTGTGAGTTCGAATCTCGATCAGGGCGAGATGTCCAACATTATGTGATAAAGTTTATCAGCGACTTGCGACATGTCGTTGGTTTTCGCCGGGTCCTCCGGTTTCCTTCACCAATAAAACTGACCGCCACGATATAACTAAAATATTGTTGAAAGTGGCGTTAAACAAACCAACACTCTTTAAACTTTCTTTTCACAATTTTGGTTGAGTATATATACCTCGAAACATTGTCTGTCAATCAGAAATATTTTCGTTTTGGTCAACCAGGTTGTGATGGCGACAGTAACACGTGAATATGACTTTTCAGAGTTCGAATATGTACCTTCTTTCCTTCGTTTTCAGCGCTGTCCAGATCATATATGAACCGTTGGTAGCTCAGATCCCATATACCACGTGGTCTTCATTTGTAAAAGATTAAATCTCCATTTCCCAAGGATATAATAACGTGTCATTGTTCTTTAGAATGGTAATGCCAGGATTTGTACCTCCATTTGGTGTTCAATGAATTGTTTGGGAGGTGATTGTTCGCTTTGTTGATATTGGTGGAATTATTGACCATCCGTTTAAACTTTCTTTAGGCGAGAGGTGATTGTTCGTTTTGTTGATATTGGTGGTATTGTTGACCATCACTGTTTAAGCTTTCTTTAGGCGAGAGGTGATTGTTCGTTTTGTTGATATTGGTGGTATTGTTGACAATCACTGTTTAAACTTTCTTTAGGCGAGAGGTGATTGTTTCTATTGTTGATATTGGTGGTATTGTTGACCATCACTGTTTAAACTTTCTTTAGGCGAGAGGTGATTGTTTCTTTTGTTGATATTGGTGGTATTGTTGACCATCACTGTTTAATCTTTCTTTAGGCGAGAGGTGATTGTTCGTTTTGTTGATATTGGTGGTATTGTTGACAATCACTGTTTAAACTTTCTTTAGGCGAGAGATGATTGTTTCTTTTGTTGATATTGGTGGTATTGTTGACCATCACTGTTTAAGCTTTCTTTAGGCGAGAGATGATTGTTTCTTTTGTTGATATTGGTGATATTGTTGACCGTCACTGTTTAATCTTTCTTTAGGCTAGAGGTGATTGTTCGTTTTGTTGATATTGGTGGTATTGTTGACCATCACTGTTTAATCTTTCTTTAGGCTAGAGGTGATTGTTCGTTTTGTTGATATTGGTGGTATTGTTGAACATCACTGTTTAATCTTTCTTTAGGCGAGAGGTGATTGTTCGTTTTGTTGATATTGGTGGTATTGTTGACCATCACTGTTTAAACTTTCTTTAGGCGAGAGGTGATTGTTTGTTTTGTTGATATTGGTGGTATTGTTGAACATCAATGTTTAAGCTTTCTTTAGGCGAGAGGAGATTGTTTGTTTTGGTGATATTGGTGGTATTGTTGACAATCACTGTTTAAACTTTCTTTAGGCGAGAGGTGATTGTTTCTTTTGTTGATATTGGTGGTATTGTTGACCATCACTGTTTAAACTTTCTTTAGGCGAGAGGTGATTGTTTCTTTTGTTGATATTGGTGGTATTGTTGAACATCACTGTTTAATCTTTCTTTAGGCGAGAGGTGATTGTTTCTATTGTTGATATTGGTGGTATTGTTGACAATCACTGTTTAACTTTCTTTAGGCGAGAGGTGATTGTTTCTTTTGTTGATATTGGTGGTATTGTTGACCATCACTGTTTAAGCTTTCTTTAGGCGAGAGGTGATTGTTCGTTTTGTTGATATTGGTGGTATTGTTGACAATCACTGTTTAAACTTTCTTTAGGCGAGAGATGATTGTTTCTTTTGTTGATATTGGTGGTATTGTTGACCATCACTGTTTAAACTTTCTTTAGGCGAGAGATGATTGTTTCTTTTGTTGATATTGGTGGTATTGTTGACCATCACTGTTTAATCTTTCTTTAGGCGAGAGATGATTGTTTCTTTTGTTGATATTGGTGATATTGTTGACAATCACTGTTTAAACTTTCTTTAGGCGAGAGGTGATTGTTTCTTTTGTTGATATTGGTGGTATTGTTGACCATCACTGTTTAATCTTTCTTTAGGCGAGAGGTGATTGTTCGTTTTGTTGATATTGGTGGTATTGTTGACAATCACTGTTTAAACTTTCTTTAGGCGAGAGATGATTGTTTCTTTTGTTGATATTGGTGGTATTGTTGACCATCACTGTTTAAACTTTCTTTAGGCGAGAGATGATTGTTTCTTTTGTTGATATTGGTGGTATTGTTGACCATCACTGTTTAAGCTTTCTTTAGGCGAGAGATGATTGTTTCTTTAGTTGATATTGGTGATATTGTTGACAATCACTGTTTAAACTTTCTTTAGGCGAGAGGTGATTGTTTCTTTTGTTGATATTGGTGGTATTGTTGACCGTCACTGTTTAATCTTTCTTTAGGCTAGAGGTGATTGTTCGTGTTGTTGATATTGGTGGTATTGTTGACCATCACTGTTTAATCTTTCTTTAGGCTAGAGGTGATTGTTCGTTTTGTTGATATTGGTGGTATTGTTGAACATCACTGTTTAATCTTTCTTTAGGCGAGAGGTGATTGTTCGTTTTGTTGATATTGGTGGTATTGTTGACCATCACTGTTTAAACTTTCTTTAGGCGAGAGGTGATTGTTTGTTTTGTTGATATTGGTGGTATTGTTGAACATCAATGTTTAAGCTTTCTTTAGGCTAGAGGTGATTGTTTGTTTTGGTGATATTGGTGGTATTGTTGACAATCACTGTTTAAACTTTCTTTAGGCGAGAGGTGATTGTTTCTTTTGTTGATATTGGTGGTATTGTTGACCATCACTGTTTAAACTTTCTTTAGGCGAGAGGTGATTGTTTCTTTTGTTGATATTGGTGGTATTGTTGAACATCACTGTTTAATCTTTCTTTAGGCGAGAGGTGATTGTTTCTATTGTTGATATTGGTGGTATTGTTGACCATCACTGTTTAAACTTTCTTTAGGCGAGAGGTGATTGTTTCTTTTGTTGATATTGGTGGTATTGTTGACCATCACTGTTTAATCTTTCTTTAGGCGAGAGGTGATTGTTCGTTTTGTTGATATTGGTGGTATTGTTGACAATCACTGTTTAAACTTTCTTTAGGCGAGAGATGATTGTTTCTTTTGTTGATATTGGTGGTATTGTTGACCATCACTGTTTAAACTTTCTTTAGGCGAGAGATGATTGTTTCTTTTGTTGATATTGGTGGTATTGTTGACCATCACTGTTTAAGCTTTCTTTAGGCGAGAGATGATTGTTTCTTTTGTTGATATTGGTGATATTGTTGACAATCACTGTTTAAACTTTCTTTAGGCGAGAGGTGATTGTTTCTTTTGTTGATATTGGTGGTATTGTTGACCGTCACTGTTTAATCTTTCTTTAGGCTAGAGGTGATTGTTCGTTTTGTTGATATTGGTGGTATTGTTGACCATCACTGTTTAATCTTTCTTTAGGCTAGAGGTGATTGTTCGTTTTGTTGATATTGGTGGTATTGTTGAACATCACTGTTTAATCTTTCTTTAGGCGAGAGGTGATTGTTCGTTTTGTTGATATTGGTGGTATTGTTGACCATCACTGTTTAAACTTTCTTTAGGCGAGAGGTGATTGTTCGTTTTGTTGATATTGGTGGTATTGTTGACCATCACTGTTTAATCTTTCTTTAGGCTAGAGGTGATTGTTCGTTTTGTTGATATTGGTGGTATTGTTGAACATCACTGTTTAATCTTTCTTTAGGCGAGAGGTGATTGTTCGTTTTGTTGATATTGGTGGTATTGTTGACCATCACTGTTTAAACTTTCTTTAGGCGAGAGGTGATTGTTTGTTTTGTTGATATTGGTGGTATTGTTGAACATCAATGTTTAAGCTTTCTTTAGGCTAGAGGTGATTGTTTGTTTTGTTGATATTGGTGGTATTGTTGACAATCACTGTTTAAACTTTCTTTAGGCGAGAGGTGATTGTTTCATTTGTTGATATTGGTGGTATTGTTGACCATCACTGTTTAAGCTTTCTTTAGGCGAGAGGTGATTGTTTCTTTTCTTGATATTGGTGGTATTGTTGACCATCACTGTTTAAACTTTCTTTAGGCGAGAGGTGATTGTTCGTTTTGTTGATATTGGTGGTATTGTTGACCATCACTGTTTAAACTTTCTTTAGGCGAGAGGAGATTGTTCGTTTTGTTGATATTGGTGGCATTGTTGACCATCACTGTTTAAGCTTTCTTTAGGCGAGAGGTGATTGTTCGTTTTGTTGATATTGGTGGTATTGTTGACCATCACTGTTTAAGCTTTCTTTAGACGAGAGATGATTGTTTCTTTTGTTGATATTGGTGATATTGTTGACAATCACTGTTTAAACTTTCTTTAGGCGAGAGGTGATTGTTTCTTTTGTTGATATTGGTGGTATTGTTGACCATCACTGTTTAAACTTTCTTTAGGCGAGAGGTGATTGTTCGTTTTGGTGATATTGGTGGTATTGTTGACCATCACTGTTTAATCTTTCTTTAGGCGAGAGGTGATTGGTTTTTTTTGTTGATATTGGTGGTATTGTTGACCATCACTGTTTAAACTTTCTTTAGGCGAGAGATGATTGTTTCTTTTGTTGATATTGGTGGTATTGTTGACCATCACTGTTTAAACTTTCTTTAGGCGAGAGGTGATTGGTTTTTTTTGTTGATATTGGTGGTATTGTTGACAATCACTGTTTAAACTTTCTTTAGGCGATAGATAATTGTTTCTTTTGTTGATATTGGTGGTATTGTTGACCATCACTGTTTAATCTGTCTTTAGGGTAGAGGTGATTGTTCGTTTTGTTGATATTGGTGGTATTGTTGACCATCACTGTTTAATCTTTCTTTAGGCTAGAGGTGATTGTTTGTTTTGTTGATATTGGTGGTATTGTTGAACATCACTGTTTAATCTTTCTTTAGGCGAGAGGTGATTGTTCGTTTTGTTGATATTGGTGGTATTGTTGACCATCACTGTTTAAACTTTCTTTAGGCGAGAGGTGATTGTTTGTTTTGTTGATATTGGTGGTATTGTTGAACATCAATGTTTAAGCTTTCTTTAGGCGAGAGGTGATTGTTTGTTTTGGTGATATTGGTGGTATTGTTGACAATCACTGTTTAAACTTTCTTTAGGCGAGAGGTAATTGTTTCTTTTGTTGATATTGGTGGTATTGTTGACCATCACTGTTTAAACTTTCTTTAGGCGAGAGGAGATTGTTCGTTTTGTTGATATTGGTGGTATTGTTGACCATCACTGTTTAAGCTTTCTTTAGGCGAGAGGTGATTGTTTGTTTTGTTGATATTGGTGGTATTGTTGACCATCACTGTTTAAACTTTCTTTAGGCGAGAGGTGATTGGTTTTTTTTTGTTGATATTGGTGGTATTGTTGACAATCACTGTTTAAACTTTCTTTAGGCGATAGATAATTGTTTCTTTTGTTGATATTGGTGGTATTGTTGACCATCACTGTTTAATCTTTCTTTAGGCTAGAGGTGATTGTTTGTTTTGTTGATATTGGTGGTATTGTTGAACATCACTGTTTAATCTTTCTTTAGGCGAGAGGTGATTGTTCGTTTTGTTGATATTGGTGGTATTGTTGACCATCACTGTTTAATCTTTCTTTAGGCTAGAGGTGATTGTTTGTTTTGTTGATATTGGTGGTATTGTTGAACATCACTGTTTAATCTTTCTTTAGGCGAGAGGTGATTGTTCGTTTTGTTGATATTGGTGGTATTGTTGACCATCACTGTTTAAACTTTCTTTAGGCGAGAGGTGATTGTTTGTTTTGTTGATATTGGTGGTATTGTTGAACATCAATGTTTAAGCTTTCTTTAGGCGAGAGGTGATTGTTTGTTTTGGTGATATTGGTGGTATTGTTGACAATCACTGTTTAAACTTTCTTTAGGCGAGAGGTAATTGTTTCTTTTGTTGATATTGGTGGTATTGTTGACCATCACTGTTTAAACTTTCTTTAGGCGAGAGGAGATTGTTCGTTTTGTTGATATTGGTGGTATTGTTGACCATCACTGTTTAAGCTTTCTTTAGGCGAGAGGTGATTGTTTGTTTTGTTGATATTGGTGGTATTGTTGACCATCACTGTTTAAACTTTCTTTAGGCTAGAGGTGATTGTTCGTTTTGTTGATATTGGTGGTATTGTTGACAATCACTGTTTAATCTTTCTTTAGGCGAGAGGTGATTGTTTGCTTTGCTGATATTGGTGGTATTGTTGAACGTCATTGTTTAAACTTTCTTTAGGCGAGAGGTCATTGTTCGTTTTGTTGATATTGGGGCAATTATTGATCATCCGTTTAAATTTTCTTTTTCATAACCCAATAGAACGCAAGAACAGCTTTAGGATACCAATGGGTTAATCAGAATCCGTATGTCGAAGAAGAACAGACAACACAATGGTCAAAAGAAAAAGTACTAAAGGACAAACAACGATCTACAAAACATACACATAAAGCTAAAGATCAAGTAACACGAACCCCACTAAAAACCGAGGGTGAACTCAAGTGATCCGGAAGGGTATTCAGTTCCTGCTCCACTAGTGGCACCCGTCGTGTTAATCTTAAACGTTTCTTTGGATGAATATATGTATTACGTGGAACAGTCGACATATTTGTTATTATAAGATATATTTTGGGATGATTTGTAGCCCATACTTCTCAATACTGTACTTACATGTGACCAGTGTCCAAGCATGTTCCAATCTTTATTTCGCTTACAATAATGTCCAGTTTGCTAGCTAGAATCAAAAGCAACTTAAATTAGGTTTTGATATGACTTATTACGTCTTGATGTTATCTTGAAATTCAAATAAACAAAAGACATGTGTCAAAATCTAATTTTGAAATATCAGGAGAAATAACCACCTGTAATCCCGTAAACACAGAGTATGAAAATAGAATCTACAAACAATCTTACAGAAATAGAAGCAATTTTGTAAAGCATCTAAAGGCAAGATTGTCTCATAATTACATCATTCATTGGCGTGAACATTTGTATTATATATTTAATTAAGCAGGTTGATATACAGTAAACATACCATATCGTATGATGAGCAATTAAATAACAATTCTAGCTGAAATACTCCTTCTTCTCGGTGGGGGTGGGGGGGGGAGGGTGGGGGGGGGGGCGTCGTTGTCGTGGTTGGATTTACAACTACCATTGCAATCAGTGCCTATCACCACTAAAGTTGCGAGTTCGAATCTCGTTCATGGCAAGGTACAACATTATGAGATAAAGTTTATTAGTGACTTGCGACAGGTCACTAGTTTTCTCCTGGTACTCCGGTTTCCTCCACCAATAAAACTGACCACCAAGATATAACTGAAATATTATTGAAAACGGCGTTAAGCACCATAAACCAAACCTTCTTCTCAGGGCAAGGGGTATTGTTCACAAGTTTTTCGTGAGACATTTTCGATTCTCCTCGAGGTGGGTTGCAGATTAAATGTTGAAATGTATATGCATTAAGAGTTAAATATATTTCACTTTCGTTGACTGCAGCATCATCTAGACATGTAGACGGATGTATAACCTTGACACTTGATAATATTGGGTAATATGAAATATCTTCCCGTTTAATTAAATATGCAATGCCAATGTTCACGTTCTTGAAGAATTTAATTATAAGATGTAGACATGTATTAATATTAGCATATCTTCAGTAATTTGCAAAATTGCTTTAATTCTGTAAGAAATTTAGTTAATTCTATTTTACACTCCGATGGGTATTCACGGGGTCACAGAAGAGGTTAATCTTCCTAATAAGTCACAACCAGAATTGGATATTACGAATCCGGTCTTTGACAAAGGCTGCTTCTATCAACTGTCAAGGAAATACCTAATTTCTAGTTACAGTGTATAGCTTCCTTCAATCAAGAAAGTTTCCGCAAGTTGGTTCTATTCCCTACCAAAAATTGTCCATAGTACAAATACAAAAATACAAAAAGTTTGTATTTATGCTTATACAATGTATGTTATTTATTACGTTTATTATGTTATTTATTTATTTATTCATGCAAGCTACAAGCAATAAACATAACTCTTGTGAGCTTTTTTTCTTGCTGACACGAGAAGATGGATTATTTCAACTAGGACAATTACTTAATTACTCATCCTACCGTGACATCTGCTCGGTCATGCAATAATGTCGGTCATTTGTTTTGATTTACAATTCTCGCGCAGCACGAGACCAATGACGTCATTTTGTATATTCATAGCGTACATAAACACTGAGGGAATACTTTTCAACGTCAAAATTACAAGATGAGATTAAAACAGAGAAGTTTGAATTGAATAAATTCCATGCAAGTAAAAAAGATCCTTTTTACTAATATCTTTTTTTTCTGATCATTATACTTGTTAAATATGTTTCCATCGATGGTATTCCCCAAACATTTGTATTTTTCCGGTTTGTTGACATAATCGACATCACAGTTCATGACCGTTTCTGGAATGTAGGCCAAGCAAATTGTATTTTAAAATACTTTGAAAATATGATGATTGATCATTCAGATTCCACCATTTTCTAGAAAATGGCCGATTTTACCGGGAAAATACATGCAAGTGCTCTCCATTAGTCACAAAATGGCAGATTATTTTGCATTTCCACTGCTGCTTTAATAACAAATATACCCCTTACTTCTTGGGGTAATGAAATGAAATTCACAGAGAAGATAGAAAACGAATTAATTTAACAGCAATAATCAAAATTTATAGCATAAATTGAACAGAGAATTAAATTAAACCAGACAGAAAAATGAGATTGTCTGGGTAAAAAAAAAACTGTCATTATTACAAATAGCATCAACAAAACTGTATTGTTACCACTCTGTGATAATAAATGTGATTAAAATAAATTGAAATCAGTCATTAATTGTTTTACCAAAATATGTTGGTCTAATAGATTGTATTGACAAAAGCAAAAACACCAAATTCACTGGATTATATACTTTTTATGTGGGTAAGCAAGTTTAATATTAGCATCAATAATTAATTTTTAATGCTTCAATTTCAAACTATTTAAAAAAAACATCTTTTAAAATTTTTCAGACAAATCAATTACACTGAAAAAGCTAAAATACTGTACTTTCTTAATCTGATTTACTTTTTAAGTTTGGTTGGCCTATGACAAAATCATGTGCTTTATTGAACTTTGACCGGCTTTATGTGACGTCATACGACGCCATTTGGAAAATGGATGGTAAACAAATACAGGTCAGTGTGTTATTATTATCGATCTTTTTTCCATGGAACTTTACACATATGAGCAAGAATAGATGAGGAACATAATTAAAAAGAAAAAAATGTTTACTTTTCAAACATGAAAAAAATAATCAAACATTATCCAATGACTGACCGACTTATTGTCAGACCAGGATATATAATTAATTTGCAGGAGGTTTAAAAACAGATTTAAATGCTTTTCTAGCATGTTTCGTAGGTAGCGAGTGCAAATTAATTTTATATTTGACTACAATGTATGTATATTGTGTTTATCCTGCAATATCAATATGTCCAAAATACCTGCCAAATTGTCTGTAAATAATTACAGAAACAAGCGTCGTTCTAATTGTTTTCAATGGCGTCATATGTGACGTCAGAGCTTATACTATTATCGTTTCTTTATGTCGCTCCACATGAATTAGGTACCAGAAATGACCTAATAACACTGACATTTATTTGACCACCTTTAACAGTACTCAAAATCACAAAGTTGCATCGCCACGATATAACTGAAATATTGTTGAAAGTGGCATTAAACACCAACAAACAAACACACAGTTGCAGGATAAAAAAAACATTAGTCACTTAGGGTATACATTAATAAGGGACCGACCATTTAACTTGAAGGGGGGGGGGGGGGGGGGGTTATGGTTTTTTGTTTCGTTCAGAATTAAAAAAATTTCGGACAACACAAGAGTTAGAATATTAATTTTTTTGTGGCGCAAAGCGTGATTTTTTTTGTCCAGAATTTAATATTAGGTTATATGACAAAAACTCTGAATCATATTATTTTTTCTTTCTTCCACCAAAATCAGAATATTTTTTTCATCAACATTGGGAATCAGAATATTTTTTTAGAAAAAAAACATAACCCCCCCCCCCCTTCAAGTTAAATGGTCGTTCCCTAAACAGGCTATGAAGTACATGGATATCATATGTCATATTTATTTATTTTAGTGTCATTAATCACAGAAGAAATCAAATGGTCTCTTAGTCATAGAGTTCATGCAGTCTTTTCTTTCTTGGCTGTTGTAAACACCAATGCCATAAGTGATATGAAATAAAATAACTGAAGAAATTTAAATGCCTCAGGACGTTCTCCAGGGCTGCCATATACCCCAGTGCTACACATAATAGAATCCAGAACTAAGGAAATGACACACCTTGCCATCTCGTAATATGGTGCTTCCGCTCTACAAATATATAAAACCTTGAAATTATTAAATATAGTTTAGTTTTATTCGTTCAAAGAACTTACTGAAATGTAAACAAGCTATTTATAGATTTATGGTCATTTCTGGTAGGTTTTGTTTTCTTTTTACATTTGTGTGTATACGTAATACATGTACATGTAATATAGCTGACAATATTGTATGTGTATTCAGTCTTAACACTCATCAACCAACCACTATTAAAAAGATGCAACTGTAGAAAAGATTTCGGCATACTTGTTAAACCTGCCTTTGGCGCCATCATAATATGATGTTTTACAGGATAACAAGAGGTGCTATGACAACATTTTGAGTGACTGGAATTTCAGACCACATGTTGGTAAAAAAAAAGTTAATATCACGACTTGATAGATGAGGTGCATATGGTGTCAGAATGGTTTGTATTATTGTAATATAAGGACCTATATCCTTCTGCAAGTTCTAAATTTAATTTGAAATGTTGTACTTTGCATACATCTGAAACCAGCCTCAGTAATTTAGAGGCTATTACCTCTATCAACATGCACATGGCAGAAGACCGAGGTTTGCTCCCTCGCTGTGGATATCAGATGTTAAGGAAACTTTGAAAATAATTTGTTGGTATATGTAGCACTATTATGTGCGAATATGACACGCAACCACAACTAATATGCATATGTTCATGTTTAATAGTTGTAATACCTCTATATGTTAACCTATAATAGTTGAAGGAATCATCATCAGGGACCGATAATGTAACACCTTAGAGTGAAAATTTGTAATTGATGAGTTTTCACTACTCCCACGATCAAATTGAAGAATTCTATAGTTAATTACAATGTTTTATTGAAATTAAGAAAAGAAGGAGGTTGAATTAACGTTTGATTAAATCACTATTGCATGTAACCTAACAGAAAAACAATTTGTATAATAGCCAGCATCGACGAAGGTTACATATTCCTCAATGAGATTGATCTTAGTTTTAATAAATTGCAAAAACAGAATACTTACTATTGAAATTAGATAGTGAAGTTAACATGACGGGCAGCAACAATCAAACATATTAATAACTCTGAAATATTATATTGCTCGGACAGCAACAATCAAACATATTAATAACTCTGAAATATTATATTGCTCGGACAGCAACAACCAAACATATTAATAACTCTGAAATATTATATTGCTCGGACAGCAACAATCAAACATATTAATAACTCTGAAATATTATATTGCTCAGACAGCAACAATCAAACATATTAATAACTCTGAAATATTATATTGCTCGGACAGCAACAATCAAACATATTAATAACTCTGAAATATTATATTGCTCGGACAGCAACAATCAAACATATTAATAACTCTGAAATATTATATTGCTCGGACAGCAACAATCAAACATATTAATAATTCTGAAATATTATATTGCTCGGACAGCAACAACTAAACATATTAATAACTCTGAAATATTATATTGCTCGGACAGCAACAACTAAACATATTAATAACTCTGAAATATTATATTGCTCGGACAGCAACAATCAAACATATTAATAACTCTGAAATATTATATTGCTCGGACAGCAACAATCAAACATATTAATAACTCTGAAATATTATATTGCTCGGACAGCAACAATCAAACATATTAATAATTCTGAAATATTATATTGCTCGGACAGCAACAACTAAACATATTAATAATTCTGAAATATTATATTGCTCGGACAGCAACAACTAAACATATTAATAACTCTGAAATATTATATTGCTCGGACAGCAACAATCAAACATATTAATAACTCTGAAATATTATATTGCTCGGACAGCAACAACCAAACATATTAATAACTCTGAAATATTATATTGCTCGGACAGCAACAACCAAACATATTAATAATTCTGAAATATTATATTGCTTGGACAGCAACAACTAAACATATTAATAACTCTGAAATATTATATTGCTCGGACAGCAACAATCAAACATATTAATAACTCTGAAATATTATATTGCTCGGACAGCAACAACCAAACATATTAATAATTCTGAAATATTATATTGCTCGGACAGCAACAACTAAACATATTAATAACTCTGAAATATTATATTGCTCGGACAGCAACAATCAAACATATTAATAACTCTGAAATATTATATTGCTCGGACAGCAACAACCAAACATATTAATAACTCTGAAATATCATATTGTTTGGACAGCGACAATCAAACATATTAATAACTCTGAAATATTATATTGCTTGGACAGCAACAACCAAACATATTAATAACTCTGAAATATTATATTGCTCGGACGGCAACAACCAAACATATTAATAATTCTGAAATATTATATTGCTCGGACAGCAACAACTAAACATATTAATAACTCTGAAATATTATATTGCTCGGACAGCAACAACCAAACATATTAATAATTCTGAAATATCATATTGTTCGGACAGCAACAACCAAACATATTAATAATTCTGAAATATTATATTGCTCGGACAGCAACAACCAAACATATTAATAATTCTGAAATATTATATTGCTCAGACAGCAACAACTAAACATATTAATAACTCTGAAATATTATATTGCTCGGACAGCAACAACCAAACATATTAATAATTCTGAAATATCATATTGTTCGGACAGCAACAACCAAACATATTAATAATTCTGAAATATTATATTGCTCGGACAGCAACAACTAAACATATTAATAATTCTGAAATATTATATTGCTCGGACAGCAACAACTAAACATATTAATAACTCTGAAATATTATATTGCTCGGACAGCAACAATCAAACATATTAATAACTCTGAAATATTATATTGCTCGGACAGCAACAACCAAACATATTAATAACTCTGAAATATTATATTGCTCGGACAGCAACAACCAAACATATTAATAATTCTGAAATATTATATTGCTCGGACAGCAACAACCAAACATATTAATAACTCTGAAATATTATATTGCTCGGACAGCAACAATCAAACATATTAATAACTCTGAAATATTATATTGCTCGGACAGCAACAACCAAACATATTAATAATTCTGAAATATTATATTGCTCGGACAGCAACAACTAAACATATTAATAACTCTGAAATATTATATTGCTCGGACAGCAACAATCAAACATATTAATAACTCTGAAATATTATATTGCTCGGACAGCAACAACCAAACATATTAATAACTCTGAAATATCATATTGTTTGGACAGCGACAATCAAACATATTAATAACTCTGAAATATTATATTGCTCGGACAGCAACAACCAAACATATTAATAACTCTGAAATATTATATTGCTCGGACAGCAACAACCAAACATATTAATAATTCTGAAATATTATATTGCTCGGACAGCAACAACTAAACATATTAATAACTCTGAAATATTATATTGCTCGGACAGCAACAACCAAACATATTAATAATTCTGAAATATCATATTGTTCGGACAGCAACAACCAAACATATTAATAATTCTGAAATATTATATTGCTCGGACAGCAACAACCAAACATATTAATAATTCTGAAATATTATATTGCTCAGACAGCAACAACTAAACATATTAATAACTCTGAAATATTATATTGCTCGGACAGCAACAACCAAACATATTAATAATTCTGAAATATCATATTGTTCGGACAGCAACAACCAAACATATTAATAATTCTGAAATATTATATTGCTCGGACAGCAACAACCAAACATATTAATAACTCTGAAATATTATATTGCTATCTGTTTAGGCCCTTTGGTTTTATTGCTCCCAAACACTTGTGAATTATTAGGCTTTCCAATCTTTCGATTTTGAGCGTACCTGATGAAGGTTATTCAGAAACGCGTCAGCGTCATGTGCACTAAATTTACTTTAAAAGGCATGTTCGAATTATTTACCAAGACGTGAAACGTGGTCAAATCTGCATTATATGTGCTTTAAAGAATACTTACGCATTATCGAATATTTTACCAAAGCATGTTAGACTAAATCCAAAGTAAAATAACAACAATAACACTAGTGGCTGAGATAAAATCTGAAAAATAACAAACACAACACTAGTGGCTGAGATAAAATCTGAAAAATAACAAACACAACACTAGTGGCTGAGATAAAAATCTGAAAATAACAAACACAACACTAGTGGCTGAAATAAAATCTGAAAAACAACAAACACAACACTAGTGGCCGGGATAAAATCTGAAAAATAACAAACACAACACTAGTGGCCGGGATAAAATCTGAAAAATAACAAACACAACACTAGTGGCTGAGATAAAATCTGAAAAATAATAAACACAACACTAGTGGCAGAGATAATATCTGAAAAATAACAAACACAACACTAGTGGCCGGGATAAAATCTGAAAAATAACAAACTCAACACTAGTGGCTGAGATAAAATCTGAAGAAAAAAAAACACAACGCTAGTGGCTGAGATCAAATCTGAAAAATAACAAACACAGCACTAGTGGCTGAGATGAAAATCTGAAAAATAACAAACACAACACTAGTGACTGAGATAAAATCTGAAAAACAACAAACACAACACTAGTGGCTGAGATAAAATCTGAAAAACAACAAACACTTCACTAGTGGCTGAGATAAAATCTGGAGAAAAAAAACCAAACACATCACTAATGGCTGAGATAAAATCTGAAAAATAACAAACATAACACTAGTGGCTGAGATAAAATCTGAAAAATAACAAGCACAACACTAGTGACTGAGATAAAATCTGAAAAATAACAAACACAACACTAGTGGCTGAGATCAAATCTGAAAAACAACAAACACATCACTAGTGGCTGAGATATAATCTGGAAAAAAACAAACACATCACTAGTGGCTGAGATAAAATCTGAAAAATAACAAACATAACACTAGTGGCTGAGATAAAATCTGAAAAATAACAAACACAACACTAGTGACTGAGATAAAATCTGAAAAATAACAAACACATCACTAGTGGCTGAGATAAAATCTGAAAAACAACAAACACTTCACTAGTGGCTGAGATAAAATCTGGAAAACAACAAACACTTCACTAGTGGCTGAGATAAAATCTGAAAAAAAAACAAACACATCACTAATGGCTGAGATAAAATCTGAAAAATAACAAACACAACACTAGTGGCTGAGATCAAATCTGAAAAAAACCAAACATAACACTAGTGGCTGAGATAAAATCTGAAAAACAACAAACACATCACTAATGGCTGAGATAAAATCTGAAAAATAACAAACACAACACTAGTGACTGAGATAAAATCTGAAAAATAACAAACACATCACTAGTTACTGAGATAAACTCTGAAAAACAACAAACACATCACTAGTGACTGAGATAAAATCTGAAAAACAACAAACACAACACTAGTGACTGAGATAAAATCTGAAAAATAACAAACACAACACTAGTGGCTGCGATAAAATCTGAAAAATAACAAACACAACACTAGTGGCCGGGATAAAATCTGAAAAATAACAAACACAACACTAGTGACTGAGATAAAATCTGAAAAATAACAAACACAACACTAGTGACTGAGATAAAATTTGAAAAATAACAAACACAACACTAGTGGCTGGGATAAAATCTGAAAAATAACAAACACAACACTAGTGGCTGAGATAAAATCTGAAAAATAACAAACACAACACTAGTGACTGAGATCAAATCTGAAAAATAACAAACACATCACTAGTGACTGAGATAAAATCTGAAAAACAACAAACACAAGACTAGTGGCTGAGATAAAATCTGAAAAATAACAAACACAACACTAGTGACTGAGATAAAATCTGAAAAATAACAAACACAACACTAGTGGCCGAGATAAAATCTGAAAAATAACAAACACAACACTAGTGACTGAGATAAAATCTGAAAAATAACAAACACAACACTAGTGGCCGAGATAAAATCTGAAAAACAACAAACACATCACTAGTGGCTGAGATAAAATCTGAAAAATAACAAACACATCACTAGTGACTGAGATAAAATCTGAAAAACAACAAACACAACACTAGTGGCTGAGATAAAATCTGAAAAATAACAAACACAACACTAGTGGCCGAGATAAAATCTGAAAAACAACAAACACAACACTAGTGACTGAGATCAAATCTGAAAAATAACAAATAGAACACCAGTGATTGAGCAAAAATCTGGAATACAACAAACACTAGCTATCAGCCGAGACAACTAAACCTGACAAAGCAAAGCAGAATATAAATACAGTCATACCTGTATACAAAGGGAACTTCAAGGAATCTGCCCTTGGTGAGCAGTTTCCCCTGTATATACATGTTTAAATTATATGCACGGTTCATTAATGGGGGAATGAGGCTGACTTTATTGACAGTGATCTGTTATATAGAGGTGCCTCTTAAGGCAAGCTTAACTGTATATAATTCAATCAAGGTTACCCCAAAATGACACTTGAAAATATAAATTGTAAACTTTTTATTAACTGCATATCAAAATTCTATCGTAGTCAAAAGAGTTAAATGGACTCAAAAGAGTTAAATGGACGGTATATCTGAGAAATATTTATTTGGAAAAGGGAATAAATATTCCTCAGCTTTTTTTTTTTTACAGGTCACTATATTTAGTATTATTTTTAAAAATATATAGGCTATATAAAAATATAATCGCCGTCACTGAAAAAAAAAACAAAAAAACTGTACAGTGTACATGTACTGGTGATATACACACAAAACCAGACAATGTTAATATATATAACCAATTAATTAAGATTGCAGTGACAAGTGAGAGATTAATGTCCCAGTTTAGACATGAAGTAATATCATTTAACATATTAGTACTTATGAACGATAACTTATGTATTTGGTTTTGCTATACTTCTGATCTCACACTCCTTAAAAATAAATACTTGAGGATTCTGTAGTTTCTGAGAGTAAGATATTTGAAATTTAAGCTGACCGGATAGCATAATCGTCCTTAGAAGTAAGGTTGAATTTCAGAATGGATATAATTAAAATGCTACCACTTTAGTGGTTCTCTAGTTGTTTAGAGGAGAATTTGAATATACACAAAATGTATAAATAAAATTGACGCTTATGACGACATACGGACAGGTCTAGTTAATTCAACATTTTTTATGTCCTGTATATGCCATGTCATAGTCTGGTTTACTTACCTCTTTCTGTGTAACGGCCTCTTGAGAGGTCAGCAAAATAACTAAGAAGTGGACAGCAGCATAAATATTGATCAATTTAGACTGTTTTGGGTCATACTTCGGATGTGGTGCTTTAACCTGCAAGAAAAATAGAACAATTCATGTAAATATCTACCATCCAATTACATACAAAGATGTTTATATTGATTGACCAGGCAAAATCCGCTAATCGTCTATATGGATCGTCTGTACTATTGTGTGTTATATATTATAACAGTTTTGCCCCCCCCCCCCCCCCCCCCCCCCCCCCCCCCCCCCCACCGTATTTGTACTCTCAGACATATCAGAATCGAAATAATTCATGGAAGCAAGAATGTACACACCCAAAGGAACCCCGAAGGCGTCACGTGACCGCTTCCGGTAGCCCTGGTACTTGTACTACTGTATTACATTTTGCACTACTACTATAATAAGAAAAAAACATGGGGGGGGGGGAACCGGGCATGCGCAGAACATACTTCCGGTCACTTCCGGTCAGGGCCACTTCCAGTCAGGTTCTCTTCCGGTCACGTGACTTCCGGTAGCTCCACCTCGCTCCACCTCCACAAGTGCGGCTTTGTCCGTACTGATATACTACTAACACATCATGCATCCATCATACACTATGACTTGGTCATCTTTACAAAGTGTCGACCGCGCAATGACATACAGTATTGAATATACAACATGTATAATCAATAGAATAAATCTCAAAGGATTCATTTATTATAATTGCGCTTACGATTCATTATATTAATTATGTAAATTTAATCATGGATTCTTTCCTGTAGACTATAAGAGGACAGACCTTTAACAGAATATAGTTCAAATAGGGTTCAAATGAGTAGGACTGTACACACATACTGAACTCTAGTTCTAATAATAAAACCCTAAATGCTCGCTTACTCGCAAGGGTTATAACGGGATGCCATTACGCGTAATGGAGCAGCCGCCGAGATTTTTTGCGCTCGCTTACAGAGCTTCTGACGCCTGCATTTATCAATAATAAGACATAACCTTTCCTTTTGTCCATTATTATAACAAGTTTTTATCACCTACTAGTATTTTAGAATGTAATTCCCACAAAATAAAAATCCATGTTTACATTTTGAATTTCGTCATTTCCGGCCTCACTATTTGGATGTCGATACCATATTTGGCGATTTAGGCGTGAATGTTTACCAATCGTAACTACTCGGCCATTCTCGCTACCCTGCAAATAACAGGGTAGCGAGAATGGCCGAGTAGTTACGATTGGAATGTTACATCAGCTTGTAGTAAGAAATACCATATTTAGAAAAGCTCCGCCTTCCGTAGTTTCCGGTTATGGAAAACGATCGATAAATTTGAACAAGGTTGTTGCTAACTTTGAAAAGCATATATTTCTCAGCCAAACCGATTTAACAAGGACTGGGATCATCAGTAATAGTTATAATGAAATGTTTGAAGCATAAATAGTGAGTTTTTATGTTTCAACTGCAACTTTTTGTTTGCTCCATTGTGACGAATGGGACCGCGTTGTAGCTCTGCCGAGACACAAGTTTGTCACAGGAGCTACATTATTGCAGCTAACTGAACTCTTGTTCCTCGGGTTAGAAAGTAGATGTCGTGTTACTTTCAGCAATTTTTGTGACATATTCTGACATATCGCATATTGCAAATGACATAGTAAATTTAGATTTAGCTTAGATAAATGATTGGTCAAAGCGTTGGTTGGTTAAATTCAATCAAAATTATGGTCTTCAGCACCAGAGAAACAAAACGTGATTTCAATTTTGACTTTGATGGCACTTCATTAAGAGATGTTGAATTACATAAACATTTAGGTGTTATTTTTAGTAATGACTGTAAGTGGACCAAACATATTGATAAACTTATAGAAAAGTCTTCTAAACAATTAAAAGAACTGAGAAAGCTTAAATTTAAACTTAAACGAAACTATCTTGAAAAAATGTATTTAACATTTATCAGACCAATTTTAGAATATGCGTCTGAAGTTTGGCTTAACTGTGGCCAATTCAACTCAAATCGTTTAGAAAAAATGCAAATTGAAGCCGCTGGTATTGTTGATGGGTTTCCCTGTTACGCTAGTATCTATTTATAAAGAAACGGGGTGGGATACATTAAAAGTAAGGATGAAAGTTAAAAATCTCACATTATTTTACAAAATTTTGAATAATCTGACACCTGAATATTTATCAGATTTAATACCACCTACAGTTTCTGAAACTTCAAATTATTATTTACGTAACAGTCAAAATAAATAAGTCAACTTGTAAGCAAATAGACTTGCACTTCTTCAACAATCTTTTTTCCTTTCAACTATTAAGTTATGGAATACTTTGGATCTTAATATTCGACAAATCCCTATCTTAGCTCATTTAAAGTCAAAAATTCGTCAGATATAATTTCAAAATGTGAAAAAATCCTCACACTTTTCATGTGTTTAATAGATATCTTAGTGTATTACACACGAGGATAAACAAATGTAGTGCCTTGAAAGTAGACTTGTATAGTGCTAATTTAATTTTAAATCCAAACTGTATATGTGGTGGATACCAAAAAAGAAAATTCAGAACATTTTTTGCTATTTTGTAATCGCTATATTGTATATAGAAATAAAAGTTATCATCATTGAATATGAACGGGGTAGAAATAAATGTTGATACTTTGTTATTTGGAAAGGATTTTCTATCAGATGAAACAAATTATGAAATAATTTTAATTATTCAAAGATATATTAAAGATACTGGTCGTTTTTCAGTATAATTGTAACGAAAACAACCAGGTAAATTTCTTAACAGGTATGTCATTTTGACAAATAAATGTTAACGTGGTATTCGAATGATTATAATTGAAAATAAAACATCTGGATGACCTTTGATTGATTGATTGATTGTGTTTAACGCTACATTCAGCAATATTTCAGATATATCATGGCGACCAGTTTTAGTGGTGGAAGAAGCCGGAGTAGCCGGAGAGAACCACCGACCATGGACAAGTAACTGGTACACTATCACTTGCGGATGCTGTAGTAGTAATAGGCTTGTATGAGTTGTTATGTAATCCAACTACCTAACTCCCTGAGCCACCCGGCCCTGAATGACCTTTGAAGACTATTTCTTCTTCCATAAATGGCTGTTTTCAATGTGAGATGACCCGTTCAAGATCGATGCGCGTGACCTCATCTCCCATCGCTTGTCGGCCAATCAGATCGCGCCATTATTTTTAAAAACAAATCATAAAAAATAACAAAAATAATTTTTTTTTGTGAAATATACGATTTGCAAACTATTTAATCAAAGCTCCTTTTATCGTAAAGCAACATAATATACTCTATGACCTACATTTCTCAGACACGTACTATGACAGTGCACAATAATACCTGATATGTAAATGAGGTATCGATCAATGAAAGCCATACATGTATATGAAAACAAATGTTGTTTACGGAAGAAATAGGTACTATTATGTGTTGATATGGAATATCACCGGGTCTTCCACTGGTTCCGCTGCGCTCCACTCGTGAAAAGACATAACATTTCTACCGTCTTCCATATCAACGTATGAAAGAACCTATTAATCTTACAAAATAAAAAAAATACTTTTCCGCAACTAAATCTCAATAGACGAATGAAATTTGATATGTCCATTGCAACGTAGTACGCATTTGGGTCTGCTTGATACGTATCAATAGGGTATCTATATTTTGATCAAATAGTCAATGAGGCTCCATGAGGTTATTAATTGTTTGTTATATATTGTTCTTCATGCCTTCATTTATTAAACCTTTACTATAAATTTGTGTAATTAATTATTATAATGTTCAACTGTATATTTTGAAATGTAATGGGAGAAGACTTTATCCTTTTGTCTTTTTGAACAATAAAATATGTTTAAAGTAACCATTCATTTTGGAAACCATGGACAAATATAATGAATTTAGGACAAGTTTTAAGATACCAACAGGGAAATCAGAAGCCGTAAATCAATGAAGGACAGACATTGCAATGGTCAAATTAAAAAGGACAACAGGACAAGCAATTATCTACAAAACACTACAGGGTAAACAAAATATTGAGCCAAAAGATCCCCACTAAAGATCGATAAGATGATGATGATATCCAGATCAACACGACTAACTTGATTTTATACTAGTGCTGGCTCAATGCAACAACAGACCTTGGGTTGACACATCGCTTCATTAGGACACATAATAGTATCCTTATTCTGAGCAAACTACTTAATGGCATGTCCTGAGCGGAGAAGCAGCAAATACCAATTTAAATTAGTATTTGTTGCTTCACCGCTCCACACGCAGCATTAAATAGCATAGTATCTGGTTTGACCCGACCGGAACTCGAAGCCATGATCGAGTGCACCGGAGGGGAGCACACTAACCAGTACACCACTGGTGTGGTTCACCCTTATCTTTAGATAATCTTCTTCATCATCTATTCGAATTCAAGGTATATATTGTAATATAAAAATATTTGATTTGTCTAAGGGCCGTTGTGGTCGTGATCGTATGGTAGTTGGATTTATAACTACCTATGCAATCAGTGCCTATCACCACTAAAGCTCGAACCCCGTTCATGGCAAGATGTAATCGCTACAACATTATGTGATAAAGTTTGTCAGTGACTTGCGACAGGTCGATGGTTTTCTCCTGGTACTCCCGTTTCCTCCACCAATAAAACTGACCGCCACGATATAACTGACTTATTGTTGAAAGTGGCGTTAAACACCATAAACCTAAACCCCATAAACCTTGATTCAATTAAAAGACAGTTTTAAATCTTTATCATCTGGTATAAATAAATCTTTTGAACTCAAGACATCCCTACCTTAGGTATATCTTTTATATCACCTGTTCGAGGTTTTCCCGGAAGCCATCCTGGTCCACACAAGAGGACACGTAGTTTGTTGCCAAACCCTGGTGTTTCAATAAATCGCTGCCAGGTGTATTTGACATGCCCAAGCTACAATTATGACAAATACATCCATCATATTAATATTTATTTTTTTTCAAACAAGCAAACACACAAAATAAAAAAAAAAACATATTTTTTAACACTCCATACTTATATTGTAGGTGTAGCTATTTGATTTTATAATTTTTTTAAATCACATAAATCACATTATTTGATCTTATCTTTACATCCACTTCTAATATACTATTTATTTCGACATGTTTTAAAAAGAAAAGTTTAAACCGTGATGGTCAATAATTCTGGTCAATAATTCTATCAACATCAACAAAGCAAACAATCTCAACCCACTGAATACAAAACAGACCAAGACACGTGGCGTTGGAAACCCAGCTCATGGTTTGGGACAGACACAATTATTATGGTGGGGTTAAACCAGTTAATGAGATTCTAACTCTCCCCCTCTTGATAATTGTATTATGTGTGTGTTTTCTTCATTTTGTTGATATTGACGGAATTCTCGATTCCGGAGTGACATCACACTAGGTAACTGACCAATCAATGATTAGCATTTCTAACATGAAGAAAATATTATGAGGTGAAGCCAAGCAAAATCCTCACTGGGATTTTACATAGACACCAATGTATATTAATTTATTCGATATCTTCCGACAGAAGTTAAATATTGTAAATAAAATCACATCTAATCCTTGTGCACACTAAATCAGATATCTAGTCTGATGTTCATCCTTTTATATTAGACGGGTTTATTTCAATTTAAAAACTTAATATTTAAATTTTCCAATGAAATCGAGGTAAAGTCCAGAGCATTCCTGTTGTTTTCACCTGAAATAATTATTAAATGTCCGGATGTTCGGATAAGAGAATTGATATCCTTATCAAATATAAATAAACAAGGAATATTCATCTTTCTGGTTATATATTTGTAAACAGTAGAGCATGTTTCACCTCCGAAAAATGCGATGTCCCCGATGGGATTCGATCCCGTGACCTCTTGCAATGTAAGTCACCACTCTACCAACTGAGCTAAAGGAGATCTCCACTCACTAACGCAGTTAGCAGAGGTGGTTATGTTAACATTTTAATCAAATGGGACAAATACCCAAACAATGATGAAACACCATGATATTATATTTTTGTGTAGAATAAAAATCACAAATCTCGATTATTAAATGGTGTGTTCATCATTTTTTTTTTTTTTTTTTTTTTTTTGCAGATAAATATTTATATTTTCGGGTTAAAAACTTGATTTATGATTTATATCGATTTTTCTCCCGAAATATTAATTTAGCCGACTATGAAAATCCATATTTCCGACATGAATACATTATTTTTGAACGGATGTCGATAGTAGAAGAATACATGTGTATAATGTAACTACACTCGGAACCGTAAATCAATGATTTCGCTTTATTTTCCATCCAAAAATAGGTTCTTACCTTTCCGTGTTGTAGTTGAGTGGGACATTTTTCTTTTTTTTTTTTTTAAGATACTGTTTAATATAAAGCACATTTTGTGATATCACATTAATGAATATATTGAAAAATAAAGCTGAACTGTTCGTGACTTACAAAGGTAATCGGGGACAAGATCCACACACTCGTTTTATAAGATATGAAAAAAAAATGTGTGGTATATTTACTTCAGCTTTTATTTTTATTTTCGACATGAAAGTCTGAATATATCGAAAGTATTTTTGCCTGAAAAGACAATATTGTGCTATTGAATTATCTCTCTTAGTGCATAACTGGCAAAATTTAAGAATATATTACAAGAAGTACTTTTGAAGAGAAACTAATGTTTTACTCTAAGCCAATAGACCGAGTAGACACGAAGCAAAACAAAAAGGAAAAACTTTGAATTAACAAATTTTAATTATTTCTTTAAAAAAAAATATGATGTATTTGTTAATCGAATTAGCACTTTATGTTAATGTAAGTAAAGTAGTATAGTTTACTTGAACTGTCCCTGGATCATAGGTGTTTAGCGGATGTGTTAAACCGAATACTACTTCTTCATCTTCTGCTTGAAATGTCCCTGAAAGTTAATAAAACTAACATATAATAAATGTAACATATTTGTTCTTAAGTTTAAACAGTGGTGGTCAACAATTCCATCAATATCTAAAGACGAACAACCACCTCTTACTCAAAATGTTGAACACAAAAAAAACCAACGATACATGCAGTTGGAAATTCCGATCCTAGCTTGGCATAGGTATAAATATGTATAAACAATGCTGGTAAGAAGAGTTTGAAGATACCAAAGGGAGGTAATCAGAATCTGTATATTGAAGAAGAACAGACAACACAATGGCCAAAAGAAAAAGTACAGAAGGACAAACAACGATCTACAAAACATACATATAAAACTAAAGATCGAATATACACGAACCCCACTAAAAACCGGGCGTGAACTGAGATACTCCGGAAGGGTAAGCAGTTCCTTCTCCACTTCGATTGTAGCAGGGTGTTTGACATCCTATGCTTATGAAAGTTCGCTTCCCTCCAATGTCAGTGACTTGCGGTAGGTTGTTGGTATTTTATGGATCTATATTTCATAATAAAAAGCAGTCAAGATAAAGTAGAATTATGCATAATCAAATTGTAAGTAAAAGTTATCCATAGACCACTAATTTGTGCAAATAATAGAGAATACCAAAGGAGCAATTAAAAATGGACAATCTAGAGAAACTGGCAACATAGGATACACAAGACGAAGATCTAAGACGTAACTATAGTGTACACAGCATCAAAATTCAAGTTCATCTGTATGTAGCCATACACAGAAATCACACAAATGAGAAATTGTGTATTACATATACGACATTACAGTTATCAAACAACATTTTTAACAATTTGCAAAAATATATAAATGACAACATGGCTAAATACCATATAATCTACAATTATACAAAAAAAATATTAATAGCTAAAAAAACTGAAGATACAAAAGGGGTAATCAAAATTCCAGAAGCCGTAAATCGAAGGACTGACAATACAATGGCCAAAAGAGAATCAGACTTCAGTGCTTACTATATACAACACAACTACCTATAACACAACGACATGTCAAAGAATCGTTGTAGAAAGCACGTGTGTGTAATATCAGAAAAAATCAGAAATATAAAATCGTATCTGTTTAATATTAAGTGTGTTAGCTAAATTATTTTTGAGTTTCGCTGAATTATACGAATCTTATCCATGAAAACTTTGTTATATACTTACCAAAGAACATATCCCATATGATAAGTGTTCCAGCATAGTTCTTATCAATACAATATGGATTTCGTCCGTGATGCACCCTGTGGTGACTTGGTGTGTTTAAGATGTATTCTAAAGGTCCAAGAGATTTAATGTACTGAAATAGAATTTTAAAAAATAATAATCATTTTTAGTTATTATAGTGTATTATGAAATTATGTGTTGTACTCTGTGGGGACTTGGTGTATTTAAAATGCATTCGAAAGGCCCAAAAGATTTAATGTACTGAAATGAAATTAATTTTAAATAGTGTATGGTAGTATAATATGCCTAATGTAAATGATATTCATGTTTGTTCAGTGTTTGAGGTTGTAAACAATTGTGTTTTTTGTGCTGTTCCTTCTACCTTTATGTTTCAGGGGCGGATCCAGGCCCCCCCCCCTAAAATTGGAAAAAAATATGATTTTTTGGCGTAAAATCGTGATTTTTCACACGAAATACCCCAACAATTTTTTTAAGTGCGCCAACCCCCCCCCCCCCCCCCCCTAACTTGAAATCCTGGATCCGCCCCTGTGTTTCGCATATTTCACTGCCAAATAAATTCGTTGCTTTATAATTCCAGTTTTTAGATTTCAGCGAATAGCTTTCATTTATAATTGTACACTGTGGTTTGTATAAGTAAAAAGATGTTTTCCTTGTAGCAAACGGAACATATATGGAATCAAGGTGGCCGATAGCTTCAGTCATTTGATAGGCTGTTTCCTTGTCTCTAATACAAAATACTTTCAATGGAAAGCTTTAAGATACAAAAGAAGTAATCAGAAGCCGTAGATTGAAGAAGAACAAACAATACAATGACCAAAAGAAAAAGAACAAAAGGACAAACAAATAACGATCTACAAAACATTACACAGAAAACTAACGATTGAGCAACACGAACCCCACTAAAAACCGGGGATGAACCCAGGTGCTCCGGTAGGGTTAGCAGTTCCTGCTCCACATGTGACACCCGCCGTGTTATTATTAAACGACACGAACATCGTCTGATATGCTAATCGCGCAGTATGCGTAAATAAATACAAATAACATTTAAAAAAATAATGAGCCCCCTGCAAAACAAATGGGTTGCATATTCATATTTTGAAAAAGCATAATTATACACAACATATTTAAACAGAAAAAAAAATCTAATATATTTGCTGATAGTTTAACAACACTCTTAAGTTCATTTGTGCTTTACTTGTATTGTATTATCCTTAATATAAGATATATTGACCAAAGTTATTCAAAATCTTATCCACAAATCATTTGCAAGCACTGGAGTTTCTCATGTTAATAAAAACGTAGAAATCTAATTTAATGCATACGTTGCGTTTCTGAAATTAATAGGTACGCTCATAGGCAAAATATTGGCGTGACAAATTATTTAAAAGTTTTCGGGAGCAAGTAAACCAAAGGAACAGGATAGCTAAAATCGGTTATAGTTTGTCCAATCATACATGTCATTTGGTATGGTAAATTATGCGATGTGCATTGGTAAATTACGTTGGATTTATATTTCTGGTATGACCACCTACAAGAAGTTTACTATTTTAGTACTATTCCCTTGTGTATAGTAAGATATATTTTAAAATAGTTTGATTCACTTTTGGAGCTTGATATATTGCTTCTGTAAGGAACTGAAGAATATCTTCTTTCTTATACAATTGCTTTGACTGATTGATCCTCGATGTCAAGGGAGCAGTATTTCAACTGGGTTTGTAGCAAGAGTAACACGAAATGTGCTACTTGTGGAACAGGAACTGTTTACCATTCCGGAGCACCTGGGTTCATCCCCGGTTTTTAGTGGGGTTCGTGGTACTCCATCTTTAATTTTCTGTGTAATGCTTTGTAAATCGTTGTTTGTCCTTTTTTTTTTCTTTTTCTCTTGTCCATTGTGATGTCTGTCCTTCTTCGGTTTACGTCTTCTGATTGCCCCTTTGGTACCTTAAAATGTTTCCTTACACTAGTCATGGCGAGAACAAGTTAGCAGACAATACAGCCGGTAAAATTGTGTCTCTAGACTGGATTTTAGAATGAATAATTTGATTTCTAAAAGTCAAAAAGTGGGTATAATTGATAGTGTCGGAAAATGTTGCTTTTCAACTTACCATCACTGATCACACTTAGTAAAGAATAGTGTATTAGGAGCTGCTGGAAGTTGTCCTTGCAATGAATGTGGCAATATAAGAACACGTGGTACTAAGAAGAGCCAAAAGATAACAAAAGCAATCAGAATCCATAAATCGAAGACAAACTATACAACTGCCAAAAGAAAAAGGACAAAAGAACAAACAACACTCTACTAAACACTACACAGAAAACTAAAGATCGAGCAACACGAATCCCACTAAAAAAAGGGAGTAAATTCAGGTGCTTTGGAAGGGTAAGCAGTTCCTGTTCCACTAGTGGCACCCGTTGCGTTGCTTCAGTTACAAATCCAGTGAATGAATGAGGAAAGGACTGAATTGTGCATTTGCTTAGTCCCGCTTGTACAGTTACAAAACTCAATACATTATATGTTGCACTCATGGTTAGCAAGGAGTTCGATGTCTACACAGTTCTAAAACAACGTGCTAAATCATCTCACCTGAGTATGTATCCAGAACTGGTATAATATATTTAGTTCTTGATGTGCAAGAAATATAGATGGTGGTATACACAGTGCTAGAGGTAAGTAAAACACCTGTAAAATATTAAGTATCAATAGACAATCTATATACATATGCTGAGCTTAAGTAAGATTATATTTGGCTGTTGTATTTAATTTGGAAAATGAAATATAAAGTTTTATATAAAACCTATGTTGCCAGTTTCTCTGGATTGTCCATTTTATTCCCCCTTCAGTATTCTCTAACGTTTATTTTATAAGGAAGACAGAATTGAAGACAAAACCAGATGTTGTCAAATAATACAATGCTCATATCAGACATTGTTCATTTGTGCTATTTAACCAAATCTAGATACTATTAGCTAAATAGTATAAGTTACCGCAAATAATTACTAATTTATAGTAAGCATATTTGCTTTCCAAATTTTAAACCTCTTTGTTTTACAGAAGAAAATATTGTTGTTTCCCTGTATAGCATTAACACTTCCTTTGTATTTGTTAACATTGTCTTTCACACAAATTATGATGAGTGAGAGAAATAAAATGAAAAGCTTTCCGGGTTAGGGTTAGGATTATGGTCTTTAACGCCACTTTCAACAATATTTCAGTTATATCGTGGCGGTCAGTTTTATTTGTGGAGGAAACCGGAGAAAACCACCGACCTGCCGCAAGTCACTGACAAACTTTATCACATAATGTTGTATCGAATACACCTCTCCTGAACGGGATTCGAAATGACAACGTTAATGGTGATAGGCACTGATTACATAGGTAGTTGTAAATCCAACTGCAATGTACAATATGATCACGACCACGACGGCCCCTGAAGCTTTCCGAAATATAGTACAATGAAAACGTACGACGCGTTTCTGGAACATAAGGTGTGCATTTATAGAAACTGAACTATTGTAAGAGCTCATATACTTGATCTTAATTTTAGTACACTGTTAATCATTTCTATTTTTGTGTCATCTCACTCTCTGAAC
This sequence comes from Bathymodiolus septemdierum, assembly GCA_963383655.1. NCBI lineage: Eukaryota > Metazoa > Mollusca > Bivalvia > Mytilida > Modiolidae > Bathymodiolus > Bathymodiolus septemdierum. The sequence continues at coordinate 11,265,989 of OY726522.1, forward strand.
ATAGTTATTTATATTATAGTGAGTGTAGTTTAATACCAACTCAGCAATTTTTCAGCTATATCATGGCGAGAATCAGTTAATTTCCAATGAGATGATGATAAGATCCGATTTGTACTAGACCAACATGCTTAGTTGGATTTGTATAGTTCTAGCTCACTGAAACAACAATCCATGGATAGATATGTCGCCCCACTCAGACACATTAGCTTGATTCCGAGCCAACCCGTCTTTGCTCTTTCTCCTTAATGCTGCGTGCTTATCGGAGAAGCAACAAATACCAATTGCATAGTCTTTGGTCTGACCTGATCGGGGCTCGAACCCACGATCATTCGCACTCGAGGCGAGCATGCTAACCATTACACCATCGATGCGGTAATATTTGCAGTTCCATAGTAATATTGCTATCTTGCAACATAAACATTTTATCATATCCATGGGGCGCACCCGGCACGCACACCCCCCCCCCCCCCCCCCCCCCCTAAAATTGGAAAAAATTGGATTTTTTGGCGTAAAATCGTGATTTTTCACACGAAACACCCCAAAAATGTTCGCGCCTCCCTCCGCTCGGCCCAATTTTTTTAAGTGCGCCCCCTGACTTGAAATCCTGGATCCGCCCCTGATATCATCGTAAGTAAGAACACAAGACATACCCAAGAAGTATACATCTGTAACACGGATTGACGTAAGGCTGTTGTAAAATTGTAGTCTTCTGAACTGTGGTGCACTTGATGAGCTGCCCACATAAAATTCACTTCTGCAAATACGAACAAGAACAAATTAATTGAAACAGGGTTAGGATTATGGTGTTTAACGCCACTTTCAACAATGTTTCAGTTATATCGTCAATTGAAACAGGAAATATGTTTGGACGAGAGATATTCTAACATGATATTCAAGTTATCAGACAAATGAACCATGAAGAAATTACAAACCAATTATGATTTTGTGGTACAAATCAACAGTATAGAAAAATAATAAAACATATACTGTAAAATCTGTATTAAGAGGTCACCTGTGGGACAAAGAAAAAGTGGTCTTTTAAGACAGGTGACCTCTTACAAGAGGTTCAATTTATATGAAATTTTCTATGACAGGACAAGAAAAATTTGACCTTTTAATACAGGTGGCTGCTTAATAGAGGTGACAGCATGGGCATGTTTGACTGTACCACTAATTTAGTGTACATTACGCGTTACTGGAATAACCTTCATGAGGTGCTTCTGGTCAAAAGATTCGAAAAGTCCTTGACAAAATACATAAATATGATAGCTATAAAAAAGGGATCTACAAAATTCTTCGCGGATATTTTAGCTGTCTTTGTCGGATTTCTAGATAACGCCTAATAACTTCTTACCATGTGCTAGTCTGTGAAACCAATAATAACCCAGATCTACTCCAAGGAAACATAACCACCACGTCCATGCTGAATCCCATGGTAGCTTTAAAATGTTATAATTATCATACACCCAAACGTATGATACAAACAGAACGGATCTCAGAAGAAGTCTACAAAAACAATAAAAGTTCCAGTTTCAGTAATTTCATTTTATATAATCAAAAACTGTTAAAAATATAATAAACAAAAATTTCATCTTTTAATATATTTGCATTTGGATCTGTATCTTTACATTAACGTTGCATCTAACTTCAAAACCAATAAATGACATAAAAACGCACTCTTCTTAACCAATCAAAAAACAGAATGTGTAGGAAAAATTAGCTACATGAGAGATAATAAATGTTAGAGAATACCGAAGGGGCAATACAAAAAATGGACATTACAGAGAAACTGGCAACATAGGGTACACAGGACGAAGAAAAACAAAACAAAACACAACACAATATGCGCTGGACACCACTATGCGCAAACAAACACAAATAACGTAAATAAGACATGAGTCCCTTGCAAACAACTGGAAGTATTTGTACTTGTTCGCGCATAGTGGTGTACAACACACATTGTGTTGTGTTTTTCGTCGTCTTGTTGCCAGTTTCTCTAGATTGTCCATTTTTTATTGCCCCTCTTCGGTATTCTCCAACGTTTATTTACAGTAGACAATAGTATAAGGGGTTAATTTACAATTTATACAGTATGAGAGATAACAAAGACACAACATAGTAAAGCTATTTAAATGTGAAAGTAGTTGTTAGACGTAAGAACTATAGATTTATAGAATCAACAATATACTAGTATTTCTGAAGGAAAAGTCTGCAGTTTTCATATAAAATGAGGCATTAGGAAAAGGAATGTATCGTATCATTTCTCTGCCTTGTCATTTGAATTTTGAATAATAAATCACGCCTAGCTACTTGTTGAACAATCTTCTAAAGCTTGGATCCAGATAAGTCATACATAATGATCATAATGACGTTAAAACGTGCTGTGACTAATTACCACCTTGTGTGAAATTTCAACACGTTTGTCCAGTCTCCTTCCATACTGACCACACAAACAATGGCAGTAAGTAGTATACGTAGCTATATTCGTGCCAGCAATAGGATCAAATCTTTAAAAATCATCCTGAGGTGATCTTATTGCATGTACCTGACGCCTAGTTTTATTGTTTTATTCGGTTTGTTTCGTTATGTGTTTTTCATTTCAAATAATATACAGTAATGATAAGACTAGTAACTGGGGGCAGTGTTCACTTCAATTTTGATAAAACATTTTACTCTACCAGGAATATGCATGCTGAACAAAACAAAGCATGTGATGGTATTCTGTGTTATTGTAATCGAGTCGCTTCTGCATGACAGTTGGGACTATATTAAAACAAATATTCATTTAAAAGGCGAAACTGATGTAAATCGGCACTCCATACAAAACATGTTGTTTGTTTGTTTGATGGTGTTTAACGCCTATTTTCCGTATTTACTTCAGTGAATGTGTATATTTCATATAGAATATCTCGCAAATGACACGAACGGCCACTCCTTGTAATTTTTCTATATATAACTGATTTTTTATACATCTGTGTTCTCTGAACAAAACTTGTTTGATGCTTTGTTTGATGGTGTTTAATGCCACTTACAACACTATTTCAGTTATATCGTGGCGGTCAGTTTTATTGGTGGAGGAAACCGGGGGACCTGGAGAAAACCACCAACCTGTCGCAAATAAGGGTAATAACAAAATTACCGAACACCGAGCAATCTTCCAAAGGGAAAGGCAAAACTCATAAGTCAACAAACAGACAAAGTTAAAGTGGTCACAGACAAACTTTATCACATAATGCTGTACACCTAACCCTGATCGAGATTCGAACTCACAACATCAGTGGTGATAGGCACTGATTGCATAGGTAGTTGTAAATTCAACTACCATACGATCAAGGCCATGACAGCCCCTTACAAGACAGGGGTGGGTAAATCGCGTTAATAGTGCATACAAGACGAGGAAGAGATAAGTTGTGAGGTAATCACAGTTCAAAATAAGGGGGGTCATTTACTTATTCCCCAATATATAGTTATATATACAACATACTTTTTTTAATTTATTGATGCTGGTGAAAACAAATATCTACATCATAGACCACAGATCTGTATATTTAACACCTTAAGTGAACTATGATTAAAGCATATACTCGGGAATGAAAAATAGTATTCCTTTAACCGGTTTAACACGATCACATGTTTGTGCCTGTCCCTGGCCAAGACCACCTGGATTTCCAATGCCATATGCCGTGGTATTTTTCTCTTCTATTGAGAGGGTGAGCGATGGTTGTTCTTTTCTTGATATTGAAGGATATGATGACCATTACTGTTTAACCTTCTTTTCATAATCAGTGGTCTATATTAAGGTTTCCTTCGAAGACGAGGAAAGTGTGTACAAATAAGGTAAGACGATGATTCCCAAAATGCACGTGAGCATATATATTTATGTCTTCGAAGTCGATGTTCTTCAGTTTAAAATGTAACATCCCAAAATATTTTAACAATAATAAATTAAGCAGAAATTGATGACAATTACACAGAAACAAGCCAAAATGACTGTATTGCCAGTCGGAAATAATAGTCAAATTCAATTAAATATAAGGATTGCAATAATTGTGATTTAAACACATGGAAGGAAGGGATGTTGCTTGTACAATAAATACGAGATTTGTGCCCATAACAAGTGTCTGTAACAAGCCAAGAAAGTCAGCAGTCATGTATATGTGAGTTGGGTGTATAGATTTTAAGGTGGTACCAAATTTGATCTGCTCGTTTAATTTTCTTATTTTTTTGGCAGTGTATTTGAATATATTCACTCTAATAAATATCAAAATTTTAACAAATTCCAACCAACAGACTCAGAGCTATAAATTCACTAGCCACATAGCAGCTTTTCTCTCTGTGGTTTTGATCACCGAGATGCGTGAAATCTGCATACAAACATCATATGATCAAAACGTTCAACTGATTTTAAAGAGTTATCTCCCTGTACTGTTAGGTACCACCTTAATCGCTTCTACGGTTTTTCTATTAAGTTTGGAACTATTCCGACAGTGTGGTATATTTATTGTTCATTTTATTATTCATCTTACAATATAAAGAGGCAATAAGCATAATAGAGGAAGTATGAAGCTCAACCGAAAAGACTACCAACCCTGCCAATCGTAAGACCACCAACCATTCATCTGGCGCCACAAAACAAAACAGAAAACACAACAATAAAAGTAGGCAAAGGTCACTATGTCTTCACACTAGGAACAATTCAAACAAACACAACGTAATTATTAACCTCCATAACATATCTACAGCTACCTACTGTACCATTATACTCTAGCACTGATGGTAAACATTAAGTAATGATTAACCTCCATAACATATCTACAGCTACCTACTGTACCATTATACTCTAGCACTGATGGTAAACATTAGGTAATGATTAACCTCCATAACATATCTACAGCTACCTACTGTACCATTATACTCTAGCACTGATGGTAAACATTAGGTCATGATTAACCTCCATAACATATCTACAGCTACCTACTGTACCATTATACTCTAGCACTGATGGTAAACATTAGGTCATGATTAACCTCCATAACATATCTACAGCTACCTACTGTACCATTATACTCTAGCACTGATGGTAAGCATTAAGTAATGATTAACCTCCATAACATATCTACAGCTACCTACTGTACCATTATACTCTAGCACTGATGGTAAACATTAGGTCATGATTAACCTCCATAACATATCTACAGCTACCTACTGTACCATTATACTCTAGCACTGATGGTAAGCATTAAGTAATGATTAACCTCCATAACATATCTACAGCTACCTACTGTACCATTATACTCTAGCACTGATGGTAAACATTAGGTAATGATTAACCTCCATAACATATCTACAGCTACCTACTGTACCATTATACTCTAGCACTGATGGTAAACATTAAGTAATGATTAACTTCCATAACATATCTACAGCTACCTACTGTACCATTATACTCTAGCACTGATGGTAAACATTAAGTAATGATTAACCTCCATAACATATCTACAGCTACCTGCTGTGCCATTATACTCTAGCACTGATGGTAAACATTAGGTAATGATTAACCTCCATAACATATCTACAGCTACCTGCTGTGCCATTATACTCTAACACTGATAGTAAACATTTGTGACAGTCAATGTATAATAAAATTGCTGTCATATATATCTTAGACCAACAATGTGTAAAATTATACAATACTTACAAAGGAAATCTAGAATATATACCAGCACTTATAGATGTTGCACTGTCGGTCAGACGGATTCGACCATCCTTCTTGTATATTGATATCACTACTTCAAGAAAAATAAAGACAAAGAAAAATGGCGTTGCCTGAAATACAATTGGAAACAATAACCATTTTATGTCAAAGTTATTCAATACTTACAAAGGAAATCTAGAATATAAACCAGCATTTATAGATGTAACACTGTCGGTCAGACGGATTCGACCATCCTTTTTGTATACTGATATCGCCACTTCAAGAAAAATGAAGACAAAGAAAAATGGCGTTGCCTAAAATGAAATTGGAAACGATGAGCAATAACCATTATATGTCAAGTATATAGAAGGTTAGTATACCAAACGTGATTTTACGTCAATTTCATTAGTTAAGGCTGTTAAAACACTGTTAAAACACAGTGTTTTGACAAAGCAAAAACATGCAGCTAAATTGAATTTTAAAAAATCTTGCATCTGGCACAGAGCAAAGCAATATATACATAGGTCAGTATAAATATATGATTCAAATAGTTTGCACATAGCCAATATTTATATGTTTCAAGTTAATGTAAGATTCCAATATTGTCACAAATACATTTTTTTTATTTTAAATTTAGAAAAACGTGTTAGATTGGAAACAACAAAGCGTTCGTTAATACCATTGACTTGATAGTATAAAAAAAACGCGTCCCCCAATGAGGGGTTTATTGTGTTTAATGCCACTTTCAACAATATTTCAGTTATATCGACAAAATCGTGACGGTCAGTTTTATTGGTGGAGAAAACCGGGGTACCCAATGAAAACACAGATCTGCCGCATGTAGTCAGCCAATGAAATAATTGGTTATTTTCACATATTTGAAGAACCAACAAGTATGGCGGCAGGAGACAAAGAAATATTTATACATCTGCTCCAGGTTTCGATCGTGCGATACAATAGAGAAAAATGTTTTGGACAAATTTCCACCACAGGTTATGCATATATGTAATTGTGATTTTCTGTGTACTGTAATTACCCAATATACCACGAGTTACGACCTTATGACAGAAAGAAAGGTCATTTCTACTAGAGGAATATGTTGAAAATAAAATATTGCGTATATTAGTGTAAATTACGTGTATAATATCTTTATTGAAAGGCCTCCCACGGTCTTTCAATATTAACTAAAAGGAACTTTGAAGAGAAGCTGTATCTTCAAATAATTGTTAACAGCAATAGTGCAATAAATTCATCGTTCAATTGTTTAAAAAAAAAAAAGCATAAGTTACACGTATATTAGTTTAACTTCTGCGTATATAATAGTTTAAATTTAGTTTATCAAACTAAGACGATTGTACATGTACAATATGAACACATATTAATGCAGATTACTCGTATATTTATATAAATATCATGTAGGTCTATATGATAGAAATATCTCCTATATATTAAGAAATAACGCGTATTTTTTTTTTGGTTAATGGTTAATGCTATATTTCATATAGTAGAATATCTCGCAAATGACACGAATGGCCACTGCTGGGGGTGTTTCTATATATAACGGAATGACATCTCTGTATTCTCTGAACAAAACTTTTTCTGAAGTAAAAGGTATATCATTATTAATTTTTTGTTTTTGTTTTAGAAGTTTTGAGAGGAAAGAGTTTACGACATACTATGGAAGTACATCCCCCTTTTTTTTTTTAGTGGTTCAATAGAATTATTTATCCAGTAGATTGTGAATTGTACAATAATCTTTTAGTATCTATTATTAGTAATTGCAAAGCCTACCTACCTGTTCGATATAAGGAGGAACATCTTTGATATCCGGTACAGAAGTCTCATTCGGTGTTACAGCATAGAACAGTCTTCTCATGCCAAGCTCAAATGGAACTTTCATAATATTAGACATTTTTGGTTTTGTTGCACTCAAATAAGGTACAGTGTCACAATTAAGGTCATTTATATAAATATGATATATAACACATCGATAGCAAGATATACAATGTAAACAAAGTGTAAAATTAAACTCAATTCCGGAAACTAGGTTCAATATCCGGATAATTTAAAAGTAAATATACCTCATACAAACCGGTCGTTTACAAAATAAAACAACACATATAACCAAATAAATGCACACACACACACGCGCGCGCGTATTCTTAGCTGGTAAATTTATTTAATTATAATTTATATAATCGCATTACATGTTTTTGGACATTGAGAATGTGTTGGGTTATTTTTAGTTATATATAGTAGTTGGAATATATGTCTTATAATACCAATATATTATCGGCGAATATACCGGATGATTTTGATTCTATTTAGAGGGTGGGAGGGAGAATGTTTTTAAATATGTTTTACATTCTTACACGCCGAACATACATTTGTAACTCAAGTATCTTCTATATTTATTGCAGTACAAAGTTTATATGTTTAAAGGTGTGAAATCACTAATTAATTTCTTTAAGGTTTTCTACTAAATTTGTGTTTTTCGAGCCTACCTGGCCATTTTATCTTAAGTTTAACCTTTCCAAGACCATATATTTTTTGAAACGTACATGATTCCTCCACGTTCTGTCAAAATATCAGTGAAATGCCAGGCTACGGAAAACACCTACTCTAAAAATAGCTCGGTCATCCCCCAAAAATTCAGTATTTATAGGTCATGCATCAAATCCTTCATAGAGACATTAAAATACAACTAGTCCATCAAATTTGGCCTCAAAATAATTCCTAGATATTTAACTTCAATTATCAGTTTTAATCATTCCATTCCATTCAGTAGTTTTCACAATACTACAAAGTGAAATGAACTTTTTTCTTGAAAAGGGACTACTTACACCTAAATGTCTGTCGGAAATCCAACTGATGGACACTTATTATATATAATAGTGATATTTAATTCAGTTTTGATTGTACCCGCTGAAAGTTATTCCAGAAAATTAAATATCTGCGTTTTTATTCATCCACATAATTAGTCCAATAACCCACAGTAAATCGCGATATAAATGACGTAAGTGACACCTAGTGGACAACATTATTTTTTATCAATCAATATCTCCAAGAAATTATTTTGATATATGCTATTCCTACAAACCCTCTAACTCGCCCGGATCCATCTTGAATATTTTTACTCGTGGCATATTTTAGCAACATTTACATAGCTGGAAGTAAACTTATTGCAAATTCTTTAAATAAGCTTGAATAGTTATCTTTTAAGAGCTGCAAGCTTGAGGACACTATGCTGCAGCCTATACTAGCCCATAGGATAATCCGACCCCGATGGTATGGTGATATTGATGAACATTAATAAATATTATTGATTAATGTTTTACATACATCATACATATTAAATAATTGCCTGTCTGATACCGGTACCGTTATGTGGAATTATCTCTTGTAACCCTTAAATATCAAATACAGATCAGCGTTATATTTAACCCAATTTTGGGGCATCCACGTGGCAATAGTGACGGTAAAGACTGCAATTGTGTCCCATTAATATTACAGAAAAACAACAAATTTAAATTAAAATAAAAGTTGATATGTCGGTTGTTCATGTTAAATTGTATTTATTTCTTTAAAAGATTTATAAAATACATTAAGGTATACGCCAAATAATGGATTTACAAATTCTCTTTTTTAACATCACATATAGAATAATACACGTGACGGTAATGTCCCATAACAGGGATGATTATAGAAAAAAAAGAATTAAAACTTCAAAAATGGTGTTTCTTTATGTTTTATAGGTTTAATCATTACAGTAAACATTGAATAATAATATGCTTAAAGATTTATATATTTTGTATGTAAAATATTTCCTTTATTTACTCTGAAATGCGTGTCCTATGAATATCTATTTTTACCGTCACGAAAATTTAACGTTGAAGAACATCTAATATACAGGTGACTCTGAGATCGAAATCACGTTGGTGCTTTCCTTTTTACTTCATCGATGTAAAGAAACGGTATCGTGGATCGACTCTCAGCAGGATTCAAAGAAACAAGCCAGTGTCTCCATTAAAATGCATTAGTACCTTTATTCAACGTCTTTACCAAACAGAATAGAAGTTCCTCAGTTCACCTGCTACAACATTTTAAACGTCATGTAAAAATAAAACGTTGTTCCCGATAGCAATGCACATATTTCACCATTAAAAATATTTTCTATAAATCTACATGTATCAACAGAACAATTCATTCGTTTATATTCATATCGGTTTTATTGTTTATGTTGAAGAAAAAGTAAGAAAATATGCGTTTAAGGTATTGTGACGGTAAAGACAAATATTTCCCCCACACGAGAATAAAAGACGTAGAAAAAATATTTTTTTGATAAAACAGCTTGCCAAACACTTAATTCTGTCTCAAGGATGGTTAATTAAACGAACTGTACAAAATGAACCATTTGTGACAAAATTCCCTTTCATACTGACAAAAATCGGATTCTTGATTTCGTGATGGACATTGCAAATAATACTGCCTTATGGCTGTATTAAATCTGGATGATCTGTTTTTCAGGTAGCAATTAGAAGTATGCTAATGATTAAGTGTACCACCAAGTATTATGAATCTACTTGAGATATATGCTCATAATATGGAATTTCTCATCAGGACGAAGATCATAACGCCAACATGTAACATTCACAACCGACTTAATCACAAATATATGGTAGAGAAAACCGAAGGAGCAATCAAGAATGGTCAATTCAGAGACACTAGCAACATTGGACACACAAAATACTTATCTAGTCGTAAAGGTGGCTACTACTTACCAACTTTTCTTTTCTATTATTAAAATCTCCTTCGCTGCGACATATCAGTAAAGAGGAGCAAGTGATTGGTGATGATAAAAAGGAAAAACAAAATATACCACACTGTCGGAACAGTTCATATCGTAAAATCGTCGATATAGAGGCAAAATCGATACCTCTAACATATATACATTACCGCTCACTTTCAGATTTCTTACCTTTGACGCCATCCCCACACTGTGACTGTGAAATGCAGAACAGGGATAAGTTTATATATTTCCCACAGTTTCAAATTAATTCGTTTTGATCACTTACATTTAAATCATTTTGTGATGAAATTAAACTTTTTACCACAAATTTATCTGATATTAACTTATTGATTGATTGATTTATTAATTGATTGTTGTCTAAAGCCAAATTCTGCGCGCTTAGCGGAGAAGCAACACATACCAATTTTTTACAGGGACCATCGTGGTCGTGATCGTATTTCAGCTATATTCATAACGAGAATTAAAAACAAGTTTACAAACAATGAATCAAGCAGGTAAAAGTTGGTGGTTTAGGTTTGGTTGGTGATGTTTAACGCCACTTTCAACAATGTTTCAGTTATATCATGGCGGTCAGTTTTATTGATAGAGGAAACTGTAGTACCCGGAGAAGTCCATCGATGTAAGTCACTGACAAACTTTATCACATAATGTTGCATCATCTGAGTGAGTGGGATTCAAACTCACAACGTTAGTGGTGATAGGTATTGATTGCATAGGTAGTTGTAAATCCAACTACCATACGATCATGACCACGACGGCCCCAGAGTTATTTGATTACCACTGGGAGAAGGGCAAAAATAGATAGATTCGGAAAAGTTGGTCTTGCAAGGGGCCATCAACCACCACTCATAGCAAGATGTTGTTTATTAAGTGAGAATGAATGATTGTTGTTTAACGTCAACTCAGATATTCTTCAGCTATATTATGCCGATAACAAGTTACTTTGCGATGAGATGATGACGACGTCTGATTTGTACCAGACCAACACACATATTATTCCGATTCCGAACTAAACGGTCGTTGCTCTTATTCCTAAATTCTGCGCGCTTAGCGGAGAAGCAACACATACCATTTTTTTACAGGGACCATCGTGGTCGTGATCGTATGGTAGTTGGATTTACAATTACTTATGCAATCAGTGCATATCACCACTAACGTTTTGAGTTCGAATGCTGCTCAGGCGAGGTGTACTCGATACAACATTATGTGATAAAGTTTGTCAGTGACTTGCGGCAGGTTGGTGATTTTCTTCGGGTACTCTGGTATCCTCCACCAATAAAACTCTCCACCACGATATAACTGAAATATTGTTGAATGGGGCGTTAAACACCATAACCCATAACCCAATTGTATACCCACGGTCTACCGAAATCTAGGCGAGCACGCTAACCATGGCATCACCGATGTGGATTTGTTCACAATTTTACGCCGAGTCTAAGGGTAAGCTAAGTATTTGATTGGTCCCGTACAACTAGTAAACCACCCTCCTCAAACTCAAGAACGAGCAGGAAAACATAGTGTTGAGAACAAGGACAATACTGGCTATCGAGATGCAATAATGACTCCACCAAACAACAATCAAAACAGTGGGAAAAGACCATACAAACGTCAGCGTGCAGGGTCAAGCCCTGGGAACTCTTCTGCATAGGAATGCCGAGGAGAACATGGAAGTCATAGAAGTCTGAACGACACAAATTGTAACACTTGTAATATTTCTGATAATGACATTAGTATTGATAATAAAAATGTTAATTGTACAAATGTTAATAATGTATTAAATATTATAGGTCTTAACTGTTGTGGGATTAAGAAAAGGTTGAACTATCTAGAATTTGAACAAATGATAAGGAAATATGACATAATATGCTTAGTTGAAACAAAAACTGACGACATTGACATAGTTAAATTAGAAGGGTATGAAATTCATATGAAAAATAGAAAGATTGTAGCTAAGAATAGATCTGGTGGCATTATACTCGGTTATAGACAAGAAATTGCAAGTAAAATAAAACCATTACATACAAATTCTAAATACGTTTTTTGGTTTAAAGTTTCTTCAGACTTAGTAAATCTAGATCAAGATATTATTTTTGGTATTGTCTATATACCCCCTGAAAATACTGTCTATTCTTCTCAAGATGCGTTTAGAGAAATAGAAAATGAATATAATAATGTTTCAATAAATTACAATTATATATCTCTAATTGGAGACTTTAACGGACAAACGGCAGACGAAGACGATTTCTTCTTTTCTTCAGAAAATCACGGATATGATGCAGCGCGATATATAGAAAATGATGTACTGACGCTTGACGAACTACAAATTCCGCGCAAAAGGAGTAGCTCTGACCCTAAAAAAAACGGGTATGGCAAAAAACTTTTAGATTTTTGTAAGGGAAATAACTTATTTATTGTAAATGGACGAATAGGGGATGACAGAAATAAAGGTAGATTAACATGTAACAATGCTAGCATAGTGGATTATTGTATTAGCTCTGTGTGTTTGTTAAAATATTTTTCAAATTTTGCTGAACTTGACTTTAGTCATTTTTATTCAGATGTTCATTGTCCACTTGAGATATCGATGTCGTGCTCAGCTTTTGAAAATGCTTTTGAAAATAATGAAAATATTAATCTTTACACACATTCTGAAAAAATACATAAATGGGATCAGGAAAAATGTTCAGAATTTCAGAACCAAATCGATCTCAGAAAAATTGAAGAATTGAAAAAGTTATTATATGAAGTTACAAGTATGAATTTAAATATTACTGAAGCTAGCTCGTCTGTCGACAAATTGAAAATTAATTCCTTACTAGATAATTTATGTAATATATTATTAAACTCTGCGAAATCCACATTTGGAACTTCTGAATATTCTAAAGTGAAACACACAGGAAAAAAGAAATTGGGGAAATTAAAGAAAGATTGGTTTAACGACGATTGTCACTTTGAGAGAAGAAACTTTAGAAAACGTAAGAGAATATTCCAAAAAAGTAGAACTAATGAAAATTTCGACGACTTCAAATTAGCAGAAAAGAGATATAAAAAAGTGATGGATGAAGCTATTCTTGATCACAGAAGAAAATTATCAAGGGAAATAAATAATCTGAAATCGAGTAATTCACAGGAATTCTGGAAATTATTGAAAAAGGGTAAAACTAGAGAACAACCAAACATTCCAATTGATAAACTATTTGAATTTTTCAAAACGTTAAACGAAAAACCAGATGCAGATCCCATAAATATTCCTTTATTAGACCCGGGTAATGTAAATGAACTAAATGAAAACATAAACATGAAAATTTCAAAAGAAGAAATACTTAAATGTATTAAAAAATTAAAAAACAATAAAGCCTGTGGGGAAGATTTAGTAATAAATTAATATATCAAATCAACAACAAATACATTTATAGACATTTATGAGCAATTATTTAATATTATTTTCGAAACGGGCATTGTTCCTGATAACTGGCTTATGGGTAATATAAAACCCATTTACAAAAACAAAGGTGATAAAATGGATCCAAAAAATTATAGGCCAATTACAATACTTAGCTGTCTCGGAAAACTTTTTACCGCACTCCTGAGTGAACGTCTTACAAAATATTCCGATGATTTTTTTATTCTAAATGAAAACCAATGTGGATTTCGGAAGGGTTACTCTACGCTTGATAACTTGTTTGTACTTTTTAACTTTTTTGAAATTCTCAAAAACAAGAAGAACAAAATGTTTTGTGCCTTTATTGATTTTGAGAAAGCATTCGACAAAGTTTGGAGAGATGGTCTTTGGTACAAGTTACTCTTAAATAACATGAATGGTAATATGTATAATATAACTGTAAATATGTATAGTGGTACAAAATCTTGCATTTCTTATAATGATTGTAAGTCAGAATTTTTTTCATGTAACAATGGAGTACGTCAAGGGGAAAATTATCTCCCTTTCTTTTTGCCGTGTTCATGAATGACCTTGAATCATACTTGACAAACTGCAATTTAAATGGATTACAAACGATTTCTAATGAAATTGAAACCCAACTTGGTATATATCTGAAACTTTTTGTAATTTTATATGCTGATGATACTGTACTCATGGCAGAATCATCAACTGATCTTCAAAATCAACTAAATTCATTCCAAGATTATTGTTCTATCTGGAAGCTTAAAGTGAATACAGATAAAAGTAAAGTTATGGTTTTTTTCCAGAGGTAAACTCCCAAGGAATCTTAATTTTTCATTAAATGGAGAAAAACTAGAAATAGTAAATAGTCTTAATTATTTAGGAATAGAATTATCCAGGACTGGTAACTTTAAAAGAGCAAAGCAATCTATAGCTGGCAAGGCTACTGTTGCGTATTACAAAGTATTAAAAAAGAAAACATGGTCTTTCAGTAAAGATTCAACTTGATCTATTTGATAAGATGATTAAGCCAATTTTACTCTATGGATGTGAGGTATGGGGTTTCAGTAATAACGATATAATTGAAAAGGTACATTTAAAATTCTGTAAATTACTACTTCATTTAAAATCATCTACACCATCATATATGATATATGGTGAACTTGGGAGATATCCTTTGGAAATAGACATAACAGGTAGAATTATATCATTCTGGGCTAAATTGCTATTTGGAAAAGAGTTAAAATTGTCAAAAATAATTTATAATTTATGTTATTGTATGTCAATCAAAAACGTGGAACATTTTACGTGGCTAGATAATGTTAAAAAAAATCTAAATGAATGTGGATTCGCGTATATTTGGAACACACAAACCTTTGTTGACCCAAACTGGCTTCGACTTACAATTATTAGAAACCTACAAGATCAATTTGAACAATATTGGCATTCTTTATTAGATAATGCATCAAAAGCTATAAATTACAGATTGTTTAAAGATTATTTTGGCATGGAAGTATACTTTGATATTTTAGATAACAAAAATGTTGTAGAGTTATGCAGATTTAGAACAACAAATCATAAATTACCTATTGAAATTGGAAGATGGAATAACACCAATAGAAATAACAGAATGTGTACGCACTGTAATAAAAATGAACTCGGTGATGAATTTCACTATATTTTAGATTGCCCATTCTTTGAACAAGATCGAAACATCTATATACCAAAGTATTACTACAGTAGGCCAAATGTTTTAAAATATAAATTACTGTTATCTTCCAAAAAGAAATCAGAACTGATAAAACTAAGTAAATTCATTAATCACATAAATAAAACTGTATGTACTCCGGCTTAACCTACTGAATTGTTCGTCTCTGTACATTTCTTCATTACTTACGTACTTAGTATAACATGCTATTGTATATTGTATATATTGTACATAAGTATTTCTCTATACCTTGTCAAATTATGATGGTTTATTGAGAATAAAAGATACATAAAATATATATAGGGTTCAGCGCTGAAACTATTTCTTTCTACACACATGGATTCCCTTTGGGATAATATCCATGTGTTAATTAATCATTAAAGACAAGAAACGTACTCGGGTGGCTTGTGACGTTATATTACGACAATACTAATTAAGACCAGTATTATCTAGCTTTGTAATTTACAATTATGACGAAGAGTGACACATATCTCTTAATTAAACCCAAAACTAAATTGGCCATAAAATATTTCATTACTTAACGATACTTCGTTGTGAAAGTTTCGCATTCTGAAGAATTGTTTTCGTTTGCTTAAAGGTCATTGAAATTGATGTGAATGTATAAAAATAGATTTAACAGTGTCTTATTTTAGACTTGGTACATGTAAAATTGGTCATAAAATAATTCATTCCTTAAATGACACTTCTTTGTGAGAGTTTCGTATTTTTAAGAATTGTTTTTGTATGTTTAAAGGTCATTGAAATTGATGTGAGAGAATAAAAATACCAAGATCTTGTTCTTCTTAAGATCACCTGGTAGATCTATTTTCATCATTTGCAAACTGATTAAAGGTCTGTATTATGAACTTTTAACATTCTCTAAAAAAAAAAGCTCAAAGGAAACATGCCTGACATTTACCTGCTGTTTCTTTTGGGAAAATTGTATATACAGAAATTTGTCTATGGTAACACAATCACAAAATTAGAAGCAAAAGGCTTTTAAACGGCTGAAATGCGATATACTATATAATAATATAATAACTTTATTCTCTAAACCAATGTTACAAAGGTTACAGAATGAGAGAGTTCAAATTGATACAACAAAGTAAATACATATCATTACATCAATTATCAACATTATAGGTGTACATGGAATACAAATTATGAACAGAATGCTTAAACATTAAATATAAATGATACTAATACTAACAGAGGTGTGATGGGGGGTTTTTCAAGGAAAACTAATTTTCTTATTTATTATATCAATAAGTTTACATAATTTGCGAATAGTTTCAGGTTTCTTTTTGTTAAATAATGATGACAGTTTTAATGTGTTTGGCCTGTTGAAAAAATATTCTGGAATTAGATTTTTTTCTTTCAGTTGCAAAATTTGGACACTGTAATACATAATGAAATTCGTCATCAATCTCGCGAGATAGACATAGCTGACACAGTCTATTGTGTCTTTCTACATTTATCCAGCGTCCTACTTCAATCGGTAATCTATGATTAGATGTTCTAAATCTACAAAAAGTAAACCTATTTTTGTCGTTTAAGACGTCTAAATATTTTTCAAATCCAAAATTTTAGAGATATCTGTAAAGTAGAATGCCAATTTTGTTTGAACTGGTCAGTTAATCTCAGCTTAGTGCTTTCAATTAACCTTTTATGGCTAATAAAATTTTGAGTATGCCAAACGTTTGAATATCCAGTCATCAAGTATTGACTTAACAAAATTAATCCATGAAAAAGTATTATTTCCATGAGTTTTCAAATACAGTAATCTATTGATCAGACTGAGATGATAAGTTTGATTGCTTCCCGTCAATTAATTTCGACCAGAATGACAAAATTTTCAACTTTACTGTTACATTCAGAGGGTATCTACCAAGTTCACCATATCACATAACATTTGGTGTTGAAGTTTTCAAATTAAGCAACAGCTTACAAAATTTTACATGTAGTTTTTTCTAATATGTCCATATTTTCGTATCCCCATATCTCTGATCATTAGGTTAACATTGGTATAATTATTTGATCAAGCAAATCCAATTGACAACTTACAGATAAATTATGTACTCTTCCCTTGTTTAGAATGTCATACATAGTTTTAGAGGCCTTGTCCGCAAGATTAATTTTATTTTTCTTGAAAGATCCTGTTCTTTGAAACATTGTACCCAAGTATATGAATTCACTTACTATTTCTAATTTCATATTATTCATTTTAAAATTAAAATTTATCGGTAACCTCCCCTTTGAAAAAAGCATGACTTTGGATTTGTTTATGTTTACTTTTAAGTTCCATTTTT
Organism: Bathymodiolus septemdierum; assembly: GCA_963383655.1. Taxonomy (NCBI): domain Eukaryota; kingdom Metazoa; phylum Mollusca; class Bivalvia; order Mytilida; family Modiolidae; genus Bathymodiolus; species Bathymodiolus septemdierum. The sequence continues at coordinate 11,283,914 of OY726522.1, forward strand.
CACAATATTCATAAAAATAATTTAACTCTGACTGCAATTCTTCGGCTGACTCTGCCAAAAGTACTGTATCGTCGGCATAAAGAATAGTGAATAATTTCACATAAATTTGTAAATCGTTTTCAAAGTCTTCGGAAATGCTTTTAACGCCCTGCGCATTTTTGTTTGTCAAAAAAGTCTTCAAATCATTTAAATATAATGCGAACAAAAAAGGGATAAATTGTCACCTTGTCTAACACCGTTTAAACATGGGAAGAAATTTGTAACAGAATGGTTCTTGATTTTATATAATTATACAAATTTACAATTATATGGTACATGTTACCCTTTATATTACACATATGTAACTTGTACCACAAGCCCTCACGCCACACAGTATCGAAAGCCTTTTCTAAGTCTATAAATGCACAGAAAAGTTTCTTTTTTTTCAATTTAATTCAATACGAAATGCTACGGTCATCATCACGAACTCGTTGACCGTTATGAAATATCAATTTCTCAAATGGCAATGTATCTTTTCCTGATTTGTTTCTTTATTCTATCACGGACAATACTTTTACCGATCTTGACTTGGTTGTTTTATAAGGAACAGGAACTACTTATCCTTCGTGAGTACTTGGGTTCTTTTCCGAGTGTATGGTAGAGTCCGTATTGTTCATCTGTTTAGTTTTTTGTGTTGTTTTTTCTTTTTTTCCATTCGTTCTCTTTCATGTGCCCAATGTTGCTTGTGTTTCTGGATTTTCCATTATTGATTGTCCTTTCGGTGTTCTCTAACTTGTCTTTAAAACAACAAAAGGTTTCAGGACTTGCATGTCCAACTTAGATATAATACTTGAATAAGCATGTCTAACAGTATATTATATACTTTACTTTACGTACAACGATGACATTTATATTTAATTTCGGGGGCCTCCTGGACTTTATCGGATTAACATCTACCTATGCAATCAAAAAAGTGTTTATTTCCATTTCGTGGTGAGATGTACTTCACACATGTTTGTATATTGCTGACAGTAACATAGATTTATGTTTCACTTAATAAGTTATACAATCGGGATCTACTTTTTGTTTGTTTTTTTGTTTTTTGTTTTGTTTGGATGTTTGTTTTTGGGTTGTATCTCTCAGTTGATCCGATATTTCAGAGCTTGTGGTTCCTATCAGGATTTCCTTGATAGAGGGTTGTTGCTAACAAGGAGGCTACTGAACATAGTGGTTAAATTGAAGTCATCACTTCGAAAGTTTTACGGTCGCTACCATGACTTGGTTTTATGTTATGGAATATTTGTGTGACAAATGACCACGGATATGTTCCGTTTGTCGTAAGCACTTCCCGGTCCTTTCCTCATTCATGACATATCCCCGGGTTTGTAACTAGATTAACACGACGGGTGTCACTAGTGTCACTGGTTTTTGAATGGGCTTCGCTTTACTCAATCTTTAGTTTTATGTGCATGTTTTGTAAATTGTTGTTTGTCTTTTTCCCCTTTTTTGACTTGTGTTGTCTGTTCTTCTTCGATTTGCGGATTCTGATTACCGCTTTGGTATCTTCAAGCTCTTCTTAATGTATCGTTTATGTATTTATAGAATAATTCAATAAATTTAGCCGTAAGATCAGATCCACAGCAGTGCAAAACATATATCTGCTTTTTTTAATACCACAAATATTTCCTAATGAAAGTTCACGAAAACAAAACTGGAGAATAAATCATATTGAGGGGGCGCTGAGTGGGGAAGAAATATATTGCAATTATAACTATATAGCAAGTGGAAAATAGTAATTTGTCTTATATTCTAAGAGTACAATTCTATCAGACAGCCGTTTCCGTATTTCTTGATTTGTTTGTGGTCTTGGCTGTAAAATGAAATTAAGGAAGCAACAATCTTTGAATTTAAATAGACACGCATACAACAAACTTCAAAGTTGAAGTAAAAAACTAAACTTTATCACACTGTCAGAACAGCTCTAAAATAATTCAACTGTAAAATTATAGAAAGAGGCAAAGTCTATACCTCTAACATATTTAAATTCGTTCAGTGTTTGTAAAAACCACGTATCCAATTAAATGAGGATAAATAAAGGATCCCTGGTTAAAACAACACACAATGAGTGTCTATTATAGTAAAGTAGTTATATAGGATTATATAATATACAAAAATCCACCTACTATTTCAATTGATATTAAAACCGTTCCTATTATTGATATAATTTTCTACAAATCTCACCGATTTTAAAAATAATTTTAGCAAACTAATATTCCCAGACAAAACTTAAAATGGCTTAAAATATCAAATATGAAGAAGTCTCGTTTAATTGATTGTGACTCAACATTTTCGACTGAACTGTTTCTACTAATTTATATGTCATAACAGATAAAAGCAGAGAATTTTAAAACAATATTCCATTGTTTAAGAATCAAAATAATAATCAATCAATTATGTTATAATTCACAGAAATTTTAAAGAACAAATTGAGAATAACTGATAATTGAGTGTAGGCATGTGAAAAAACATGAATTACGGTACGTTTCTCAAAAGGAGTGTTTGATTTTGGTTTCTTTTGCTTTATTCATTCATTCTCCAAGCGTGTTTTTTTGTAATATGTCATCAACATTAACAACCAATGAAAAAACGAGATCATCCCCTTAGACATATATATAGTAAAAAAACATAGATATATAATTTAGTACGCATGAAGAAATATACCAAAGTACCTAAACAGGGTAGCCAAATGTCTTTGTGCTATTATTATTGTAAACATTTCTTCAATATCTACCCACATCACTTGGTAACAATGATTTAAATCTCTGCTTTCTTGGTCTGGAGCTTCATTATCAAATGTTGACATTCAGTATAAAATAGACCGTCTCGATATGGAAGTTCTTTATTTCAACAAAGAAACAAATAGCAAAATGTACACCGCCTGTTGCTGTGGGGTCTGTGTTGTTTACTTTTGAGTTTTCTGTGTTATGTTTTGTAAATCATTGGGGGGGGGGGGGGGGGGATTGGTAGGGGGGGTCTACTTTTTTTTTCTTTTCCTCATTTGGCCATTGTATTGAATGTCGTTCAACTTATCGCTACTAATTACCCCTTTGTATATCTTCAAACAACTTCTACCCACTTTAACTCATACCACATACTACTATGACAGTTAAATCAGAAAGGAATAGAATGTGAAAAGACAATGGGAGATAATCCATATAAACTTCCGGTCATATTTAAAGGTTAAGGAACAATCTTTTTATTTTTGCTATTTTACCCACAGTTACAGTCATGTCTTCGGGTTTTTATGTTTGGGTACCATCATTTCCTAATTTTTAACAAGAGTTTTACCTGTTTACTGTAAAAGAAAACTCCAATTTATTATTAATACCAAGTTTCGTGATTTCTGGGATATGTGTAGGTTTTATTGTTTCGTATTTTCTGATATCTATGTTTCGCTGGGGTTTAAATTCGTGGATTGAATGACTGATGAAATCAACGTAACATGATGGATGTCTCTAGTGGAGCAGTAACTGCTTACCCTTCCGGTGTACCTGAGTTCATCCCCGGTGTTTAGTGGCGTTCGTGTTGCTTGATCTTTAGTTTTTTTGTATAGTGTTTTGTAGATAGTTGTTTGTCCTTTTTTTTTTGCCCATTACGTTTTCTGTTCTTTTGTTCTTCTTCAGGCCATTGTGTTGTCTATCCTTCTTTGATTTACGGATGTACGGATTCTGATTACACCTTTGGTATCTTGAAACTCTTCTTAATATATCCTAGTGGCGTAATGACTTCATAGTATTATAAAACAAAGACGACAAAAACAACATGAATAGTTTAACAGTAGATCGAGGGTATAATATTATACGGATTATCTCATTTGATAAACCAAATAATCCAGTCGTTATATTACCTCCCGCTGTTCGCTAGTACCGATAGAGGGCGCAGTATTATTCGAGTTACTCATTTGATGATTCAGGTGATTTATCATTAATCGTCGGAAATAATATTACAGATGCGTCAGATGATTTAATAATCATCGTCGGAAATAATATTATGTACCTATTTATTGTACACTAGGATACTTTTTTTTATAGCAATGGAAAGTATTTTATTTTAAAGTATTTACCGTAACATAAAATTTAATATTAAATTTTTTCCACCGGATAAAATTTCAACCGGAAAAAATTATGTCTTACACAACGATGCTTGTTTCTGCCTTTTCAGTAAAGTTTTATAGTTTTTTTTTATTTTCTTTTTGACATTGCATGGTATTCTCCATATACATATATTGCAAAAATAAAATAATAAAAACAGAGAGGGTATCGAGGGTGTCAATACTATTGTGGTTATATTCATGATGATAGCTGGCTAACCGAGAATAACTCATGTAAAAAGATGGTTCTCCGGATGGGGGAGGTTTTAACACATAAAATGGCCCAGTAGTGACCACTCCTGTCAGTCTTATTAATTAAGAGCTGCTACGAATTGTGTTTTACAGATAAAGGGTGTGACATTCTCCAACAAGAGACACTCAGTTACCCCCCACCCCCTCCCCCTTACTAGGGTGAGTTGTATAGTTTATTGTCCTTTTGTCCTTTTTCTTTTGACCATTGTGTTGTCTGTTCTTCTTAGATTTACAGATTCTGATTACCCCTTTGGTATCTTCAAACTCTTCTTGTTCGTCACGCACAATTATCTGAGAGCTGTTTTGGAGAGGTTGTACTAAATAGGACAAATGCGAGGAGAAATGTTTTGAAGATATCGATATTTTAACCTTATTTATTTTATTATGCTTTAATGGTTCGTCGCAATAAATTTTAACTAAATAACATCTTCATGATGTCTTACAATTTAAATACTATATTCAATAGTTTTAAAGGATTAAATGTAATGGTCCATGAAATTACTAGCAATTAGTTTGATTTTAAGCTTTGATTTTCAATCTATATTGTACATCTATTGTCAAATAAAGAAGAGATGATAACTGATATTGAACCATTCCTCTAATGAGAACATTTAGAATGTGATACATCAATTTTAATTATCAGAACAACAAAATATGTCTTATCTTATTATTTCAAGGCACATCTACGTCTTATAGAAAGTGTAAGTTGCTATAAATGTGAAAAGGTAGCTGTTGAGTACAACCAAAGTGGTCGTAGTAGAGAACAGCACGCACAAGATTTAACAAAGACGAGCATGGAATGACATTTAATTATACTACAGTTATTGCTCAAGTAGTATAAGGACCCTCGAGAAATAGACACACAAAGACATTATTAATTCACACCTGTAACACTGACATTTAAACAAACACTCATTTATACCATGTTCTACTATTGATTGGAATTCCTTACCTGAAGCTACAGTTACCAGCAAAACAGTGAAGGACAGATTTAAGGCAGCTCTCCTGAAGCGCGACTCAGAACTTACATGCGTACACACCCCTGAAGGACTTTTACTCAGAATTGAGTTAATCTTCAGTAACCATACAGATACAGATATAGATACAGACAGTTTGAAGATAAGAAAGAGACAACCAGAAGTCGTACAGACAATACAATGGCCAAAAAAAGATAAACAAGTATCTCCAAAACGCTACACAAACAACTAGATATTAGGCAACACGAACCCAACTAAACACCGGAGGTGAAGCGAGGAAAAAGCCAAAATCAGTCGATTGACAACTTATATTTTAAATCATTGTAAAGAAAGGTAGTTTCAAATATTTTGGAAGATTTGTTTTTGGTTTAAAGTGACAAAATCATTATCTATAAAAGTAATGATCAATAGTTGGATCAAGGTAATTGATATTATAACATGCACATTAAGATCATTTTCACAAACCTAATATGATTAACTGGTCTCAGATATAAATAAAGGTATAAAGGTACCAGTTTGTTAACCTTTAAAAATCTTTTCTGGAGTTTGTGCAGATATAGATGATACCGATGATCCTGTAACAGACTTACTTGGTCAATTGCGTGAAACACAAGAAAATGATAGTGGTTTAAATGAGTCGGATTTAACGGCCATAGAAGTAATAAATTTATTACTGCCTGCAGTGAATGTAATCACGTCAAAAACTGTTGGTAAATATATCAAAAACCAGGATGTGAAAATTAACACTATCTGCTCTGTTGTTAGACAAAACACTTATGCTATCGATAAACAAAACCAATATAGCAGAAGGGAAAATATTCGTATAACTGGACTACCAGAAAATGATTTTAAACAGTTATGTGGGAAAATGGGAATCGAGGTCAAAAAGGAGGACATTGTAGCATGTCACAGGGTCCGTGACCCTGGAAAGAAGAAACCACGCACCTTAATTGTACGTTTTGTGTCGACGAACTTAAAATTTAAAATTTTTACGAATAAAAAGAAGTTACAAGACTGTCCGGAGTTGAAGAAAGTGTGGTTTATATTTGTTCGATGGTTTTAGAAGAGAAGAGTCTTTTAAAGTGATAAGTTTGCGACTTACAATGGACGGACGATGGACGCCAAGTGATGACAAAAGCTCACATGCCCTTGTTTCTGGTGAGTAGAACGCAGGCGGCTAAAGAGTTGATGATTCTATTTGTGAATTTGATAATGACAAAATTCCTTTTCAGAATTGTCGGGTTGTTTATTTTTACCACTGACATTGCACATATCAAAATTCACTACTTGCAGAAATGGCGATGCAATACATACCAATCAAATTTATTTATGTATTTTCAAAATCTACATTTAAGATGATATCAAAATAGTATAACAGAAAAAATACATACATCATATTGCTATAATGTCAGATTTTAAATACGATTAAAATGGCTACTGTCCTTCACATGACCCTTCATTCGAAGTTTTTCATGATAACAATATTTCTTTTAAATCGTCACTGTAATGCTTTTTTCAGTTTCAAAGCTTAAAATGAAAAAAATATTCCATATTATTTCTTTTTAAGCAGGCTGCAATAGCGACAGCAATCAGACTCCTTAAACAAGGAACAACATTTACAAAATGTATTCTTAAAGAAGGCATATCCTTTTCCTATATTTCTAGAACGTGGCGACACGTATTCAATTGAACACAAGAGACAACAAGCAGGGTACTTGTCATCTTTACAACACCGACAACTATTAGATTCCACTTTAATGTAATTTGATAGACGTTTACGATTGCTTTGACGTTGCAATGCACTTCGTTTTCCTTGTTCTTGGGGCCAATTGTATGGCAAGTTAAAGCCTTCCCATCCACGTTTCAGTTGGTCCAATGTTTCACGATTGATAATACCATTTCCGAAGTCTATCCCCAAAGCCTCCCAAGCACGTTTAGTTGCAGTACGTCCAGTTTTCACCCATGGTAAATCCCATGCTTCCCAACCTCTTTTATCTGCTGTACCCAAGGATTCCCGACTTCTTTTATCTGGCGGGCCCCATGCTTCCCAACCTCTTTTAACTGCTGTATCTAAGGATTCCCGACTTCTTTTATCTGGCGGGCCCCACGCTTCCCAACCTCTTTTGTTTGCCGTATCCCATGCGTCCCGACCTCTTTTGTTCCATGCCTCCCAGCCTCTTTTATCTGCCATAACCAAGTTTTCCCGATCTCTTTTGTCTATCGTATCCCAAGCTTCCCAGCCTTTTTTATCTGCTGTATCCCACGCTTCCCAGCCTCTTTTGTCTGTCTTGTCCCAAGCTTCCCTGCCTCTCTTGTTTGCCGTACTTGACGCATCACTATGATCTTTTGAACCTTGGGTATTAGCCAATTCTTTTAAAATCTCATTTGTTTCCTGGCCAAAGGCGTCAACCATTGTTGCTGAAAGTAAAGCGCATAATTATTATTATTTTCTTTAAATGTCGGTTCTATAAATTCTGATTGTCGCAATAAAAAATAGATATTTAATTAAGTGCACGCGAAGCGTTTCGGGAATAACCTTATACGGGTATATTGAAAGACAAAAGATCGGAAAATCAAATAATTAAAAAATTATGGGAAGAACAAACTCAAAGGGCATAAACATGATAATTAAAATCGACTAATGTCACATATAACTGAAAAGGGGGAGGGGGGCTTAATTACATTATTTAATAACTGCAAATTTCAATAATAAATACATCTAATAAACAATTTCAGTTCCGAAGCACTGACACCGGGCGGATGATGCACTCGAGTACTAATAGTCCACCAAGCAGATGTTTGCACCCAGTGATAGTAATAGTGAAAGAAGATATATAAGTAGTGCATACGACCGTTAAAAATCAAAAGATTGGAAAGAATTATAATTTAAAAGTCAAAATAGTCATATATCAAATTTTTTTCAATTGGCTTACAGCATTAATATTACAAATGTAATCAAAAATCACATGTAAATCATATGCATCTAGATATTTCAATACAAATTTTATAAATATGAATTAAGACAAATGAACTGCATATGAGTAAATGTAATTATATTTCTTTCAGGTAAAATAAATAATACGTTCGTAAACAACAGCTTGATAGAAAAGTTTCATGATACCAAAGGGAATAGTCAGAAAATATGATATTTATGATAAAAAAATTATAGCAAACATTTATTTTCCCTAAGCTTAAGAATGTGAATGAATTAACAAACAAAGCTGACTTTTTTGAATGAATACTTTGTCAAATATGATGAAGGCTTATGGTTTTTAACGTCACTTTCAACAATATTTCAGTTATTTCGTGACGGTCAGTTTTATTGGTGGAGGAAGAAGAACAGACAACACAATGGCCAACAGAAAAAGGACAAAGGGACAAACAACGATATACAAAACACTGCACAGAAAATTAAAGATCGAGTAATGCGAACCCCACAAAAAACCAGGGAGATACCTCAGGTGCCCTGAAATGGTAAGCAGTTCCTGCTCCACTAGTGGCACCCGTTGTGTTAACCTAGTTACAAACCCGGTGATAAGTCATGAATGAGGAAAAGTCTCGGATTATTGATTGAGTCGGAAAGTATGCATTGCACTGTGTCACAAGCGTTCAAATTGATATTTTATTTTTGTATCGTGCATGTTGATATTCAAAGACTGAATAATTACTTTCAGTCTTATCCTATGTATACAATGCAAAAAATAAATTTTATATTAAATTTCCAAATGCCTTAACTGTCCTCGATACCGGTATGATCTTTGCACTTTAGACGTCTCATGACATAGCACTATCAATGATATTTTTAAATTATCATCCGTTATATAGAATTCATTATTCCATCGAATACTCTGCTAATTAGAAATGTAGCTTCTATCACGAACTGCTAGATATATTTATGATTTTTAAGATGATGGCTTAAAAGAAATTGTAACTTTTCAAGCTAACTTTAAAAACCTTTTCTATATCTGCAGATTTTAAAGAGCATTGTTTAAAAACAATTGTAGCTTTTCAATTTAGCTTTGTTTTTTAAAACCTTTGAATGTTTCCTAGTTTTTTAATATAATGGTTTAAAAACCTTAGCCGATTTTGGCTATCCTTTTTAGGCCCTTTGGTTTTAATGCTACCAAACCTTTGAATTATTCGGCTTTCTAATCTTTCGATTTTGAGCGTACCTGATGAGGGTTATTCCAGAAACGTGTCGTGCACACTAAATTTGACATCTACGTTTTTATTAATACAAATTGTAGCTTTTCAAGCTAACTTTTTAAAAAAAACTTGGGCATATGTCTAGTTTTTTTTAAAGAAAATGATTTAAATCTAATTTGTAGCCTTTCAAGCTAATATTAAAAACCTTTTCCATATTTCTATAGTAATCTTACTTTTTATCTTGCTATAAAACCCCACTTTATTGCATTTTTTAAGGTATGTCATTTTCTAAAAGACGGGTAGCTATTTTAAAAGGCTAAGATTGAATTGCATGCTAAAATTGTTTAGATATATTGTTTTATTTGAATTGCACTGCTTTTCCTCTAGGCGGGATTCTGCCTCCTAACATTTCCCCAACAATTATACTAATGAATGTGACTGCTACAATCAATAGACTGAACTGTCATCTTGTATAAACTGATCACATGTTGTCAGTAAAGCTGACCAAGACGTTCTTTCAAGTCCAACGTGTGAAAAGCAACAAATTTTGCAAATTACAGGATAATATTCTCAGACTCAAGCCAATGTTCAGAAGGGAATACCAGTATTGATTATTTTCTTTTCATAAATTGTTAATTGCTTCCGCATGAACCTTGCTTTTATATTTGGATTATTTTTTATCGCAAACTTTGATTTATTTATATAATTGTAATGTTCGTGTATTTCTTAAACGCAGCTGTGATTTATTAATAAAGTATCATTCACTATAAAACAAATGTAAGAGAACTCACTTAGAGGAGATGGCTTTAATTTCGATTATACCTAAAAATGTCATAAAGATCAATTTGATTATAAGAGTAAGATGGCGGGTGTTCATGGCAGGAACTACTTATCCTTCGCAATCACCCGAGTTCAACCCCGATATTTTTGGTGGGGTCCATGTTGCTCATGTTTTTAGTTTTTTGTGTTGTCCTATTATGTGTCTTTACGTTCTGAGTTCCGCGTTGTGATCTCCGTTACGATTTCCGCATATAAACGATGTTCGGTACGTCTTTACCTCCAGTTGTTTGTAGGAGGACTCGTGTCTTGTTTGTAGGAGGACTCATGTCTTGTTTAATGGATACAAGAAAATCAAAATGCGATGTATTTCATTCGTTCTAGGCTATTTACGTATGATATTATGAAAACTTTCAACTGCAATTAGTATGAAACATCGAATATTGGCTACTTTTAGTACAAACCAAAAAAATCAATTTGAGAGACTGTATGCCTTTAAGTTGTACACCTTCTGTCTGATCTACTTTTCTTGTTGATGACGTATTAAAACAATGTTCAATTCGTCTTTACCTCCAGTTGTTTGTAGGAGGATTCATGTCTTGTTTACGTTGTTTGTTTTTGTTTACGTGTAGTGGTGTCCGGCATTTGTATTGTTGTTTTGTTTTTCTTCGCCCTGTGTACCGTACCCTATGTGGCCAGTTTCTCTGCATTGTCCATTTTTAATTGCCCTTCGGTATTATATAGCGTTTATTTGAGCGTATATTGTTATGGGGAATAATTGTTGTTGGCATTCTGATATTATCTTAAATATATGCCACCAACTAAAAAAATAAAACTAATTAAGAATTATGGCTATGCTATAACTGAAGCATATGTAAATAAACTGTAATAAGTATTCCTCCGTTATATTTATTTGAAATTCTAGCAATCTCAAATAACTGTATCGCATACTTTTGTTATTTTGTTCAATTAGCTATATATTTGAGTTGCTTTATAGATACTATAATTATTCTTGTATGTAGTTTCCGCAAATTGCAGGCTTGTAAAAAAAAGAATTATATACATAATGGGCTATACACTATTAATACAAAAAGTAACACATTAACGTCAAGTAGACTGACAACGGCAATCATTTAGATGCAGGGCCAATCATTCCTGAAATTGCTAAAAATAATAATAAGTGTTAGGGTTCTGGTGTTTAACGCCACTCACAGCAATACTTCAGTTATATCGTGGAGGTCAGATTTATTGGTGGAGGACACTCGAGTTCCAGGAGAAAACCTCCGTCCTGACAAACTTTATCACATAATGTTGTATCGTGTACCTGAGCGGGATTCGAACTCACAACGTTAGTGATGATAGGCACTTATTGCATATAAATTCAACTAGCATTATTTTAATTAGTATAAATCTGAAAATAAATTATGTTGCAGAACCGCAAAGAATATTGTACTAAGGTTCGACAATGCAATGTTGAAAAAATAAATTGCTGATCAGAATGTTAACAAGGTAAAGTAAAAGGCACAAGAAGAATCGGAAAGCAACAGTCAGAAAACCGAAAACAGTAACATATATATTTGCAATCACTGTGAAGTACTAAAATTTATGATAAACGGGATGACTTCAATTTTAAAATCATAAATTTTCCAAATATGTGCAGCAATATACCAGCTTCTCCTGCATATGATGTTTACATCTCGCAATTGATTCGTTATGCAAGGGCCAGTAGCAATTATTCTGATTTCTTGAAACGTCATATTTATCTGAGAAACAGGCTACTGGACCAGGGCTATAAAAAGATTCGCCTTATTCGATCTCTTAAAAAGTTTATATTCCGATACCAAAATCTTGTCGAAAAATATTCTGTCTCTGCAGAGACGATAATAAACGATGGATTTTCATAAAGTAAATATGGAAAATGTATAAAGATAAGGATTAAGTAATCGTGGTTTAGACATGACGTCATTCAACATCTTATTTGAAATCAAATTGTGTAAGAAGATGACCGTTTAGTTAAACCGTTCTGCAGAGACGATAATAAACGATGGATTTTCATAAAGTACTGCGTTGACTACTATTATACCTATTTTGTCCCAGTATTGTTAAAAATGTTGTCATAGAGACAACCGGAACCTTTTAACCGTAATGAAAGCGGAAGGTTTGGCGCCATAAAATCTGATTCAACCCACCATTTCTTTGGAAATGCCTGTACCAAGTCAGGGCCATTGCGGTTTTCCCAGTTTTCCGGTTGTAGACTGATTTTGTCTATTTGTTGACTTATGAGTTTTGCCTTTCCCTTTGGAAGATTGCTCGGTGTTCGGTAATTTTGTTATTACCCTTATTCATTATTATTCGTGGAATAACAATTTTCGCGTACTGTATCAATCCAAATAGGGGCCCTCGTGGTAGTGATCTTATTTTAGTTGGATTTAAGACTACATATGCAATCAGTGCCGATCACCACTAAAGTTGTGAGTTCGAATTACGCTCAGCCACAACATTATGTGATAAAGTTTGTCGGGTCAAACCAAATACTATAAAGTTGGTATTCGTTGCTTCTTCACTAAGCACTCATCATTAAGGAGAAAGAACAAAGACTGGTTGGCTCAGAATCAGGATAATGTGTCCGAGTGTGGCGACATGTCTGTCCACGGACTGTTATTTTAGTGAGCTAGAACTATAAAAATTCAAGTAAGCGTGTTGGTCTAGTACAAAGTGGACATCGTCATCGTCTCGTTAAATATAACTTGTTCTCACCATGACATAGCTGAAAAAAATGTCCATTTAGCGTTAAAAACAATCACTTACTCACTCATTCACTCACTCATGTCAGAACAAATTGGAATACTGGGTCTTTAAAACAGTAATAACATTTAGTTCATGGTACCTGTAGCCTTGGTCAAAACTGTTTTCCGATAAATACGAGATTGATGCAATTAAAATTCGATAAATTATAAATAATGGTAAAATTCATCAATTCGAGAAAAAAAAATTAATAAACCGCATAAGATGGTGCTAAAGAAACATAGTCGTCAAGAAGGGAAATTGTCTATAGGAAATGAAACATCACATATTTTACCATAAAAGCGTGAGTACAATTTACATAAAGAGAAAAAACAGAAGGTGCAGTATTACTGAGAAAAAACTGATGAAGAATATGTTTAACTATACAAGTTCCAAAGCAAAACAGTAATATTTGGATCACATTAAATGGCTAAATCCCGGTTACATATATGTGCCTGTACCATCGTATGACATAGACTTATATTGAATTCCGTCATTGTCATTTTCATGTTGAAAACGTTATCGAGGATAGCCATAGCAACTATTAGTTTTGTGTTGTTGTAGTTTTGTTATATTGTCAATCAATTTGTTAAACTTTTTTAATATCAACAAAAAGTTCCCATTGGAATTTCATCAGTTTAATTGCTTTTCAACTCGAACATAAATGTTATCTAGTGAAACTTTAATAGCGTAAAAATGTCGTCTCTAATCCAATATCAATATTTATTACGTCACGTCACTGAAATAATAGTACTTGTTACAGCATACGTAACGACAGTTTAATTACCGAATGTCATTTCATTAACTATGTTTGTGTGGACGAGAGGTAGAAAATTTGTATATGCCAACAGAAGTTAGTAAAGTTTCACGATATCAATGGAGTAATAACAAGCCGTGAATCAAAGATGGAAAAACAACACGATGTCTGAAATAAACAGGACAAAAGAACAAACAATGATCTACAAAACACTACATAGAAAACTTAAGTTTGAAAGAAGAGTTTGAAGATACCAAAGGGTTAATCAGAATCCGTAAATCAAAGAAGGACAGAAAACACAATGACCAGAAGAAAAAGGACAAAAGGACAAACAATGATCTACAAAACATTACACATAAAACTAATATTAGCAAATAAACGACCTTAACTAGAAATATACAATTGTATAGGTAATTTGAGGCCACAGGAAACTAAAAAGTGGCACACTTCATACAACAGATTATGTCTCCTTTGAAATATAAATCTGTTTCCAGTTTAATTGAGAAAGTGATTAATAAATCGACCTTGAAATGCAGGAATAAATACAGTTTCATATAAATCGAAATAGTCATCGCTTGTTCAATTTAATTAAAATACTATATGCACAATGAACGATATACCGACGACTGACTGCTGTTTCTTATTATATCAGTCAAGGTTCTCAGACTGAATCCAGCATCCAGAATATATATATATATATATATATATATATATATAAATAAACGTCTGAAAAATGTCGGATCGGAAACAAGTGTTAACGATACTGTGCAAACAAACACAAATGATAAATAAACGTCTAACATGTTAGCACAACGATTTCAAAAAAAGATGTTAAAATGTAACAAAAATAACTATGAGTCTACAAAAAGACTATAATTATAATTAAATCGACGGATATTTTGCTTGACCGACAAGCTTCATCAGCGTCTGTAATCTGATTTGAAAAATTGTCACGTGACCATCAGTTATCGTGACGTATACGAGTCAACACTTTGTGTCGCCGGGGCACTCGTTGGATGACATTGGCAGATCAAAAATTTATATCATTGACCACAATTCTGATTTCCTGAAACGTCATCTTCATCTGAGAAACAGGCTACTGGACCAGGGCTATAAAAGATTCGCCTTATTCGATCTCTTAAAAAGTTTATATTCCGATACCAATATCTTGTCGAAATATATTCCGTCCCTGCAGAAAAAATTATAAGCGATACATTTTCATATAGTGAAAATGTATAAAGATAAAGAAGTCAAATATGTCAAGAATTTTTTTTGTCAATGTGTGACGTAAAAATATTTTTGACATTTACGTCACCGAATATGGTACTGCTTTGACAACTATTTTACCTATTTTGTTCCTGTATTTAAATACTGTTACAGTGACAGCCGGAACCTTTGAACCGTAATGAGAGCGGGAGGTTTGGCGCCTTAAAATCTGATTCAACCCACCATTTCTTTAGAAATGCCTGTACCAAGTCAGGGTCATTACGGTTTTCACAGTTTTCCGGTTGTTGACTGATTTTGTCTGTTTATATAATTATGAGTTTTGACTTTCCCTTTGTAAGATTGTTCGGAGTTCGGTAATTTTGTTATTACCTTTATTTGGAAAGAAAATCAAAGACAAAAAAGAGAGAGTTTTTGGATCCGCGAGTTACAAACATTACATCCGGAAGGCATAAAAAAAAAAGGCCTAAATCTTTTGGTTTTTTTTACTTTTTAACGAGTGCCTGGTTCTTAGCTAGTTAGTAAACTTCATTATTACATTTTCTCATTGCTTTCATATTGTTTATAAACTAGTGTACATATAAACTTGAATAGTATAAAGTTCAAGATTATGATTTTTAGTAATATACGTCACGATAACTGATGGTCACGTGACAACTTTTCAAATCAGATTACAGACGCTGATGAAGCTTGTCGGTCAAGCGAAATATCCGTCGATTTAATTATAATTATAGTCATTTTGTAGACTCAGTTATTTTTGTTACATTTTAACATTTTTGTTTATATCGTTGTGCTAACATTTTAGACGTTTATATATATATATATATATATATATACACACACACACAACGTCTGAACAACCAGTCAACGATCAATATTACGGGGTGTTGGATCGTTACAGTATAACGATACTATGCAAGTAAAATAAATTATAAACGTCTAAGTGATAAAGAATTAAACACTTTGTTGAATGACAAACTTTTCGTCTCACCGAGAGACTTTTTCAATGTCTAATGTCGAACCAAAATGGCCATTTTGGTTCGACATTTTTGGTGACCGGTTAATAGCTAGGTGGCACTAGGATAGGAATGACCAAGGATGTGCTCCATTTGTGGTGATAGCCGATGTGGGAAATCGGGTTTATGTCCCTTGGTTAATTTACTTCCAAATATTTTTGAATTATTTGGCTTTGAAATCTTTTGATTATGAACGTACCTGTTGAAGGTAATTGCAGAAACGCGTCATGGGCACTAAATTAGATTCTACGTTTTTATTATTATCACTGTAGCGATACCTCTGTTGGGTGACTAACAATCCACGGTGGTACCATTCACCAAAAGCAAACGGGGGTGAATCCATGTGCGCTCGAAGGGTAAGCAATTCCTACTTATTAAAAGATACCCACCGTGTTACTCATCCGGTAAGAGTGTAGTCGGTTATTATCGAGGAGAGAAAAAAAAATACGTAAAGGTAAAAGCATCCATTGTCATTAGAGAAATGGATATTTCGTAAAGATTAACCAGTCCGTCATGGCGACAGTAGAATTTTTGCACATGATTTATTGTATGTAAGCACGTTTTTGTCATGACATTAATAACAAATCCATCAAATCTTTATAGAGATATTAATTACCCTTTGAATCTATTTATTGCTGACAGAATTATATTGATATTTCACAATCCTTTTCAATATCATTCTTGTTTTTGGCATTTTTATTTTATATTTTGTTTTGTTATATTTTTTTATTGTTTTGTTCAATAAACGTGAGAGAAACCGAAGGGGCAATCAAGAATGGACATTCCAGAGAAACTGGCAACATTGGGTGCACAAGACAAAAGACGAACAAAATGAAAAAACACAACACCACTATATGAAAACAAACACAAATAACGTAATGGACATGATCCCTCCTACAAACAACTTGAGGTAAAAACGAACCGAACATAGTTTTTATGTGGAAATCGGAACGGACATCACAACACGGAACTAAAAGCGTAAAGACACATAATAGGACAACACAACAAACTGTTGACCATTACAGTTTGATGCTTGACAAATGAGAGGTTGGTATTGTTGTCGTTTTAATATTGTTAACTATTAGTGTTTGAGGTTTGGCAGAAAGAGGGTTGGCTTTAGTGTTGATCATTACTGTTTAAGGTTTGACAGATGAGAGGTTGGTATTATTTCCGTTGTCTATATTATTGACCATTACTGTTGACAGAGGGATGGTTAGTTTCGTTGTTGACCATTACTGTTGACATACGGATGGTTAGTTTCGTTGTTGACCATTACTGTGGACAGAGGGATGGTTAGTTTCGTTGTTGACCATTACTGTTGACAGAGGGATGGTTAGTTTCGTTGCTGACCATTACTGTTGACAGAGGGATGGTTAGTTTCGTTGTTGACCATTACTGTTGACAAGAGAGATGGTTAGTTTCGTTGTTGACCATTACTGTTGACAAAGGGATGGTTAGTTTCGTTGTTGACCATTACTGTGAACAGAGAGATGGTTAATTTCGTTGTTGACCATTACTGTTGACAGAGGGATGGTTAGTTTCGTTGTTGACCATTGCTGTTTAAGGTTTGACAGATGAGAGGTTGATTATTTATTTTCGTTGGCTACATTGTTGACATTACTGTTTGATGTTCGGCAGAGGGGTGGTTGGTTTCACTGTTGACCATAACTGTTTAGAGTTTGACAGATAAGAGGCTGGTATTATTTTTGTTGGATATATCGTTGACCGTTACTGTTTAAAAATGTTAGAGAATACCGAAGGAGCAATCAAAAATAACAATCGAGACAAAATGGAAACATATGGTATAGAAGACGAAGAAAAGCAAAGCAAAAATACAACACAATATGTGTCGGACACATTCATACGCAAACTAAAACTAATAACCTAAATAAGACACGAACCCTCCTACAAACAGCTGGAGGTAAACATCGTTTTATGCGGAATTCGTTACGGACATCACAACATGCTTGGCAGAGGGGATGGTTGGGTTTACTGCTTATCATTTCTGTGTAAAGTTGGACAAATGATAGGTCGGTATCATTGCAGTTCGTTGCATTGTTAACCATTACTGTTTAATGTTTGACAAAGGAGTGGCAGATATTATTGTCATTTCTTCCTTGTTACGTTAAAAATGTAATATTCCCAATGGGTTAAGTAGCCAATCATTGCATCCACCGTGTGTTTGATAAATAAATGTCGGACTAGCTATATTAATAGAGACTGCAAGCCGAGTTCAACCAGACTCGTACGTTCTTTATTCTGTTGAACATCGTGACAAAGTCCTACATGTACATTCTATGACAGGTAATAATGCAATTTAATACTAAATTGTTGTCCACTTACGTGGTGTCTTACGTATCAGAGAAAGCACATTATGAATAGGAAAGAAATATTATTATATTCAATTATTTACTTAAATACGTCTAGTCGTTATACTTCAAAGTGTTTGTTCGTGATTTCTAGATAACAATTTTGTTTTTCATTATGCATTCCACTGGTTACAATTCTGCAGCCAAATGTTGAAGGTTATTCCAGAAAAGCGTCACATGCTGCTCGTAATTTACAGTTAGCTCCTAAATAATGTAATTATTAATAAAACAAAGGTTCTCCTCCCTCGGGCATAGGTGACCTTGCCGATTTTGGCAATTATGTTTAAGCCCTTTGGTTTTATTGCTCCCAAAACTTTAAATTATTTGGCTTTCTAATCTTTCGATATTGAGCGTACCTGATGAAGGTTATTCCAGAAACGCGTCGTGCGCACTAAGCTTGATATCTACGTTTTTATTCTAAATAACAATTTGTTTTCATTATGCATTACACTGGTTACAATTCTCCAGCCAAATGTTGAAGGTTATTCCAGAAAAGCGTCGTGTTCATTCATTTAGATATATACGTTTTATTGTGTATTGATGTATGTTGTCATATTTTACAGGTGATCACGGAAAGTTCAAATCCAATGCCATTACCTGTAACTTCTCATGGTCGGTTAGTTTTGAATAAACAGTAGTACCAATACAATTCCATGATTGTTATGATCAGTGCAGTTTATTCTTATTTTTTCGCGACATAAAAACCTCGATCTCGAATTCACTTGTGGTTTGTTTCTAAGAAGAAGATAATGGGAAGGGGGATATAAAAATCATAGATTATATCAATAGTAAATAAAATAGAATGTGAATCCTTGAAATTGTGACAAATTCTCAAGTTTAATTACTGCTGTATCTATTGCTTAGAGAAACCAAAATAATATGTTTAAATACCTCGAGGTATTCGTAGAGATTATATGATTTTTATGTGGAAGGTCAAATAAATTGCAATAAATATCATAATGAAAGTCAGTGTTTTTTTCCGCTGTTGTGTAGTATATTGCGTTAATTATTTTAAAGATCACCAGATTTCGATAAATGGTAGGTCTTATCGCACTTTTTAATATTAAGAATAAGACCACCAGTGACCGAACAACGCATGGATTAAACGGGTGTTCGGAACTTGTTTAATTCATAGCGTTGTTCGGTCACGAATGATCTTATTTTTGGTATTCAAAAAGTTAGATTGATTTTACTGTTTATTATATATATTTCGAATATGCATACATACCTTGTTGAAATGTCAAACTTCTTAAAATCTTTAAACAGTTACTATTTGTGTATTTTTGTGTGGCGTATGAATATGTATTGCGACTTCATTTTAAAATTTTTTTTTTAATTTAATCAAAATAAAAGATTTAGTGTTGCCTTATGCAAAAACAAATTCATGACTTTGTACTCAGAATTTTTTTTTTTTTTTTTGTATTTCTGAAATTAGACCTTTTAATGCATTTTGTTTGTATCGATGGATTTGATTGGCTAACATACTATGCTAAATTCGCATTCTACATGGTGAAACTAACGAAGTATTGAAAACGTAACATCCTACATGTCATAATTACAACAATATAGATTATTTGATTGATTTATTTATTTGATTGATTGTGTTTAACGCTACTTTCATCAATATTTCAGCTATATAATGGCGACCAGTTTTAGTGGTGGAAGAAGCCAGAGTACCCGGAGAGAACCACCGACCATGGGCAAGCAACTGGTAAACTTTATCACTTGCGGCTGCAAGTCGAGTGCACCTTTTTTGTAATTTACAAAGCCGGGCGCGAACCCATGCCGTATTGGTGATAGGCTTGTATGAGTTGTTAGGTAACCCAACAATATAGACAAAATAACTAAACACTATACATTCAAAACATATTTTTGTTCAAATTTATCCACATTTGAAGCGTACGGGAAGTCAAAAACAGTCCGATGTTTACGTTTGAAACAGGAAGTGTTCATGTACCAAAGTAATCAACACCATTTTTGCAAGTTTGAGAGCCAAGCAAAAGCAATAATATAATTATTTTTGCATTGCACTGGAATGGAGATAACTGTATTGTATTTTAAGCGTTGTGGACGTAAATCTTGGTTTTACTGTCGCAAATATCCGTTTTCCTATCGATAATTTGTGCATGGCATATGATGATGACATACATTAACCAATAATACATCGATGTGTGTGTGTGCGTAAAAGTAGTTCCGGCTACAGTGAAAGTCGCGGGAAAAAGAACGAGAGTGGAAATAAACGATTTACTTCACATGTGAATTACAGGTATTTATTTCATCGAGAAATCTCAGTAAATTACACCTATCTATGTAATAAAGTGATTTTCTAAACAATTGTACTTAATTCATTCTTATTCCGACATCCTTCTCTTTTGCATTGCAAATCAAATATAATAATACATCCCAAGGAAAATGGTTAATGTGTTTTTATTTTCCATTGACGATTTGGATGAATACGTCATGGACTTTCTCTACTGGGGTTTAACATTATGTGATTGACATCATCGTATCTAACAGGACCCTGATTTGTTTACTTTGCTTCGTGTATCTTACTTTTACTTTTAAGATAACAACGTTTCGTTTGTACATGAATATTTATGCAGATATGAGGTTTGTTTTGGGATTTTATATGAAAAAGTTGTCTTACGTCCACTGCTTATGTTTTCGTTTGACCAGTTGATATTAAGAAGAATTCCATTTATTGTCCCCAGGTAACAGTTCTGAGAAACAATTACCAAAAAGCCCGTGTTATATCTCTGTAGGCACACAAATAAAACCCATCTATGAAAAACGACGCAACTGATGGGTTGGGGTTAGGGTTATGGTGTTTAACGCCACTTTCAACCATATTTCATCTATATCGTGGCGGTCAGTTTTATAGGTGGAGGAAACCCGCAGAAAACCACCGACCCGTCGCAAATCACCGACAAACTTTATCACAGTGTTGTATCGAGTACACCCCCGCCTGAGCAGGATGCGAATTCACACCGTTAGTGGTGATAGGCCCTGATTGCATAGGTAGTTATAAATCCAACTATCATACGATCACGACGGCCTCTCTTTGTTGAGTTGAATTAAAAGACAACACGCTATCACAAAAAATTAACTATAGCATATAAGCATGGACAGTACAATACCAGGATCAGTGAATGTTCGTAGA
This sequence comes from Bathymodiolus septemdierum, assembly GCA_963383655.1. Lineage (NCBI taxonomy): Eukaryota > Metazoa > Mollusca > Bivalvia > Mytilida > Modiolidae > Bathymodiolus > Bathymodiolus septemdierum. The sequence goes on from OY726522.1 coordinate 11,305,505, forward strand.
TAACTGACAACTAGCTAAGAAGTAATAAAATGAAATAATTACATTACTTCCGTTTTTCATTGAAATATTACAATATGATTGGTTATGAAGTGGTCACATGATTATAAAAGAGATGTTTTACATCCCAATAAAACTCAAACCCGAACTTGCACGTGCTTCCATGACGACGTCAGATGTAAACAATCATGGTGGCGTAGTAATTTCCAACAGCAAATAATCTAACACAAATAAAATTCACAACGAAAAATTCAACTATATTAAATATTGGTGTGATTTAAATGTAATTATTAGAATTGAATGCATTTTTCTGTAGTTTTATAGGCGTGTAAAAGCGTGGACCGAGGCACATGTTTTGTAATGTGCTTCGGTCCACGCTTTTACACGCCAATAAAACTACAAAAAAATGCATTCAATTCTTAAATAATAGATAAATAACTAAGATATTTATAAATAACAAGTTTGATTCAGATAGATTTGATATTAACTCCATAGAAAGCTTTCCAATTGGTGTGAAAAAACCAGTAAGGAAAGCTATTTGGTTTAAATTACAACTCTTTAATATTGGATACAAGAACGTTTCATGTATCAGTAACTGTAGAATCGGGTTAAAAGTTTTCCAATAAAGAATGCTATTCAATACTCTAACGATGCACAACTTTGATTAATTCGTTTATGATTTTTTATTTTATTTTTTTTAGTATATAAGGATAAGATGAACCATACAATGGCAGTATATGATGATATATTCACCATTATACTGCTTGATAGTATAAACTCAAGTCACAAAGATGTCTATATTAGTCAATTTCATCATTTGTGAAATTAAAACCAGTGTCCATTATGGAAAACAAACTGGAACTTAGTCATGGAAACTCCGTTGTGAAATTATTTATTGATAAGTATAGTGGGTTATAATAAAAACGTAGATCTCTAATTAAGGGCGCATAACACATTTCTGGAATAAAGTTCACCAGGTACGCTCAAAGTCAAAAGATTGGAAAACTAAATAACTTAAATGGCTTTGGGAGCAAGAAAAAAGGGTATAAATAGGATAGCCAAATTCGAATGTATTATTAGATGGTACCAAAGATGATAATCACAGTAGGATTCAACCAAAGGGTTTTAATAGGAAGGCCAAATTCGGCGAAAGTATTATAAGATGACATCAGAAAACTAAAGGGTTTTAAAAGGATATCTAAATTCGGCGAAGTTATCATAAGATTGTATCAAGGATGTTAAATAGAGAATAGTATATGGCTCTTTCCGTATCACATCCCGTATCAACCCGAGATACGGAAAGAGCCATATCATATTATGTTTATCATATACTTAAACATGAGAAAGTCTTGTTCTGTATTATAAATTGTGACGTCGACGTAGTCACGTGATCAATATCATTTTAAGCATACAAGCTGTCAGAATTGATTTATCTTTTGGTTTATATTAAAAGTTGCCAATATACAATTATTGCCTGCAGTTAAGGTGAACATTGATCATAATTGTTCACCCGAGGGGTGTTGTTTTCCCCGAGGGAAAACAACATCCCAAGGGTGAACAATTATGATGTTCACCGCAAGTGCAGGCAATAATTGTTTAATTATACCGAAACTCTATTTACCATAATGTTGGATGCAATAAACACTTATTTGTGTGTTTTTATCTTGTGTTTTCATAAACTTCATATTTGTGTTTTTAACTTCCGGTCAAGATTGTAATTCCGGAATGCAAAAACGGATACATTTCCGGACAGACATGGAACATTACATTTGTCGACCGGTGAACAACAGTGGTGTTTCCCTGGGTTACCAATTTTGTAAAAACATCACTTTTATTTTATATATAATGTATAATGTAAGGTATAATAATATTCGATGTTTTATACTAATAAAATGTTCTGAACAAGAAGACAGGTTTAAAAAATATGCTATAATGTCGTAATTAGTGAAAAGAATTCGAATGTCTGTTGGTGAAATCGCCATTGACACACCTAATTATAAGTCGGTTTCTTTTCCGAAGTTAACTGCTATAAATAACCAGAAAGCATGCACATGTAAATATTGGTTAGAATTAATATATATATACGGAATATATCTATGAAATTGGATCCCGGGGTAATCAGTTAATTTTATATAATGGTATTTAGTAAGAATGACACTTAAAATCGAAAATACGTGATGAAATCAATAAAAACAAACCCAAACTCTGCAAAGGGGCCCGTTAAAGGGAAAATTGTAAGCAAATTGTATTGCATATTATTGACAACACTTGAGTTGACTTGATTATATTCTTTTAGAAAAAAAAACAGACATGAAGTTTATTATTTTAGTTTCTAATTTGAAAGAGATATCACCTAGCGTTTTCTCCTAAAAAAAAAGAATATGTAAAAAAAAATACGACGCAATTCTACTGTTAAAATATGATTCGGCTGGGGAAAAGAACCAACTTATGCTTACGTGTTGAAAAATGGAGTAGATCGGTATAACATCTTTTATTAATTCTTACACAAAGCTGAATCCTCCTTTTTGTGTCGTTTTCGTATAGAATCCGTCAATGTTTTATTCAATTCCACGATTCGATTCAGTGTACCATGCGCTTCTTCGTCAACAATCAATTTCGCATATGCGCAAATGCCTTCCCGAATGAATTCACTGTCAGGTCGTATGAATATGCGCGGGTCAACATTGAATTCTTTACGGGACGTAAGAAAATCAAACAACGACGTATTTCCTTCGTTCTAGGCTATTTATGTATGATATTATGAAAAATTTCAACTGCAATTAGTATTAAACATCGAATATTGGCAATTTTTAATATAAAGAAAAAAATCAATTCTTACAGCCTATATGCCTTTAAGATGTGTGATATACAATTGCTGTAGTTTTATACGAGGCAATATGTTTCATGTTGGTGTCTTCATGTGCGATATCCTACTCTTTTTACCAGCTAATTGACAACTGGGCATTCGTACCATTAACTAGAATTAAATCGCCTTTGGTTTATGAATTCGTGTTTTGTGATATGGAACATCATGCCAACAGTATTTTCAAATAATTAATGTCATTGTTTTGCAAAATTTGAATTTCTTGTCATATAATTTCAAGCGAAGATTTTATTTCATATTACTGTGCTTAACATTTAATATACGATATTTACATATAAATTGGAGGAAACAATTAATTCTGGATATATAGAGGTACACAACCGCTTATAAAATGGACGTCAACTGGATGTTGAATGTAAAATGATATACACAACTCACTCTGAGAACAAGACCTAAATGTGTGCTTTGCATTGGAAAATGTCCCGATTTTTGCACGTAAATGAAAATTCGCGTTGCAGTTCCTAATGAGCAATATCTGGTTGCAAGGCAGAATTTTTCGATTCTGGCTCCATTTTAACTTGTTTCCCTCGTGTGCCCATGCAATTGACATTCTGTTTGCTACGTACTAGTTTATTGCTCTTCTCGTAACGAATATTGTTGAAATACTGTTCATTTGACCTTCAACGAAATATAGAATAACTTCCGTTTTGAAGGTCGAGACATTAACACTAGTATCGCAATGAGTCTGGTAGGATGAACTGTACTACTAGTGATAATATATGTCAAGACCTTCGAAACTAAGGTTATTGACTTTATCGGTAGCAAATGTTATAATGTGACGTCACACTGAACGATATTTTTCAGTTCCAGGAGTCAGTTCGCTGAAACTGAGAATATCACTCGTCGAGATCAAAGGAAAAATATTCAAATTACCGATAAACATAAATGTTCAGTGCTATCATACTCATAAGATAAGATAAAACCAGAAGTATTATAATGTCAGTTAGACCAATTCACATCAACTATATTCTCCACCATAAACTAATTATATTAAAAATTTCGAGATTATCTGAATATTTTATTACTCGATATACAAAACATTCACTAGCGTCAATTAAAATTCAGCTGTATAAAGTAATAGCTCACTTTTGGGGATAGAACCATGGAGTAATTTATGATTGATTGGTGTTTAACGCCAACTTTATCAGTATTTCAGCTCTATCGTGACGTGAAAATTTTTTACAAATTAACTTCCACTTCTACCAGACTTAGAATTCAAATGAACAACTACACAGTTTAGATATACCTTTCTAAGTTGAACCACAAGAACAATTCAGTTTCGAATACAATGTATTTATTTTCAAGTCGTTGGTTTCGAGTTGAAAAATTATCAAACAAAATGTACATACACTACATAAGTTCTGGGTATTATTTCAAGGTAGTTTAACGTTGACACATCAAAACCACTGGACAAAACTGTAAGTTGTGGAAGGTAATGACAGTTTTAATAGACTGATAATCGTCAATGAAACAATTTGATTGAAGATGGACAACATAGTGATTCATTAAAATTTAATACAACCTAGTTCTTCACATTATGTTAGTGCTTTCAAAGGGATACACACAAAAAACATTTGTAAACAAACTATAAGTTTTCGGGACATTGATTTTAGCCGTTGAAAGTTAAATTACAAAAAAAAATTAACATAAGCTATAAATTGTAGACATTATTGCAGTGTTTTGAAGTTGACACACAAGAACGCTTTGAAAATAAGTTTTGAATTTTAGAGATTATTACATAATGATTTTATTTAAGCAATTTTATTGGCTATCATGCTGTCACCTGACATTCCGTAAAATTTGATATTGTTTGATTAAAACTCGTATTGACTTGGTTTCACTTTCGTTTTCGCTTAATGTAATAAAACAATTACAGTCTTTTGTATCGGTCAATGTGAATTTTTATGGACCTTAGAAATCAATATTCACCTCAGCCTAAAGGCTTCGGTGAATATCGTTTTTAAGGTCCATAACAACTCGTATTGACCTCAACAAAAGACTATAATTGTATACTATTGAATTGTTTTCAAGTTGACACACAAGAACGCTTTGAACATACACTTAAATGTTAGACACTATTGGCGTGTTTTCAAGTTGACACACACGAACAATTTGAACATACGCTTTAAATTTTTAGACATTATTGAAATGGTTTCAAGTTGACACACATAACAATTTGAACATACCTTTAAATTTTAGACATTATTGAAATGGTTTCAAGTTGGCACACATAACAATTTGAACATACGCAATAAATTTTAGACATTGTTGAAGCGGTTTCAAGTTGACACACACGAACAATTTGAACATACACTTTAAATTTTAGACATTTTTGAAATGGTTTCAAGTTGACACACATTAACGCTTTGAATACACATTTTAAATTTTAGACATTATTGAAATGGTTTCAAGTTGACACACACAACAATTTGAACATACCTTTAAATTTTAAGACATTATTGAAATGGTTTCAAGTTGGCACACATAACAATTTGAACATACGCAATAAATTTTAGACATTGTTGAAGCGGCTTCAAGTTGACACACACGAACAATTTGAACATACACTTTAAATTTTAGACATTTTTTAAATGGTTTCAAGTTGACACACATTAACGCTTTGAATACACATTTTAAATTTTAGACATTATTGAAATGGTTTCAAGTTGACACACACAACAATTTGAACATACCTTTAAATTTTAAGACATTATTGAAATGGTTTCAAGTTGGCACACACATTTTAAATTTTAGACATTATTGAAATGGTTTCAAGTTGACACACACAACAATTTGAACATACACTTTAAATTTTAAGACATTTTTGAAATGGTTTCAAGTTGGCACACATAACAATTTGAACATACGCAATAAATTTTAGACATTGTTGAAGCGGTTTCAAGTTGACACACACGAACAATTTGAACATACACTTTAAATTTTAGACATTTTTTAAATGGTTTCAAGTTGACACACATTAACGCTTTGAATACACATTTTATATTTTAGACATTATTGAAATGGTTTCAAGTTGACACACACAACAATTTGAACATACCTTTAAATTTTAAGACATTATTGAAATGGTTTCAAGTTGGCACACAAGAACAATTTGAACATACGCAATAAATTTTAGACATTGTTGAAGCGGTTTCAAGTTGACAAACATGAACAATTTGAACATACACTTTAAATTTTAGATATTTTTTAAATGGTTTCAAGTTGACACACATTAACGCTTTGAATATACCTTTTAAATTTGAAGACATTATTGAAGAGTTTCAAGTTGACACACAAGAACAATTTGAAAATAAGCTATAAGTCCGTTCTGATTAATTATTCTAAGTGGTTCTAAATTGAAGTGGAATGTTATTTCAGTAGTTTGCTTGTTGTTATTTCTTTGCCAATACATCGTGGTATCATATATGTATAGGATAATGTCCAAGTAACTCTCCATTCCTTAAAAATAATTGTTTTTAAGGAATGGAGAGATACGAGGACATTCTCCAACTTAAAATCCACCCATTGTACTTTATTAATTTGATTAATTATTAATCTTGTAACAAAAACAAGTCTGTGTATAGTATCTAAAGTACAAAGTATTAAATTGTTTGCCCCTTGTGGGACCTTAAAAGTACAAAGTGAACAATGACTCTCCATTCCTTAAAAATAATGGAGAGTTTTGACAATAGATTTACATCACAGGTGGATTTTAAAGATTTAGAATACTTTTATTAAAAAAAAGTAATACTTACTGGTGTGGAATATAAACTGACAAACCAAGAAGAACATTGCTCCCTTTCTCCTGAAAAATAAAACGGAAGATGGTGACAGTGTTATCAAATCCTTGCAACCATTCACGTTCCTTGGTATGATATTATATTAAATCCAATTGTCCAACTGTAAAAATGAAATCATTGTTCACAACTTTTCTAAATAAATTTGTATTGTCTATGCCTTAATAGTTGATATATCCTATTCAATGTCGTCTTATGTAAAAAGTACCTTATAAATGTAAATAAGACAATGTTAGTGGTATCTAGAGTTTTGATGGGAAGAATTGTTCCGAATACTACATATAGCGTTTAATGTGTATTTTTAGAAAACTTTCATTTAACTCTCAGATGACTATAAATAACCAACAAAAATGGATTTCAAATAAAAAATGTCAATTAAATATCTATTGCACTTTAGTTCCTATTATGGGAAAATGATAAATAAAATGTACAGAGTTAGATCAGTGTACATCAGAAATATATATATGTAAAGAAATAATACCTTCTTTAAAAATAAACTAATGTCGTAAAAAAGTACATGTAGTTGATATTTCACAAATTAAAATTAATTAAATTCAACAACAAAAATTCGTAATTGAAATTAAAATATAGTATTTCAACTAATATTACAACGTAAAGAATTCTTATGATATATTTTACCTGCTAAAAACGTATGTCCACATCATGATCAGCCTGTTGTTTTTATAATGAGAAATGTCTTCATTACCGTCAGTATGTGTGGGGACACCTGCAATTAGTATGTCATTTTGGTCTCAAACGTCAGGAATGTCTCACGCAATATCTAGTAGTTCTTCGCTCTTGATATTTCTCAATCAGATATTGCGTTGATGAATTTAAAATGAATAATTTACTATCATTGGAGGAGTGACAAACGCACTCACACATAATAAATATCAAAATCGTCAATTTTTAGTAGTTCTCTATTTCGCTTCAATGGTATTTCTATAATTTGATAAATGGGAAAGAAATGTAGCCACTAATGAATAATAAATAATCTGATTTATGGAACTCCAACCTAAATTCCTAAAAAAACACGATTTTACCGATTTTTTTTTTTTATCTAAATATATTGAAATAATAGATACAATTAATTTCCACCCTTTGCTTTTGTCTTATGATGAAATATATTGAGTTGTTTGTTTCAACTACATCTCGTGACCATTGTCATCACGGTGTGTTGGAATTATTGTTCGCTCAGCATATGCAATTTGAAGACTTGTACCTTTACTGATATTTGAAACGCAAATGGAAAAGGTTAAGGTATGAATCTTTAGATTGGAAAGTGATGATAAAACTGATTCGATGAATGAAGAAGCTATTTAGGGACACAAATACACTAGATTTGTATGATAAAAAGTGAAATTACCGTAGTCTTCTATTGTACTTACAGGGATAAATGTTATAGGCTTTTAATTAATTGATTAAAGATGAGTTCTCTTATCAATTGTTATTAATATACTCTTATAGGAAGAGTGTCGTCATCGCTATTAAAGATAACATTTTAGTCTATTGTTTGTTCTGTTGGTATTAAAAATGAATGTAGGTTTTTTTTATTTAAATTAGTATTTACATTAGCATTCGGATTTCCCTGAATAAATACAAGACCTTTATGATATACGAAGACAATTTGACACGGACATCTTAAATTAGGTTTATTGTCTTCAAATAATTTTTTAAATCTTTATTTACATTCTCATTTAGATTTTCATAGATAAATACAAAATCTTTAAAAAGAAAACAAAATAAAAAGATATATAGATATTAAATTCAAATTGACACGGAAATCTTAAATTAGGTTTGTTGTCTTCAAATTATTTTGTTTAATCTATTTAATTCATTATTTACATTCTCTTTTAGATTTTCATGGATAAATACAAAATCTTTTAAAATATACGAAAACAACTACTAAATTAGAATCGACACGGAAATCTTAAATCAACTTTATATTCTTCAAATTATTTTTTTAAAGTTTATTTAAATCATTCTTTACATTCTTATTTAGATTTCAATAGATAAATACAAAATCTTTAAAATATACAAAGACAATCACTAAATTCACATCGACACGGAAATCTTAGTTTAATCTTCAATTTTGTAACGCCGAGAGTTGTTTCTGTCAGATGGAAACTAAAGATGAGATCATGAAATAATATTTCCAGCTGAATGTATATCAAGGATGTAAGATGCACATATCAAATGTACTTATCTGTGGGAAGGAAGTGCTGTAATGTCATATGTTACGATTCAACACCCACAAGATTGGTATTTCCGTCACAATATAGAATATAGATTTTCATCAGCTTTGTTTGTTTGATCTTATTTGTGTGGGGGTGGGTTTGCTGGTGGGCTAAAAATCTCCGAGAGTGGTATCATCTGTGTGCTTGAACTTCTTTTGTGGGGTGGAGGGTTCGCTGGTGGGCTAACAATCTCCGAGGGTGGTATCATCCGTTTGCTTGATCGTTTTTGTGGGGATGAGGGGGTTCGCTGGTGGGCTAAAAATCTCCGAGGGTGGTATCATCCGTTTGCTTGATCTTATTTGTGTAGGGGTGGGTCCGCTGGTGGGCTAAAAATCTCCGAGGGTGGTATCATCCGTTTGCTTGATCTTATTTGTGTAGGGGTGGGTTCGCTGGTGGGCTAAAAATCTCCGAGGGTGGTATCATAAGTTTGCTTAATCTTATTTGTGTAGGGATGGGTTCGCTGGTGGGCTAAAAATCTCCGAGGGTGGTATCATCCGTTTGCTTGATCTTATTTGTGTAGGGGTGGGTTCGCTGGCGGGATAAAAATCTCCGAGGGTGGTATCCTCCGTTTGCTTGATCTTTTTAGTGGGGGTGGGGGGTTCGCTGGTGGGCTAAAAATCTCCGAGAGTTGTATCATCCGTCCAGTAGTCGAGAGTGCTTCGTCACTGACATGGTTTACAAGATATATTTATTATTTAAATTAACAGTTCCCAAAAATGTAATTATGATCAAGATTAAAGTTCTCATCCCCTAGGCAAAGGTGACTTTTGGCTATCCTGTTTAGTCTCTTTGGTTTCTTGCATATTAAGATTTCCAAAATAGTTTGGCTTCCCACTTATTTGTCTTTTGAGCATCAGATTAAGATTGTTCTTGACACATTAAATTAGAAATCTACGTCTTAATTACTATCATTGGCCTGATATCTCTGTTTCGTGGATTATTAGCCCCACGTGGTATCATTCGACTAGTAGTCAATGTTTCGACACTGACTTAGTACATTATATATATTGATAATTGAAATTTAAAGTTTCTAATTATGTAAAGAACGCTTAAGCAGTGATGGTCAACAATTCCACCAATATCAACAAAACGAAGAATTGTTTCTAAGTAATTAGCATCAAACCTAATGTTCGTCTCTCTCAAACATAGATAGTCTTATCCGATTTTGGCTAAGAAAGGTTTGAATATAGCAAAGGGGTAATCAGAAGCCGTAAATTGAAGGACAGACAACAACATAATGGATAAAAGAAAAAGGACAAAAGAACAAACAACGATCTACAAAACATTACATAGAAAACTAAAGATCGAGCAACACGAGCCCAACTAACTTTGACATTTCGATGTTATGGAATATCTGTGTCTCAAATCTCAACGGAAATGTTCATTCTGTCGTAGTCACAATCCGTTCCATTCCCCACATATCACCAGGGTTGAACCAAGAGTAACACGATGTGTGACACTAATGGAGCAGGAACTGCTTACCCTTACGAAGCACATAAGTTCGCCCATGGTTTTTATTGGGTTTCGTGTGCTATCAATTTTTATTTTTCTGTGTTGTGTTTTGTTGTTAATTGTTTATCTTTTGGACAATTGTTTTTTGGCAATTGTCTTGCATGTTCATCTGCGATTCATGACTTCTAATTAACTTGCTGGTAGCTTCAAACTGTTATTAGTCTCACACTGACAAATACTCTTTAGTAATGTCATGGATGTTGGCGTCATAGTCTCCACTGACAAATACTCTTTAGTAATGTCATGGATGTTGGTGTCAACCACAGAATAAACATTCAAGCAATTCCAGATTAAATACTTATTTTGTTTTCAAATTTATCATTAGTATGAGAAGTTATATCAGATGTGTGTCAATTCAATACAATTCAATTCAATATATCTCATATATCAAGGTAATGGTGATAATTTCTCAATTACTGTATTTTTTCTTGATTTCATTAAGTACACATATTTGGAAATTGTGATGATTTTACCCGTAATTACAATTTGTTCCATGATGTCTTGTTTTATAATTCATATTCATATTAACATACCTAGGTACTGTCGTGTAAACTAGTTACTTCCATTATTCATTGGGGCCATCATGGTCGTGATCATATGGTAGTTGGATTTACAACTACCTATGTAATCAATGCCTATCGCCACTAACGTTGTAAGTTCGAATCCCACTCAGACGAGGTGTAATCGATACAACGATATAAAACTGACCACGACGATATAACTGAAATATTGTTGATAGTGGTGTTAAACCACAGGCACTTGTTTCATTCAAAAAATATATGCCCCCTCCTCTTCCTTACGTAGTAGTAAGGAAGAGGAGGGAGCATATATTTTTTGAATGAAACAAGTGCCTGTGCGTTAAACACCATGAACCCCCTTTTCTCAATTATTCATTCCCAGTCATGTTAAATAATTTCAATTGATCTGATGATATTATAAAAGATTTCTTCGTTTCTTTATAACCAGTACATGAAAATATGACCTAGTTTTTCCATTGTTCTATGCATTAAAATAGAACCTGTATGGAATAAAACCTGAATAGCAGGATAAATAACCTTCATTGTCATCATATTCAGAGTTATGGTTATTGTGCTTAACGCCACTTTCAACAATTTTCAGTTATATCTTGGCGGTCAGTTTTATTGGTAGATGAAATCGGAGTACCCGGAGAAAACCACCGACCTGCTGACAAACATTTATCACATAGTATTGTATCAAGTACACCCGCCTTAGTGGGATTCGAACTCGCAACATTAATTGTGATAGGCACTGATTGCATAGGTAGTCATAAATCTGACTACAATACCATCACGACCACGACGGCTCCAGTAATCAGTTATACATGTAGTATCTGAGAACAAATACATGTATATGTTGAATCTATCATAAATTGTCTTATAGTGATTTAGATGTTTGTTTTAAGATTGATAAATTGACTTTTATATTCTGAATGGGAAAATGTGGATTTTAAATTCTTATTAGCCCTGGGTAAGAGATCTATTGTAAAACAGAAAACCTTAGATTTATTTTTGCTTACCTGGGCGTCTAAGTCTTTTGTTAATAGGAGAGTTCAAAAATAAAGTATTATGATATAATTTAAAAAAACCAGCTTCATTGTTAAACTATTACAAACTTGTTGTCATCCACATCTACACAATATAATTAAACAATACAAATATGATTGATGGCTGGTACAAAGGTCGTTGGCTAGCATTCCAAATAATATACATAATTTACTTGGAGCCTGAAAAATCAAACCTCCATCTGACACCGTCGCAACTTGCTTTACAATATTATGGTACCCGTCACTATTTCTTATTCTTGGTGTCCAGTTTTAACGGTTTATGCTTGGTGGGATCCACGTTGGTTTAAACATATTTTATTGTCCAAAAACATGACAATAGGATCAGATACAAGTTTTTTAACTTAGAACATCTTCTCCTTTATATAAACAATATACAAATACAGTTGAACATAAATACACAAAAGCTACAGTCTTTCTTAATAATTAGAAAAAAACAACAAAAAACAACAACATGAAATGTACGGGATCCACGTTGCTCATCTTTTTAGTTTTTTTTGTGTTGTCCTATTATGTGCTTTTACGTTCTTAGTTCCGTGTTGTGATGTCCGTTACGATTTCGGAATAAAAACGCTGTTCGGTTCGTCTTTACCTCCAGTGTTTTGTAGGAAGGCTCATATCTTATTAACGTTATTTGTGTTTATTATCGTAAAGTGGTGTCCAACACATATTGTGTTGTGTTTTCTGTTTTGTCTCCATTCGTCTTGTGTCTTGTGTGCACAATGTTGCCAGTTTCTCTGGATTGTCCATTCTTGATTGTCCCTTCGATTTCTCTAGCGTTTATGTGATGATATATAATCTACACAGATTGTACTTTTGGGTTTCTTTCTGATATTCCAATTTTGGTTTTAGATTCGACTGACTACTGGTTTGTTGGTTTATGGGTGGATGTAGCCGGAGATCTATAGAAAACCTAACGAACGCCAGTAGTTCGCAATAACCTGTCACATTGTCAAATACACTTTATTTTGAATTGAACGAATTTGTAGAGATGATAATGGCTGATATACTAGACTGCATTAACAACTAGACCACCGCTTCTGTGTGTACTTTTGATTACAGTACACTGGCAAAGATGTACATAAGTAATGACAATTCAAGGTGTTGATAACATATTCGTCATGACATTGTGATTGAGGTGTTTGTTCGTCATGTTACCACTTGCTCATGTTGACGTTTTAATCCATTCAATCACTCAATATTTGTCTTAGGGGGTATCGATTTTATGACGGTTTCTACAATTTTCCGGTTGAATTTAGAAACTGTTAAGACAGTGTGGTATTTTTTGTTCTGTTTTTAATGTTATGTTAACAATATATTTAATGTCTAAACAATATATAGATGGTGATCAAGTGTTTGTGATCAATTTCTAATACAGGGGCGGATCCAGGGGGGGGGGGGGATTGCACCCGGCGCGCACCCCCCTAAAATTGGAAAAAATATGATTTTTTGGCGTAAAATCGCGATTTTTCACACGAAATACCCCAACAATTTTCGTGCCTCCCTCTGCTCGGTGTTATTTTTATAAGTGCAATCCCCCCCCCCCGCCCCCCCCCAACTTGAAATCCTGGATTCGCCCCTGTAATACTATGTTGTATATGTTTTGCAGTCATTATATATTATGTGTGTTATTTCTGTAAGGGGAGGACTTACTAGGGATATTGCACAAATTGACATACTTACATTACTCGACGTACGTAGGTATGGGGCTCGTTTATTGCTAGTTTTTGATAAAGGCGAGATGCGTCGTTTTATCGTTGTAATATACAATTCTGAAGTATATACTAGAGCATATTATTGATGAAATACAATATATGTTACTCATGTTTAACAAAACATGATGTATCGATAGAAATAACTGAGGTGCACTCGCTTGGGTAAGATGAAGCTCGTTATGTCAAGATTTCCCGCCAATTCGTTTACTTATCCCGACTTAAGTTTGTGACCTTGAACAAAATAATTATGTTTATTTATAGATTTAAAAAAAACCAAATCAGTTATTTGATACAGATACAAAACGCCCAACGAATTAAGATATTCAATTTATTGAATTAGTTTGGAGGGATTGTAATATAATTTTCAAAACTATGAAGACGATGGTTAAATCACAAGCTCGTGGCTCGGAATTACCCCGCCCCCCTCCCCCAAAACACACACACACACACTCTTTTTTAACTTTCTGTCTGTTACATTTTTATTTTCAATCAAAGTTCTTTATTATTTCATCTCTTTTTCCTGAATTTAACCTGTTCGTGTCCATATGCTGTGGATAGCCTTTATTTTGTTGACACCAGTAAGTTGCTGTTAGTATAAGATTGTATAGATATGGACACCTACAAATTAAATTAAGGAATATGAGATGAATTAATAAAGAAATGTTTATTGGAAATAGATATGTAAGCAGAAAGTTTTAAAAAAAAGGGGGGGGGGGGGGTAATTCCGTGCCACGAGCGCCTGTGGTTAAATTACATTTATGTGTCTCTGCGAGTAAATTAAAGAATATGCTAAAAAAAAATTAGAAGAGACAGTTTGTCAAATGGAAGGAAATCGATACATTAATCGTTTCCAAAATACATGTCCACTTTACACAGATATATCAGGGCGCAGCTAAATTAACGCAAAAATTAAAATACACGTGCGAACACATCTGATTTGGAAAAGAAACCCACACAAGTTAATCACTGTAACTGGATGAGGGAAAAAACCATACACGGTCACCAAAAGAAATCTCAATGAAAAGATGTTTTGAACATTTGTTCATGTATTTACGCTTTCCTGATGAAAAAAACAATGTTAACTTTCTGTTATAAGTTTTTTTATTTTGCTTTAAATCAAAGGTTTTACTTTTTATGACAAAAATTTTATTACTTTAGTAACTGAATTTTCAGCATTGAAGCAACCACCACCACTTTCCGATCCATTTCTAAAGCTTGACCCTCGCCTCTGTAACCCTTTGCTACGTCACTGTACATATATAAAGTACAGTAAACATCGGATTAGAAGAATTGCAGTCGAACTTTTAGAGATTTAAAATGTCGAAATTTTTATATTGGAAAAAAACATCGAAACTTTGACTTTCAATTTTTTTGGTGAATGATCCTAATACACTTCCGTAGCTCGTAGATTTCATCGCATTATCATTTTAAACAATTAAATAACAATTTTAGAAAGAAACCGAACACTTGATTCTCTGGGAACGGAATATAAACGATTACAAAATCATGATGAAGTAATTGAACCTCTTGCTACTTAAATGTAAGATTTAATTTTTATATGAAAACACAGTGTTGTATTTCGCCATGGACATACAAGAACGATTCCTTTGTTATTTGGCTTATGACTAACAATAAGAAATTGCTGTTGAGATGGTGAATATTCACATACTTTATTTATTATTGATAGGTGAAAGGTGCACTCGATACGATAGACAAATTACAGGTGATTGTTCGAGCTATTGTCTGCGCGATCTTCATTAAATTTTTCAGTTTGCATTATATTGGCAGAAAATGTAGTATAAATAAAAACTCAGTATGTCCTTTAGTTTATATTGACATATGATCAATTATATTAATCTAGCAATTAACAATATGTGATCCCGTGTGTCATGCGCAGTGGACTTAAGTCGAGTAATGTACATGTAGGTTATCTCGAGTAATGTCATTTTGTGCAACATCCCTAATATAAGTTGCAATAACTTGTGTCCGGTCATATTGCTTAATCTATCGCAATAAGATATTATTACATTACATACATCAATTGAAACTTATTTTGTTTTATATTGCAATACAATTTCTAAACTAGTGTTGAGATTAAATTTAGTTGATACTGACTTTGCATAAAATTGTGATCAGATCTTGTCGACCACCATTTAACTCTTAAACGTTTTCTCTTATAATGCAATAGAATGTTTTACAACTAAAGAGACTTTTTAACTGTGACTGTATTATAATTATGATGATTTTGTGATATGCACTTAATTATATTTTAGACGCACTACGGGTATCCCGCCTGTATATGACCCCGATGTAAAGAGGTAGTTGTTCTAAATAAACATAGATAAATAACACTTGTAAGTAGAATGGCAACAGAGCTTTAACCACATCGAATAGTATATCTGTGGACACAGAAATGTGCTGTCCAAAAGGCAAGTGTGGATGTCAATATTTCATATTATTAACTTTAAAAAAAAAAAATCATGGACACAGGGGTCCTGGATTTTTTTAATAAAAAACTAATCCTGGATTATTATTTTTGCTTAAAGTCCGGTCAAGTGTTTTTATTTCAAATTTTCATCACAGCCCCTCTCCCCCTCCCAAGGGATATAAAATTGTATCATTAATAATAAATTAATAAATAATCAATTCAGATTTTCTATTTAAAATAAATCTCATTTACAAAACCACTGATATTTGTTCAATTTTTAACGCTGATTTAAGCTTTAGTCGCAACAAATTTTTATTTTTCTCTTTAAACTGTCGAAACATAACATTTATTTAAATGTAAAATTCACAAATAAAATTCCCCCCCCCCCTTTTTCCCCGTTTTTCTTGTTTAAATCAATGATCAACAATATTCCAGAATCAAACAAATGAATAAATATAACATAGATTTCTTTTACATGTATCGTTTTACCATGCGGAGTCAGTGTGTTTTAAATCGGTAATCCAATCAGGGGCCCCTTGTTCAACTTGTGATTAGGATAATCATATGATTAGCTCTAATTACATTTTTAATTCCTAATCACATAATTAGCTAATGCAGTGATTAAATATGATTAGTTAATACATTGATTAAAAAGAGTTCAGCAACAGAATTTAATCACTGCATTAGTTAAGTGTGTGATTAGGAATTAAAAATGTGATTAGGGCTAATCATATGATTAGCCTAATCACAAGTTGAACAACGGATCCCAGGACGCTCATTATTCTTGTCCAAGATAAAAAAAAAAAATACATCGCTAAAATTACCTGTGGGTGTTTCCACACTTCAACTCGTAAACTTACATAGAAATCGGAGATATTTAGTCATAAAACTTCACACATGGTTTTTGTCTATCATATTTCTTGAAGACAAACATAAAATTTTATTGCATTTATCAATATTTTATGAGTATCAACATTTTTTTCAACACCGCATCTGTTTCTCGATACAGCCGCCCGATTACAGTGACCCGTGACCCTTTTTAACACGTTCTGCCAGTTTTTTTTCTTAATAATGTTGTTTAAATATAAATAATTAAACAGTTATGCTACTTATAACTTTTAAATAGAAAACAATTTATTTTGGGAAATGAAATATCTTTTCTTCTTTTTAAATATTTTAGTGGTTGTGCATGCGTTCGTGTCTTATAAAATCAAATTTACATTTAATTCACTTTGCACCAATAATTACATTTACTTTACTGTAATCGGAAAATATCTGACAATCCGACTTATTTCTGGAAAATGTCTATATTGATCAGCATTTAAAAGTATTCAATTATAGCGACAAAATAAAAAAAAATATACGTTCTATTTTCCAGCTACAGAATTGGATTTATATCAGAACCATTTTATTAAATATTGCAGATGAGTTGAATATTATTTACTCTAGACATTTTTATCTTAATGAAGCAATTGATTGATTGGCGTTTAACGCCCACGATAAGCAGTATTTCAGTTATATCGTGGCATATGATGAAATGTGAAAGGAGTATTTTCTAAACAAAAGTTTAACAAACTATTTGTCCGGAAAGCATTATGTATCTTCAGACTTTGGTATGACCAGATTTTCGCCATGGGTTTTGAATTATATAGTAAAAAATATGACAATGAAATATTGATTTAAGAAATTGAATTTTGCTTGGCGTAAAGACAAGACAACAAATGACAACTTCTAAAAATCTCACCTATTAGAAGCTAACGACTGTAAGGTGCTATTTTCGTCCAAGGAGCCTAACATTCACCAAGCTTTTAGCGGATGATCATCTGATTTTCATAGACTTATTTTCTGGCAAAATGTATCTCGTCCTAAAAAAATAAAAACAAGATCTTCACTATTTGTTTGTTAAAAGATATGCACCACATAATATGGGTATGTTGCATATATTGAACTTCCATACAATCACCACAGTTACATCCCCTGGAAATATCGAAATGAGATAAAACATGGAATCTACCAGGGCACCATGTCACAAAATAACCATAAGACTTACATGCACGTAAACATTTGACACGGAAGTTAGATGTGATATTAACCCAACTTCGATGTTCAGCCTCGTTCCTGAACAACGACTTATATAAATCAAATATAATATCGAGTCCAAAGTGTGAGTGTGGTGATCCCCGAGAAGATGCATATCATTTCTTCTTTGAATGTAGTAAATACACTGATATTATGAGGGACTTGTTAATTTGTGTAAATCGATTTGCAATACAAATCGATCTTTCTTTACTTATTAGAGGTAACCAGGTTCTAACTTATGAAGACAACTGTTTAATTTTTAAAGAAGTTTACAAGTTTATTAGAAGATCTAAAAGATTCCACATTGTATAGTTTTAGGACTATTCCCCTCTGTGGTAATTTCAGCAAACTCCTGGACTTTTCTAAATCATTCATCTCATTGGCTTAAATTAAATGACATCATGCAAATCCTCGGACTTTTTCATTGCGCGAGCTAAATTACCGAGACGGCAGACGACAAGTAAACAATGGCAGAGTGAACAGAATGTGATTGTTAGAGACAAAATCCCCTCCCCAGAAAACGATGATTATCAAAGTCATCCTTAGGTCGCCTCACGGTCTTCAACACAGTGAAAACCCACACCATGTAGTGAGCTCTGAATTGCCCTTGCGAAATAAGGCAGTGTATAAATCGGTGAACACCATCCGATATCAGTTAATGAAATATTGAACTAAAGAAAGAAAGACTCCTTTAAAGATTTGTATAAAACGAAATGATCCTATCACCCTTTAATAGAGGACAAATGTCAATATCCATATAAAAAAGAACGAACTAAATAAAAAATGTTTTTTTCTTCTTCAAATGCACACACATGAAAATACATTAGTTTTAAAAAGCACTAAAAAGGGGACTAGAAATCGATCAGAAAAGGATCTACAATTTAGAATTTTGAATTGCACAGTTGTTCACTTATAGACTTGATATTCGGGTAATAGCACTTTTATTGTCCCCTCTGTACCAACTATTGTACTCGGCGTTGCCTCGGACAATATTTTGTTCCTTGGGGACAATAAGTGTTATTACCCTCATTCCCAGTCAATAAGTGTATAATATACCACATCATGATGATTCTGTGCTTAGTTTGAGGAGCGAGGTTAAAATTTTCCAAAAAGGAAAAACCTTGTCTCTCTATGACAATTATGTTACGCAAAGTCTTTAGCAGGAAACTTTACCATTATTACAATATATTAGATTCAGTTACTATCTTTATTTCATGAGATTTCGCCTCATAAGATATATAATTTATTTGCTTTGTTCTCCTAAAATATATCTTGGTAGAGTGACTATATATTTGACTACATCAGAGAACGTTTATGGTTTGGAATAAATTAATAAGATCAATAAAGAATGATCCAGATTAACGACTTTTTTTCTCAAGCATTGATAGAGATAAATTCCCAATAGATTTTATATTAGTTTGTATATTCTCTCTACGGACCAGATTCAAACTAGTAGCCATTTTCTAAGTCACTTCACTCCGAGTCTTAACAGCATTAACTAACTAACATAGCTAACCCCCCTTCCCCAACACTAACCCTTCCTTTTTTCCACAGTTAACCCTCCCCCTTTTCCTACCATTAACCCTTCCCTTCCCTTTCCTTTCCTCAACCTTTACCCTTCCCTTTCCCTACCTTAATCTTCCTCCATTACCCATCCTTAACTCTTCCCTTCCTCTTCCCTTTTGCCTCCCCTTTCTCCACCCTTCCCTTTTCCCTCCCCTTTTTTCACCCTTAACCTTGCCCTTTACCCACTCTAATCCTCCCTTCTTTTCCACCCTTAATTCTTCCCTTCCCTTCGCCACTCTTAATCCTTCCTTCCCCCCCCCCCCCCCCCCCCCCCCCCACCTCCTCCTGAGCCCTTCCCTTTTCACTCCCCCTTATGCCTTCCTTTCCCCTCCACTTACCCTTACCCTAAACCCTCCACTTTTCTTCCCTTCCCTTAACCCCTCCTTCCCTTTAGCCCTTCCTCTTTTTCTTTCCCTTCACCTTCCCCCTCAACTGAATCCTACCCTCCTCCTTAACCCCTCCCTTCCCTTTAACCCTACCTCTTTTTCCTCCCCCTTTACCTTCCACCTCAACTGAATCCTACCCTTCCCCTACCCTTAACCCTCTCCTTCTCTTCCACCCCTAACTCTTCTCTTCCCTTCCCCTTTCCCCTTAACCCTCCTGAGCCCTTCACTTTCACTCCCCCCTTATCCCTTCCTTTCCCCCTCTACTTATCCCTACCCGAAACCCTCCCCATTTCTTCCCTTCCCATTAACCCTTCCCTCCCCCTAACCCTTCCCTTCCCTTAACCCTTCCCTTCCCTTCCCTCTAAGATTACTCTGAGCGCTTAACGTGGTAAAAAAATTAAATCGTACAATAAAACTGAACATAGAATACATGTATAAGGGACCGACCATTTAACTTTTTTTTTTTGGACAACAAGAGAGTTAGAATATTTATTTTTTTTTCCACAATTTAACATTAGGTTATATGACAAAAACTCTGAATCATATTATTTTTTTTTTCCTCCACCAAAATCAGAATATTTTATTCAGCAACATTGGGAATCAAAATATTTTTTTAGAAAAATAATATAACCCGCCCCTCCCCTCCCCCCTCCCCTGGAAATTAAATGGTCCGTCCCTAACAACAACATAATAAACTAAAAGAGAGATAAAAAAAACATTTGACACACATTAAAAAGGGTGAAATCATAAATATATATATAGAAATTCTTTAAAAAAAAACATGTAAAACTGTCAGTGTAAGAAGTTTACATAAAATCATAATAAGCAATTCTAACAAGATAAGTTTTAACATTATTCTTAGAAATTTCCACTGACTGTTCATTTCGGGTTTTACTAGGCAGGTTATTCCTATGTGTGGAAGCTGTCTTGTCAAATCGTTTATCACCATAAGTTTTTGTCCTTACACGTGGTTGTTGAATCATCATGGCGTTCTCTTATCGTAGCGACCTTTATGGTTGATAAAAACTGACAAGTTCCTTAAGATATATCGGAGTTTGGCCATGAAGAACTTTGAAAGTGTATAATAATAATTTGCATTGGATGTGATACTGCACTGGAAGCCAGTGAAGTGACATATAAGAACTGGTGTAAAGTGATCATGTTTCTTGCTACGGGTTATCAATCTAGCTGCTGTATTTTGAACACGCTGTAACTTCGAGATTATGTTGGTATTTACTCCATACAACAAAGCGTTGCCATAGTCCAAACATGACGTTACAAGCGAGCATACTAATGTTTTGCACGTATCTTCGGTGATGTACAATCGAATACGTCCGATGTTGCGAATTTGAAAGTAGCATGACTTTGAAATTGCACTTGCTTGTTTTTGCATGCATAATGTCCTGTCGAAAAATGTGCCAAGGTTTTTAACAAACGAAACATTGGTAAGAGAGACAACATTCTGAAAATTCCTTCACACGGTGTTTCGGTGCAAATACAATAAGTTATGTTTTGTCTTGGTTTAATTTGAGCATATTTGAGCTCATCCACACACTAACGTCTGATTAAGAAGTCTCCAGGCGTCCGGATATATTACAAGGTACACTTGGGTGTCATCGGCATATCTGTGATAACTAAAATTATGGCGTCGGCAAATTTTGCTTAGGGAACGACCATTTAACTTGAAGGGGGGGTTATGGTTGTTTTCTAAAAAAATATTCTGATTCCCAATGTTGCTGAAAAAAATATTCTGATTTTGGTGGAGGAAAAAAAAATAATCTGATTCAGAGTTTTTGTCATATAACTTAATGTTAAATATTGGACAAAAATTTCGCGCTTTGCGCGACAAAAAAAAAAAATTCTAACTCTTGTGACGAAACAAAAAACCATAACCCCCCCCCCCCCCCTCCCCCTTCAAGTTAAATGGTCGATCCCTTATTGCTTTTGCAAAAATACAGTACAATCCGGGCCTACGACAGAACCTTGCGGTACGCCGAATTGAAGATGCATTGCATTTGACACTACTGAACCAACAGCGACACGTTGAGTTCTGTCATTCAAATAGGATTTCATCCACGTCAAACCTGCCGCGACCCCTTCATATATTTAAGTTAAAGAAATAGCCCAAAGGGTCAGGATGACCCGCGGGACCCATGAAATTTACTTGATTGATGGATGGAGGGAGGGAGGGAGGGATGGATTGATTGATTGATTGATTGAGCAGTATTTCAGTAATAGTCCAGGAGAGAACAAGTAATATTTGAAAACATGCACTTTATTTTGCACTTTTTATATTGCTTTTATTATTGTCAATACATTCATTTGTGTAATAGTTGGTGTCATAATTTTATGTGATTTAACAATAATATATATAATGCTTCCATGATCCATATTAAGATAATCCGGAGCATCTGAGTTCACCCCCGGTTTTTAGTGGGGTTCTTGTTGTTCGATCTTTAGTTTTCTGTGTAGTGTTTTGTAGATTATTGTTTGTTCTGGGTTTTTGGGGTATTTTCTATCACAAGGGTTGGGAAGGACATGCAAATATGTCGGTAATGCCTTTGTGTAATTAGAATAGAGAGATCAAATACTACAATCCCGAACAGGTGCAATCATATGCATAGATATTAACTGTTAAATGATAATCCTTTAAAATATTAATGAAAACAGTAGATGAAAAGCTAATAGTTTCTGCTTATGAACAACATACAACAGGATATCTTTCTAACCTTGTATTTTAATCTAATTAGCATATTATTGTGATTTTTACCTGTTATTTGTGTCACATTTACATATCCCACCTTTGAAAATAAAAACGTAAATATCAATTTTAGTGCGTACGTGGCGTTTCTAGAATAACCATCATCAGGTACGCTCAATATCGAAATATAAACCAAAGGGTCTAAGCAAAACTACCGGCCTTACAACGGGACTATACACTCCTTGGTAAAACTGAATACAATGTAGTTATAAAATGTTAAATCAATTTTCCTGTCTGCGATCACACAAGGGCGGTAATTTAAATATAATATCAAACATTTGATTCGCGATTATGTCGTTCGTCTCTGAGACTCTGCTGCATTTTATTGACAAGAGTGGGAATGCTTGGTGAAAGTATGAAGGCAGTCAATATGAACTAGATTGACCAACACAAACCCCACTACAAAGCGGAAGTAAAATATTTTGCAGCGGAAGGGTAAGCGGTTCCTTCTCTACTGATAGCACCCGTCGTGGTCATGTTTAAAAATTCGTTGATATGATGTGAAACCCCTTGAGGTAGATATGTTTAATAAATAATTCTTATCGCAGGGGAAGTTACCTCAGCTGGTCGACTATTAGTACATCCTTTAGTCAGTCTTTCGGCATTGACATTGTAAATTATATATATTTATTATTGTAATTTACAGTTCCCGGGGTATAGGCACCCTTAACTAATATTGGCTATGCTGTTTCGCACCTTTGATGTTTTTGCCCCCCAAAGACTTTTAAAATTATTTGGCTTTCCAATCTTTTGACTTTGAGTGTATCTGATGAAACTTATCCCAGAAACAATAATGTAATTATTATCAAACCCAAGGTTATCATGCCTCTGGCATTGTTGACCTTAGCTGATCTTGGCTATCCTTTTTGGGGTTTTTTCTTCCAAAAACCTAAATTATTTGGCTTTCAATCGTTGGACTGTTATCGTATCTGATGAAGGTTATTCAGAAACGCGTCGTGTGTACTAAATTTGATATGTATTAATGCCTCTAGTGGAGTAGGAACTGCCTACCCTTCCGGAGCACCTGCGTCCACCCCCGCTTTTTAGTTGTGTTCGTGTTGCTCCATCTTTGGTTTTCTGTGTAGTGTTTTGTGGGTCGTTGTTTGTCCTTTTGTTTGTTTTCTTTTGACCACTGTGTTGTCTGGCCTTCTTCGATTTCCATATTCTGATTACCCCTTCGGTATTTTCAAACTCCTTCTTCGGATATGTAGGCGGCCTGTGGTGATTAAATAGCAATGAAAAGTTTTAATGATCACACATTGTAATCACATACAAAGACGATAACCACATCAATTACGCATTAACGGGGTTGATTGAATCTGTATAACTATATATGTATGTATGTATGTATGTATATATATAGCTTTAACTATATTTGTAAAAACGTAGGATTGACTTGACAGAGTTTATCATGGTATATTTTAAAACATGCGAGTACTTCACAAGGAAGCTTAATTATGGATTCTAATATGACGTCTTTCAAACGCTTTGGGTCCAAATCCGTGGTAAAAATATAAAATCTTTCTGTTTCTCTAATTCTTTAATACGTCAATTATTTCGTTTTAAAAATATAGCACTTTAAATACCTCGTGGGGAACCCATCACATTCCATTTGATGACGTATTTTACTGTTGCTATGAATACGCTATTCATGACGATGTCGCTTGAAGAAAACAAAATATTGAAATGACACTGTTTTTCATTTGAAGTAAACAATAGTTAATAACAAATTACAATTGATGAAAGTATTTGAAAGGCACTAAAATCTTTAAAAAGTCTGGGTCATGACCTTTCGAAGATCCAATCAGAAATCGAGAACAAAAAAATCACGCATGATGGAACAAATGTTTCTCTCACCGGTAAAAAAACACGAAGAACAGCCAAAGAATTAGAGAAATAATATTAATCTATGACCGATTAAATTTATGACGTCATCGACAATTTATAACGATATTTTACCAATTTTTACATATTAGAATCGAAATAATTCATGGAAGCCATATGTATATATTGTTTTTACCACGGGTAGTCCTTTATGTCAGCTTTTTACCCCTCGCTAACGCTTGGGGTAAAACTTCGTGACATAAAGGCCTACCCGTGATAAAAACAATATATACATATGGCTTCCATTAATTATTTCTTAACTATAAATGACGCATGTGTAATTTTATTGATAAAACATTATTTACACAGTTTATTATCATCGACCTAAGCCAGTGATCAATTACAACCTGTTTAATGTGCCCGTAGTCATCACGATAGGTATGACCAGACTGACGAGTGCGAAAAGCGTTATCCTAGCAAATCATAATACACATAGGATATCAATGATTAGACCCCTACTGGTCATCTACCGTTTGATGTAGAGGGTCCTAGTCATCGGCTGGGTTCCATGTCTGAAAGCACCAAGTAAGATGGAAAAGGAAATTGACAAGCCTTTTTCGCTAAAGCTCGCCAGATATGATGATGTGTACAGATGGGGCTATCAGGAGTGTAGGTATTAACTGTGTTTGTGCTTGTGGGACAAGGCCAGCGAATAATATGCTCTCTGAACGAGACAGAGGGGTGCTAGTCTAGAGGCTACAAAGGTGTGTTGATTTTAAGGAATTACTCGCGTCAGCCCGGTTAACATTTCAGAATCCTAGGTAAACGTTGGGCTGACACGATCTTGTTCCTTCCTACCGGGCTTTCAGAGATTTGCACCAGGAGCGCTTGTACCTGTAAGCCATTGTCCGATTGCACCAGGGGTGTGGACAAGTGAATGTACAGTTTGCAGTGATCGAAACAGCTGCATAAGGGGACCTTCATCTCATACGAGATATACAGGTCATTGTCAGTTCTACCAACAGTCATAAAGGATACGGGGCATTCACACGAAGAGGTTTGTGGAAGGACCAGTAACAATTAAGTGGGCCCTTAACTTGTACACACGAATGTTTACATGGGCCTATCGAATGCGACATGCTCCCTCGGTGGCTCAATAGTCCGAAAGGTCAATAGTACAATGATGCAAAACTATTAAAACTTCGACTGAATTAATACTAAATTTCAAAATAAATAAATACTGTAACAGGATGATCTTACAAGTCTCCCAAATGAACGCAATCTGATTCGCCACGTTGAAATATCCTTAATAATTATATAGATTTTCAATTTCAGATTCTATTTAGCACCCAACGTTCTACAGGGGCACTACATGTACCTGATCATGGTAACTATGGAAATTATCTCTCGCAGAGAAGTGGTAACCATGGAGTATGAAGGGATAATGTCTGGGTTTTCTACTATTACTAAGTGGCGGTGCCCTGTTCACATATTAAAGTGTAAATATTGTATTCAAATTGGTCATTTGTATCATGTTTTGATATTTTATATAGCACGGGATAGGGTAGCTACGGGTTATTTGGGGTCATTAGTTATGCTCACACAGATTTCTATGTGTCTATATTTAGACTTTTTTCGACGAAGTCGTATACGATTGCTTTTGACCTACTTTTGTAACTATGGACGCTTTTGCCTAACAATTTTAAAGATAACAAATATTTTCTAACTTTTTGATTGGAGAATAATACAAATTTGGTAAAAGTTCGGAGAACGGATTTAAAACACTTGTAATAACCAAGGATTTGTATACAGATACGGATTTGTATAGTATACAAATCCTTGTAATAAACAGTGTTTTCATTTGAAGCCGGGAACCTGCGCATTTCACCGGCTATTGCTATAAAATCCCCGGCTATGAACTTTCCAAGCATGGGTTTAATGTTCAAAAATAAATCGCGTTGGCTTTTCTATTTTAATTCTGTAAATTTGTCATTTGCAGGCAGGGGATTAACTTAGCCCCAAATCCTCGTCCCATTTATGAGATTTTATCTAACGGTTTCGTTTACTTCAGAGGATACATATGCTATGAACGAAGGCTGAAGAAGTGAAGAATTAATTATTTCTTTATGTTAAGACATTACGATTCACAGTAGGAATAATAAATAAAAGTTTAATCATTCCAACGGAAGATTGGAGGCCGACTAGCTTTGGTCCGAATGACATTGATAACACTGATAACACAACGAAGCGGCAGAAATAAATTTTTAACTTTTGTCCAAAAAAGCAAAACGGTGATTAAAATAATTTGATTTAATTGATTGAAAGAGTGAAGAAAATATAACCCACTTTTATTCTTTCTATCAAAGTAAGCAGGGTTCGATCTTGTAAAGTTGCATCAGTATGGAGAAAAGAGGGGTCCTCACGAATATACGATGAGCACCAGTCCTCCATACCAAGACCAGTAAAACTTTGTTCAGACCAGTAATTATTTTCAGTTTTTATTTAGAACTATATAAAAATAAATGCAAGAATTTGAATCGGACCAGTAAATTCAAATGTTCATTTCGGGGACTGGACTAATTGGGGTGTAAGATGTCACATTCCTTTCAAGTTCTGATATTTGATGTCCATAGTCATTTTCAAGAGTTCCCTGCCTGAAATTATTTTGATTTTCAGTTTGAAGACGTGGGATATAAAAGGTCTCTAGTCTATCAAACTATAGACTATTCACAGATGTCAAGAATATAAGGAACTGTGGATCCTCTTCTGAAGTACATGAGTTCCCCCTTAAAATATGTTATGGGGGTTTGTGTCATTTGTGATTGTATAATTTTAAAAGTTTATTGAAATGTATGAGTCTTTGACTACTTTCATTCTTCATTTTGTATTGATACTGGTTTGTGGTTACATTAACAATCAGATTTTTGAATATTACTTGCTTTTGAAAGTTCTTTTCTGTTATTAAAAAAAGTTAAAAATGCATACTTTATTTCAAAATCTTAACAGAGAAATTACAGTAAGAATATAGAAAAGGCTAGCATATATATAGTATATTCTTTAAATGTGCATTTAATATGATAATATAAGCTTTAAGATAAGAAATTCCTATAATGATGCTATTTTAGTTATTCAAAAAATGCAAAGAATCTGAATGTTGATATAACTTCATACTATGTCAAGGAAATGAAACAAACACCAATATTATCAAATCTTTATTTTCAATAGTACATAATCATAGGGGAAGTCCATATTTCTTTTCTGAATGATCAAGTTTATTTCTACCAAACTTGTACATTTGTCTTTGACCTGAAAAAATGCAGAACTATGTGATATTTTTCTAAGAAATAACAATGGAAAATGACTGATGGCTGTTAATCTTGAGAAATCATTCTCAATGCACTACTAGTACTAGTCTAATGAAAAATTGTTCAATGGTCAAGAAGATCCTGAAAATCCTGTATGAAAAAAAGGTTTATTACATTTTTCTTTTTCTCAAAGTTAGTCAGTGTAAATTTGAGCAAAAAGAAACAATTTTAAAGCTAGGAAACCCCCTCAAAAGCAAGTAAAAATTCAAAATAGGCTGGGGTGCTTTCCCCTTCACCCAATACCAGGGCTTTACCTTGAACCCAATG
Organism: Bathymodiolus septemdierum; assembly: GCA_963383655.1. Classification (NCBI taxonomy): domain Eukaryota; kingdom Metazoa; phylum Mollusca; class Bivalvia; order Mytilida; family Modiolidae; genus Bathymodiolus; species Bathymodiolus septemdierum. Next base: position 11,333,905 of record OY726522.1, read on the forward strand.
GGGGTCTAGTGACTCTCGGTCGAATTTTCTCTCCGTCTATAATTCTAAAATCTCCCCCTATCAAAATTTGTAGTGAAAACACTGAATAAGCAAGTCGGATTTAAAGCACTTGTAATAAACAAATCATTTAGTAGTTTGCTAATTGGTTGCGTCCGTCGTCCTACGCCCCGCACAGACAAAGGGAGTTCGAGTATAACTGATAATATGATTACTTTTAATGGTATATCTGTATTAAACATTAAATTTAAGCGATATTCTGAGCAAAGTGCCATTTCATCTATTACATATTAAGAAGTTATTGTTGAAGCCATGCATTTTTTGAGATTTTACCATGGATAGGAAATAATATGCACCCCCCCCCCCCCCCTTTTAGCTCACCTGACCCAAAGGGTCATGTGAGCTTTTGTCATCACTTTGCGTCCGTCGTCCGTCCGTCCACAATTACTAAAAAATCTTCTCCTCTGAAACCACTTGGCCAATTAAGACCAAACTTTAGTGGAATGGTCCTTGGGCGATCCACTTCCAAAATTGTGTCCGGCAGTCCCGACCTCCAACATGGCCGCTGTTGCTAAAAATAAAAAAGGGGGGATGAAATTTAAAAAATCTTCATCTCTGAAACTACTGGGCCAATTGGAACTAAACTTTGCTTACATAGGCCTTGGATGATCCCCTTTTAAAATTATGTCCGGCAATGCAGACCTCCAACCAACATGGCCACCGATGCTAAAAATAGAAAATGGAGGGATGAAATTTGAAATGTTTTTCCTCTGAAACTACTGAGCCAATTGGATCCAAGCTTGGCTAAAATAATCCTTTGGCGATTCCCTTTCAAAATTTGGCAGTCCCGTCATCGGACCATATTAAGTAGGATGCAAGGTTTTACATGTCTTATCAAATCCTATAAAACCAATATGTTTAGGTTATTTCAGTGAAATACTGTTCGTAGAAGAATTTTAATATTTGTGCTTCGTCGTGCATCTTTTATTAAAGATAGTTCTTGTTTTAGATTTTATCAATAATACTAAAAGGGAACAAATGAACGTTTCATGTATGCTATGCAATAAAATACGTCCAGCATGCTTTTAAATCGCAAGCTCGGTCATTTAAAGGGATATTAAAGCTCATTTTGGTAATTTTTTGTATCTCATGAAAACTTGCAATTGGTTCAATAAATGATATTTATGAAACATTAACCCGGTTTTTATCAATGAAACTTTGTTTTTTAAAAGTGACATAATTCGTTGATAATTCTGTCATATCTTGCGGTTTTCTCGAGGTTTTTCCAATAATTGAATTTTTGCTTCCTGGACAAAAATTCATTTCGACCCTTTTAAGTGATATTTTAACGATATTAGGAATTATATGGGCGTGCAAAGTATTTTTGGATTGTTTTTACAATTAAATTGAAAAGAAACAACCTTCGTCACGAGTTGAAAAAATATATGTTAAGACGAGCTTTAATATCCCTTTAATATGCTATGTCAGTCACAAAACTAAAAATATATATATCTTTATTTCTCATAACCAATTTTACAAAGGTACAGAGATAACAACAATATAACACATATTAGTACATTTAAAGAAAGATAGAAGGTGGATCAACCTGGAGGACATACCCTCATATTTATAATTCTGATATATTTACACATATTACATAAAACGCTAACTGATTTTGAATTCATCAGATTACAAAACTTAAGTATATTTGGTCTATTTATGAAGTGTGGTTCAAAATACTTCTTACGTTCATTTGACAAAGATGGACATTCAAATAGATAGTGAAATTCATCACCTAAGTTTCTTCCGTTGCATAGGTTACAAATCCGATTTTCCCTTTTTATATTACGCCAACGCCCAACTTCTATCGGTAGCCTATGATTTGAAGTCCTAAATTTAACAAGTAAGAATTTGTCCTTATCATCTAATACATCCAAATAATCTTCAAATTTTAAATCATGCTTAAATAACTTATAATTATCCCCTTTTGATGAATTTTCAATCATTGAAGTCCATGTTTGTTTAAATTGATCCACTAAATTATTTTTAACTACTAATTTCAACCATTTATCAGAAATACAATTCTGCATGTTCCAAATATATGACATACCACAATCATTCAAAATACAACGAATTCTATTTAACCAAGCACATGTAACATTTTTATTTTGAAAATCTTTTATATACAATAGTTTGTATGATAATGATGAAATTTTTGACTGATTTCCTAAAATGAGTTTTGACCAATATGAAATCATACGAACTTTAATGTCAATGTCAATTGGATATCGACCCAATTCCCCATAGACCATAAAATTTGGTGTGGATGTTTTTACATGCAAAAGAAGCTTACAAAATTTTAGATGAACTCTCTCAATAATATCGTTTTTCCCAAACCCCCAAGTTTCGCAACCATATAATAGTATAGGTTTTACTGGTTAGCCTTGAATGTACCATCAATGACGGAAATATAATTAATTAATACAGGTTAGCCTTGAATGTATCATCAATGACGGAAATAAGCTTTCAACTGAATTGAAGATGCGTAAAATATCATACAACTCGGGTTTAGCATTTGCAAAGTTGTAAAGATATGAAATGGCCAATTACACCTTTTACAATTTCTATTCTTTATTATTTAAGTAAATCATACATTTAACATGATATAGTCGAATATAATCATGATGACTGTATAATTACTCGTAGACATATGATAGGTTGAATCTTATAAATAAATTTAGATTAACATATGACTGGGCCGATATGAGTGTCTCGGTTTGATAACCAGACCGATATGTAAAAATTCATGCTTTCATCTTTTTATTTTACTTGCAGTTAATTGATGTGAAAATATGGGTTTGAGTTAATGTGTTAGATCTAGAGCTCACCCATCAATGTTGATACGACGTTATCACTCAGGCTGAACTGAAAACGTCATATCAGCCCGAGTATGCTGCTATGGGACATGCACTTCCGGTCATGTTGTATAATTATACAAAATGTGCCATATTTTTGCATGCTTTTATGAATGAACGAGTGATTGTTGAAACTCAGCAATTGCTCAGGTATATCGTGTCGAGAAGAAGTTAATTTTCGATGAGATGATGTCAATGTACGCTTTGTACTAGACTAACACGTTTAGTTGAATTTTTTTTTTTTTTTTTTTGTGCAAGCTCACTGAAATAACAGTCCGTGGATAGACACATTATCCTGGTTCTGAACCAATCAGTCTTTGTTCGTTCTTCTCAGTGCTGCGTGCTTAGCGGACAAGCAACACATACCAATGCAATCTTATAGTATTTGGCTTGACCCGATCGGGGCTAGAACCCACGATCTACCGCACTCGAGACGAGCACGCTAAGCAGTACACCACCGATGAGGGTCACGGATTGATAACCAGACCGATATGTAAAAGTTCATGTTTTACTTGCAGTTAATTGATGTGAAAATATGGGTTTGTGTTAATGTGTTAGAGCTCACCTGGTAGTGTTGATATGACGTTATCATTGAAGGTGAACTGAAAACGGTTATGCTGCTACTTCCGGTCTTATTGTATATACAAAATGCGCCATATTCTTGCATTTATGGTGGTGGTGCACGTTGTTTAAAATAAAAATGTGAATACATTTTTGCTTTGCAAATATCTAACAATACGTCATAATGGATGTTTTGATGTGGTAATACCTATATATTAGCAGGTAGAACAGTCAGCAAAACGACCTTGGGGAGAAAGAAAGAGAAATTAAATTGTAGATTTAGTTAGGGTTAATGTTCCTCTTGTCGCTGACTTGTTCCTTTATTCGTATGAAGCAGACATCATACAGGTGCTTCCCATGAAAAAAACGAAAGCAATCTAGATGACTTTTTTCTCTTTCATTAAATAACAACATTGGTGAAGTAAGGGATACAACAGATATAGTTAGGTTTGCGTCATTTCTTGAAATACACCTAGATATTGACACTGGGGGAAGGTTAAGAATGAAAATTCACGATTTCAATTTATCATTGTGAATATTTCATTTATGTGTAACAATATTCTAGCATCACCTATATACATATGAAGTATATATTTTTCAGTTTATACGATTTTCGAGAGCTTGTGGTTCATATAATGATTTCCTTCAAAGATGGTTGCTGATAATAAGGAAGCTACGTATACCGAGTCCAAGATTTTAGTGGTAAAGTTGAGGTCATCACTTAAGAAGAGTTTGAAGATACCAAAGAGGCAATCGAAATCCGCATATCGAAGAAGAACAGACAACACAATGACCAAAAGAAAAAGTACAAAAGGACAAACAACGATCTACCAAAACATACATATAAAACTAAAGATCGAGTAACACGAACCCCACTAAAAACCGAGGGTGAACCCAGGTGTTCAGGAAGGGTAAGCAATTCCTCCTCCACTAGTGACACCCGTCGTGTTAATCTAGTTACAAACCGGTAATAAGTCGTGAATGAAGAAAGGACCGGGAAGTGTTTACAAGTGCAACATATCCGTGATCATTTGTGACACAGATATTCCATAACGATCATCCAAGTCATGGTGGCGACCGTAAAATTTTCGAAGCCATGACTTCACCTTTACCAAAAGGAACCCTTGATTCAGTAGCTTCCTTGTTAGCAGCAACCCTCTATCAAGGAAATCCTGATAGGTATCACAAGCTCTGGAATATCGTATCAACTGAGAGATATATACTCCATATGCAGGTGCGGATGAAATGTTGCTACATATAAATGGAAAGTTCACAATGGGAAAATTGAAATCATCTCTTTTAAGGTTTGGCGGTCGCCATCATGATTTCGTTAAGCCTTACGGAATGCCTGCTTCACAGTAGATGAACCACAAAAATGCTCCGATTTTTGTTGTTACAGCCCTGTTCTTCTTTCTTCATTCATGACTTTCAACGAGAGTAACACGACGGATGAAACTAGTGGAGCATGAACTGCTTACCTTTCAGGGTCACCTGAGTTTTCCCCCAGTATTTAGTGGCTTCGTTTCGTCAAATTGCATGTTTTCATGTTTTAAATCCCGTTTTTAAATGTCTACTATGGAAAACTATGTATATTACGTCTCGACTCCCACCTGTAGGGGTTTGTTTTATTTGTTACTAGTATTCTCATTTATTTACGTATACTGGTGTCCAACACAATTCCATATAATATTATATTCGTCTTGGTTACAGTGAAACATCGGGTGCCACTAGTAAAGCAGGAACTGTCTACTCTTCCAGAGCTCCCAAGTTCTACCCTGGATTTTCGTGCGATTGGTGTTGTTCAGTCGTTAGTTTTCTGGGTGTCTGGTCAATTTGTTCCATGTCAAATTTGTCTCAACCAATTTGTCCCAATTTTTTGCCAATTTGTCCCACTTTTGGACAATTTGTGCCAACTGTAATTTATCAATGTGGATCATTTTTTTTAAGATTTAGTAAAATAAAAAAGATGGAATATGTTCAATGTAGACAATAAAAAGTATTGCTCTGTGTAATAAGCCACTACATTACTTGACTATCCTAATTTTAAGCTATAATTTGGTTATAATTCTTTGATGATAGATCAACCAAATGCTTCAATAATCAGCTTTGGCATAATTATTGAATGATCTGACTGAAGTACAGGTTATTGTTTTTTTAATATTACTTGATTGCTTTTTGATTGGCAATTTTTTTAGCATCAAGTCAATTAGTAGAGTTAATGTTTATAGAACAGTTACTCTTAACCAGTTTTGTGTATATTTTACAATATAGTTTTTACTCACTGTCCTTTTCATGAAACCAAACACAAACATCAAAGACACAAAAGAAATATGCCATCAGCTTGGGAGGTGGGGGAAGACAAAATAGTGTCTTCTTATAGGTCAAATACATTAAAACCAATCATATCAAAACATTACAAGAAAACAAATATAAAAGGAAAATGTTTAGTCACTGCATACATAAACTTTCATCATGCCATCCGAATGTGTTATCTGTAGTCGACCAGTTCGTGTTAAAAACCATGCCTTCACAGTTCAAGCTCTTTATTGTGATTTGTGTAATTCTTGGATCCACAGAACCTGTTGTAGTGGTAATTACAAATGTATTATATATTTATTATATTCCAATTAGGAATGAAAGAATAATGCACTTTTTGTCATAATAATTATGTCTGTAAAAGGAAATGGACTTCAGCAAAATTGATTCATCAAAAGATCATTTTCAAACTGTTGATTTTACATTTTTATTTTTTATTTTTGAAGCGGAAACCACTCATCCTACTATTATTAATATTATTACATTTTCATTAGTATGTCAATGAGTGCTAGATGTTTTTACTTTTTAATTAAATATTTAATATCAGTCTGGAATAGAGTTCTACAAAGATGTGTATTTTAGTACTAGACTTCAACTGTAAAGATCCTGCTAATGTCTATTCAGTCAAATTGAAATTGAAGATGAAGTTAGCTTAAATTGATCTGGTGTATTATTATTTAAATTGATAAAAGACAACATTCATTGTTAGTCAAATAATAGATTTATATACATTTGTACTCCTTGTTTATCTGAGTACATCTATTACTATTGGATTTTTAAAAAATATTTGTAGTTTAAATTACTTATACTTTTTTTTTTATTTCATTTATTTATTACATGTATTTCAATTCATTTTGTTTCTTTCATTAAGTTTCAATCAAATGGAATATATTCCATGCATTGATTTTAAATCTTTACGTTTTTATCACATTCATTTTTTTTTACTTGTCTCATACATGTATAATTTTGAGTGTACAGTATACAATGTACCACATAAATAACAACTACATGTAGTTAATGTGTCACGAGAGTATGATTTGATTAAATTAAAGATACTGTAATGATAAATGACTTGTGCCACTGTATAATCAGGTGACCATAAACTACCAGTGAAGTCACCTGTACTTGTATATTGCAATCACAATTTGTAAATTTAATAACACGAACTTTAATTTACAGTAATAAAAATATTGTTAAAATAGTTACTAAAACCTGCATTGCATTTTACTATGAAGAAACTTTGCATATAATTAACTTTCAAAAACTATGTAATATAATGTAAATGTAGTGAAGATATTTAAATGAAAAAATGTTTTAGTGTTTATGTCTCTCATAGCTCTTTTAAGATTGGCACAAACATTTCAATTCTCAATTTTGTGTAAGCTTTCATGTTGTGAAATAGTTTTATTTTGAATTGCCCACAATATGAAGCTCTGAGAGGAAAATATGAAATCTTTTTGGATGTTGACGACATTCAATCAGAAAATTACTGAATCCAACTAACTCTAAAAAAGTGCTCGAGATATGCTCTTTCTTAAAAGAGGCCTTTGAAATTAACAAATTTGACTCCGTATCAGCTGGACCTACTTAGATTTATGTATATTATATTAAAGGTCATCTATAAGATAAGATAATTGGACAATCATGTATGAGTGTATATATGTTTTTATTGGTATCCAGTATTATGTCTATTTTTTCTTTTGTGTATTGCTTGGATTACACCAATATCTTCTGTGCTTTATCCAATAAACATTTTCTTTTAATTTGTGTAACATAACTTGTTCAATTTCTTTATTAGGTATCAGCAATACAGACTTTCGCCAGTCAAAAGACATAACATTTATTTGCCAGAACTGCCAGCCTGATGGTGAAAACACCAGAACATCCCTTGGCAGCACCATTGGCAATTTTGACTTGTCACTAGCTTCAGCACCAACATATGAGACAGACAGCAGTTACGAAGCTGAACCAAGAGGCTTATTCGTTCGTGCCAGACCATCCTTTCCTAGTAACTCAGACTCATAAATACGAAAGTCTGTATGCTGTATACCAGTTTTCTTAAATTCAGGTTTCTTTCATTATATCAATATATTAATAATATTTATTGATTTTATTATTCATTTGCAGATGTGTTCCTATGCAGCTCCAGTTGGTTTTAGAGCAGAAACTCTCCAGGACACAAAGAGCATCTTCATGATGCACTACAGTAATGGTGAAATCAGTCCATCTCAACTTTTGAAGACTGTAGGACTCTTAGTGGCCCCAAAGAGCTCTTAAAGACCATTATTGAACTCTCTCTTACGAAGGACATTTACTAAACTCTCATAAAGGACATGTTTTATGAATACTTAAAATGAATTGAAAGTTATTGTATATTTGATAGAGGAGAGGTGGCAAGTAGCTGAATGCTGCATGAAGAAATGTTTTAGAGAGTAAATGCTACAAAAGAGAATGTCTATGATTGTATACAAAGTGAGAAAGAAATGTAGTAAGGAAATTGTATGAATGAGAAAGAATAGTAAAAATATATGAGAGTGAGAGTGAAAAGAGGTGTGAAAAAAAAGAGTAGCAGAAAGAGCAAGTTTTTTAATTATATGGTTGTGTGAAAGGAGAGAGAATAGTACTACAACTGTATGACTGAGTACACATGCACTGTATTAGTAAAAAATTCTCTTGTGTAAAATAAAAATGAATAAATCTTATAAGTCTTCAAGTTTATTTCAATACAGAGCAATATAATCTTATTTTTCAATCTTATTGTTATTTGGATCTGTTGAACAAGAATTCACACCAATAACGATAAGGGTATGGAGTAAAATATGCAAAAATGAAACGAAATCTCGACTTGTTCGGACGTTAAATTTTCTGTGATCTTGTGAATCTTAGGAAAATGGCTTAAAAACATTAATTATCTAACAGGAGGTTGTGGGCCAATATGACATTATCAAAACATATGTATATGTAGTGGAAAACCAGCGTAATATATGACTTGAATATATGTGTTAGACATTTATTCTAGAGAAAATCTGATCCATTCAAACGTGTGAGTACTATTCACATTATATACCCATGTATATGCTACTTACCTGTTTACTTATGTACCTGTGTACCTGTTACCTGTGACGCTTGAATGTAAACAAACCAACTGTCAACAGTCAACTTTATCATAAACAATATATTTTCTGTGTTCCGTATGTCTCAAAAAAAAAAATTTCAAGACACTTCCACTCCAGTTGTAAATAGAAAATGACGTGAAAGTAAACCTACGCCTCCTGAACGAGAATTCTCCAAACGTACAAACATAATGAACTCCCCAGATAATTCTCAGCACCAGGACCTGTCCTTTATTCAAGATAATCAGCCACCGCTGCCGCAGTCTACTTCTCCATCCCAGTTTTCATCGTCACAACCCAACCCCGTTAATTGTAGTCTTTCCCAAGATGATGTATGCAAAATAGCCTGTAAACTTAAAGAAATGTTACGCAGTGAAATTGAATACACTATTAAAAGTACTATAGACCACTATAAAGGTGAAATATTTAGACTTAATTCCGAGAATGAGAAATTACGTGAAGGTCTGGACGATCTAGAACAATACGGCAGGCGTGAACTAATGCGCATTAATGGAATTCCGGACGGAGGTCAACAAGAAACAACAGCCAATACAACTAAGCTAGTCACTGATCTAATTAAGTCCATAGATCCCGATCTTAATGAGTCCGATATCATACGATCGCATAGAATTGGGAACCAGTCAGGGTTGGCGAGCACGGACGTGCTTTACCACCACACCAAATTATTGTCCGTCTCAAAGATTCTAACGTGAAAAAGCGCATATTGAAATGTAGAAAGAACTTGAAGGATAAACCAGAATACCGTTCAGTTAACATAAACGAGGATCTCACAAAAATTCGTAATGGCATAGCATACCGGGCGCGACAACTTAAAAAACTAAAATTGGTTACGGATACATGGACTATTGACGGGAAAATTTTTGTGAAAGTTCGAGACAGGGTCGTATTAGTCAATAATGTAACAGCGCTAAATAAACTAGCTAGTGAGATTGGTAGGGATGCTATTAAAGTTATCAATGACATCAACACTAAATCATCGGAGCACAACAGACCTAGATCCTCACAGGGGCTCATTCGAGTCAAAGAACATCCGCAATCGTATGCATCGGCCGCAACACCAAACCATGCTAAATCACATTATTGATTGTACTTTATTAAAACACAATAAACTGTTCTGTCTGCAATAAACTGTTCACTAGTTGTAATTGTCATTTTCTCGCATTGTGTATAAATCCATTCCATCCTTATTCTTTGTTACAACCATATGTGGGGTTTTTTTTTTATGTGTATCCAAGGATTTGTATAATATAATACAAATCATTGGTGTATCTAGTTGGCCAAATATAAATGTAGAAATGGTATGGTCCAACAGCTTTCAAACTAAATTCAATAAACATGTTTTGGGGTTATCTAGGCCTATTCATTATTGGAATATTGTACTGTAAGATACTACACACAGTCCGTAGTAAATTGCAATCCAGGTCAAGGTTTTTCATTGATTGTAGTGACCAATCACATGATTTGTGAAAGTGACGCAATTTATGTTTATTTATTTTTCAGTTCACGTGACTTCTCAACAATCATCATCGCTACTCACGCGTAAAGTTATATACAATCAGGTCCGTTTTATACTCAACTGGATTTTTTTTCTTAATATCGCTATATTCATTAATAAATGTACTACAAGATACAACATACAAATTAAATACAGTATATATATCACAATATATGTCAAGGTCTTCTATTATAGCTATGACCAATCACATGATCATAATGGTTTGTGAAAGTGACTCTTGTATGTTCGTTTTTACCTGTGTCATGCAAAATCGCTATTACTATATTTGATACAATCACCATTCGTTATCCAACCACAAGTGATTTTTTTTATCATAATGTATTGCTATCCATGCCATACCATGTAGAAATGTTATTGCCCAAGAGGTCAAGTCTACATTTTTTTTTATCCATTTCTAGTATACAGATACCACATACTAATAGTAGTAAACTCCAAACCAAGTCAAGGTCTTTCATTGATTACAACGACCAATCAAACAATCCTAAATGTACGGTGTACTTACATGATTCGTTCTTACACATGTCATGTGATTTCTTAAGTATAATCGATGTTATTGTATTGTTCTCGCACAAGACTTTAATTCGGTGTCACTTTAATTTCTCTATTGTCGAATTTAACTGTGATGATTACAGTACAATTTTGTGCATACCTAACCAGTATCTCTGTCTAGTTGAATTAGATATAGTAACATCTCTCTCCGAAATTTAAATTCATCTTAAAATAGTACACACATAACCTGTATGGTCGTATATATGTAATAGGATTTCATATGCATTTATTTTTCTCATTAGTTAGTTTTCTTTATTATTATTATGTACATATTTTGTATGTGTCTAGTAAATTTTGTTTCCATTATAATTCGCCTCCATTTCTTCTACTTTATGTGTATTTTGCCAATGTACATATTTTATTTGTTTATCTTTAATGTATATTTGCTTACAATTCATTTTTTATTTTTTTGTTCTACAAAAAAGATTGAAAAGGGTGAAACGCCTTGTAAAGTAATGTCTCATACTAGGACCTCATTATTATTTGTCGCTTGCAAAAACTTAACTGATTTAAAACAGTGTTTAGGCCACTCTCATTTTCTACAAGATCAATCTGGTGTAACTTAAAATTGACAAATGACGATTGGAATTGATCAGTATAGAATGAGAGTAGGCCTCTTCAAACCAAACCGACAACAATCCAAATGTTATTTAAATCTATGCGAAATCTTATGTATTGGGTTGATTATAAATACCAGAAACAAGAAGCATGCACTTTTAGCCGCTGTATTAATAAGTTGTCTGACCGAATTTAAAGTAGAAAATAACCTCATTGCCTCTACGTGTAAAGTAGATGATTTTCCCAAACAAAATACAAATGTACTTTCTTATATCATTAATAAAAATCGATTTTGTTTCCATCAATTTTTAAATATTTTCTTTAAAGCTGTAATTGTTTTCCCCCTAATAATTGCCGGAGTAGAAACTAACCCAGGTCCAAATCCACCCACGGATTCGATTACTGATGTGCATTCTAGCATGAGTGATTTGTCAATCACTTCTAGTATTAGTGCGATGTTTTCCTCGTCGATCTCATTTCTTCATCTAAACATTCAAAGTTTAGTCCCAAAACTAGACCTTATTTCAGCAGAATACGCTGATTTTGACATACTATCTTTTTCAGAATCATGGTTAAACCGTAGTCATACGGATGAGTCATTAAAACTATCGAATTATCAAACTCCATTTCGAAAAGATAGGGGTCCTAACAAATCGGGGGGTGGGGTTATTTTGTATGTAAAGGATAACATAAATGTAAGCAGACGTGACGATCTTGATTTCGATGATCTTGAAGGCATTTGGATTCAAATAAAAATAAATGGCAAACAGATCTTATTTGGAATTTTTTATATCCCCCCTAAAAGTATCCAAGATATATGGGAGAAATTGGAATCCTCAATAGAAATGGCCATAAATGATACTGCTATTGATGATGTCATTATAACGGGTGATATTAACGACAATCAACTGGACTACTCACGCACTAAAATTAGCTTCCTTTTAACTAAATTTAGTCTTTTACAAATGATTGACGAACCGACACATTTCACTGAGCACTCATCATCATTAATTGATCTTATATTGACAAATAATGTTAATAGGTTGATATACACTGGAGTAGGACCTGCACTCATCGAACAAATACGATATCATTGTCCTGTAATAGGTTTCATAAATTATCCTAAGACACCGACTAAACCGTTTAAATGTAAAATATGGTTGTATGAACATGCAGATTATGAAAAGCCAAGACAGAATTTGTTCAACGTAAACTGGGACTCACTTTTTCTTACTGATGATATAGAATTGATAACAAACGATATTACTAATGCTATTTTAAGTGCCGCTGGATCTTTTACTATCCGAAAAGGGGGGCCCAAGTGGTTATCTTGTAATATACGAAAAATGATAAGGCAGAAAAATAGAATTCACAGAAAGGCAAAACATTTTAATAACCCCATGCATTGGAATAAATTTAGGAAAATCAGAAATGAAGTTACAAGCCTGGTAAGGAACGCCAAAGACAAATATAATAATGATTTAATCAAAAAAATTACAAACATGAATTCTTCTTGCAAAAACTGGTGGAACATAGTTAAACAGATTTCTGGTATAAAAGGATCTGATATGAGTATTCCCCCAATTCTCCATAATGATAACTTAATATTTGATGATATCGAAAGAGCAAACTTATTTAATATATATTTTTCAAAACAATCCGAAATTGACGACTCTAACAGCAATATCCCTAATTTATTACATGTTACAAACCAAATAAGTGAAATCAAATTATGTGAAAATGAAGTCGAAGATGTTCTAAAAGTGATAAATCCTACAAAAGCATCTGGTCCTGATTTGATTAATCCTAGACTGTTGAAGGAAGCAGCACCTATTATTAAACACCCTCTTTGTAAATTATTCAATCTCTCTTTACGGGTCGCTTCCTATCCAAGTCAATGGAAAAGAGCAAATATAACGCCTGTTTTTAAGAATAATAAACAAAACGACGTAAATAATTATGACCCATATCCCTACTTAGTGTAATTTCAAAATGTATGGAGCGTTGTGTATATAAACATATTCACAATCATCTATTGGATAACGATATTCTAACTACTTGTCAATCCGGATTCACAAAAAGGGATTCTGCAGTTAATCAACTAATCAATATAACAAACGATTTTGGCAAAGCCTTAGATAGTGGTAAAGAAGTTCGGGTCGTTTTCTGCGATATCAGTAAAGCATTTGATAGAGTTTGGCATAAAGGTTTAATTCACAAACTAAAACAATCAGGCATTTCAGGAAATTTACTCAAGTGGTTTCAAAATTATCTCTATGGGAGGGAACAAAGGGTGGTTATTAATGGCTCAAACTCTAACTGGTTACCGGTAAAGGCAGGGGTTCCTCAAGGTTCCATACTTGGACCTCTTTTATTTATTATTTTTATAAATGATATCGTAAACGAGATCAATGCTGAAATTAAACTGTTTGCTGATGACACCAGTTTATATCTCATTGTTGACAACCACAATGACACGGCTTTCCTCCTGAATCAAGATCTCAATCAATTGCAACGTTGGTCTAAAAAATGGCTCGTAAAATTCAACCCGAATAAAACTGAAACTATGGTTATATCCAGTAAGAGAAACAAACCATATCACCCCCCTTTACAAATGAATGATCAAGATCTCCACGTAGTTAACTCTCACAAACACTTAGGTGTAATAATTTCAGATAATGGCCAATGGAATGATCACATTGATTACATTGTTAAAAAAACTTATAACAGATTAAATATAATGAGAAAATCTAGAACATTCCTTGATAGATACTCTTTAGAAAAAAATTATATTTCTTTTATAAGACCTTTAATGGAGTACGCTGATGTTATATGGGATAATCAAAAACAAAATTTAATAAATAAATTAGAGAATATTCAATTAGATGCAGCAAGAATAGTAACTGGGGGGACCAGATTAACATCACATGACAGCTTGTATGAAGAAACAAAATGGGAGAAACTAAAAGATAGAAGAAATAATCACAAGCTTGTTCTCTTTCATAAAATGAATTACAATAAAACACCCCAATATTTAGTTGAATTAATTCCAAAAACTGTAGGTACCCGACACACCCATAATACTAGACAAATAAACAATATTGTTAATATAAACTGTCGAACTAGTCTTTATTCTGAATATTTTCTGCCCTCAACTGTAAAAGCATGGAATGATTTACCACTTCCCACCCGTAATTTGGAATCGCTAAATTCATTTAAATCTCTTATCAACACTAAAAACACTAAAGTTCCAGCCCATTATTATGTTGGATGTAGGTTAGGTCAGATATTACATGCGAGACTACGTATGAATTGTAGTGCCTTAAATGCACACCTCTTTATTAGAAACCTTGTTGAATCGCCAAATTGTATCTGTGGAATAACTGAAACTGTATCTCATTTCTTATTAGATTGTCCGCGTCACACGACTCTAAGACAACAACTTTTCTATTCACTTTTGAACATTCCTGAAAAAATTTCACTGAATCTACTTATTTTTGGCTCAGTTAATCTAAATGATGAAGAAAACAAGGCAGTATTTAAATCAGTCCAAACCTTTATCATAAAAAGTAAAAGATTTACAACCTGACATGCTTACATAATATTTTTCACCTTTTCAATCTTATTCAATCTCTTTGTATTATTATTTTCAAGTAAATTGCGTAGCTTTCAACTACATGCTACATACATTTTTTTCTCCCTCAATGTATAAACAATTCTCACATATTTTAAAATTTAAATCGGCATGCATATATATTTGTTTGTGATACTTGTATGTTTTTCATAGGAAACAGATTTAAAAAAAAGCATTTGCTTGTTTCTGAATCCTATTGTAGAATTGCTATTGTTTTGTTTATATATGTCAGTTATACCAATAAAATATGTTTATACCAAATATGCAAATAACACCCCTTAAAAAGAAAAAAACAATGTAGTGAAACTGCAATATTGAGATTGTCTCAACACCCAAAGTTATAAGCACACACATTTCTTTAAAATTTTGAGAGAAGATAAAATATAACCATTTTGAAAAAAGTTGGGACAAATTGGAACTGAGACAAATTGACCAAAGTTGGGATGAATTGGTTTGGGACAAATTGGACTTGGGACAAATTGACCTGTATCCGTTTTCTGTGTAGTGTTTAATCGACCATTGTTGGTCTTTTTGTCCCTTTTCTTTTGGCCATTATAATCTTCTGTTCCTCTTTGATTTGTGGCTTCTTATTATCCCCAATGACATCTTCAACCTTTGCGTATTTGTGTTTGACACCACAATATCTCAGTGATATCTTGTGGGCAAGTTTTATTGTTGAAGAAAACTGTAGAAATCATCAACTTGACACAAGTCCCCCCACTTTCATTACATAAGGTTGTATGGCAATTGAAATCACAATTTTAGTGGCGATAACCACCGATTAACATGGGTAACTGCAAATCCAACTGTCATATGATATCCTGCCTCCACATTTATAAACTGGTCATACCTTATCGAATATAATGCCATGTCACCTTTGTGGAGTCTGAAAGCATCTGGTCTAGGGGCTTGGACCACTACCAAATTGGCCCCAAAGTCAGTGAGGATCTATATACCACATATAAAAAATCTTCATGTTTTGGAAGTTTGGGAGTCATTTTGTCAGCTACACAACAATTTTTGGGCCAAAACTACATTCCATAGTAACAATGAGCCAGATCTTAAAAGTCACAAAGGACCCGGGCGGCTCAATGAGTTAGGTAGTTGGATTACCTAACAACTCATACAAGCCTATCACCAATATGGCGTGGGTTCGCACCTGGCTTTGTAAATTACAAAAAAGGGTGCACTCGACTCGCAGCCGCATGTGATAAAGTTTACCAGTTGCTTTCCCATGGTCGATGGTTCTCTCTGGGTACTCCGGCTTCTTCCATCACTAAAACTGGTCGTCGTGATATAGCTGAAATATTGCTGAAAGTGGCATTAAACACAAAAAAAATCAATCAATCAATTTAAGTTACAAAAAACATAAACCTTCAGGTCACAGAAGTTACCTATAAGGTTAAGAATATGTAACATTTTGAGATCATGCAACAGCAAAGGTTGTTTATGGCTGCCAAAGTAAGTATGATATATTGTTGAATGCCAAGCGAACAATATTTCAGCTGTAACAATCCAGAATAAGTCTTTTTTTTTTCAAGTCAGGAATTTACATACATAAAAAACCCACCATTTCCACCTGACATGGATGTACAATGGTTTAATGGTTTACAACATAATTATTATGTGACTATTGCATTTTTTAAAGTCAATTATTAAGCAAAATATAATGTTTTCACATGAATAAATAAATCAATTGAGACATTCATTCAGAATAAGTTACATTTCAAGGAGATGATGAAGATGTCAGCTTTGTACTAGTTAGTAGACCAACACGATTTTTCTAGTGCTAGCTCACTGGTACAACAATCCGAGGGTAAACTTGTCACTCCACTCGGACACATAATCCTGATTTCGAACGAAATTGTCTATGTTCTTATTCCTGATTTTGAACGTAAATGTCTATGTTCTTTCTCCTTAATACTGTATGTCTATCGCAGAAGCAGCAAATACCAATTTTAAAGTCTTAGACCAGGGTTCAAACACACTTTCTCCCATTATTACGGCGTTTTAACCCAGCTGAACCAGTGGTGAAAAATCTGTAATCCTCTAGAGGATTAAAATGTCTCGTGCCTTTCCCCGCATGTTGTCAAATCGGCATGTTGCCCATGTGGGTTACGATTTTGAAATAAAGTTCGTGTTAAATAATGGGAGAAACAAATTCTCCTTCAGTTGCCCATGTGGGTTACGATATTTCTTCACTCTCGAAAGTTAAATTTAAAATTTTTTAACCACTAGCCTGATGAGTGGAGAAATATCGTAACCCACGGGCAACTGAAGGAGAATCTATATATCTACTGCTAGAGGCAATCACGCTAACCAATACACCACTGATGCTGCTATATGGTTGTCATATACAATAAACATGTTGCACAAACTGTTCATAAAAATGCATCATCCCAAACCTTATTTGGTCTCGTCTGATGTGCCATTTATTTCCACAATTGTTTTTCATTTAAGTTATCTTCCATTCCAGCTTGTCTAATATATTCTTTCCTTCATAAACTATCACAATAATTTTCTACATAAAAACTTATAAATACCATTTAGTTTTTATTTTAATGCACAACTGGTAATTGGTTCAAGTGTCTTGAGTTCAAGAGGTCATTTTCATACAGATTCTGGATTCCAATGAAGTGGCTTTGACCAGTTTTAAGTATTTTCTATTTTTAGTAATGGTGGCATTCTTGGATGAGTTCGTTACTATTAGAAATATTTTAAAATGGGGACCATCAGAAAACTATTTTTGCCAAGTTAGATTCATATTGGACAAGTACCTGTAGTTTCAGAGATGAATATTGTTTTAATGATTGTTTTTCTTAAATATGCCTCATTCCCAAGATTGGTAAAAATGTAGAGCTGACAGAAAAATCAACATAACAAGCTAAAGAGCTCATAACTAATTACACTCTTACAAGCTAAAGAAAAAAATTTTGAGCAAACTCTGGTGTGAAAAAGACAGATTTGACCAATTTAAGAATTTTCCAAATTTCCCAATGGCAGTCATCTTAATGTTCAGACAGACCAGCTACAGTTTAGAATGGAAACCATGCAAGGCATATTCCTGCAAAGTTTAGTTCATATTGGGCTAGTGGTTTCTGAGAAGATTAGAAAGCAAAAAGTTTAAGACAAACACCAAGTGATGATGGCAAAAGCTCATGCAGACGTTAATCTTATAATTTTTTATAATTAAGAAATAAATCATGAAAGACAGAATGTGTTTTGAGTTTATGGGTTGGCAGATATTAGTATTTTATCCCGAGCCAGGGGCGAGGGATAAAATTTACTATTATATCCACCCATGTTAAAACTCAAAACACATTCTGGCTTCAATAAATTATTTCGATTCTGATATGTCTAAGAGTACAAATACAGTAGTATACTTTCATTGGAAGAAGGTAATTTATATTTACGCTTGCGGACAATGTCGCACACAATTTATGCTGCCAAATTCGAGCAGACGATAATTCATCAACATGTATATTTACGACGGGAAAGTCAGTCACATGAACCGGTGCATGTGCTAATGAGATTATACCCAATCGATAAATCAATTGTTTGCTTACAAAGCGAAAGAAGGACGTCATGTTAGAATAATTTATAAATTCTTCCTCCCCCCCCTCCCTTTGGCCTTTTTTATGTCAAAAACAATAATAATACTATGTATTTTTCTCTCAAAGGGATTTTCCAAAGAATTTTCTTAAAAAACTCATCAAAATCAGATGTACAATAAACGTTCCACATATAAAAATAAGAAAACACCCTTTTCGGCACCTTGAGGCCTCCTGTTTAGAACGGATAGGGCCACAATTCCCCAAATCAATCTCCACCCTTATTTTGTGCTGAGCGTTATTGTACTACAAATTCATTCAACTAAAACAAATCACTGCAAGGAAGCCATTGTGTCAACAGATGGTGATGACACACATGACATAATATGACCGCAAACTATTTGTGTTCGTATATAAAGTTAAAAATTACATATAGACTAAGATGGCAAAGTTCACATGTTTAATAAAATATTAATAATCAAATCCATATGTTTTTCATAACTATTTATTTGGACAAAAGTAGTTTTTTTTTTTACCTTTTTTTGTTATTTAATATTATATGTTTTAAGTAACCTTGCATTTAACATGTTTAAATTAATTTAACACACAACTACTATGTCCACACATCATAAAACTGTTTTTGCCATATCAAAATACACATTATTTTCACATCTTTTCAGCCAATTTTTCACATTTGCTGGAGAATCTTTCTGTGCTTTGCCTTGATTTACGACGGACCACATGACAATATCGGCCAATGAAACTGAATTTCCTACTAGCCATTCAGACAAGCCTAATTTAGAATTCAAAGATTTCAAAACGGCAGCATTTTCTTTTTTATTTCCACGAACATATTGCTCAGCCAGATCTAGCCACTCGTCAATTTTGGTAGAAGCTACAACACACCTATCAAAATCTGTATTCAGAAGTCTCTGTATGTATCTAGCAATGTTAGATTCTCCTTCTATCATTGTCTGGTTTTGAGGATTTACCATTAACGTTGGTCCATTTTCGACTGTTAAAATAAGAAGGTAAAAAAAATGTGGTTTAAACTACAGGAAAAACACACAACAAAGATTTTCTTACCTTATCAAAGGGAAGCAATCCAATTAATGTAATTGTACACATTGATCCAATAATTGCTTATTAAAAGGGAAGTAATCCAATGCAATTGTACAATTTTGGACACTGATTCAATAATTGCTTAGTAAAGGGAAGTAATTCAATTAATGTAATTGTACACATTGATCCAATAATTGCTTATTAAAAGGGAAGTAATCCAATGCAATTGTACAATTTTGGACACTGATTCAATAATTGCTTATTAAAGGGAAGTAATTCAATTAATGTAATTGTACACATTGATCCAATAATTGCTTATTAAAAGGGAAGTAATCCAATGCAGTTGTATACATTTTATTCTGGATACTAATTCAAAAATTACTATTAAACTTCGAATGCATTTTTTCATATTATTATCTGATACATTTATCTCTTGATTTATACTTATGTAACTGTAAAACAAACTTATCACAACTGCTTACCCTTCCAAGTGCACCCGAGTTCACCCCCGTTTTTTAGTGGGGTTCCTGTTGCTTGATCTTTAGTTTTCTATGTAATGTTTTGTAGATCATTGTTTGTCCTTTTTCTTTTGGCTAAATTGTGTTGTCTGTCTTTCTTTGATTTATGGCTTCTAATTACCCCTTTGGTATCTTCAAGTTTTCTTAATTAAATTAAAGCATGGATATTCTATGCAGAATACAGGAGTGTTCTTATTCTATCAAGAAGAAATACCTTAAGTGTGCACAAACTTCATATTTTGTTGAAAAGAATCACTATAATATTACAGAATGCTAGACGAGGCTGAGGTGACTGATTGAGTAGTCATTGATTTCCAACATCCAGGCACTGAGCGACTCAAAACTATGAGCTGTGGCATCCGTTTCCAGTCAGATACCCCTAATATCCCATTAACTGATTTAACAAAGTCATATTTTTGTGTCTGTTCCAGGCCAGGATCTGGATTTCCAACGTCATATGTCATAATATTTTTTTTACGTTCAGTGAGTTAAGGTGGGAGGTGATTGTTGATATTGGTGAAATTGTTGACCTTCACTGTTTAAGCTTTCTTTCGATAATATTTATTAATTATACCTTTCTTCCATACAAGTGTGAAAGCTACATCATTTCCTTCTCTACTTGACTGATCGCCATTTTGAAAGACATTTTGTAAACTTGGTGGCATCTTGATTACACTGGAGTGAACAAAGGTTGAGGCAAAGACTTTAAATTTTTCACTGGCTACTTTGTATAGTACCAACAATGATAATGGTGGATTTTCTGGGTCTGCACTAACTACCAAGTCATGGATTACGTCTCCCTAAAATTATAGATGTTCGATTGGTAAAAATATCTTTGAATGTAGTATGAGCTTATAAATATAAAACATTAGTAGGGGGAAAAGTTTGATAATAATATCAGAAAAAAATACTAAAAGGAAGTTTGAGATAAACTTGCCAAAATGATTTAATTTGTATTACTTTTTCTGTATGGCCTTCAAAATCTGTAAAATCGTTTCATTATTTAATCATATTATTCATAGTGAACAGGGACAAAGCTTAGTATTTTTGCTGAGCACAATTGCCAGCTGGGCTCCCTAAAATAACAATTTTTATCCAAGCAACATTTCTTAGGATCCAGACCAAATTTTAGTGGTCTTGGGCTACTGGGTTCCTGTTAAGTTGTTTCCATGGTGATCCAGTTTTGCAGATTTGATGGTGGCTATTTAATCCGTGAATATAAAACATCAAGAAATATTTTTTGCATAAAATTAATGTGCATATCATTGAAATTCATGAAAGTAAAAACAGACAAATATTTCCCTCTAAATGTACAATTATCGCTAACATAACCAAATCACTTAATTGTTTGTTCTTATAAATGATTTAATTTATACCAGATCAACTTTTTGTTGAGATACAAGTGGTACGGTTGACTGATCAGATTCTGAACCTTGCACTTGCACAGTCTTTGATGATGTCGTCACACCTTTTGATGATGTCATGTCTATGTTACTTTTATATTTTGTACTTAGTTGGTTCACCATATCCTTAAGACCATTTAATCTACTGAAAATTTCATTCTGTTTCCTTTCAAGGGCAGCTAATGGTTCTGTTTCTGCATCTGGTATACTTGCTGTTGCACTCTGAAATTCATTACAAATGATCTATTAATCATTGTTAATAATTAAAATAAGATATTTCTAAATTATTTTGTTTAATTCTTTTAAATATACATGCAACATTCATTTGAGGTCATGTCAGATAACCTATTACACATCTTTCATAGGAGGCTGTCGTGGTTGTGATCGTATGGTAGATGGATTTACAACTACCTGTGCAATCAGTGCCTATCACCACTAATGTTGTAAGTTTGAGCCCCAGTCATTGCGAGGTGTTATGTGATAAAAGTTTGTCAGTGTCTTGCGACAGCTCGGTGGTTTTCTCCACCAATAAAACTGACCGCCACTATATAACTGAAATATTGTTGAATATGGCACTAAACACCATAAACCAACCATCTTTCATATACAAGATACATGTAGCTAAATGTACAAATGTAGTGACCAATCAGATAATACCTCTCGTCGAATGCTCGATTTTAATAACGGGTACTTCAAATTTGGTAGGCTCATTACTGATTGGTCGATTGAAAATGTTACCTCTAATGTGACCCCATACAGAATGTAGCTAGTTGTTAGTATATCGTATTAGTATGAATAATGGAGCAATATAAGGAGCCAGTAATGTTCTCCTGAAATAAAATGAGCTCAAAGGGACTTAATAAAAAATAGCTTTACTAAATTTTTATTTCAATGCCATCTTGAAAAGAAAGTGAGACTGTAACATACGGATAGATTTTTTTTTTGCATCTATTAGCACCAGAAATAATGACACTATGCTGTCCACTCATATTTGCTAAATACTGAACAGTAAACTATTTGCACATATCCGACTTCGATTCTAATTTAATGCATTTTACAGGAATTATTTCCCTATAAGGTGGGCAAAACGGTGCTTTTTCATGCAAAGTTCAATGAAAATATTATATTTTTCCTCATGATCTGTTCAAAATTTTAATGCTATGAAATTTTTATTTGCTATAAAATTAGCCTGATTTTTTACAAGGTTCAAATATCTACAAAATATGAGAAAAATATACTTCATTGACTTTTCCATTGCCCGTCGCAAAAACGTATAATTTTAAAATGAAGTCAGGAATGTGCAATGGGTCTATTTGAGGAAATAAAAAAAAATTGTGTCTAAAACAGATTATTTGAAAATAAAAATTTTCTCCGTTGGATTTTTAATTGTCTTGGACCCAACAATAGTTATGGTCAAAATTTGTTCAATGGTTTCACAGAAGATTAAAAAATGTATTTGTTTTATGATTTAAAGTCAAAATTGGCAAAATGTGCATAAAAAGAATATTGGCATTAAAAGTCATTTAAAATAAAGATATGGAATATATTTACCAACAATTTTGTAATATATGAAATTACATGTACTATAGTTCATAAGATTTGAATTTATTAATCTTTTGCGTTGGTTTTAATGAGGGGGGGGGTTATTTAGGGGGTGCATTTTTGTTGGCTTTTTATTGTTGTTGTTGCTTTTTTCAAGGAATTTCTTGAATTGAGGTTGGGTTGATGGGTTGATTTGAAAGGGTTTTTTGTGATGTGGCTCAATTAATTTAAATAGACAAATAAAAAAATATCTCTTCCAGTTCCAAATCAAATGACCATAAGCAATTTAAATTTACAAAAGAAATGTGAAAAGTTGTTTAAGTAATTTTAAATCCAGGAGGGGGTAGCAAAATTCAGATCACATAATGGGGTGCTGCGGTGCAATCTGTTGATATTTTCATATTGCATACTATTTGATTATGGAGACAGATTAACTTATTTAAAAATTTGTATAAATAAATATTAAATCAACTATAAAGTAATAAACTCATTTACAACAAATCAGAAGAGCATCACTCTCTACTAGAACCTAGAACATCACACTCCACTAGAACCTCTTTGCATCACAATCAACGTACAGTAGAACCTCTTTACAACTAACACTTTTAATCAACATGTGATTTCTTTTATATCCTCCCCATACCTAATCATGATGACCCCCCCCCCCCCCCCCCAATACAAAAAAACAAAGACATACTACAAGTATTTCATTTGAATTTTCTACTTCCTCTCTGTGGTCTTCCTGTTTTTCACTTTCCTCCTTACATTCCTTACTTTTGTCTTTACAGAAGTCTAGATGATTACCCATGCTGTGTTAACACATGTACATCTCTTACTGTAGTGCATGGCAAGGAGATGTAATCTAGCATTTGACTGTACATGTGGGTGCCATTAGCCCATTAATCATCTTATAATTATCTTTATGTAATGCCATGTAAATCATTATCACTGACTATGAGGTATTATTCATGTTTTTTTTTATTTCTACCAATATCCCCCAATTGAAATAAAATCCCTTTAAATAACTTGGGGCTTTCAAAGGGTTTGACCACATGAAGTGATGAAGTTTTGCTTTTTTGAAGGGATGGTTCACTTACAAGGGCCTCATATAAACATTAGGATAACTAACAAAATTATAGAGGTACATTTTGTATATTAATTAAGAGGACCCACATATGCTGTAATTACTCTTCTGGATAAATTTTTTCATGATTTTAAAGAAAATTGTCAATAAAAATGTAGATATCTAATTTAGTGCACATCACCAGTTTCTGGAATAACCTTTATCACTCAATAGATAATATAAAGTCTTTGGAATCAAGAATACCAAACATGGCTTTAATAGTTCTTACACATTGGTCATTGTAATAATTATTTCAGTTTCTTCATAATATTCTCGACTGCTATATTTTAGATTTACAGCACTTTAATACCATGATTTTTTTTGGGTCATTTTCACATTGGCAACTTTCCCCCTACTATAAAAACTAAACTTAGTCAAACGACTGTTGTTTACTCATCTATCTATATATAGTTACATGTGATAAAAATGGCCATAAAGCTTCCAAAAAAATATTTTATCAGTTGGAAATAAAACAGTTACTTTCAACCATTTTAACCAAGAACCACAGTAACTTTATTTGAAATCCCCCCATTTGGTCCCTTTTATTGATTGATTGATTGATTGATTATTGCTTAATGTCCAGTAAGCAGTATTTCAGCTATATTCAGGATGAACCCACAAATTCAAAAATTTATAAAAACTATATGATATATACATGGCCGGATCCAGGATTTCAAGCTAAGGGGGGGTGTACTTAAAAAAATTGCGCCGAGCAGAGGGAGACGCGAAAATTTTTGGGGTATTTCGTGTGAAAAATCACGATTTTACGCCAAAAAATCATATTTTTCATATTTTAGGGGGGGGCGCACGGATCTGCCCCTGATATATAGAAATTAGGGAAGGGATGAGTCATCCAGGTCAACGACTTGACTGCAGCTGAAAAAGTATGGAGAGTTGGATAGGAACAAAAAATTTAGTCTTTTGTAGTGGCTACAGTACAATGCACCTACTCTTGTTTTCCTAAATCTACAAAAGATGTCTTTAGCTTGTAGGGAGTGTGGTACTGTCCAAATATGCTACCCACTATGGGCCACAGCCACAGGGGCTCACAGTTATATTTTCACATCACCAGGTATGTATTAACATATACCTGTGGCCACAGCCAGGCTTTCCATACTATAACCTGACATGTTCCCATCGAGAGGGCTCTCCCTATCTGCCATCATTAAAAAAAAATAATTACTGTGTCCAAAGGACACTATGCCCCACCACTATGCATTCACAAAGTATGTAACTATATTGAAAATGCATAAAACGTTAAAGTCCAATAACTCCTACAAAAATCGCCAAATCAAAATAACAGGATAATATGATCAACTACACATCAGGACCAATTATCCTACCAAATAAAACTATCCGACCAACGACCTCAGAGAAGTTGCATTCACAAAGTGAAGTGGGACGAACAAAAGAAGAAACAAACTGAAAAACTATATGTCACCATACTTTCATATGCTGGGCATAAAAACCTCATTTAAACAAGATGAACAATAAACTCTTCATGTACAAAAAAAAACAGAAACACCAATTTTTGCTTCATTTGGGCCTTTTGTTTGGAAATAGTTAAGGATGCAAAAAATACCTTAAATCAATCTTAACCTTTATTCTGTACCAAGGATCTTTGTATTAGAGAAGGATAAGTCGACTAGAACAAGAATTATCTCAAGGAAACCATTGTGTCTACAGACAGACGACTACAATGACAGACCCATAACATAATACAAAATGTATGACTGCCATTTTGTTGTGGTCATAAAAAAATCATTTCATATGATTAAATAGTATGTGTTCAATCAAATTTGTACTTCCCATATTATGGACCGCATAAGGTCTTGGGCAATAATTGACAAATAAAACAGAATTTTTGGGAACATCTGTGCCATGTAACAATTTGATAACTCATATGGTCACTGAAATGAAGATATTTAAAATTAAAGCCTTTTAGAAATAAGACCCAATCAACCATGTTGAATTTCTGAATCAATGAAATAAAAAAATAAAAAGTTAACGCTAAGGACCATAAAAGTAGCATGACTGCTATAATTGGTCCAGCAGTTTCTGAAAGAAAGACTGAAATGTGACAAATTCACATACAACAATGGATGCAGAAAGTGGTGACAATACATGTATTGTACTGTATATGTACAGGTACTTCACTTGGCCCTGTCATTTGTTTGGACAAGGTCAAAAAGATCATTGATTTTACTTCTAATATTAGTAGTTTACATGTAGAAAAGTGAATGGACTATCTAGGTACCAACTACCATGAACAGTTCAGCAGACCAGGGCTGGGTGAAGAATTTAGGGAGCAAAGGGGAAACATTCCCCCCCCCCCCCCCCTACACACACACACTTATTAAAAGTGGATGGCAAAACTATGTTGTTGTTTTTTAGCTTGTGAAGTTGTTGTCAGTTCTAAGAACCCCCCACCCCCCTTTCCCTCAAACCCACACTTAGATCATATTTTACTTCAAGTTAACAAGACTTGATTGATGATTGAATAAAAAAATGCATAATTTTTACAGTATATTCACCATGAGAAACACAGAATGTGCAAGTTAACGTTATATTGTGGTTCGAGTAAATTTTGGACAATTTAACACATCTTTTTAACTCGGTTAATTGGTTTATGGTGCTTAACACCACTTTCTTTTTTTCACTTGGTGCCTGTAAAAATAATTCATAGTTATAATATATAAGGATAAATGGGCTTTTTTTCAAAACCATAGAGACAGATACATAAACCACAACTCAATGAGAATGTTACAATAAAAACCAGAAATTATCATTAGAAGAGATAACTATTTTCCCTGATCAACGAAATCTGTTAGCTTTACGCTCCATAGTTAATTTGTCTTTCGTGGTTTATTTTTAAAACCAATTCTTGCAAAGTTTGCTACCATGTGTTACCGACCCCTGTGAATTGTCCTGTATTGCAGTAAGGTAGTAATATCGCTCGCTTCTTTTTAGTTTTTTTTATCATTAACATACCCCTTAATCCCCTAAAATTGTCACATCAGATATCCAAATAAGATAATATGAATATTAAATATCCCTAAAACCACTAAGCATCATTTTTTTTCTCATCATATAATGATAATTTCAAACTTAATTAAATATTTTACAACAATATCTGTGGAATGGTAGCTGTTTTTCCTTGTGGTCAAAATTTCATATTTGTAATATCAAGTCAAAATAAAATTTGGGAAAGTTTTTTTTTTTAATTTTCTTGATCTATCGTTGGAGTAATTACTTTCGGAGTTCACTGGCACTAGACTCAACCTCTACTTCCATCATCAGAAGGGTACCATACGAAAAATGAAGCAATAAATGAGTCAAAATCTTAAAATTCTGGAGAACTAAGTTATCGCATGCACAAAACAAGACCAAAGAAGAAAAGCAACGTCTTTTAGGAATTGAGACATGTCCTAGTTTGAATGACATAATGGAAATAAGGTGCATTAAATGTACCCGAAGCAAACATGTGTAAGATTTTTAAACTTTCGGTAAGGGCCCAGGTGGCTCAATGAGTTAGGTAGTTGGATTACTTAATAACTCATACAAGCCTATCACCAATACAGTGGGTTCATGCCCGGCTTTGTAAATTACAAAAAAGGGTGCACTCGACTCTCAGCCGCAAGTGATAAAGTTTACCAGTTGCTTGTCCATGGTCGGTGGTTCTCTCCGGGTACTCCGGCTTCTTCCACCACTAAAACTGGTCGCCATGATATAGCTGAAATATTGCTGAAAGTGGCGCTAAATACCAAAAATCAATCAATCAATCAATTTAAACTTTCGGAGTTTCTTGCCTTGTGGAAGTTGTGCTCAAGACAGTCAAGTTGTAGGGTCGACACATGTAACAAGTTATTGATAACATAAGATTGTAAGAATATGGACACGATCAAGTTAAAATAAGGAAAAAGAGATGAAATAATAAAGAAATTTTATTGAAAATGGGAGGGGGATGGCCTAGACACAGGGCCTTGTCACTATCCAGGTAAATATACTATCAATGTATAAACATATACAAGGGCGGACATCTTGTTTTACCCCCGATCGCTTCAAGTCGTGTTTGTTTTTTAAATTCCTTCTAATATATTCAAAACCCTGTTTGGTTCAACTCCCAAGACCTTATTCTTTTCAAAAAATATCATGACCCCCCCTCGACTACCTCTTGTGAAGGCGCAGCGGTCGTTTTTGTCAGGAATTCGCCTGAGTAGAGAACAACATGGACCCAAAGTGAAAGTAACAGCGCCACCTATAAAAAAACGGAAGTTCAGAACTCTCGGGGTTTTACCATTCGATATTTGGTTTTCTCGCTAGTTATCGTGTTTCTAAGTATAAGATACCGCGGGAAATAACAGACGAAATAATAAATTAAAGAAAATGGACAGCAATCAAGAAAAAGCCTTGAAAATGGCATTTATCATTCATTGTATGTACAAGTCAAAAATGTTCAGTTTTCACTTCAAATCGTCCCGCTCGTTTAATGATGTTTGAATCTTAACGGTATTTTCCTTACCTCAAAGCTAAAACCCCGAGAGTTCCGAACTTCCGTTTTTTTTTAGGTGGCGCTGTTACTTTCACTTTGGGTCCATGTTGTTCTCTACTCGGGCGAATTCCTGACAAAAACGACCGCTGCGCTTTCACAAGAGGTAATCGAGGGGAGGTCATGATATTTTTTGAAAAGAATAAGGTCTTGGGAGTTGAACCAAACAGGGTTTTGAATATATTAGAAGGAATTTAAAAAACAAACACGACTTGAAGCCAGCGGGGGTAAAAAAAAGATGTCCGCCCTTGTATATGTTTATACATTGATAGTATATTTACCTGGATAGTGACAAGGCCCTGTGGCCTAGATGCCATGGATAAACTATGTTCTAAACAAACCTGGTCATGGAAATTGTTAACCTTGTACATCACATTATGCTTAGACATTTCCAGATTGTCATTGTAAAATGGTTTTACTTGGTACATATCTCTGAATAAATGAACACACGTGTGCGTGTACTGTCAAATAAAATGACAAGGGATGTAACTCGTCACAAATTTGACCAATAACCGAACCATTTCGAATTTTAACATGTCACGACGACGTTCGTATGAAAATAAATCGTTGTAATTATGCTTTGTCCGAAGACATAGTTTATTACATTAGATGTATCTGCTTTGTCTAAGCATAAATTAAATAGATATAATTTAATTCGGTACGAATTGAAATTTCAAAAATAGAGATAATGTAAACATTAGTGTAACTTTGACATTTCCTTTCCTTCTTCTATCCGGCGTTAATCAGCAAGGGAAAAAACCCATCACGCTGATCATGAGTGCTGTGTCATCGAGTGCAGGTGCTTTACAAATTGTGAAACTCTATGTACAAATTAAAATGTGGTCTGTGCAGGATAAAAACAAGGATGGTCATCAACAGCATCGCCTGATCTCTGGTCTCAGGGTGGAAGTGTGACCAGAGATTTCCCTTGAAGGTGCCCGAGTCAGTGTCTGTAACAGTATCTCTTGGCAGCTTGTTCCAGTCTCTTATCGTCCTCGGGTAGAAGCTGAATTCATACGCCTTGGTGTTACATTGAGGTTGCATTATGTTTACGGAGTGACTGTGTCTTGTCTTTCTGTTGTTAACTAGATAGTGTTGAGGTATTTCAGTGGCAACTTGGTGGTAAATAATTTTGTGGAACACAATCAATCTGTTCACTGTTCTTCTTGTTTCAAGTGTAGGCCAATGTAGTGAGTGTAATATTGATGTCATTGAGCCTGGATGATAGTTGTAGTTGTTGGTGACAAATCTAGTTGCTCTGTGT
Source organism: Bathymodiolus septemdierum (assembly GCA_963383655.1). Lineage (NCBI taxonomy): Eukaryota > Metazoa > Mollusca > Bivalvia > Mytilida > Modiolidae > Bathymodiolus > Bathymodiolus septemdierum. The sequence goes on from OY726522.1 coordinate 11,364,097, forward strand.
TGTACCATTTCTACCCTGTTGATATCCTTCTTCCAGTGAGGGTCCCATACTGAACTGCTGTATTCCAGGTGCGGTCTAACGAGTACCATGTAAGCATGTTCTTTGATGTTTTGAGGGTATCTGTACAGATTTCTCCTTACAAAGTTTAGCTGTTGTGATGCTTTGTTGATCTTGGAGTTAATGTGGTAGTTCCAATTGAGCTTGCAGTCCAGCTCCACTCCGAGGTATGGGTTGTGTTCTTTCACTTCAAGTTTAGTTCCATGTAGTAAGTATGATCTGTCAATTCTATTACGTGTGTTATCAGTGATCGGGAGAACCTATCATTTCTTTGGATTGAATGACATCTTCCAGTCGATAGATCACTTTTCTAAGCCTGTAAGATCTTGCTGAAGTATTTCTGTGTCGTGTTGAGATTGGGTGTTTCTGTAAATTAGACAGTCATCTGCAAATAGTTTTATATTGGTACCAGTTGTTAATTTATCTCCGATGTCGTTTCCCTACTAGCCAAATTACGTTGTCAAAACGTAGTGACAACGTAACTTTTTCGTTGTTACAACGTAAGAATTTTACGTTTTAACTACGCCGATTTGTAGACTCCCCTAAGCGTAACTACTACGTTGTGGTACTACGTAGTAAAAGACCTTTCTACAACCAAACGACAACCATGACCATGCAAGGACGTTTACACAACGTAACCACCAACCATCACAGGACCTTAATACGAGGTAAATACAACTAATTAAGGACGTTTACACAACGTAACTACCAACCATCATAGGACCTTTATACGACGTAATTACAACCACCAAAGGACCTTTACATGACGTAACTACAACCACCTAGGGACCTTTACACAACGTAACTACGACCACCTAGGGACCTTTATACAATGTAACTACGACCACCTAAAGACCTTTAGACGACGCAACTACAACCATCTCTATATAGTTATACAACTACAAAAAATGTACAACCCTAAAAGGACTTGTATAGCCAAATTACGTTGTCAGAGCATTGTGACAACGTAATTTGGATAGTAGGGCAACTATAATCACATTAAGACCGTTACACCATGTAACTACCGGTACCAACTACAAAAATGTACATTATTTTTTGTGTATTTAAGGACCTTTTGTGATGTTCTTAATTTTTTTGAGTTAACTAATAAAATATAAAATTCTAAACATTTATTAATCCAAATTATTGCAAGTTTTACAGATGATGAAACACTCTTTCTACTCTCAGACTCATCCCACCATAATCTATTTTAAAGATGCCAAAATGTTTAGATGTAATTATTATACAAATATGTCAGGTACATGTAATAATAAATATATCAGATTAAAAAACATGTAAAATAAATGTACTAAAAATCTTTATCTTGTGAAAGTTGCATTTGACTAAATTAAAGATGTACAAATGTATATAGATAACATCTATAGAAGTAATGAATAGGTATACATCCAGTGGAGGACCTACATTTTAAGGTCCCTGAACTATTATGTGGGCCCTTTTGCAGCCAGCAAGAATAACCAACAAGGTCAAAAGGGCCATGAACAGGGTATTGGGGTAGAGTCTTTGACAATGGGCCAAACATTGATCCCTTTCACAACAGCAAAGAGATCTGAGTAACGGATGGTATCTTCTTCAATGGTGTTGTTCCATGGGAGATTCTGATAATTGTTTGTTTTTAATTTAACCACTATATCTCAGATTTTTATTAAAATTGCTGTACTGGGTTATAAGCATTTTATGCTAGAAAACAGAAATATCTTAATAAATATGGGAACTGAAGCACTAGTTGCTGGCTAAGGAAACAGCAGAAATACATGTATACATATAAAAATATCACCCTGCTAACAATGGACCAAACTTATAAGAACAATTTGACCTATAAATCTATTCTTTAGTTTAAAATTAAACACTAAAAAATATATAATCGAAAATTACCAAAAACGAAGAAAAATTTGTAGGATGATCAATGCACAGAAAAAAGATTTTTTTCATTCTTTAAATTACTAGAGAGGGATCATTAGGATAAACAGGTGATAGTCTTGATTTTTGGTGTTTGAATGCACAAGCCTGAACTAAGAATTCATATGTCTGTTTGTGGTTCCGATTGGTTCTAACATAAGGACTGAGCTGTCAAACTATTAAGCTGTGCACCAACAAAGGATTCGAGGATCCAACTGCCAAAATGTAGGCTATGAATAGATTCTGGCTAAGTCAAGCAGCCCATACAGCTTGGGATTCAGGTGCAAATTTGAAAATTTTACTAATTGCAGGGACATTTTGAGGCCATATGAAACTGGAATTGGAGCATATTCTAAGGTCAATATTAAGTACTTTAAGCCATTGACATATGATTCTATTACTAAAATAGCCTTATTCTAATAACAAAGACAGTAAAAAAAAACTCCATTAATTTTGTTGAAAAATGAGTTCATTAAAAAAGTTGTTTGCGGGATATATGGGGCCCCAGGCCTGAAGCGTAAGCTTCGTTAGTTTCATAGTAAGATCTACAAATGTACCAGTGTACACATCCCAATCCTGAGAAAGCTGTAACCCCAAAATATTCTTGTTAATGTATATAAAAATATAACAAAGAACAATAATATTTTAAGCTAAGCAATTCAAAAAAAAAAATATCAAAACCAATATATCACATCCCCTTACAGAGAAAAAATATAACCCTAATTTTTCTTTCTTTCTTAAAGAAAAAATATATATTATTAAATATGGGGACAGTCATGATCGTATGGTAGTTGGATTTATAACTACCTATGCAATCAGTGCACATCACCACTAATGTTGTGAGTTGTGAGGGGTAAAATTTGCACAGATAATGTTACCCATATTAAAATCTCCAACAAACTTACCCCTTCCATAAATTATTTCTATTCTAATAGGACATATACGGTAAATATTTAATCCATATTCCTTAATAGTGTACCCATATTAAAATCTCCAACAAACTTACCCCTTCCATAAATTATTTCTATGACGTGCTGTTTTGGCTTTGTAAACAAAAGGGTATAATAAAACAGCCAAATACGTCATGATCATTAGCGTGTGTAAGTCATAATAAACCGGGGATTTTTATACCCTTTTGTTTACAAGGCCAAAACAGCATGTCATATTAAAATTCAAAATACTGGCATACAAATCATGATTCTCATTCAACCAATCAACTTTCATTCAACATTATATTATATAATACTATCCTGGGTACTCTGGTTTCTTCTACCTTTATAAACTGCAATATTGTTGAAAGTGGTGTTAAACACTCATAACCTTATAATTAACTCAAACCCACATTATCTCAACCATACTGATACTGATATATATAAATCACAAAACTTGCATACAAAAAAACACACATACAAATTCTAACATTTAGTCAGCAAAAAAATGAAAGATATAAAAAACAACAAAGTTAAATGAACAATGAAAGGTTTCCTTCAACTATAAAGTTTTTTTTCTCCATCAAGCATCTGGAAAGCTCCCTTCATTGGTGGATTGGTTCTGAAAAAAATAATATGATATTAATATTTTCAGCTAAATGGAACAACTTTAGGGGTGAAAATATTTTTAGTAACTATTTTGATCATGATCAGAAGCTTGAAATTATTATATTTAGGAGATAACTGTATTGTATTTTAAGCTTTGCGGATGTAAATCGTCGGTTTTACGGTCGCAAAATGAGCTTACCTAGCGACGCATATCGTAGCTAGGTAAACAGATATTTGCGACTGTAAGTGAAGACACATTGTAAAACCTATAATTAATTGATTATAACTCGGAAATATATTGCATGGATATATATTACAGAGCTAAAGAAAGAAATCCAAAAACTGTGACCAAACATATACGTTAAATTTTATTGATAGGACAAATCTAGAAAAGATACATCTCCATTTATGTAAAAAAAAAAAACCATGAGAACAGAAGAGAATTAGAAGAGAAATAGTACAAAAAAAGTGCAGTTCAATCATTTAGATCTATTGCAAGACTACAATATTATCAAAATTAATACTTAATTTTAGAAGAAGCATTTGCAGTATGTAAAACATTAGACTCAGAGAGGAACTTACACTTAATATGCAAGAAACTTATATCTCTAGATTAAAAATTGATTTAAGACAGCACTTATCTTGCAGTTTTTGATATTTGTTGTTGATATAAACATATCCCGTAAAATGTTTTCCATGATCTCATTTCATTAATGAGAAATTACGAAAATCACAAAACCACATATAAATAATCAATGGGGAGGAGATAAATATCGATCAATCAGTGGTGTGACCTAATTAAATAGCATAATTACCCATGCCCAGTACTTCTCTACTGACCAATATTATCTTCATTTATTACACTTTTATTATTTCTACACTTAATATAGAAAACTTTAAAAAGAAAAGTAGAAATGAACCAAAAAATTAAGTCCATGTTACAAAGCTCTGACAAAGGATCATATTATAATTATTTACTCTTGGGAATTTTAGGCATTTTTTTCTGCAGTTTTTTTTACATAACTATATTCCTTATTAATTGATTTCTCAAAATTTCATTACAGGTACAGTTAATTTGTCTTTGGGATGGGATCTCTATCAGATAGGTTGATCTTTTCAAAATGTGTTTATTTTCATTTTATCGTCAACTGTAACTGATGATATTTAACATAAATCTCTTCTTAAGAAATGTTCTGTATTTGAAGTAGATTGCATACATGTAATTAAATGTAACAAGTTAATCTAAAGAACCCTTTGTTTCTGTGATAGCCACACACTGTAAATATGGGAGGAGCTCTATTGGTATAACTTACATGTATAAGTGTATGCATGTATCATTATACATTTATTTTGTAGGCTTTGTGCATGAAGTTTAATTTCTGGTTCATCAATAAATCATCATGGTAGCTTTCGTGATCTGAGTTTAATCCCTATAAAATTGCCTCAGGACTAGATTAGTTGATAGTAAAATGTAAAATATAATGTTGTTGACTTGTCTGGCCTATAGCTAGAAGAACATGAAATTGAATACCTCTGATTAGATGATGGTGAAATTTGCTGTTGTCTAGCTATAGCTATGTGTTGATCGGTCTGACATTACAGGACATGAAGCAGGTGACATCTGTGGCTTCCAATATTACATGGGGCCAGGAATTATTTCGACTGGTTTGCCATATGTTGAAAAGTCACAAGATCAGCTATGTGCCTATACATGTACACATAACAGCTATAACCTCAAATCCAACTGTACTTGTTTACCACTTTTACAGAAATGAACCAGCTCTGAAATTATAAACTATTTTATTCATAGTCTCATTTATATACACAATGTACAGGTATCATCAATGACCATACTGTCTTAACGATAAAAAAAAGAGGCTACTTCCCCCTGCCTCCTAAGTATATACATGTAGCCAGAAATGAGGTACCATTTGGTAATTTGCATATCTAAGATGGGGACATCATGGGGAAGTCTGCAATTTTCATATGATCTACATTAAAGATATAATTTCTAATTGCATGCATGTTATTTTCTGAACTTGAAAATTATATACCTTTGGCTAAAATCAAGCTAAATAATAAATGAAATAACAATTAAATGTTCGAGGTTCCTGGACAAAATGAAAATCGGATGCATCTAACCTTTATCTGATCTTAAGAGTCTATGTAAAAATGTCTGTAATACAGAGACGTGCAAAAAGTATTCGGTCACTGTGATGTTTTACTATATATTTCATATAAAACCACATTTTTTAAAAACATTATTCCAAAGTTGACTCTTGTTCGATTTTGATGATTTTTTTACCAACAAAAACAGAATTAAATGTAGTTTTACAAAGTGATTTTAGCATAATTTTATAATCTATAATTTTTATGAGTTCACAATTTAAACACAAAACAAAATTTTGAACATCAAAAATACAATACAATGATAGTACATTTGAAGACAAATAATTTAAGTTTCCATTTAAATCATGAATATTTAAAATCTGTGCTTCCAAAAAATATTTAAAAATAATCACAGAAAATTACATAGTTCTCGCTTCTGACGTTCTGTTGGTAAAAATTTCATCAAAATCGAACAAGAATTGAGTTTGGAATGTTTTGAAAAATTGTGGTTATATACCTGTATGAAGTATAGCAAAAAAATTACAGTGACCAAATACTTGTTGCACGTCTCTGTACATGAAATTGAGACCAATGAGGGAGATAACTTATTTACATTGAGACAAGAAAAAATTAAATAAGTGTAATGGTTATTACTATTATTTTTAAATAATTTTTGGGAGCACAGATTTTAATTTAAATGTTCATGATTTAAACACAAGCTTAAATTATTTGTCTTCAAATGTACTATCATTGTATTGTATTTTTGACGTTCAAAATTTAGTTTTGTGTTTAAATCGTGAACTCATAAAAATTATAGATTATAAATTTATACTAAAATTACAGTGTAAAACTACATTTAATTCTGTTTTTGTTGGTAAAAAAATCATCAAAATCGAACAAGAGTGGACTTTGGAATAATGTTTTTAAAAAATGTGGTTTTACATGAAATATATAGTAAAAAATCAGTGACCGAATACTTTTGGCACGTTTCTGTACCTCATTGCTTTGGTTACTGACATAACTACATTTTTGTACATGTACAAGGCATGTATGATTATAAACTTTTGCTGTAAATTAGTGTAAACCTTTATTGTATTATTTTATTTTATTTCAATGTTTGAAAATCACTTAAATCACGTTAATCATTGTAACAAATTAATGATGATTTTTCTGTTCTTCGGGGCGTCTTGATTGACAATAAAGTATTTGTTTGTTTGTTTGTTTTTGACAAAAAATTTAACAATGAATGACATTTGGCGTCACACTCACAGTATTTTCTTAAATCAATTTGGATTGCTCATTCATAGATGTAATTCTATTGACTAACCTTACTGTATATTTCTACCTTCTAAACTCGAGGTTTTTGTATGTTCGGGACATCAAAGAAATTGTTAAAATTGTCACAAAACACCAAAATGATTTGAATTTTGGTAGGAATTCAAACTCCGGAAATAGCAATAACTTTTTATTATCGAATCGTTGACGGACACACTGAATTTCCGCATTGTATACTATTATTTGACAAATCTAATAAACGATCCACTCAGCTTGAAACTGCAGTGATCAAAATCTAATTCAAATATGACGAATATTTATGAGGAAAAGTACTTCTAATTTTTGGATAATGGTAATTTTATTGCAAGTAATTAAATCTTGGAGATACATTTGTATATTGCCTTCTTCATCACGTTCTACTAAGTTCAGTGGAAAGAAGAACGATTAACGATCAAGAGGCCACCGATACGATCCTCGTACATGGCGTTTTTATTATGTTTTTTTTTTTTATTGCTATTGATATACAACTATAGCCAGTTGTATCATCTTAACGCAAAAATGTAGCTTAATAACAACACAACTTAGCCTCACATTTTTTACTGATCAACCTGGAAATGCAAAAAGTTCTTATCAACCATGCATTTTTAGAATCAGGAGATCAACTACTATCAAATTCAAAGTCATGTCTAGAGAATACTTTCCAATTTGAAAAATTCACTTTTTAATTAAGATCCTTTCCCTTTTCCAGAGAAATACCTTAATGATTGGTGATAAGTACGTACGGTTGTTTGACAACGACTTGCATATAGCGTATTCTGAAATACGTTACCAGGACGTAATAATTACGTTTGAGTTTTTACGTTAGCATCAAGACCATATCCGTACGTAACAAAAGCGTTCAAACTACAGTGTCACAACGATCGACTTGCATATAACGTATTCTGAATACGTTACCAGGACGTAATAATTACGTTTGAGTTTTTACGTTAGCATCAAGGCTATATCCGTACGTAACAAAGACGTTGGAAAGTACGTTGTCACAACGTCTTGGATATAACGTATTCTGAATACGCTACCAGGACGTACACATTACGTTTGAGCTTTTACGTTAGCATCAAGACCATATCCGTACGTAACAAAAACGTTCAAACGACAGTGTCACAACGACTTGCATATAACGTATTCTGAATACGTTACCAGGACGTAATAATTACGTTTGAGTTTTTACGTTAGCATCAAGGCCATATCTGTACGTAACAAAGACGTTGGAAAGTACGTTGTCACAACGTCTTGGATATAGCGTATTCTGAATACGTTACCAGGACGTACACATTACGTTTGAGCTTTTACGTTAGCATCAAGACCATATCCGTACGTAACAAAAACGTTGGAACATACGTTGTCACAACGACTTGCATATCACGTATCTAAAATACGTTGTGGCAACGTAATTTTCACGTAAGAAAGGGACCTGACCAAACAGCAACCAAACTGCAACGTTGTGAATACGTAGTGTGCTAGCTGGGTTATGTATAGTATGAATAGAAGAGGGCCTAGTACAGTACCTTGTGGAACGCCTCATCGTTCCTTTGTAAATGTAAGTTTAAAGTAATCAATTCAGTAATTTGTATATTGTAATTAATTAAGTTTCTCTACTCGTTATGTCCGCCTTGATTCCAATAAAGAACGTGTTATTGTTGCATATTTTTTTCCTCTGTTACAGAGATTTACATGAATATTGCAAAAAGTAGAATAAATAATAAATAATAATAAATAAATACTTTATTAGCACAAACTCATCAACAATAAATGGTTAAGGCTCAGAATATATGATAATACACAATAACAAAATAATATGCATATAGTGGAACAAATCATTATAGTTACATTATAAAACTCTATAATAATTATAGCAAATCTTTTCTTATATTCAAACAGTTTGATATGAAAGAGGAAGTCAATCTAAGAGTTGAGTATGACTTATTATTAAACAAAAAGCTTATTTTGTTGTTAACATTTTTATAACTTGCATTTTCAAGTATATTTGATATTTTTTCATTAAATATGTTTCTTTGAGTATTGATTTTTTTACAATGTAGGAGAAAATGTTTTTCATATTTTACCTATTTTGTTCCTGTATTTAAATACTGTTATAGTGACAGCCGGAACCTTTGAACCGTAATGAGAGCGAGAGGTTTGGCGCCTTAAAATCTGATTCAACCCACCATTTCTTTAGAAATGCCTGTACCAAGTCAGGGTCATTACGGTTTTCACAGTTTTCCGGTTGTTGACTGATTTTGTCTGTTTATATAATTATGAGTTTTGACTTTCCCTTTGTAAGATTGTTCGGAGTTCGGTAATTTTGTTATTACCCTTATTGATTTGATTTACATAATAAACAATACCTCTCTGTTCTAGGTATGTTTAAATGTCTTCCTCGGTCAATCATTAATAGATGAGCACTTATACGGATTTTACAAATTGCTGCTCTATCACATCTATTGTTTAAAACATCCACATAAGGTGATCTTTGACCCATATTGTAGACACTCTGGAAAAAGTTGAGTTTTTGAGAATCACATATGTTTGCATTTTGAGTTTGCAAACATTGATCGTGTATTCTTTGTTTTATTGTATTTAAATTAAGTTTAATAAAATTAATATTATTTATGATGTAAGAATGGCCAAGGCCATTTAATAAGTTTTTTACCTTTTTTACCCAAGGATTTGTTTCTCTAGACTTGATATATATATCATATACTAAAGTGTTTTTTGAAGAAATTATATGATTAATAAAGTTAAATGTTGAAAATAATATTTTACTCTTCAATGGGGTTCTGTTAAGTTCAGCTCGACATCCATCATTAAATGTACAATATAGAGCAATTAAATAAAACTAGAGGAGCTGAAAAAAACTGATAGAGAATCTGTTTCAGGAGACTCTGGTCAAACTGTCTACATATGGAAGCCACATGATGCACATAGCTTTTAGCGAAAATTTACAGTTCGTCTTGGTCGAGTTCATATAATAGTGTGACAGGATAGCACAATGCAACAGGTTTTTTTTAATACTGACAGAATATCAATAAAACTTTAAAAAAAAACAAATCTAACGTATAGCTTTCCTAACTTTACAATTATCATTTTGTACATTGACCTTGGCTTAAAACAAAACTTTCATTTTATTTGAATTTGACGGTTTGCTTCGTTGAAAAAAATTTAAAATATATATCCGGAGAATGGTACACTCAGTAGACATAGTTATTTCATCACTTCCTCATTTTCTTTATATATTTCATATAAAACCGCAATTTTTCAACAACAACAAAAATATGCAGAGTTCATTTCTACACCAGACTAGAGTTTGGTCATGTATATTTACTCCATGGATATTACTAGAATTCAACTAAATTATAATTAAGATTGCTAAATACAACAAGTCATGTACAATATATTCTTTCGAATTGTCTTCAACCTAGTTTTTTTTATATAATAATTCAGCATGCTTAAAAATACATGTCTTTGATAAAGTTATGGTTTGGTGAAAATTGGTAAAAGAAATTAGTTATTTTTTGAAAAAGATGGATCTTAACAATAATTTGCAAACGTATATTGTGTAGCCACGATACCACAAGGATAACCAGAGGAAATATAGCATACAAAAGAAAACCTCAGGAAAATTTGAATTCAGTGGAAAGAATCACAGGCACTTGACCGATGGACCTTAATTTCCCCGTGTTTGCCACGGGGGTACGTATTTTCAGGGCTAGTAACGATGTAGGGCCTCTATTTCTGGGTCCTGGGTTCACACGAATACTAGAAATAAACAGTAACGATGTAGGGCTCTATTTCTGGGTTCTGGGTCCACACGAATACTAGAAATGTTTCTAGGTCCACACGAATACTAGAAATGTTTATTTATTTCTAGTATTCGTGTGGACCAAGGACCCAAAAATAGAGGGCCTACATCGTTACAAGCCCTGAAAATACGTACCCCCGTGGCAAACACGGGGAAATTAAGGTCCATTGGTCAAGTGCCTGTGGAAAGAATGTCTTCATATAATATGGAACTAAATGGTGGATTTTATGTACGAGTTTCCAATATCTAAAACATTTTGTTTCATATAGCAAAAAGGGAGAACACTATGTCGATATTGTTGTATTTACTTAAAAAAAACCGCAAACAAATAAAAATATCCATCATGCCATGTTCAGCATACTATCTCGTATGCCATTATAAATTCATTTCACACAGTGTATGACCTAAACCAGCCACCTCCCATCTTCGCTAGCCAAGGGTTACGATCCGTTCTACTCGTAGAGGGTTATGATCCGTTCTACTCGTAGATGAGTAGAACGGATCGTAACCCGAGGCTAGCGAAGATGGCCACCTCCATACTCGTACAAATGTTGTCATAATATGTTTAAAGGGAAGAATACAAATCTTGCTATGCACGTATGTTAAATTGATTGATGTTTAACGCCAACTACAGCAGCATTTCAGCAATATCGTGGCATGCAAACATTTCGTATGTTAATTGATCTTTCGCATAGATGCTATAACATTAAATTTGAGAAATTATATAATGTGAGTACAATATCTTTAATTGTTTTATTTTCAGATTTTGAGAACAACAAAAAAAACCAATATATAATTATTGAACTTATTTTTAAATGGTTCAATTGTACATCTGCAATACTAGTATCTGCATTCCACACATCCTTTATAAGAGTACTATATAAGGAGTTTCAACAAAAGTTGAAATGGATTGGGCAAAACTTACCACAACTTATGTGGATGACTTGGTTTCCCTGTTATGGAATATCTGTGTCACAAATGACCACGGATATATTCCACGTAAACACTTCCCGATCCTTTCCTCATTCACGACTTATTACCGGGTTTGTAACTAGATTAACACGACGGGTGCCACTAGTGGAGCAGGAACTGCTTACCTTTCCGGAGAACCTGAGTTCACACCCGGTTTTTAGTGGGGTTCGTGTTACTCGATCTTTAGTTTTATATGTGTTTTTTGTAGATCGTTGTTTGTCCTTTTGTACTATTTCTTTTGGCCATTGTGTTGTCTGTTCTTCTTCGATATACGGATTCTGATTGCCCCTTTGGTATCTTCAAACTCTTCTAGACCTCCCTTATACAGTAATTATAGCATAATATATGACATGGGCAATATAACAATCAACACAAGAAAAGTAAATGTTGAATTAAATTAAGGAGGGTACGTGTTACCGTGTTAGCAAGTAATCTGGAACATTTTCAACTGCATGAGATTTTTTCAATTCGGATTTGAACTTTAAAATGCTATCTTGATTTTTAATAGTAGTATGTATCAAGATTATTCCATAAAGAAACAGCCGACGGGAAAAAGGATGACTTAGTTAACTTAGCAAATTGGAGTACGCATAGTTCTAATAATAAAACCCTAAATGCTCGCTTACTCGCAAGGGTTATAACGGGATGCCATTACACGTAATGGAGCAGCCGCCGAGATTTTTTGCGCTCGCTTACAGAGCTTCTGACGCCTGCATTTATCAATAATAAGACATAACCTTTCCTTTTGTCCATTATTATAACAAGTTTTTATCACCTACCAGTATTTTAGAATGTAATTCCCACAAAATAAAATCTTCTCTTTGAAAATTTTGAATTTCGTCATTTCCGGCCTCACTATTTGGATGTCGATACCATATTTGGCGATTTAGGCGTGAATGTTTACCAATCGTAACTACTCGGCCATTCTCGCTACCCTGCAAACAACAGGGTAGCGAGAATGGCCGAGTAGTTACGATTGGAATGTTTACATCAGCTTGTAATAAGAAATACCATATTTAGAAAAGCTCCGCCTTCCGTAGTTTCCGGTAATGGAAAACGATCGATAAATTTGAACAAGGTTGTTGCTAACTTTGAAAAGCATATATTTCTCAGCCAAACCGATTTAACAAGGACTGGGATCATCAGTAATTGTTATAATGAAATGTTTGAAGCGTAAATAGTGAGTTTTTATGTTTCAACTGCAACTTTTTTTTTGCTCCATCGTGACGAATGGGACCGCGTTGTAGCTCTGCCGAGACACAAGTTTGTCACAGGAGCTACATTATTGCAGCTAGAGTACGCATAGCGTCGTTAATAATGTTTTTAAACAGAGTGACCGACGGTGAAAGACAACAATATATACAGAAGCTCAAGACTTTAATCTTACTTTCATGTATAGTGATAATGTTCTGTCAAGTAATAATCCATTAATATGCCCCTAAAAAACTTTCAAGAGATATTAAGGAAACAGCAGAAACAGTTTCCTCTGCCCCATTTCTTGACATTTACCTCAAATTTGACACTAATGGTCTACTTTCTACCAGGCTTTATGACAAAAGAAACGACTTCACATTTACCATTATAAATTTTCCACACCTTGATATGGAGTTTATGCTCTACGCTCGAGGTTGCAGTTTGTATTCGGATTTTGTACAACGTCGCCGTATTCTGAGTACTAAACTATCAAATTAAGGATATTTTAAGAATCGTCTCATCTTATCTTTCAAAAAGATTTCGGAAGATATCAACATCTTGTTGAAAAGTAGTCTGTCAGTTGTGTACAGATGACGGAAGAGGGTATTGACAATTATATTTTGGTTCAAAGTTGACAATTGTTTCACTGTTGTGTCTTATGATGGCCTTGTATACTATCTAATAGTTACCTCATGGTTGAGGCCATCGGCTCCCTTTAATAAAATAACTAATTATAATATATTATACATATGACAACTTTTATGTCACGAAGATGAAATATATTTTGTATATAATGATCAAGTTTTATAGCGTTCTTTATAATAACGCTGTTCGCCCGGTTATGTGAGAGCTGGCATTTTACTCGCATGCGGAAAGCACTTGCATGACCAGAGGCGGATTTAGAGGGGGCGTGCGGGGCGTGCCTCCCTAAAATTCGCAAGGCATATATGTTATACAACGTTAATTAAGCAGTTCAACAAACTTGGGTGTGTTCGCTGATTCATATATGGGTTCGCCGTCAGCAGTTCAAAGATTATTCCATTCTGATTGGTTGCAAGGTACCAGACATCAACTATTTTCTCACGCTAATTAAACATTATTTCTTCAGTCAATTTTATAGTCCGAGATTCCTCTGCCGTCCGACGGCATTATATTTTTTTGCTAGAGCCGTGTGAGGACGGCTCTAACAAAAAAATAGACGGCTCTAGCAAAAAAATATAATGCCGTCGGACGGCAGAGGAATCTCGGACTATCAATTTTACAACTATAAGAAAAACAAATCTTTACAGATCAAAGCATTTAGTAAACTTAAATCCTGATACTGATGTTCTTTCAACATCAGGATCATTCATAACCAGATACAAATTGATGAATTACACTCAGAAGACATCTTCATGATATTTATTATCTGACCTATGATAACAAAAATAGCACTTGTATTTTGGAATTCCCCGGACACATTTACAATTGACAATTGTAAGTGTGTCCGGGGAATTCCAAAATACACGTGCTATTTAGAAATTATAAAATGGATGAAAATTCTAGGCCAAGAAAACAAGCAAGATTAGATCCATTTCTTATTCCTTGACGAAACGAGAAAAGTCAAAGGTAAACTAAAAAGATAAATTCAATCAATACTTCGAATAATTAATTTAACAATTGATCTCATTTATAAAACATACAACGAAAACCTATAACGAGAGAATCAGATGATGAAACTGAGACAGTGTGGAAAAACTTGAGAGTCCCAAGAAAATGGTCACTTCTCTTTAAATAATGGTGCAAATAGTTCTTGAATTCGATTTTCTATGAAAAAAAAATATAAGTTTGATTTGTATACAAATACCCGAAAATGTTGGCTTTTACTTTTCAAGTAAAGATCAGTAAAAATACGCGTTGGTCTTTTGTACATTAAAATATAAAAGTAACATATTAATAAAAAAAAAAAATTAGTGACAATTTATTTGTAACAATCTCTGCATCTGTCCAGGGTATCTACACAAGAAAGTGGGAAAAAAATCCTTTGCCCGGGTACATTTATATTATTTATATCAACCAATAGCATGTATTTGAGGATGTCTGTGAGGAATGCGCTAAAACTAAACCAATAGTTCTTTGAAGGGTTAAAACATCGTGATCGATCAGTCATGAGTTGAACAATTCGCATCACGATTGTTCAAAAAAAGTTTTACTTTAGGGAACGACCATTTAACTTGAAGGGGGGGGGGGGGGGGGGGGGGTTATGGTTTTTTTCTAAAAAAATATTCTGATTCCCAATGTTGCTGAAAAAAATATTCTGATTTTGGTGGAGGAAAAAAAAATCTGATTCAGAGTTTTTGTCATATAACCTAATGTTAAACTCTGGAAACAAATTTCGCGCTTTGCGCGACAAAAAAAATAATATTTTAACTCTTGTGTTGTCTGAAAAAAAAATTCTGAACGAAGCAAAAAACCATAACCCTCCCCCCTCCCCCCCTTCAAGTTAAATGGTCGGTCCCTTAGGTTCTTATAATCTGACAAAAACATACACGTAGTTGTTAACAATTATCCGACAAAATTAAGACTCAAAAGTCGTTGTTTTTTTTGGTCTGATAAAAATGGTGTGGTTGGTTCAGAATTGTCGTTCAAATAAATGTCTGTAATTCCTCAAACCCCCAGAGCTTCCGTTCCCTATAAGGGCTCTGTCCGGGACCCGCTGGGATCCCCAGAACCCTCGCATACTCACGCCCCCCTTAACCACAAATCCTGGATCCGCCCCTGATGACCGCATCATTTCACCAAGAAAGGAGGTTTGGGCCCATAAAATTAGTTAAATCCCGCCACTTCTTTCTTCAAGTTTTTATTGAAATGTCTGTATATATCAGAAAAGTAAGCTGTCATGTATTTGTGTGTTAGAGTTATCAATTTTGTCTCTTTCTACGATTTTGATTTTAGAATTGTTCTGACAGTGTGGTATCTTAGAATTGTTCTGACAGTGTGGTATTTTAGAATTGTTCTGACAGTGTGGTATTTTGGAATTGTTCTGACAGTGTGGTATTTTTTGTTTTTCATTTGATTAATTCTTCCATTGTCGCCTTTGTTAGGACTGAAATTGGAAGTAGAACTTGAACATGCAAGTCAATGACATTACGCCATACATGTTTTTCTTCTCACCAAAATATGTCATCTGCCTTTGCTTAAAAAAATACTATTTAAAGCCAGAATAATGAAATTATCACCATATCCGAAAGACCGAAATTTGCGGTCATTCGTTTCTTTTCTAAACGATACGCCAACTTTTTCTAGCTATGAATAATAATAATAAAAATATGTTATAAGCTATACTAATACGACAATGTTTTTAATAACGCGGATGCACTTCAAGTGGTAGTTTAAACGAAATTCCTCTTATTCATATTATTATGTTGTGTATGTTTTGCTGTCATTATATATTATGTGTATTGCACATGTATGGAGAGGACTTGATATATAAGTTGCAATAACTTGTGCTCGATCCTATTGCTTAATTTATTGCAATAGAATATTATTACAATGAAGTGACATGCATAACTTTGCCGGCTAGGTCGATACAGATATCATCAAAGTATATATAAAAAAAAAACCAAACATATAGAGTGGGGTGTAAACATATCTCCCATTGTACTGTCTTATCTGTTTTTTTTATAATTTATTTATGTTCCATTTTAGCTTTCTTAATATAAAAGTGGTTCTGTTACATTTCTAAATCAGACATGATACTAATAATGGTGTCACATTCTAACATGCTACCTGAAAACAAAAATGTCACCAATGCAGATTACCAAATTTTGACCATTTGGATAGGTACGTTGCACAAAACGCCAAATATTATCTTACAGTAGGTATATAGCTGTACCTTTATGTCTACGACCCAAATGCGTTTTACAAAACCACATTTGATTGGTTAAATGTTTTGCAACAATTTATTTCATTCACCGGTTTTAGGTCAAAATATTGTCCTATATATAAAAAAATTCTTCAACTTCTGCTGGAAAGAGTTGTAGTTTTATAGTGAAACTATCTCCTATTTCAATTAAGCATAAATAATTAGAAGAACTTTTTGAATTTCCATATAACCTTTACCCAATACGATTTTTCCTTGCATCTGGCTTGTAGCAAAATAAACCCTTTCAAAAGACAAGAGAAAAATATCTAAATTGGAATATAGACTGGTTTTTATCATAGAAAAAGCTGCGACGACATATATTTCTTTCGTTAATTTCAAAAATATTGATAAATATGGTTTGAAGCGATTTTTGAATGGCGCCCAACTTTGTTAGTAAATTGTGTGTCACGTGACCAGCGTTTACGAAAATGGCGGCTTACGAAAATTTTCAACATGGGTTCCAAACACTTCTTATCCCCCCATTTTGATGGTCAGCGACTTTGATTCATTATTACAGGGCCTTTCATATGTTGTCATAACTGTTTGATAGGTGGAAAATGTCGACAAGGGGCAGACGCACAAGAGGCCGGCCGCCAAAAACTCCTTTGTCGTCGCAGAGACCTAAAACGAGCATAAATTTCTTGCGAAAGCCGAAGGCCCTTCAAAACAAAGATGAATCAAACAACAGTTCGAGATGCAGCACACCAGTCAGCATTCCCGGTACTCCAACCAGGAAATACATTAGAGGTGGAACTAGAGAATCGGCTCACAGGGGAAGAAGCTTCATTTCTCGTATTGTTTGTGGTGATGAAATGGACGAGGCATCCAGGTCGAGTATGGATATAGATGATAGTGTCATTGATGATACTGAACTAATGCAAAATAATTCTGAAGACTCTTCTGATGAATCAGATTCAGATTACAGTGATGATAGTCTTAGTACTATTTCAAGTTCAATTGGAAGACGACAATTTCTTGTACGGCGTCCAGTTAGTCCAGAAATAGATGACGATTCTGAACTTCCACCTCTCCTCTTACCTCCCAGTTCCAATGATTTGACTATACCGAATGATTATCTAATGCAATGTCTTAGTGTGTACGAAGTATTGCGTCACTATAGAATTATATTAAGACTTTCTCCTTTTTCATTTGATGATTTTTGTGCAGCATTGCTGTGTGAAGAACTTTCCGTTTTATTATCAGAAATACATATAACATTATTACGGGCATTAATCAGAGAAGAAGATGGCAATAATACAATGTTTGGTCCACAAGACACAAAAGACAGCATAAATATTTCACTTTTTCATATAGACTCTTTCACATGGTCGGAACTTGTTAGAGCTTATTTGGACAGTGATAAGCATTCAGATTATGATGATGCACTCAAAGCATTAGAAATGCCAGAGTACCCTTTTGTTCAACTTCCAGAGAGATTAAAAGTTTTAAAGATTTTGACTGATATATTTCTTGGAACAAACAGCGTTAGAGAAGAAATTTTAAATGAAGGGAATATACAGTACGATGATCACTGCAGAGCATGTCATAAGTAAGTTTCCATGCTAATTATTTACATCACATGTCTTTTTTAGTTGACATCTGCTGTACCAAATTGTGGTATGTGTACACTGGACAATATAAATTTCTTTGATATCCTTGTTCCGTATATATCATTTCATTTAATTGAAAAGCTATCTTGAACATATTGATTCAATCAAATTGAATTTATTTAACATTCAATCATTGAATGTTAATTAAATTCAAGTTAGCAATATTTCAGCTGTATGCAGTGATAAGTACAAGTTTAGAATAAAAAAAAAACTATTCTTGACTAGTGGTGTTAACGATCAACTGGCACACTGAGGCAGCACAATTTATTTAATTTACAGTCCTCGAGTTCTACCGTTAAGATTCCGAGCTGATACCGTTTTTATAAACGTGCCAAAACGTGATGTATGGAGGCTTTTGTGAGGCATACTGGGAGTATGCCCCCTTAAAATTGGCAGAGCATATGTATGCAGAAATTAATTTATCAGAATAGTCAATACTAGCAATGGCTGTAATTCTGCAAATCTCCTTAGCTCCCACCTTCCCCTATATATGTACATGTATTATGTCTATGGTGTGTATCATCAATTTGATCATTAGACTCAAGCTTACACAAATGAAGAGTTAGACCCCAGGCAGGTGACCACATAATCTTCGTGGTTAAGAGTCATGTACAGGGTTCTCAAAAAGAATTGAAGTAGGAGTCTCAATTTATAAAGTAGGGTGAGAGTTGAGTGCCAGAGGCACGAACCGAGCGCCGCAGGTGCAAGTGGGGGAGAGCCAAAGAGGGGGGTTCCCCCTCTCTGGTAGGCGGGGGGTACTTGAAAATTTTGAAATTCTAGATTGTAGGAGATGCATTCTGAGCATATTTTGCCATTGAATTCTCCTAAAAATTTTGGTACTCTGAAAGGCATTTTTTTTGTAAAATATACTACAATGTTGTATCAGTGGCAGCTGGTGAAAAGCAAGGTTATACAAAGCAATTTTCCAGGCAACTTTCATGAAAAAATCAGCCTCAGAATATTTCTTCTGCAAGAAGAATTGAAAAATGTTGTAATATATAACTATAAATAACTAGAGGTCTCATATTTTAATCTGATTATTACTCTCACGTTGAATAATGAATGAAATCTCAAGGAATGTTGGCTTAACAGCATGCCCATTCACGTACTGCAGTACATGTTTCACGTAGAATAAGAATCGTGCACGTATAATTGAAAGAGCCCTACGTGCGTGCACGTAAAGAACCCGTTGTGAGCACTATAAAAATTACCTTTTGTTTACAATTCACTTCAAAGTAGGTAATAGAGTTGTTCTGATTAGTTAAATAACCATTTTTGTTGTTTAACCAGCAGCAATGTTTTATTTATTCAACTGCTAGCTTTTTGTCGAAATTGAGAGCAAAGAAGGTAGAAAAACTGCATAATTCGTCATTTAGCCGAAAATTTTGAAAATGAAATACCGGAACCGGGAACGACTTTCCGGTTTTGCCGATAATAATATAAAAAAAAATTAATCCCGACTGACCGACCCTAGATTTTTTTGACATGTGACAGTAAACACATATTTTTTTTTTGGCCTAATATTTACAAAAAACAGCATGGTGCACAACCTTGTGTGGAGAAAATGCAGTTCATTTTCTTTGTACCCCCAAATGAAGAGTTAGAGGGTACATTGCACCCCCCAAAATTTGGATGTACCCCCAAAAGTGAAGGTAAAAGGGTACATGTACCCCCAGATGAAAAAACCTGTGGACATACTGCTTAAATCCAGTCCCAGTGAAACTTAACTTTTTTTAACAGGACAGAAGGTCCTGTGTAGATAAAAATTTCGCTGAACCTTCATTGCTTCCACAGGACCTCCTTTCTTTAAATATTTTTTTCTTAAATTCATAGGATACAACGTCCAGTAATCTTTTCGTAATCATCAATGACCTGAAAAAAATATATTTGACTTGCAACAAAATTCGTGCTTTACTACAAAAAATAGGATCACGAGTGATGCTACCAAGTATAAATAGTAACGTTCTCGCTTTGAAAATTATCTGAAAACTTTAAATTACCGAAAAACCGTTAAATCTTAATCGATTTCCTTACTTGTTTTTACGTTCCGTAAAGAAATATCCCAGCTTTTGGAATGTGACGACAGTGCATCCTTCATGAGCAAATACTCCACTCGGAACGCTTCGTGCATCTATATAGTAGAACCAAGTGAAGTCCGAAATGTTGTGTAGTCGAAGTCCGGAGTTCCCACCGTGATGTCATCGGGAGTTAGATATATTTAGAAAATGGTGGATTTGTTAATGTTCGTTTGATTGCAATAGTAAAAGTAATCGATAAGAAGATATAGATCAACAAACCGCGATAACGACAATTCACATAAACATAAAAATTGTTTGAAAACCCATGCTCGATAAATTTTTAACCGCCGAAAATGTGAAAGTAAACGGCGAAATAGCCGGTCGCCGGCACATTTTGAGAACCCTGCATGGGAGTCCAAAATTTGAGATAATCTGCTTGATGGTGTGACATGTCCATGTATGGAAGAATTTAAAATGTGCTACGTTGGGCAATAAAATCATCTTTCAATTACCGGTTGAGGGATACAGGCCTCATGTGAGCCTCTTGTTTGTAATATTGTTCCTTCCAATTAGTTTTTTTTGTAGACAATAGTTAAACTTTGATTTGATGCATTAATTTGTTATGTTCTATTCGAAACAGTGATTAGACATGCTAGAATTTTATTTAATTGTTGCAGTGAAATAAATTACCCCTAAATTGTGAACCCTGATGTTTTTATTTTAGGTTAGGGGATTTACTATGTTGTGAGACTTGTTCAGCTGTTTACCATCTGACCTGTGTTGATCCAGTTCTGGAGGAAGTACCGGATGAAGACTGGGTCTGCTCTGTCTGTAAAGCACATAAGGTACCAGTAATATATTGTGACAATCAATATAATTTTAGGCAAGAAGGGTTAGGCAGTTGCTTGTTTTTAGCTCACTCTGCCAAAGGCAATGTGAGCTTTTAGTTTTGCCATCACTTGGCGTCCGTCGTCTGTCATCCGTTAACTTTTCACATTTTAAACCTCTCCTCTGAAACCTCTCAACCAAATGAAGTGAAACTTGGTAGGAAGCATCTATGGAAGGTCCTCTCTAAAGATTGCTCATTTTGTCCCGATCCATTAACAAACATGGCCGCCATAGGCAATTCTTGTTTCTGATTGGCCGATTTTTTAAAATCTTCTCCTCTGAAACCCCTTGGCCAAATGAACTGAAACTTGGTAGGAAGCATCTATGGCATGTCCTCTAAAGGTTGCTCATTTTGTCCCGATCTGTTATAACGGTTAACAAACATGGCCACCACAGGCAATTCTTGTTTCTGATTGGTTGATTTCTAAAAAAACTTCTCTGAAACCGCTAGGCCAAATGAATCGAAACTTGATAGGAAGCATCCTTGGAAGGTCCTCTATAAATATTGCTCATTTAGTTTCGATCCATTTACAAACATGGCCACCATAGGCAATTCTTGTTTCTGATTGACCGATTTAAAAAAATCTTCTTCTCTGAAACCACTTGGCCAAATGTACCGAAACTTGGTAGGAAGCATCTATGGCAGGTCTTCTATAAAGAATGCTCATTTCGTTCTGATCTGTCATCAAACATGGCTGCCACAGACAATTCTTGTTTCTGATTGGTTGATTTCTAAAAAATCTTCTCCTCTGTAACCGCTTGGCCAAATGAATCGAAATTTGGTAGGAAGCATCTGTGAAAGGTCCTCTATAAAGATTGCTCATTTAGTTCCAATCCATTAACAAACATGGCCGCCACAGGCGATTCTTGTTTCTGATTGGTTGATTTCTAAAAAATCGTCTCCTCTGAAACCACATGGCCAAATGAATTGAAATTTGGTAGGAAGCATCCTTGGAAAGTCCTTTATTTAGTTCCGATCCGTTGACAAACATGGCCGCCAAAGGCAATTCTTGTTTCTGATTGGTTGATTTCTGAAAAATCTTTTTCTCTGAAACCGCTTTGCCAAATGAATCGAAACTTGGTAGGAAGCATCCTTGGAAGGTTATCTTTAAAGATTGCTCATTTAGTTCCGATCCGTCAATAAACATGGCCGCTACAGGCCATTCTTGTTTCTGATTTTCCATTTCTAAATATCTTCTTCTTTGTACATGTAACTGTTTAGCCAAATGACCAAAACTTGGTGGGAAGCACCTATGGGAGGTTCTGTATTAAGTTTCCTCAAAGCAGAATGAAAGGTGAGCGACAAAGGCTCAGCTCACTGAGCCTCTAGTTTTAATTTACAGCAAAATATTAATTCTGAAAATTGCTTATAGAAAGTGTTGAATGATTGTTATATACCAAATTGCATTATTGGTGATAAAGGATTTTTGTTTGTTTTTAAGGAAAATACAATTGTATGATTAGACTCATTTTGTAGCATATTTTTTTGCCAATCTGATCAATATCCGACAGACCCTAGAGGTTATATCCAGATGAACTTTCATATATGAATACTTATTAAAAAAATGAACCAATCAGGGAGCCTTAAGTTTGAAATGTGATAAAAAAAAAGTTGAAAAAATGCTGTTAAGATTATACCAGCCACATTTTCATTAGCTGATTACGAATTCATTTTAATGTGACCTCTAATCAAGTTCTTTCAGATGTAAGGGGAAGCATATTATAACAGCTTATTTTAATTTGTTAATTATTGCATAGTAGTGATAAAGTAGTCAAGTTTATAAGAAACATTCTATCGAGTATGTATGTTTAATAACATTATTACATTTTGTTCATGATCGGTTAGGGTTAATGTATTTAACACCACATTCAACAATATATCAGTTATATCGTGGCGGCAAAGTTTATTGGTGGAGGAAATCAGGGTACCCAAAGAAAACCACAGACCTGCAGCATGATGAGGCTGTCTAAATAAATGCTTTCATACACTTTGAAATTCATACAATTTTCAGTTGCTATTTCAGTTTTCAGTTCGTTGTATTTTTAACATTCAGTTTTTGTCTTCATTTTTTAACCTACTTGCACGAAAGCCAAATAAAAAAAATAAAAAATTATATTTGTTCAAACAAATTTTTCCATAGTTTTCACTTGTCTGAATCCAATTTTTCTTGTCCCGGGCTATGGGCAAGTGGGTTAGCATGAAAACTGCACATGTAATATAAAATGTAGTGTCAATCAAAGCAATGTTTTTCAATGGATTTTATTTCAGGTTCGAGGGGTAACAAATTGTGTCTCGGAAGCAGAAAAGAGTGGTTTATTAATCAGACAAGAACCGATAGGTTATGATCGACACAGAAGAAAGTACTGGTTTTTGATAAGAAGAATTATAGTGTAAGCATATGGAAACGTTTTTTAAGATTCAGTGGTTTCATTAAGATTTTGAATAGAAGAAAATATTTTTAGAATAGGCAGAAAATGGAGCGAGGGGTCTGGGGGCTGCCTACGACCCTGGAAGCTGATGACAAAATGATGCAAAATCCTGGCATCTGGGCATTTCCTGGGAGCTAAATAAGGCTTTGAATTTGTCACTTTTTACACATATTTTTTTTTTTTTTTTTTTTTTTTTTTTTTATAAGGTTTTCAGTGGATTATATTTTGATATACTGACTAGCCCTAATCAGGATTATTTTTTGTTAATAGAGATTCGATTTGTTTATATCTTTTATTCAAAGAAATTCTCAAAATCATCTTCCTCATAATCAAAGTCATCTAGGTCAGTTTTGCAGAACTGCTTGGCAATCTTTAGCTGAAGTAAAGTCTGTTCTAACCGTCTTTCATGGTTTTCAATTTCAGTATCAGAATCAGGAGCAAAATGTCCATTGGAGTAATTAATCGGATCACTTGGCTCAATAATATTAACTTGTTCTTCCTCTGTCTGAGTTTCTGCCTCCATTGTTACACTAACAGTAGGATTAGACTGTCTTGAAACTTTTGTCCCTGCAGAAAAAAGATTCTTAAAAGTTATAGCAAATAAATGATAGTAAAACAGGGAACTAACAGATATTTCTGTTTCACTAGGAAAGCTGATTTCATATTGGAAATTGTAATGGTTTTTTTATGTAAAGAAATATTGCTTTTTGGATAAAGTTTATCTGCAAGCATCATTGGTTTGAAAAGGACTTAGAGAATCATTAAAACTCCCAAATAATAATTATAGTGTATTGTTAATGAAACATTTTTATATGTATTGACAGACTTGTCTGAGTGAGACAATCTGATGATACATTTTCTGAGGAATGTATGGCATAATGGATTTTTTAAAAACAAAGTCAATGTACTAAGATATTGTTTTTTTTCTGGCCATGCTTTTTTTTCCATAAAACTGGCATGTTTGCATACTGTATTACAGATATGACAGTTACTAGTACATTGATTAAAAATCCCCCAGACAGATACGTTAGGTTTAGGATTAATATTTATCTGTTCTGTTTATTCTACAACATAAAATGGTACCTTTCAAAAGCTGCCAATACTAATTTATAGTAAAAAATAATAGCATGTAAATGGATATGGGGTAAATGTGCAATTGACAAAATCATACATGATAAACATGAAGCATACAAACACTTTGATTGCTGCTCTTCATCTTTTAAATTCTTCAAGCATGAGTATAATATCATACACTATCTCGACAGCACGCTGAAGATGGCTCCTAGTCATGTACAAATGAATAATTTTTTTTTTTTTCTGTGCTTAAATTTGAATAGCGGATTGTTTGCTTTATAGATGTTTATGCACTTTAGTGGCTTTGAAAACTGGGATGTTGGAGTAGCTAAGCTTACATTGAATTTACAGTTTGATTGTTTTGTAACACATTTACACATGTTTTCATGTCTATTTTCATTTGAGTTTGACCTGAATTTCCGGTAGTTGGAAACTGTACATGTTTGCAAAATTTACATTGATAGTTGCCAGTTGAGCGCCATTATTTTATTTGTTCACTTCATAAATTTATGAAATACAAACCTCTAGACTGCTTAGCTGACTGGAAGAAGTTCAGTATCCTCAGACTCCTTTTTAATGATAATGATATTTCAACCGTTTCTCACGTTGTTCTATTCTGCGGTTTCAAATAATTGTACATATTTAACACAGAAAACTCACCAGGGTTAAATCGCGGAAATGATTTAGATCGAGTAATGACTGGTTTCCCATTTCAAATCTGAAAACTGGGCTAAAGCACACACTATCAAATACGGAACCAGAATAAAGACAATCCCAAAAAACGTACAACTGGTCCCGGAAAAGTACCGATCTATTTTTGTTGGAAATAAAATAGCCAGAAAAAATACCTCAGTAGACGGCGAAATTTGCCGGCTGCCGGCTCTTAATGAAAACACTGCTGATTTAGCCAGTTTTAAATCCATAAAAACATGCTAAATTGTCTAGAATGAGTGATCACTTTTTAAATGCACCCAGTAGTCTGTCAATTAACAAAAAAAACCCAGTAATTTAGTGGCTTTGATTAATTGGCATAGACCGGTCAACATTCAACAAATAGAAAAAAAAAGTAATTGTTTTCTTTATGAGAGGATGCTCGAGCAATATGACGGTGAAAAAAGTAAGTTTTAGCATTTAAACAGCTGTTGAATTAATAGGGCAATGGAACAGAGGACCTGTCCACATATCTTCTTTTTTCTTTTTTTTTTTGTTGAAAAAAGCATTCCAGAGTATTTTCAAACATTACATGTGGACTGTTTCCAAATTATGGAAGTGTCAGTTGATATTAAAAATATGCATGTACAATACAGTAGTCCCCCTCTTATATAGCCCCTCTCATCAGAACAGATTTTAGATAAGCTAAGAAAGTAAATTACTACTAATTTGCTCTCTCAAGAGAGGCCACTTTTTCATTGTAAAAGGAGTGGTCTTATAAGAGGGGAACTACATTTTGACTATTTAAATTTTCAGTGAAGGTGACAATGAAGTGTGGTACTATAGTACACGTCCTCAAATAGAAGAGCTGTTAGACGTTTTAGATAAGGACAAGTGGGAGCGAGACCTAGTCATGTGTATTAAAGAGATTAGAGAGGAAATTGTAAAACAGATGTTAATAAGCGAGGAATTGACTAATGCTAGTAAAGGAACCAGGAAGTCGGCCATTGATGTAGAAATAGGTATTCTATATATAGATAGCTATCTACTTTAATTTAACCCTTTGAAGCATACTGTATCAGTGATGAACTTTTGATACTTGATGAAGTATTTGCCCTTAAGATTTTTGACATGTACATTTAAGATTAGGTTAAGTTAGGTTTATCGTGTTTAACACCACTTTCAACAATATTTCAGTTATATCGTGGCGGTCAGTTTTATTGGTGGGGGAAACCGGAGAAAACCACTGACCTGTCGCAAGTCACTGACAAACTTTATCACACAATGTTATACCTTGCCTGAACGGGTTTCGAACTCACAACGTTTGTGGTGATGGGCACTGAATGCATATGTAGTTATAAATCCAACTACCATACGACCACGGTAGCCCCCTCTCAATCTTTTCCTTCAATTGACAGACCCAAATTTAAGAGTTTTATTCTAAGTCTGAAAAAAGAAAAGAGATGAACCAACTTTGACTGACATTTCTAGGCTGTCCACTGGAACTTCTGTCAAACCTCTAGTTCCTGGCTAGTTCAAATATCTAGTCTCTCTCCATTATCCATTAGTTCCCCAGTTTGCTGTGGTATTAAATCTATATGTCACCCCCATAGAGCTGCCACAGTGGTATCTTTCCTACAACTGATCATTTATTCCATTGTTAATATCATCTAAGCAAACTTATATTCTAGCTCATATACAAAAAATACAGTCAGAAAGAGCCTTACAGAAGGAACAGAAAGAAAAAGAAAGAAAAGAAAAAGAGGAAGAAGAAAAGAAAAGGCTTGAGGGGGAAAAGGAACGGGCTGAAAATCCTGAATATATAGAATCTGAAAAACAAAATGGCGAAGAAAAAATGGTATTTATTAGATAATAAGGGTTTATGTTTATAGATGTTGTTTGTCTTTCAGAATGTAGGGATATGATGGTCTTGAGGTTAAGACTGTTACCTGATACTCTATCATTACTCTTACCAATGAATTATGAGTTCAAACATTGCTTACACCATCTGCTCAACTTGCACCTTAAGTGAGAATGTTTACCAGAAACTTGCCAAGGTTCTATATTTTTATCAAGCTATTCTGGCTTTCTTAAACACTGGTTGCCATGAAAGCTGAACAATTGCTGAAGGTAACAGAAAACATGTATGAAATTGACTATATATACTTGACTCTAAAGGATTCCAGTGGCTGTGGTGTTCGTGATCGTATGGTAGTTGAATTTTCAACTACCTGTGCAATCAGTGCCTATAGCCACTAAAGTTGTGAGTTCGAACCCAATTCATGGCTAGGTGTACTCGATAGAACATTATGTGATCAAATTCATCAGTGACTTGCTACAGGTTGGTGGTTTTCTCCTGGTACTCTAGATTCCTCCACCAATAAAACTGACCACCACGATGTAACTGAAATATTGTTGAAAGTGGTGTTAAACACCATAAACCTAAACCTCAGACTAAAGGATTCCATATATGAGTTTTGTCACATATTAATATATCAGTTTTTTTAACGAAGTTGCAAAGGGATATAGTAACGCTACCATCCGTCCTTCCGTAACATCCTTGTGAACACTCTAGAATCAACATCCTTCAATGGATTTTGACCAATCTTGATACATACCTAGTCCTTAAGAGAATCTGGAACCCTATTGATTTTCAAGGTCAAAGGTCAAGGTCACCGGGTCAAATTTTTAGGCGAGGGGATACACCATGCTTTGCATTGCCCTTGTTATGTTTTATATTTGCTAATTCTAGGAGAGTATTGACATTTGCAATGAAGTTTCCATGACAACTACTGCAACAACATCAACACATTCTGTAACAACAGATACAGAAATGACGGATCAAAGTAAAGTTATGGTAGAGGAAACAGAAGTGGTGAAGACTACTACTACAACTACTACAGTCAAAACAGTCACGTCATCTACTACAGTCACATCTAATAGTACTACTGATTCTAAAGAACCAACGTCAAATGGTGCAAAGATCATTAAAATAACTCCTGAAATGTCTGTTGAAATATTCAAAAATTCAAACTCCAATACGTCTGGGAAAGGAAGTGATACAAATACTATAGTTAAATCAGACTTGTTAGGCGATAAAAAGGAGGAAAATAAATCAACGATTATGAATGTTCAATCTCTTATACCAAATGTAAAACCTACGTTACTGAAAGTCCAAGATACGACCGATTCTTCACAGAAACAAACCCGTACAGTATTGATAGTTAATAGAGAGGGTAACAAGGTAACGTTAGCTGTCAGTAAACAGTCCATTACACCAGATCAGAATACTCCTAGTACAGCCATAGCCATGTCACGGTCATTAAGTAATTCTGTTACAACAGTCTCTGCAGCAGGTATGTAATAGTTATTTTTTTTTCATGCAATTTTTATGTACAGTCAAACCTGTCGTAACGGTCACCTTTGTATAATGGTCAGTTTCGGGCTCTCCCTGTGCATTTTACTATATATTTTAATTCGATAAAGCGGTCACCATTTATTAGTAATTTCCAGTGTAAAACCTTTGTATAACGGTAAATTCATTTCTAAAATAATACCGGAGGTGTTACAAAAAATCCTGAG
Source organism: Bathymodiolus septemdierum (assembly GCA_963383655.1). Classification (NCBI taxonomy): domain Eukaryota; kingdom Metazoa; phylum Mollusca; class Bivalvia; order Mytilida; family Modiolidae; genus Bathymodiolus; species Bathymodiolus septemdierum. The sequence continues at coordinate 11,393,175 of OY726522.1, forward strand.
GTGTTACAAAATAGATTGCTTAATTTAATTAACTAAATAAACAAACACTATTAAATTTTGTGAGTAATAAATTACATAAAGGAAAGTTTATACCCGGGGATTATTGGAGATATTTATTCATTACGACTAGAGTAGAAATTCACTCACCAAAAATATTTTGTATCTAGTGCATCATGTCAAAATCATCAACATCCGTAAATATAGGAAAGCTTTGAAATTAGACGACAAAGTGAAAGTTATAAATGGTGGGAAAAGTTGTTGGACTGTGGCAGTGTGGGCGAGGAGAAGGGTGTTGGTCCTACCCAGATAATGAACATTCTTTAAAGAAAACATTAGATTCAATCGACGATTTTGAAAACAATGTTTCCAGTTCAACATCGTGTTACTGGAAATTGTACTTTTGTTTATTAAATATCTTTCTTTATTTATTTGTGTGTTTTATTCAGATCATATCAGATTAAGATAATTTCATTCACAATAAATGTAAACAAGAGTAACATTACGACAGGAACAAAATAACAAACAAAACATAACATGTAATTAGAAATGTTTATTTACAACTAATGTAGAATATTTCGTCGAATAATCAAACCCCTTCATATAAAGGTCACCTGTATATAGTGGTCATTTTGTCAATCTCCCTCAGGTGACCACTATAGACAGGTTTGACTGTACATGCATTTTATATTTGTGGTGACTCGGCTTTCTCTGGCATAGATTTTACAGAAAAAACACTCAAAAAAGGTTAAGCTTCAAATATGTTTCTAGCATATGACCAACTCTTTTAAACTGATTATAACATTTATAAACCGAACACAAAAGTTGGTTCCAAGAAGGTTCATTAGTGTAAACATTATTTTATTGTTGAAGAATAAAGTACATTTTACAGGAACCGCATTGGTGGCGTAATGGTTAGCGTGCTCTCCTCGAGTGTGGTAGATCATTGGTTTGAGTCCCAGTCGGGTCAAACCAAAGACTATGAAATTGGTATTTGTTGCTTCTTCACTAACCACGTAGCATTAAGGAGAAAGAACAAAGACTGGTTGGCTCGGAATCAGGATAATGTGTCCGAGTGGAGCGACATGTCTAGCCGTGGACTGTTGTTTCAGTGAGCTAGCACTATAAAAATCCAACTCAGCGTGTTGGTCTAGAACAAAGTGGATCTCATCTTCTCATTGAAAATGAATTTGTTCTTGCCATGATATAGCTGATAAATTGCTGAATTGGCATTCAACAACAATCACTACATTTTACAGGTGTCAAACAATAATGAATAAAATGATCAACAATTAGGTTTGGAAACAAGCCAGGTGCTTATATGAATCTGTCTCCTTTTAATTTATACAAAATATTATCAGATTATCGCAATAATGGAGGTTAGCTTTAGACAGGTTTTACTGTAATCAATTAACTTCCATTTGAAACTATACCATTATTGTCGGGCATAAAGCTTAACAGGGGCCCAGTAGGCCAAGACCACTTAAATTTGACCTTGGCCTTTGAACATTTTTTAGACAATAGCCCCACTGGCTACTGAAATTTTGAATGATTCATGTGCAAGGTCAGTTTTGGGCCAAAATGTTTTGCTGTGTTACTAAAATTGTTATTTTAGAGAAAATAAGGGTAATAACAAAATTACCGAACTCCGAACAATCTTACAAAGGGAAAGTCAAAACTCATAATTATATAAACAGACAAAATCAGTCAACAACCAGAAAACTGTGAAAACCGTAATGACCCTGACTTGGTACAGGCATTTCTAAAGAAATGGTGGGTTGAATCAGATTTTAAGGCGCCAAACCTCTCACTCTCATTACGGTTCAAAGGCTCTGGCTGTCACTGTAACAGTATTTAAATACAGGAACAAAATAGGTAAAATAGTTGTCAAAGCAGTACCATATTCGGTGACGTAAATGTCAAAAAGATCTTTACGTCGCACATTGACAAAAAAAATATCCTTGACATTTTTTACTTCTTTATCTTTATACATTTTCACTATATGAAAATGCATCGCTTATAATTTTTTCTGCAGAAACGGAATATATTTCGACAAGATATTGGTATCGGAATATAAACTTTTTAAGTACTGAGTTGACCACTGTCGTCAAATTCGAGGTATAAGTCCAAAAATGACGAAGCTGTATCGGTGGTCTCTTTAACTTCCAGCTCTGGAGGATATATCAATGGAAGAAATTCTGCAAATCTAGAATTATTGATAGATAAAACGTCATCAATATACCTGTATGTGAAATTAAAGGCTCTAGCCTCATGAATCTTCTTATCTTTTACAAGCTTTTGAAGAAACTCCGACTCATATGAGTATAAAAATAAATCAGCTAGAAGAGGGGCACAATTCGTACCCATTGGTATGCCGACGACCTGCTGAAACAGTGTCCCTCCAAAGGAGACAAATATGTTATCGATGAGGAACTCCAGCATACTGATCACTTGTTCCTCGGAGTAGCATGTTTTACCTTTTTGAATTTTGTTTGAAAAATATGTGGAATTGTAGCCTAACACAACAAATTTTGAGCCATAGTTTCTATGACTGAAAGCTTTATGAATTGTTTCTTTTAAGCAGGTTTTTAATTTGTCATGCGGTAGGGTGGTATATAGAGTTGAAAAATCAAAAGTTTTGATGGAGGATACCTGAGAGAAAGATCTTGATTTCAGGTTATCCCAAAGATCTTTAGAGTTTTTCAAAATCCACATGTGATTTATGCCACTATGCGAGTAAACAGTTTCACAATATTTCTGTTGTCCATCTTTTACTGCAGACAGACTGCAGCATAAATCATTAAATGCTAAGTTTTGTCCATGATTGTTGTACAGTGAAACCTGTCTTAACAGAACCCTGACTGAACAGGAATCCTGTATAAACCTGTCTTAACAGAACCCTGGCTGATCAGGAATCCTGTATAAACCTGTCTTAACAGAACCCTGGCTGAACAGGAATCCTGTATAAACCTGTCTTAACAGAACTCTGGCTGAACAGGAATCCTGTATAAACCTGTCTTAACAGAACCCTGGCTGAACAGGAATCCTGTATAAACCAAACTTTGAATAAAAGTCCAAATGTAGGATAGTTTTGTAAATTCAGCCTGTATAAACTAAACACCTGTCTATTCCGAAAAGATATGCTGGTCCTGAGGAGATTCTGTTTAAACGGGTTTCACTGTATATTTTTTATTTACTTCCTCGATGCATTATACATTGTACATGTAATTATATTATCGATGTTATATCTTCAAATTGTAGATTCTAGGAAGATGATGATAACCAGGTCAAAAACCGGGTCACTTACACCCAAAACATTTACAGATTCCGTTACTGCTACGACTAATTCCAAATCTGTCAGTAAATCATCATATTCAGAGGATCTGCTTGTCATCAATAAAGATGGAGATATAACGAGGATAACTCGTAGTAAAAGTTCTATATGGTCACTCCAATCACATCAATACTTCAAATTAGGTAAAGAATTTTTTATTTGATATACAGCTCTAGATAAACTAAACAGATGACATCTAACATGGTCAAAGACTGTAAAATTGATATTTGCTGCTTCTCTGCTAAGCATGCAGCATTAAGGAGTAAGAGCAAAGACTGGTTGGCTCGGAATCGCAATAATGTGGCATAGTGAAGCGACATATCTATCCATGGACTTTTGTTGCAGTGAACTAGCACTAAAAAAAAATCCAACTAAACATGTTGGTCTAGTACAATGTGGACATCATCATCTGATCGAATGTAATTTGTTCTCGCCATGATATAGCCAAAAAAAAAATGATCATTTGGTGTTAAACAACAATCACTCACTCACTCTTAACACTCTACATATATTTGTATCAATAAAACTTTTACACTTGAAGATATGCATGTGACTTTTCAATAACAATTATGAATAATAACATTTTTACAGAAATTATGACTTTTTGAAAAATATACATTTCCAATCATCGAGTACATACATATTTTCCACAGTTTTCTATGGAGATCTTTAAAACTTTGCACAATTTTTGCACACATATTGAAGATATGTACCTGACATGAATAAATGGTAGAGAAAACCAAAGAGGCATTCAAGAATGGAGAATACAGAGACACATACAACATTGGACACAGAACAAAGACAAACAAAGTAAAAAAAACACATTGCAATTTTGTACTTTTTCACCTTCGTGTCCAAGTTACATGGTATGATCCATGAAACACCTTGCTATATCTATTCTTGGATTTTTACCTGTTTGTTTGATAAATTCAGTTTTGTTGATTTAATTTGTGTATATTTCAGGAATGGAATCTAATTTCAAGAACTATACTAATCAGTATTCATCAAGTACGCTTGCCTTGAATAAACATCAGCACAATGAAGAAAGGGACAAGAAACGTTTTCTCTCACATAAATTCAGCCTGACGCCTATTAGTGACTTTAAATGGAATGGATCTTGCCATGGAAGGAAAGCTGTAATGCTTCAAACTTTGATTATGACAATTATAAATCTAGAGTCTAACTTACCTACTGCATTGTTACATCCAAACTGGTCATTACATAGACAGAGTTGGGCGAATGCTTTACAAATGTGTCGGACTCCTAGTGATTTTGGACTAGCACTTTCAATTTTAGAGAGTTGTATGAAACCAGTGATATTTAATCCAGTATGGACTGAATCGTTAGGTAAAGTATTTACATTAATGCACTTATGGAAAGCTTTTTGAAACACACAATTTACCAGAAATTCGAACCCCGTTCATGGTGAGGTATACATACTCGATACAACATTATGTGATAAAGTTTGTAAGTAACATGTGGCAGGTCAGTAATTTTCTCCGGGTACTACGGTTTCCTCCACCAATAAAACTGACCGCCACGATATAGCTGAAATATTGTTGAAAGTGGCAAAAAAAAAAGCATGTTAAGCTAGAAATCAAATATCAGTTGTCAACTCATATGCGAAAATGAGCCAATATGATTTTCTATGAGATTATTTTGTTTGGTACAATGTTGTGATGATTTTCCCAGAAAACACCAGCTACTTGTGCCAATGTAAAACTTGTTATTCTCTGATTACTGTAGCAACTTTCACCATCCAACTTTGTTACCACCAGATAGCTATGAATTGGCAGAAAGTAGGTTTAAATAATCAAAGTACAATAGCATCAATTTTATGCTGTTGAAATATTACATTTAGATGATGGCATGGTATAGAACTAGAAAGCTTCAGTATAAATTCATGTATAAACCCAATACTGAAAGTCACATCTCTTATTTTATTTGTTGTTCTGTTTTCTTATGGCTGCTTAGCCATATTGCAGTATTATTTCTGAAATCCTCCATTGTATGTTAAGCAATGTAACTGATTAAGGATTATGTAATGTTATTTCTGAAATATTGTTGAAAGTGGCATTAAATGCCATACGGTATGGGCATACCCAAACCCTAACCTAAACCTATAATGTTATTTCAGGTCATTCAAGATATCTTAAAATAACGTCTGCTGATAGGGAAGAAATGAAGAAAAAAGAGAAAGAATACAGAAAAAGGAAAGAAGAGGAAGAAGATGCTAGACCTTTAGTGTGGATTAAGTACACTCTGGGACTGAAACATCAGGTAAATAAGATATCTATTGGTGATCCGAAGGCTTGATGCTGTCTCATATTCACCTTTATTGCTTGTCATTTGATTTTAAGCCATGTTCACTTTCAATGTGGTCTGAAATTTTCCTATTTTAATACAATGCTGGGAGCTTTTCAATGCCATAATTATAATTGAGGTTACCTATGTGAATAGTGATAGAATGCAAAAATAAAGTATGACTATTAAAACAGTTACAATCCTAAGTGATGAAAAATAATATCTCTGAAAAGTGGAAAAGGGGGTCAATATTTATGTCTCCCTCGTTCCTTGTTTTTGTGTCAAATATAACCTTTAATTTATTTTGTTGTAAGCATTGTGTTTGATTAAAAAGAATTCAGCGACAAACATATTGTTATGTCTACACTTACACTTGATTTCTTTTGGGTCATGCATGTACCAATGTGCTTTGGTTTCATAGATAAAACCATTTTTTACTAAAAAGACAAATATAGTTTTAAGACTAGAAAACAAAAATAAGAATAAATTCAGGATTAATAATACTGTTGGCTAATAGGCCTTTAAGTATGAAAGTTTAGAAATCTAATTTTATGTGTTTGATGTTGTGTTTATATATTCACGTAAGAGTCCTCATCCATGTCATTGTGCTTATGTTTACCATTATCAGCTGTTGTTTATCAGCAACTCCCTGCCCACTTTGCTGTATATAATGACATTTTAATGCACATGTCTCCCGATCAGGCTGATCGGATGTTACGTCTTTAAGTGGCGTGGAAAGGCTATGTGAGATTAGTTCAGATGAACAAGTATTAATATAAATTTTACACTTGGAAAGAGTTTGTATCAGATTTGTTCCTTGAAACAATTGCATTATACTGAAATTGCACACAAATGCATATTTGAATTTGATATTATTCATCTAATAGGTGTGGAAGCAAAAGGGTGAGGAATACAGAGTGACAGGAGGTCAAGGTTGGTGCTGGAGGAGTAATACACGTTCATTCAAACTTGTTCCACAGGATACCGTTGGTCTTAGATGCGTGGCAAGAAAACTTCAAGCAAGAAAGCGCAAAAATGAGAAAGATGCAAATTTAGCATCAAAGGAGAATGATTCTTTAGTTTCATTGAAAACTGAAGTGAAAGATGAAATTAAAACTGAAATAAAGGAAGAGAGTGACATGGAAGTTGATGAAGTAAAGAAAAAAATTGTTATTGATTCAGTTGTAAAAACTGAAAATGTAAGTGAAGTCACTAGTGAAACTAAAAGTGATATTAAACTTGAAACTGGTGAAACAGATGCAGCAAAAGAACAGGAAACCAGTTTATCTTATTCTGATCTCTCAAGGAAACAGGAAGACATGTGCAATACAACAGAACAAATAAAAATAGAAAACCATGATAATGTGAAAATGGAGAATGTTGATATCGAAAATAATAGTCCGGTGAAAAAACCTGATTCGGATGATGAAATTGGTAGTCCGGTGAAAAAAATGGAGGTAGATGTTGAAAATGATAGTCCAGTGAAAAAAATGGAGTTGGACGTCTTTATGAGTTCTCCGAGTAAAAGACCGAAAGTTGTAGCACAATCATTAGAGAAGTTGGAAATTAACGTTGTTGAAGAAAGCGACGAAAAAAAGGTGATCAGCGTTGGCAGCAAATATCATACAGTTACAATCAATACCGCAGCAAGTAAATCATTACCACCCATCTTAAAGATAGACACTCTTGATATCAGTAAAGCTCTCAATGAAAGAACATATTACGATAAAATCACCAAACCTTATGCAAAACTTGACATGCTGCTTGCCAAGAGAATCAAACAAGATGAAATAGAAACCAAACAAAGGCAAGCATTACAACAACAAATAAACTGGAAATTGAAAATACAGTCTAATCCTGGTACTGTTAAAGAAGAAGGAGACGATAACGCTGATGAAAATGAAACGGGTACGGAGAGCCCTGATCATGACATAGTTATACATAGTGATGAAAGTTCACCTTATACTTGTTATTCATATTTATGCAGAAGTGAAGGGAAAAGTATGTGTTATTCACCACTCTGTATTCATAGTAGATCTTTAGACGAGGAATTGACGACCGGACTCGAAGACAGCACAAATAAGACGGGTGAAGACGAGGCAGAGGATGAGGATGTAGATATTGAGGGAGATAAAGATGATAGCAGGAATGAGGAGGATGAAAAAAATGAGTCGACAGAGGAAAATATGGACGTAGACATTGAATCTAACAATGATAAAAAGAATGATGTGAAATTGGAAGTTGACGTTCATGAAAAGAGTGATTTAGATGTATCAAAAGAGGAAAAGAAAGTGACTCCTTCTGGATCCTCAAATGTTAAAACAAACGAGGGGACAAAAACAGAAGATGCTAAGAAAAAAACTGCAATGAACAGTGTTCCACCGATCTTACAAAATAAAAAGAATGCGTTTTTTACTTCCGCACAATTGGCACTTAAGCAAGCTATTGAAAAAATGAGTGTTGACGAGCTAAGAACTAAAATGCCTCCAATGCGTTGTACAAAGGACAAAATTAAGTTAATAAAATATTCAAGATTTGGACAAAAAGCACAGTTAAATAAGAAGAAAGCAAGTTTACCTGCATGCCATAAATTTTTATCTCCAAGTGGGAAAAGGACACTGTTTGCTTTGGAAAAGTATGATCTAAGAAAATTAGCAAGGAGATCTGGTAAAATAGAAACTAAAGCATTCAATTACAATTGTAAAATGACAAATGTGAATTGGATTTATCCCTGTCCACGACCCGTCTTCAAAACTGCATGGAAATTCAGGACGCAAACTGTGCGGACGTTTGGTGCTGTTGCACTACAACTGCGTATTATGTACGTATGTCTTAGATGGGATGATATCTCAATTAAATCTCCAGTGGGAGGAACTAACACTGTGTCAACAGAAACTGAAATCACTACGAAGGAACTTCTAAAACGTAGAGATGTAGGACCTCACATGCTCAAATCTGAGTTTCTAGTCAGAAAAATTGTTGTGCCTTTAGGAATAACGACACAACCAAAAGGTAAGACTTGTTATGTGGATTGTTATATTTCTTGATACTCTATTTTTATATGTGCTTCTGAAATGGAAACAACAGTAAACAACAGTAAGCTTGAAAATATTTTAGATTCTCCTCTCTTTGACACACATGGTTTCCAAATGACTGAATGAAATCTCAAATTCTTCTTTTGTATGATTGCTACTAAGAAAAGTTTGAAGATACCAAAGTTATAAATCGAAAGACAGACAATACAATGGCCAACAAAAAAGGAACAAAAGGACAAACTTGTGTTAAAACACAGATCAACCTTTATTTATATCTGACAGCAAAATGTGTCATGTAATGGTCGTGTATACACATATATGGTGTTGTCATTTCTTAACAATGTCAGTCATTTTCTATAAGCAACTGTTTTCCATAATTTTACTCTTATGTTTTGCACTCATTTTTCAAGGATTTTTTTTTAACTTTTAAAAAGGATCTTTTTATCATAACATGAATAAGGAGAATATACAATTAAACCTATAGCCCACATATACTTCTAGTCCAGAAAATATAGTTTTGGTATATTCTATAATATTCCAGTTTTCTCCAAACTATAAAACTAGCCACCAAGATAAAACTGATCATATTGTTTAAAGTGGCATTTAACACGAAAAAATCCCCCAAAATTCAATGGATGGCTCTGATAATGACTTGTAGGAACATTATTGTATCTACATATATGTAGTCAATTATAATAAACGTTTTTGTTTTTCTTCAAGTTTACCACCATGCCATACATTTTTATCTCCAAGTGGAAAAAGGTCACTGTTCGCTTTGGAAAAGTATGATCTCAAAAAATTAGCATGGAGATCTGGTAAAATAGAAACTAAAGCATTCAATTACAATTGTAAAATGACAAATGTGAATTGGATTTATCCTTGTCCAAGACCTGTCGTCAAAACGGTATGGACAATCATTGTCTGTCAAGTTAGACATCAAGATTACACATGGGCAAAACATAAAGTGATTCAATGGACAGTTATATTTCAATTTTTCCTCTGTATACATTTTTCAGAAAAATACACACCTCAGAGAAGTGGTTTGAGAGAAAGAAAGAGAGCAGAATCTCCCAAACAAACGGAACCAAGTGTTACAGAAGTATGGGTTCCTGAGGAAGAGTTAGAAATCTGGGAAATCAAACAGTTTGGTGAAAAGTGAGTACAGACAATTGCTATAAATGTAAAATATATGTACATCATGATCATTATGACTTATAAAAATAACCCTGTAGATGTGGTAGCTTCTCTTTAGGAGAATAGCATTGGGAAATAATGTTGTATTGAGTACACCTCGCCATGAACGGGGTTCGAACTCACAACTTTAGTGGTGATAGGCACTCATTGCACAGATAGTTGTAAATCCAACTACCATACGATCACGACCACGGCAGCCCCTAAGAATAGCTTGAAAAAGTTGCCAAATGCTATAACCTAATAACTAATGTCCTATGTAGACCTTGATCTATTGTTTAATTCTCACAGGTTTACAGGTGGGGGACATATGTGAATGATATAAATATTTAGGAATTATTTTTAACTCTGTTAAAACATTGGGCTGCATGTGAGAGTTTTGTTTAATGCCTTTTTATATCACTTGGCATCAGTTAGTTTTCCACATTTAAATCTTTTCCATAAATAAATTGAATCAAAACTTTGCCAGGAACTGGGTGGGAATATTTTTTTTCAGAAATATAAGATGGTCGCCACCACAAGGCATAGTTTTAAGATAATGCTTTACAAGGAAATGTTATTAAAGTTATCTTCTCAGCAACTATCCAGCCATTTGAAAGAAAACAAAGAGAGAATATTCCTTGTTATTCCTCTACAATGTTTACATTTTTGTTTTGGTCAGAAATCCATCAACGGATATAAATAAGCCAAAATTTAAACAGGCCAATATTACTGGATCAGATGAGCCTCTACTTTAATTTTTATTCTTTCTGACCTCACACAAAGACCATTACTTTCTTTAGATGTTTCTGATTTTGTTTTCTACGTATTTAGACTTGCTAAACAAAGGGCAGCATTGACAGAGAAGGTCAATCAAGAGCAAGCTAACCAGACAGCAGTCAATGCAGCTCAGCTCAAAGCAACGCTAGAAATGCAACTGAAGCAACAACGACTAGCACTACAACAGAAACGATTGTTAGAAGCACAGGGTAAAACAACAGAGGCTGCCTCCACAACTCCATCCATTATTACAGCCACATTATCTAGTTCTGGAGGAGGTACAATCATCAAAACCATTAGCACTTCAACTGGTTCCCTGATTGGTACAGGGCCTACCAGTATACTGAAGAATGTCCAGGTTCAACCAAAATCACTATTATCACCATCAGGTAATCTGTCTTTTATTTATTACTAAATAAGTTAATTCTAATATGTATTACAGTAGTTCCCCTGTTATAATGCCCCTCTCACCAAAGACCATCACTCTTATCAGGCCAGATTTAAGATGCACTGAGATAGTTACAAACTAGTAATTTGTCACCCTCAGGAATGCCCACCACTGTTATAGGGCCACTTTTTCATTGCAGAAGGGATGGCCTTACAAGAGGAGGACCACTGTATCATATACCATTCTAATATGTATTAGAAATGCCTGTACCAAGTCAGGGTCATTACGGTTTTCACAGTTTTCCGGTTGTTGACTGATTTTGTCTGTTTATATACTTATGAGTTTTGACTTTCCCTTTGTAAGATTGTTTGGAGTTCGTTAATTTTGTTATTACCCTTATGTAATGTTAAATTCATGGACACAATGTCTTTACTGCTATTGGTGGTGGGTTTTTAACATGATTTTCAACAATATTTCAGTTGTACAGTAGTCCCCTCTTATTAGACTGCCCTTTCTGCAGTGAAAATGTTGCCTTATAAGAGGGGTGGCCTCTCTTGAGAGAGGCAATTTAGTAGTATTTTGCAACCATCTCCAGTCATCTGAAATCTGTTCTGATAAGGGGGCCTTAGGGGGGGGGGGGGGGGTGGCCTTTGGTTGGAAGGGACTACTGTAGCTGTTAGGTTTATTGGTAGAGAAAACCACTGACCTGCCACAAGTCATTGACAAACTTTATAACAAGTATGCCTCACCACTGGCAGGAATCAGACTGACAAACTGTATTGTGTAATGATGATAGATATTTATTGCATAGATACATGTATATGAAAATCTAACTACTGTGAAAGTTCTTTTATTCGTTGACACCAATTTTCATGGTTTCTACAAAATGCATTGATCCGTGGGTTCTTGATTTCGTGGTTTCAAACATTACAGGCAACAATCAATGGGAAAATGGTATTTCGGTAGATTTTTATTTTTGTGGTTTAGGTGGAACATGAAATCAGTGAAAATTAGAACCCCTCGATTAATAATGATTTCACAGTACCATATGATCGCAGCATTTTTTATGACATAACTTTAATAAATATTATTAGATTGTATTTATACAGATGTTTTAATGTACCAATATATCTCTATATGACGAGATACTACACAAAGCAATCGTACTCAACAGGGTAGTACATTAATTGGTATCCTATGTTTTCTAAACTCTTACAATTTTTTTATTTTCTTTCAGTTACATCTGCTGTATCATCAACCACTCCTAACCAACTGGTGAAGGTCCAGCTTCCGAAATCTACTATACAGATACAACCAACCACCCGTCTGACCTTGGCTCCTAAACCAGGAACGGTATCTACAACTTCCACGTCCAGTGCTACACCAACCAGGATTGTTATACCAGCCAACACTGCTACTGCTGCTACTTCTGCTCCAAAATGTAAGTCATATGATGTTTTGTTGTTGATGTTTGATGGTGTTTAATGCCACTTTCAACAATATTTCAGTTATATCGTGGCTGTCAATTTAATTGGTGGAGGAAACCGCAGAAAACCACTGACCTGTCGCAAGACACCGACAAACTTTATCACATAAAATGATAATGTTGTACACCTCGCCCTGATCGAGATTTGAACTCACAACATCAGTGGTGATAGGCACTGATTGCATAGGAAGTTGTAAATCCAACTACCATGCGATCATGACCACGATGGCCCTGTAAGTTATATGAACATTACTTGCAGGCATAACCTCAAGACACCATGTCAACCTGGATTGTTACATGGGAGCACTATTATCAGCAATTATAATGTTATAATGATAAAGGTACATAGGGAACCAGTTAACTTATTTAACCTAGCCACATTTTTGTGCATGTCTCAAGCCAGGACCTGGATTTCCAACATCATATGTCATGTTCGTTTTATATGTTCAATGAGTTGAGTTGAAAGGTGATTATATGTTTTGTTGATATTTGTGTCACTATTTAAGAAGAAAAAAGGCAATGGACAAACAATGGTATATGAAACACTACGCACAATACTTAAGAACAAGCAACACAAACTCCACTAAAAACTGGATGGAACTCGGGTGCTGTGGAATTTCTTTTCATAATGGTCATACAATATCACAAATTGTGATACCAGTTGTAAATAATTTTAATGTTTAGATTTTGTACAAGAAAGGATCTGATCACAGAAAGTGCAATTATAATGGTTATAATTAAAACCATTAATGGAATGAAATATACAATTTATCCTTAAATAAACATAAATGTATATGTAGTGTTGAACACTGAAAACTTGAATTATGATTAGCAATTTTTTCACAAAGCAAACAAGAAACACAATAATCATAGAAGTATATGATCTCAATCCATACTTAAATAATAAAATGAGACGTTTGTTTTTACAGTATCAGTTGGAGTAAGACCACAAGGAACTACTACTTCAAGTACATCAGGACAGAGTCAAGTACAAAACCTACAGATTATACAGGGTCCCTCTGGTCAACTGCAAGTCAGAGGTCTTTTGCCAGGTAGTTTTAATTTTTAGCTAGAAACTCTTTGTTGAAATGTTTTGTGTTAGTCAGAAAGGATGTGGATGTAAATGAACATGAAAGACTATTCAATTTTACATTGACAGAAATTAAAGTAAAGGAACAGCACTTTTATTGCTCTGGGAATTTGGATTGGTCAATCAGTTTAGGTCTTCTGTCTAAGATTTTGCATGTGACTTGGCACAATGTCAATCATCTTAAGCTCTTTACATTTTAATATTATTCATCTAAAACAACTAGATCATTTTAATTGTGGCTTTGCAGAAATGATTTGCGGGTTTTCATCCAAAAAAGATTTTTATGTTATGAACTGACATCCAGTATAGTATAACCACCAAATTCTGATTGGTTGAAATACAAAGAGAAGAATCTCAGAAATCGTTTAGCCATTTGAATTGAAAGATTGATCTATGAATTGACCAAATCAAGCATACAATCATTTTTATTGATTATATGAATTATTCATTTTTAGCTCGCCTGACACAAAGTCACGTGAAGTATTGTCATCACTTTGTGTCTGTCCTCAGCATCATCTGTAAACTTTTCACATTGTCATCATCTTTTCCAAAACCACTTGTCCAATTAAAAGTAAACTTTGTGGGAATGTTTGTTGATTGATAATTTTTACATGATTTTTTTCCTCATTGTAAATCTACAGCAGCAGAAACAACATGCCATAACATGCCAAAGAGGTTGACTGTTTATGCGGAGTTTAGTTTTTAAATTTTGATGATTTTTCCTTTATTTTTTATATATAATTCTCTTTATGTAATATACCAACATATTTTATATGGCTCTTACCGCTTTCAAGATATGAGTCAAAATTGGACCAACACCCTAAAATTTAGAATTTTATATTAAGTTTGATTTTGATTTTTTTTTTCTGTAAGTTTCAAAACATTTGAAACCAGTGAGTAACTCTAAGTTACACTGGCAAGTGATAACAAGATCTATGTCGTGTATAGAACCTGTGGTTTCATGTTAATCTAGTTCAGAGAATAGATATTGCTCTCATGTTTTAAAGTTTGAAAGTTCAAAATACACAGTGTATAAAGATGATGCACATTAAAATTTGTTTGTGCAGTCAAGATATCTGAACGGTATTTTAGAGCTGAAGAAGAGTTTGAAGATACCAAAGGGGTCATCAGAATCCATAATTCAAAGGACAGACAACACAATGGCCATAAGAAAAAAGGACAAAAAGACAAACAACGATCTACAAAACATTACACATAAAACTAAAGATCGAGTAACATGAACCCCACTAAATCCAAGGGTAAACTTAGGAATATTAAGTGAATGAGAACATTTATAATTAGATAAGTATAAGTGTGGTTTAATCTAATTATTTCTTAATGCATTTTAGGCCAGCAAATTATTCGGCTTCCAGATGGCAGACTACAGCTTCTTACCATGCCACAGAACCAGCAGGCATCCCAGCAGGTCACTCAAGCTTCTTCATCGCCCCAGATATCTATACAGAAACCAACAGTCGTAGTCACCTCACCTTCATCAGTCACTTCATCTCCTGCCACAGGATCTACTCCACAACTTGTTATCACATCAAATCAACCGACACTCACGTCACCATCTCGAGTTCTGATCCCCTCAGGCCAGTTACAAACCAGCAATGTTATATCATCAGGGACGTCTGGTGGTGTTGTCATAGCTAAGCCAATGACAGTAGCCAGTGCTGCTGCCCAGATCAGACCAGCTGTTGGTCAGGTATCGATGGTGTCTCATGGTCAGACAGTTACTGTTCCTCGTCTAGCTCTTGCTGGGTCTCCCTTGAAAACAATAACAGTAGCTAGACCTCAAACTACCGGTGTCAATATACCAAAGATAAGTGGATCACCAATAGTAGTCTCCCAAGGGACTATTTCATCTGTCGCTGGTGCTTCAACATTGCCTAATGCTGCATCAACGACTATTAGACAGGTGATCATGGCACCTCAGCCTACTCCAATTAAAGTGTCACCAGGAACAGTCCTTAATGCAAGTACAGCTGCAGCATTACTTCAGGTAAGACTCACCTAAATTTAAGCTTGTTTTAATGGCAGATTAAGATTTAATAAGAGAGAAAGAAATATTTAACATGTGAAATCTTAATCAGAGAACAGGACAGAAATTAACGGTCGCCCACTCGCCCATGGTGACTGAAACTTCAGCTGGGCGACTAAATAATACCTTAAAGCTGGCGACTAATAATTTTATATTTCCCTGTCGCAAGTTTGACGTTTGAAGCGAGTTGTTTACAATACGACCACGTGAAATATCATAAACATTTCACTGGTTCTGGTTCTTTCTACTTCTTGTCTACTGTAATTTGCGTAATGATTCCCGGGAACCAGTATGAAAAATAGTAAAGTGATGATTTCATTTCTTAAATTTCTTGACCAATTTTTTCGCGTTTCATTGAAAGACACTACTATTAATAAAATTTATATCAGATTTGGATGAAGATACAGTTTTCTGTAAACTTAATTGCTAAATAATAAATTGTTTCACTTCACTTTGAAACTGTGTTTATAAAACAAGAATAAAATTTTTGGGTGTTTTACAAAATAGGTACTTCTCCTCAATCCTCAATCAATGGCCTATGGCACAAATTTGTCTCTTGGTGCTGTTAAACTATCTCATGTGTGGAATATTGTCACTACGTACTTTATGTACTTGAATGCGTTACGTACTTCGATCGAGGTTGAGGTTATTCAAAGCGGCCCGTTGCATCTATGAAATTCGCAACTGCGGCTAGCTTTTCTCTAGTCTCTTCTGGATTTTCCTTCTCTAAATATTGTCTAATTTATATAAATAAGACACAAACACTGAAAAAAGCGTAAGGTAAGTATAAATTAAATGTACCATATACGGGATTTTCCCATACCTTCTCCATTAACAGACACTACTATTAATAAAATTTATATCAGATTTGGATGAAGATACAGTTTTCTGTAAACTTAATTGCTAAATAATAAATTGTTTCACTTCACTTTGAGACTGTGTTTATAAAACAAGAATACAATTTTTAAATGAAGAATTATATTTTTAAAATGTGTGACAATCTTTGGGTACAATTGATCTGGTCAGTGTATAGTTCATGTCTTTTAAATGAGATTTTTTCAATGTGTATTTTATTTAATGAATTACTGATTGAAAGGTCAAACTTTGTCAAAAGGATTAGATATAGGTCATATTCAGATTCAAACCACTTTTTATAAAATAAGAGTAAAAAAATACTCTCTTTTTTTAGCTAGTTCTACCCTCTTCAAATATGCTCAGAATGAAGGATTTGCCTTTAAAAAATTCTAAATTTTCATGGGGGGGGAGGGGGGGGGGGCATGCCCCCAAAACCCCCCTAGCATGTTCGGACCGCTTCAAGGTCCTCACCGGTGATACCTGGGCCCCTACATTTACACCTGGGCTACCAGATTTTTAAATTTAGGGGCCCAGATGGCTACTGCCTATAAAAGTTAATTTCTGTCCCTGGAGAAGATATTTATAAACAGACAAATGTTGACTACTTTCAGTTATTTTAGCTGAAATAATCTGTAACCTAAGTAACATGGTCAACTGTCACTCGAAAGTTTATTCCATCGTATCGGTTCACCAGTATTTAACGGTCACTTTTCATTCTAGACTTTAAAAAAAAACAATGGGAATTCTCAATACATGATGAACAATACAAAAAGACAATCATTGTTTACCAATAATATACCTTCCGATAACAGCAATATGTGAATCATCGCAGACCGGAACTGAACATCGCTTTTAAATATAGGTCATTTATCTTATCCGGTCATATTTCCGTTGTCTCAAAGGTGGCTGATGAATACAAATTTGACTATAGCAATCAATATATGCTGTTACTGTAATAATTAAAATTTCTTGCAGGCAAAGCAGCTCCAGTTAAAACAACAACAACAAGTTGTACAACAATTACCACAACAACAGATAATACAAACACAACAGCAACCACAACAACAACAACCAACTTCTGTCACTTCTCTGTTGGCACAACAACAACAGAGACCAGCATTACAGGTGTCAGCAGCCGGACCAGGCAATACAAAATATGCTGTTACTCCTCAAGTTGTTCAACAAGGTAAGGAAATCTAAAAAAACTTGTTATTCCTTCAGGTAAAGAAGTGAAATATGTTCTGGTGTATAGTTATTTTACAAGAAAAATAAGGGAGGAAAATGTGTGTACTTTTTAAGATGTTTAACAAGATAAATAGTGTGAACTATTCTTTTTATTTCTTCAGCTATTTAACATACATTACAGGGTAAGGAAACATAAAGCATATTGCAATTCCTTCTTTTGGGTATAAAAACAACATTACTGTTTTGTTCCATTATAATAAAATACTGGTTGAAATCAAGTTTACAATCACCACAAAATAGCATATACATTGTTGAATAACAAAGAAGGAACAAAAACCTCAGCATTTATTGGTTGTTTTCGATATATTACCAAGAAAGAATAGTTCTGCTACAATTCTCACCCACTTATTAAAATGATACAAAGTCCAGTCATTTGATCTCTTGAAAAAAAGCACATTTTGGTTAACAGCAAGTCATTTCCAGAAGTTGCATGTTAAAGACAGTAGTTGAGCTGTTGATGTATATATATAATTAAGCCAAAATATTTGATGACATTTAATCTTTCCAGTTGTAAGACAAGCCCTTATGCAGAACCAGACACCTGAAATTCAAGCAAAATTACTAGCTATGCAAAGAGCAATGGTAACCAAGGCAACTACACCAACAACCGTGACAGTATCTCAATCATTTGAAGACATGGATGAAGATTCATTATCATCATTAGATAGCTCAGAATCAGATGTAAGACTGAAATTTAAACCAGAACTTGGATCAAAAGAGTCCAGGGAAGAACAGATGAGGTAAAATTCACTTTGTGGTTTCACAAATTCTTTGTGAAACATCAGATGCTTTGAAACAGGTATTTGAAGATTTCAATCTCATTTTAAAGATGATACTATTAAAATATAAAAATCATATTTTATAGATGTTTTGCAAATATTGTGGGATCTCTGTTAGTAAGTACAGCAACCATTGTGTAATGGTAAGCTTGCTCACCTTGGAGTGCTGTAGATTGTGGCTTTGACGGTCGGATCAAACCAAAGACTATAAAATTTGTATTTGTTGCTTCTGCGCTAAGCACACAGTATTGAGGAGAAAGATCATAGCCTGGTTGGTCCATAATCAGGATAATGTGTCGAAGTGGAGCAAAATGTATACCAGTGGACTGTTGTTTCAGTGAGCTGGAACTATAAAAATCCATCGAAACCTGTTGATCTAGTATAAAGTGAAAATCATTTCATCAGAATGTAATTTGTTCTCGCCATGATTATATCTGAAAAATCGCTCATTAAACTCTCGCCTATACTATTTTTAATACAGAACTTTTACGAGACTGAGAAGTCATGTCTTTGGTAAAAGACTCTTGATTTGTTTGACATGTTTCTGATTTGTATTTTTTTTTTTTAGGAAAGTTGTATGTAATCAGGTTATAAGGACAATTGTTGACAAGATAGAAAGAAAAGAGAAAGATGCTCTACGCAAGATGAAGAAACAAGAATTGGAAGATGAAAAACAGAAAAAGATCATTGCTGCCAAATTACAAGGGGCTCTGTTTAAACATAAGGAAGCTGTAAAGAAAGAAATTCTCAAAAAGAGAGCTTTAATGGAGAAAAACTTACAACAGGATATTCAGGTATAAAAACTTCTTATAGCGATTTATTAGGTAAGGAAATAATGTTAAACTGTCATGTTTTGTTTATCAAGACCTCATGTTTTCTGTAGGATGCCATAAAGGTCACATGACCTATTGTTTACCTTTGCCATTGTTTTGTGTCTGTCTTTGTTGTCAAATGCATTGCCAAGCAAGCATGGGCAATATTTTTTCTGATTTGACAAAATTTTAAAACTATTCTCTTTAATCTGCAAATTCAACTTATTTGTAGCATAGAATAAATGATATTATTAAGATACTCTCCAACCAATCCATATTTCGTCTTGCTTTGACAAGGACATGTCTACCATTGACAATTTTTATTTTTTGATTGGCTGAAATTTAAAAAATCTTCTCCTCTGAAATAGCAAGTTCAAATGATTTGTAACTTAGTACAAATAGTGTTTCTGGGTTCCTCTACAAAGATTCCAGTCCTCGAAATGACAATTTGAATTTACTGGTCCGAATCAAATTCTTGAATACATTTTTATATATTCTTAGAAAACGGAAAAATTGACTGGTCCGAAAAAAGTTTAACTGATCTTGGGACGGAGGACCAGTGCTCATCGTGAGGACTGAAGTTCTTCATTTGTTCATTATCTGGCCACAGGGTTGCAGCTAGAAGGGGACATTTTCAGGGTGTCAAGGTTTTGCTATATTTCCTATATTTGTCTAAAAATTCCTAAATTTCATACCAAAATCCTATATTTTTCCAAAACTATGAGAGAAAAAAAAATCTTTTATTTTGAACAGAAATTTCATATAAACATGACAAACAAAGGCTATGCATGTACAAGATATTATTATTAATGCTGATACTTCTATAGTTTTTATCTGATCTTGTATAGCAACAGATGCATTCATGTGACTTATTTATAGTTGGATTTTCTTAGGATTTAAATTCACATGATTGCTGTGTATTTCTTTCAGTATTGTAGTCTTTTGTGGTACATGTCCATTTTTATAGTGGTCTGCTACTCAGTACTGGTTCCTTGGTTTAGGATAATACAATTATGAATACAATGTTTAATGGTCTATGACATAAAAAAAAATACCAAATGAACTCTCAAGGCTTTTAGACAAGCCCAGTTTATTAGTACATGTATCTTTTGAAAGAGTCATTGAAAAAATGTAAACCCTACGTCTTGCTACAGAGCATTTTTTCCAACAAACTTTGTGAAGTTGAATAGGAACCATTTTCTTCACAAAAATATTATATATAATTTAGAAGACATTATATCAAAATTTGTCCTTTAAAGTGTTGAAGGAGTTATCATGTTCTTGTAATGTTCAATCCTTTGAAAAAGACAAATGTTGATTTAGAGGCCATCATGGTCATGATCATATGGTAGTTGGATTTACAACTACCTGTGCAATCAGTGTATATCACCACTAAAGTTGTGAGTTTGAACCCTGCTGATGGCGAGGTGTGCTCGATACAACATTATATGTGATAAAGTTTGTCAGTGACTTGTGACAGGTCGATGGTTTTCTCCGGGTTCTCCGGTTTCCTCCACCAATAAAACTGACTGCCACGATATAACTGAATTATTGTTGAAAGTGGTGTTAAACACCATAACCCTAACCCAAATGTTGATTTTTTTTTTTCACTATGATTGTAGAATTAGTTTGCGATCTTTACTAAATACCATTATTAGAATTCCACCATTGTTTCTACTATTTTTTTTTCATTTGTCAGTAAAAGAGGTGAGGCACTGCTACAGGGGAGGCGAAGGCCATGTATTTTTTGGTAAATTATACCTTAAATTTATCCTATGTTTATCCTATATTTTCATGCAAAAAAATCCTATATTCCGATATAATTTTTGTTAGAAGTGGCTTGACACCCTGCATTTTGAAAATAACCTTTAATTTCAAAATGCACCTCATTTTATAAAAAGGAGAGTTTTTAACAGGTAAACAATCTCATTTGAACAATATTTTTTTTAACCTCATTAAATTATCCCTGTTTTTCATTAAAAACGGTACATTTGACCCCTTTTTGCAAAATAAACTTTGCTTCTAATTGTAAATTATGAAAAGAAATAAAATTTAATCAGTGATAGTTAGCAATCCTACCAACATCCACATTTCACATCAAATCACATTTCACATTGAATACAAAAGAGACCATGACATTTACCAAAGGAAACCTGGCCATGGCTTGTGACAGGTAGAAAAATATGGCAGGATAAAACCAGAAATTGGATCATAACTCTTCCCCCTCTTGATAATAGGACCTCCAACGGTAATACATATATAAACAATAAAAAAAACCTACACATATTCGCTTCAACTCTAAAAACCACATACTATTAGAAAAATGAAGTACAATAGGTGACTTTAAAGCCATCCGATATTAGTGGGCATTTTGCAACATCAATATTTCCTTTGTTAACTGTTTCAAATGTATTACATGTACATATATTTCAGTTGGAAGTTGCCTCAGAACTAAAGAAGAGACCAGTTCAACAACAACAACAAAATCCAGCTAAAAGAAATGCTAGCCATGCCGTGCCCCAGCAAGCCATTCAGAGCCCACCTCAGGAGACACCTCCATTACAACCTCCTCCATCTAAACGTAAGAAACAGAAGATCATATCAACAGGAGGAGGCAGAGCATTCAATCCTAAAGAGAAATTATATTGTATATGTAGAACTCCATATGAAGATACCAAGTAAGTTTTATAATCTATATATGTAGAAGTTTGTATTCATGTTACCTAAATGTCTTGTCACTTTTTTGTCGTCCACGATTATCATTATTTTTTCCTTAAATGTTGCTGAAATTGTTACGATTTGACAATCATTTTATTTCCATCTATCTTGTTCTTGTCTGTAGACACCTGTTTAATTATTATTTTAAGCTTTGCTTTGTATTATGCTTTATGGTGTTTAATGCCACTCTCAACAATATTTCAGTTATATCGCGACGGTCAGTTTTATTGGTGGAGGAAACCGGAGGACCGGAGAAAACCACTGACCTGTCGCAAGTCACTGACAAACTTTATCACATAATGTTGTGTTGAGTACACCTAGCCTGAGTGGGATTCGAACTCACAACATTAGTGAAAATAGGCACTGATTGCATAGGTAGTTGTAAATCCAACTACCATACGATCACGGCCACGACGGTCCCTTTTTTATTATCTAAATATGTAGAAGTTCATAATCATGTTACCATGATGTCTCGTCACTTTTTTGTCGTCCACGATTATTACGATTTTTTTCTTAATTGGAATCACACTCATGGCAACGTGTACTCGGTACATCATTATGTGATAAAGTTTCAGTTACTTGCGGCAGTTCTGTGGTTTTCTCCACCTATAAACTGACCACCATGTCATAGTACTGAAATATTGTTGAAAGTGGTGTTAAACACCATAACCCTAACCCTTTAAATGTTACTGAAATTGTTACAACGATTTGACATTCATTTTATTTCCATCTATCTTGTTCTTGTCTGTAGACACTTGTTTAATTATTATTTAAAAGAACTATAGCTAAAAATGTATGGTATTACAGGTCTCTTAAATTTTTCGGATGTATTTGGAACAGTATTTTCAATTTGTAAATTTATGTGAATAAAGTCATGAATCATTTTGTTATTCTTATAGATTTTACATTGGATGTGACCTGTGTTCTAACTGGTTCCATGGCAGCTGTGTAGGGATATCAGAAAATAAAGCTTCAACTATTGATGCTTACACATGTCCTGATTGTAAACGTCAACAAGAGAGTACTGTAGAAGAGCTGTATTGCCTATGTAGAACACCATACGATGAATCACAGTAAGTATTTCAAAAAATCTCTTAAACATTCAAAATTTTCATAAGATTTCAAAATGTTCAAAAAATTTCAAAACTTTCAGTTTTCATAAAATTTGAAAATTTTCTAAAAATTTCAAAATTCTAAAAAAAAAAAAAAAAATTAAAGTTCAAAATTCAAAATTTTTCAAAATTTCAAAAAAGTCATAAGATTTCAAAATTTTCATACGATTTTAAAATTTTCTAAAAATTTCAGTTTTCATAAAATTTCAAAATTTTAATATTTAAATAATAATATTGAAAAAACATGTAATATAAAAATTAAGGACTTTTTACTCTGTCAATATGTTATATATGGACCTATAATCCTAACGGATCCATATATAACATATTATCAGTAATTTATGTAGTTTTCCTTTGAAGTGTGTCGATTGATAAAGCTTATCTCAACGTACTGGTAGTGATATCAAAATTATTAGGTCAGTCCATGTTAGGCATGCGTCAACTACCTCGCATGAATATACTTGTTTAGAAAAAAGATTGGTTGCGTCAAGGACGTTCTATATACGTCCTTGGTTGCGTCATCAAAATCAGTAATACGGGAAAAGGTCAATGTCGTGGTCTCAAAACCAAAATGATAGAAAACCAAGAAATAACTACTTTTGTAAAGATTGAACAACCATAGGCTTACATTGTTTATACACTGCAATATCTAATGATGATTTAAAATTGAAATCAATCCAATTACCGAAAAGAGCTAAAATTTAATACAACATAGCACTGATCAGTAACAGGGCTGGAAAGACTCAACTAAAACTTCTGTATTCTGGATATGCAAATATATATACATTAATTAACTTTCTAAAATTAATAACATAAAATTTTAAATGCCTTCCGAGTGGGATTATTATGGATGTTAATTGATTTGACCTACATTCAGAATATTTCAGTGAAAGTTTCACTGAAACGTATTCGATATGGTTTTAGTACAAGTTTTTATGACAAAAATTATTTACCGGTATCATATTCGAACATTTTAATTTCCAAAACACACTTAAATCCAACAAAACCATCATAATGTATAACACACGTCAAATAGTAAAAAACACATCTTGCCGCCTCGTTAACTAGTTTTTGAATGAACCTCACGCGTCAGAACCGAATCACATTTACAAAACCAGATCCATCCGCAAAAAAATAATCCCATCAAAATATCGTTTTAAAGAATTCATTTTATTATTTTTTTGAAAGTTAATTATAAATTACCGATGAACAGAATATTAGACATTTTGTTTTTGGGACTGACTTTATCACTGGGTATATCAGGTGAGCCGGAACGGCGAGCCTGATATACCCGTGATAAAGTCAGTCCCAAAAACAAAATGCCTAATATTCTGTATTTATTATACCTCAGTATATACCTTCTTAAAGCTTTTTTAAAGAAATAAAAATGATATTGTTTCACATTTTTAACACTGAAACTTGACCGGTCCATAGTTTTCAAGACTATTGACTGCCGCTGGCAATTTAAACAACTTTCGCAGAATTTTTAATTGGACGTCGCTTATTGGACAAACTACGGTAATTGTTATGTGTGATCCTCTAGCGTTATCGTTGCTATCGAGAAACCCAGATTTTTTTTTCAAAATTTCAAAAATTTCATAAAATTTAAAAATGTTCAAAAAATAAATTCAAAATTTTAAAAGAAAAAAAATTAAAATTTTAAAGTTCAAAATTTCAAAATTTTCACAAAAAATTCTAAATTTTCATAAAACTTGTAGTCACCATGTAGATTTATGTTGAAGTCTACTTTCTCAAAAGAATCAAACTCTTATGAATGACTGGGGAAATAGCATAACAATGTCCATGAGACAATATTCAGATTTATAATGTAAATTATTACATAATGATTTTATTTAAACAATTTTATTGGCTATCATGCTGTCATCTGACATTCCGTAAAAATTGATATTGTTTGATTAAAACTCGTATTGACTTGGTTTCACTTTTGTTTTCTAACGAAATCTATAAAAAGAATCACGTGAATTATATTTCTATTCGACCAATGGACATAAAAGTAATGTGAAATTTCGTCCAATCAGAATTGTCGTATTAGCGTTACTTTAGAATGAACAAGTAATCATCTTGTCCGACGCAGGCGATGGGCTTGCAGAAGTTAAACGGAGATTTGCAGAAATCTCGGAGACTTGGTTTCACTTTCACTTTTCATTTTAATGTAATAAAACAATTACAGTCTTTTGTTGAGGTCAATACGAGTTTTTATGGACCTTAGAAATCAATATTTACCTCAGCCTAATGGCTTCGGTGAATATAGTTTTTAAGGTCCATAAAAACTCGTATTGACCTCAACAAAAGACTATAATTGTATAATATATGATTTTATTGGTCTTTATCATTTTGAGGTGATCATTCAACTATGAGTCTAATATTTTTCGGCATAATAAAATACTTATAGACTGTATTCGGGAATAGCAAGTTTGTTGTCCCCTCATACCCAGTCAATAAGTATATACTGACCTCGTAAAAAGTCCATAATTGATAAATATTGACTGGTCACATTCATACATGTATTGAAATTGAATATTGACTGGTCAAATTCATGCATGTCTTAAGATTGAATATTGACTGGGCACATTCATACATGTCTTAAAGATTGGATATTGACTGGTCACATTTATACATGTATTAAAATTGAATATTGACTGATCACATTCATACGTGTATTGAAATTGAATATTGACTGGTCACATTCATGCATGTCTTAAAGATTAGATATTGACTGGTCACATTCATACATGTATTAAAATTGAATATTGACTGGTTGCATTCATATATGTGTTGAAGTTTGAAATTCATTTAAATTTTAGTTTCTGTAGAAATATAATTTGAAAAATGATTCACCAGACAACTTTTCATATTTGAATTCTAAGTAAACATGTAAAAGTGATTGTCAGCTTGCTATTTCTACATGTAAAAAAGTTTAGGAGTTCTTGTAATAAGGCAATGATTGAAAACATAAATATAGCATCTTCATAATATACATTCTATCTTTCATGTATATTGTCTCAACTTAAAACTATGAAAAATATTAAATTTATCAGTGAAAATAAAAAATTACAATGTTTTAAACAGGTTTTATGTTGGCTGTGATCGATGTCAGGATTGGTTTCATGGGAAGTGTGTAGGAATATCTCAGAAGGAGGCTGATACAATGGATGTTTATCTGTGTCCTAAATGTCAACAACAGGACAAAGAAGACCCACTAACCAGTAAAGTACTCACCAATGCTGATTATGAACATTTAAAGAGATTAGTCAAAAGTTTACAGGTAAAAATACTACCTCAATTAAATATGAACATTTAAAGAGATTAGTCAAAAGTTTACAGGTAAAAATACTACGTCAATTAAATATGAACATTTAAAGAGATTAGTCAAAAGTTTACAGGTAAAAATACTACCTCAATTAAATATGAACATTTAAAGGGATTAGTCAAAAGTTTATGGTAAAAATACTACCTCAATTAAAAATGAACATTTAAAGAGATTAGTCAAAAGTTTACAGGTAATAATACTACCTCATTTAAATTTACTACATTTAAAGAGATTAGTCAAAAGTTTACAGGTAAAAATACTACCTCATTTAAATTTACATTTAAAGAGATTAGTCAAAAGTTTATAGGTAAAAATACTACCTCAATGGAATATGAACATTTAAAGAGATTAGTCAAAAGTTTACAGGTAAAAAATCTAACTCAATTAAATATATACTACATTATCCAGTCTTTAGGTCAATTGGGATGATGTGTCAGATAGGCATATTTTTCTTCCCGTTTATTACACATAGTTCAATAAATATTCATGATTTGGGTCAATATTATGGGTACCTATAAAGTGCAAAACGAAATAGAAACGAAACGAAATCAACGAAATGAAAACGAAACCAACGAAATCAACTAAAACAAAACGAAATAGACTGATACGAAGAAAATGGAAGGATAATGGAAGGAACAAAATAAAAGACAAAATGAAATAAAGAAATAAAAAAAAATGATAATTCGATTTTTTAAATACAATAATTTTGATTAATTATAACCCATCTTGCATGTCTGTCCGTTACAGTACGCCTCACGTACATTACCCGCAACTCAATTCAAGCCGGGTTTGCTGGCCGACAAACTTTCAGAAGTTCAAATGTCATATTTGTATTTGTGTTTGTGTGTCAGTATTTATGCATTATAAAGTTTCTGGAGTGGGCATATAGAAAAAAGGGGGGTTATGCGGGGGCCTGAGCCCGAAATCCCGATCTTAAAAACTTGAAACCCCGATTTCCTTAATTAAAAAAAAAAATGCAATTCCGACTTCCCGAAATGTCTTACAGTTGTTCTTTCCGAGATATACAGGGGTCAAAAAGACCCAACACTATGAACCTTTTATTTCAAATCCTATTGTCCTATTTTGAAAAGCTAAGAAAAAGAAGAAAGCAGGACGTACAGTGAGCATCCCCCCCTTTACAGAAGAACTTCTTGAAAAATTAATGGTTGCAAAAAAAACTAAACAAGAATCTCTGGAAGTTTTATTGAAATCCATTCTGTTGTTTAGGAAAAGTTATGGATAACGCAACAGTATCCCTTCTCTATTGTATAGTCTTGTATGACAATTACATAGCCTTAAATGACAAAGTCCAAAAGTGAAGAAATTTTAGCAAGAACTGTTAAAATAGGAAAACAAAAATAGAAGGTGCACAATGCCACTTGGTACTAAAGAATTCATTAATTTAATGAACCTTGCCATATGGTATTAAAAATTTCATGTAACATTCATTCAATTCCATGAAGTTGTTAGGAGGAATTGCATAGGGAGTAAGGGAAGCACTCATGGACAAATGGACATATACTATATACCCCCTCTCCCACTAGATAGTGGGGGGGGGGGGGGGGGGGAGTATAAAAGTATGTGCCGTATCAAATTTTATTTACACTGGAAGATTTTTTTTGGGGGGGGGGGGGATTTGTTTTTTTTAATGAAAAGGGATCAAAGGGAAAAAAGGTACTTTTACAAGATATGTAGATTTTTAAAAAAAAAGTTAATTTTTGATAGGATTTGTATACCTCCGCCAAAAAAAAGATTGGGGTATATAGGACTTCTGCTGTCCGTTCGGTTCGTTTGTCCGTCCGGTCGTCACACTTTTTCGTCTCTCCAACACACTTTTAAATTTTGCTCGGACGGGAGTATCTATTAGTGAACTTTAACTCTGCACTTCTGTTTTTTTTTATTTTAATTCCTCTCCTTCTTATGGTTCCCAAATTTAAAAGAAACCACCAAGTCAAAAGGACAGACTCCCGCTGAATAAATGCATAGTATTCTTGTTCAATGGTGACAAATCCTGTCCTCTCCTGATGAAAGACAGACATGCGTGGGAAGTGGTCTAGCATTGTAATTGTGAAAATAGGTTTGATTTCTTTTAGGCCCCTATTATTTTTTCTTCCATTTTCTATTTCGTTTTGATTTCGTTGATTTCGTTTTGCTTCCGTTGGTTTCATTTTTATTTCGTTTTCATTTCGTTGATTTCATTTCGTTTCGTTTCGTTTTTGTTGATTTCGTTTCGTTTCGTTTTCGTTGATTTCGTTTCGTTTCGTTTTCGTTGATTTCGTTTCGTTTCGTTTCTATTTCGTTTCGCACTTTATAGGTACCCCAATATTATAGATTTTCATTGCATGTAAAATGATAATATAGTATTTAAAAGGTTCTGTTGAGGCATGCTTATTTTGATATGTAAATTAAAAAAAAATGACATACATCAGAATCATTTCTATGTGTGAAATACCTGTAATTCCATACCTAATCTAAAAAAGTTGATTTTAATAATAAGTATGAACTCTTTAATTTCATTTCCATGTATGATAGAATTTCCTCATGTGTCATCTAGAAAAAGTTTATTCAATAACCAATCAAAAAATATCATGTAACCATGCCTTTAGCGTGAAAATTAAGGTATGAAAATCGGTAACATTAAACATGACAGGAAAAATTGGAAATTTGGAGAGAAAAAATCATTTACAGATGATAAATTTTGGAAATTTGGAGAAAAAATCATTTACAGATGATAAATTTTGGAAATATTTTTGTTAAATCGAACTTACAAAAATATGTGTCTTTTCATCAATTTATTAGGAAAAGATGCAAATATTCTGGGTTTTCTGGAATGGGAATAACCCTTTTAAGACTTGAAAAATTACCCAACACTGTAGATTGATGCTATTTTATTAACTATTTTTTTAATTAAAAAAGTATTAATTAGAATATTGATTTGAAATAAAGCAGTTTATTTGAAAATCGATTTATACCATAGATCACTTGACCTCAGATAAATAATCTAATTTCATAAGATAATTCTGTCTGTTTTTTCAGTCACATAAGATGGCATGGCCATTCCTGGAACCTGTAGATCCAAATGAGGTTCCCGATTATTATACTGTCATCAAAGATCCAATGGGTTAGTAGTATTATGTAGTCAAACTTGTGTGGTCAACTATGTAGGTTGTTATTTGACCTTATTCTATGGGCCATTGTGTTATCTGTCCTTTTTATTTACGGATTCTGATATCTTTGGTATCTTCAAACTCTTCATATAAATTTTTGACAGAAATGCATGAGGGAAAAATCCCCCATCTTCTTGTGGGAGTCAAAAAAGTTATAGTGTATGACATATCAGTGATAATTAAGAATTTTGTTTTAATATTTTATGTTGCCGATCTTCATGTGGAACACCAGTTATGTAGGAGTTACAGCTTCTTGTCAACGTTATTGAAGATACATATATAAGACTCGGATAGACATCCAATCCTCAAATCCACGTCCGATTTCTACGTCACAGACATCTATGCATGTCCTTTTTTCAAATTTTCAGATCGGTGTCCAATTCTCAAATCTATGGCTGTTTCTCACTTTCTCAAATCCACGTCCAATGAAGTCACTTACGTATGCCCTAACCAATAAATCGGCCATAGATCTGAGAATGTGGAAAGGGTACCATTTTGAGAATATCCTTAAATCGGACTGCGATTTGAGATAATGACATCAGTGGATGCCGATTTGAGTCCAGACACTGATCTGAGTCTATCACATATACTTAAGCTTATGTAGGCAACTAGTCTTTTATCTGTTGATGGACCTAGTTGATATTCTGTAAGTCTTGTGTATGATATTAACATGTGTATATCATTATAATTTCCCAAGTGGACCAGTTTAATAGAAGTTATGTCCCCTTTTCCAACTTACAGATCGAAAGTAAACAGGACAAACAAGTCGAATGTTCTTATCACAACACTGTGCAGTCATGTTCCTTATGATCTGTTGATTTTAGAGAACTCACAGTTCAATCACGGTGGTCGTGATGGTATGGTAGTTGGATTGACAACTACCTGTGCAATCAGTGCCTATCACCACTAAAGTTGTGAGTTGGAACCCCGTTCATGGCGAGGTGTACTCGATACAACATTATGTGATAAAGTTTGTCAGTAACTTGCGACAGGTCGGTGGTTTTCTCCGGGAACTCTGGTTTCCTCCAACAATAAAACTTACCTCCACGATAGAACTGAAATATTGTTAATAGTGGCATTAAACATCATAAACCACAGTTCAATCTTTTCCCCTGTGTATGACTTCTGGCAACTATTTAATCTTATTAAAATAAACATAACAATTAACCATTCAATGTACAAAATGTATATTGTATTATTTTCTATTCTAGATTTAACAACTGTTGAAAGAAGATTACAGAACAGACATTATGTTAAATTGATTGAGTTTATCAAGGATGTTACAAAGATTTTTGACAATTGTCGATTGTATAACACAGCTGAAACACCGTTTTATCAATGTGCTGAAGTTTTAGATACTTTCTTTGTACAAAGGTTAAAATCTTTAAAGGATAGGATAGGATGTAAATAGTGTCATTTTTATCTTCATCAAGCACATCGTTCTATGGGCCATACAAAGTAAAAGTGCTATAATTGTGAGATTAAATGTTTCTATGGCAATCATTTGCAAAATGGCTGTTATTGCTGACACATCAAATCAACAATATCACCCCACCAACCCCCTCCCCAAACTGAACAAACCAAAATTTGCAAAATCCTTCTGTTTACCATTTATTTCAAGTTAATGTTCTTACAGTTCCTTTTAATACATCAAATTGAATAAATATCAATATATATGAAAGCAGGGCATTCCACAACAGCTGGGCACCGGGCAAATTGCACGTCTAATTGAATTTTTCCCCGGCTACCTTGTTTTCAAAAAAGAAAATGTCAAAGTGAAAGTAAACTACGGCTTTGTTTTGCATGCTTGTTTTTCGGGACCCCTCCTACATGAAAATGAGTGGAATACCCTGTGAAAGGATAGATTACATATTGTAAAAGCGTCCTTGTGTAACTGTAAAAAATAACAATTGATTTTATTCTATTAGCTTGATCATATAAGTTAGTTGAAGTAGAAAAGATCAATAGCAGTACAGTTAAAGAAGCACTTTGAGGGTTTTTTTAATAAAAAAAAGGGGGGGGGGGGAAGGGCATTAAAAAAACTAACCTTTGTTAGAGAAATTTGAAAGACAGTAATAACCTGATAGGTTTTTAATTCTAGTTAATGTTCTATTTGTAATTGTTCAGAGGGACCATCGTGATTGTATAGTAGTTAGATTTATAACTACCTATCACCACTAACGCTGTGAGTTCGAATCCCGCTCAGGCGAGGTGAACTCGATACATTATGTGATCAAGTTTGTCAGTGACTTACGACAGGTCAGTGGTTTCCTCTACCAATAAAACTGACCACCACGACATAACTGAAATATTGTTGAAAGTGGCGTTAAAACCCCATAAACCTAAACCTTCTATTTGTAATTGTTCAGCAATATAATCATTTAATTGAGCAGCATATTCTCAAGGGCAGCTAAAAGGTAGAGAAATATTAAAAACAAAAACAAAATCACTTTGTGTGGCCTTTCATCTTTTGTTGTCATTATATTCTTTTATTGTATAAATCAAATGTAAATCTACTTTATATTTAGCATGATATTCAAACTGTGTCAAATTTTCTTGTAACACACTTTTCTATATATACTGTGTTTACTATGATGATAGGAGAAACAATATTTTTCTACTTTGCTACATCTATATTTTAAATGAATTATTTTACAGGCGTTCACTGTTGTACACAATTTGAGATGACGACAATGAAGTTACATGTCTCCAAAGCAAAAATGAATGCATTGTTTAGTCATATTATGTATGACCTAGAACCTCGATGAATTTGATTTTAAATTTAAACATGTATTTAGTCATAAATATTAACCTAATGAAATTTTTCATTTGCCATCATTTTGACATTAAAGGATGGGGCATTAGCATACTTTGTCAAACAAAAATGTTTTATTTGCCTCCATTTTGACATTGAAATATAAGGTGCTGGCAAAATTGGTCATAAATTAGCATGTTAAAATTGTATATTTATGATCACCGACATGGTTTATAAGATGTATTTATTATTGAAATTTACAGTCTTTATATAATGTAATTATTATTAAAACTATTGTTCATTAGCATAAGTTACCTTAGCCAATATTGGCTATCCTAGTTTGGGTTTTTGCTCACAAAGAATTCTAAATTATTTGGCCTACCTCTTTATTGACTTTGAATGTACTTGAAGGTTATTCCAGAAATGTGTCATGTCCACTAAATTATATATCTAAGCTTTCACTAGATATTCCAGAAAAACGATTCCACCTCTGTTCAGGGTATTTTCTCTCCATTTTGTAAATATTGAATTGTTCATTGGCCCTCTATGGCATCAAGTTATATGGCAATTGGTTCTATATAGTCATCTAGTAATATGGCAACTAGTCCGATATGGCGACCTAGTGTTATGGTTACCAGTTCTATTTGGCCATATAGGGACCTGTCCTATATGGCCATCTAGTAATATAGAAATATGCCTCCTAGTAATTGGGCAACTGGTCCTATCTGGCCACCTGGCAATGTGGCATGCTGTCCTTACATGGCTGCTTCGCATGGGTGAAAGTTTTCAGTATTTTGACTGATTTCAGTTTTTTTGGCAAAGGTCTTGAGATTCTTGTAAATTTGATGAGTTTTTTTTTTAGGGGGGTGAGGTACATATTTTTGACAAAGAAATTAAAAATTTTGAGAGGATCCTGATCTGTGTTAATAGAACATTTTCAGTATTTGTCCAAAAAAAAAACACTTTCACCCATGGCTTCGTAATATAGCATTAGTCCTATTTGGTTACCTAGAAATATGGCAACCGGTTCTATTTGACCACCTAGTAACATGGCAACCTGTCTCATTAGGCCACCTGGTAATATGGCAACTGGTCAGTCCTATTTGGCCTTCTAGTAACATGGCAACAGGTTGTATTGGCCACCCAGTAATGTGGCATTGTGTACTATATGGCTGCTTTGTAATATAGCATCAGTCCTATTTGGTCATCTGGTAATATACCAACCGGCCCTATATGACCACCTAGTAATATAGCAACCTGACCTATATTTGGCCATCTACTAATATGGCAACTGGCAATATGGCATCCGGTCCTATTTAGCTACTTTGTAACATGGCATACAATATGACATCTGATTCTATATGACCACTTATATGTAATGTATATATATATATATATATACACTATATGTAATAATATTGCAATACAACATCAAGTTATGGATTTGTATTTGAAATGCAATGAAATAAAATGACAAATTCATTCATTCTTCAAATTTTTAATTGATATTTTAAGTGTCTTAGAGTTAAATCTTATAAATATGCATTCTACGTTACATCAATTTTATTATTAATTAGTTGAATGTACAGTCAAATCTCTATTAAGCAGTCACCTGTATTAAAAGGTCACTTTTGTTTGTCATGTTATAGAAAATTTCATATGAATTGAACCTCTTTTAAGAAGTCACCGGTCTTAAAATGCCACCTTTTCTTTTTCCCAAATGTGACATCTTAATACAGGTTTGACTGTAATTGTTCTGTACATCATTTCAAACTAAATCATTACCGTTTACATTGTTGTACATTGAATCATTTTAATATAATGATAAATTTATTGTGTCATTTTGTCCTTAGTATTTGATACATATTATTTATTGTATGTAAACACTATTTTAAATTCATAGAAGATCTGAGGTGTAGCAATTCTATAAACATGTTTATTCATTGAATAAACTTAGTAAAACAAAGATATTTTGAAATTTATTTACCAAACTAGTTAATAAAAAAATTTGATACATTGGAACCTGTCTAAACTAAACAGGGGCCATGATGGTTGTGATTGTATGGCAACTGGATTTAAAACTGCCTATGTAATCAGTACCTATCACCACTGATGCTGTGAGTTCGAATCTCGCTCAGGCTAGGTGTACTTGATACAACATTATGTGATAAAGTTTGTCAGTGACTTGCGACAGGTCGGTGGTTTTCTCCGAGTACTCCGGTTTCATCCACCAATAAAACTGACCACCACGATATAACTGAAATATTGTTGAAAGTGGCTTTAAACACCATAACCCTAAACCACCTTAGGACCAACATTTGTGTTCGGAATAGACGGGTGTTCTGTTTACACAGGTTAAATTAACTAGGATTTCCTACATTAGAGCTTTATTTAAAGTTCACTTTAAACAGGATTTTGGGTTATCCAGGGTTCGGTTTAGACAGATTTCACTGTATCTTCATTGTTTAGCAGGTTTTATTGCTGCATGCACAAAATGCTATGAAAGTTATCGGGAATTAATTATGATTGCTAAATTATACAACTTATTATCATTTTGCAAACATGTCAGGTCAAACCAAAGATATAAAATTGATATTTGCTGCTTCTCCACTCAGCATCAAGTAGTAAGTGCAAAGACTGAATGGCTGTGAATCTTGATAATGTGTCAGAGTAGAGTGACATATCTACCCATGGACTGTTGTTTCAGTGAGCTAGCGCTATTAAAATCCAACTAAGCGTGTTGGTCTAGAATCAAGTGGACATCATCATCATCTCATCAAAATGTAACTTATTCTTGCCATGATATAGCTTAAAAATTGTTCATTTGGCATTAAGTAATCTCTCACTCGCTCATGGTGGCAGTACAGTGCATGAATGACCAGGTGAGCAATTCATGCTTCAGTGAGCCTCTAGTTCAGTTCATCTGGAACAAAGGACCATGGGAGGTATTGTCATCACTTTTCATCCATCTGTAAACTGTTTACATTTCAATCTTCTCTGGACCAAACTAAACTTGGCAGGATTTGTATTCTTTATATGGTCCTTTTAAAACGTTTTTTCCTGCAAATCTAAAAACCAAGATGGACACCAGCGTTGGACATACTACTGTAAATTTTGAGTTTTTGAGCTGATCGGAAATTGAATATTGCTACAAGGCACAATAATGTACTCTGACCACACAGGGCCATTGATTGTGATACTTAAAGCTATACTATCATTGGCAGTTGTGATCACAAAAAGGGAATAGACGAGTTTTGTACAACCAAATTTCAAAATGAAAATTTTGTCACATCAAACTCTCATTCCCATCATGTTTGATAAAGTTATGTTAATATGTTAGTGTCAACTTATGCTTTCAACAGCAAGATTCTGAAAGAAATATATAAACATTGAAACTTGTCATTTTTCAGTTTGTTTGTGTCTTTGATGGTGTTTCAACAATATTTCAGTTATATCATGGCGGTCAGATTTTATTGGTGGATGAAGTCAGAGGATCCAGAGAAAACCACTGACCTTTCGCAAGTCACTGACAAACTTTATGACATAATGTTGTAGATTTCGCCCTGATTGAGATTCGAACTCACAACATTAGTAAATCCATCTACCATACGATCACGGCAACGACGGCCCCCATTTTTTTTTCAGTTTATTTCTTCATTCAATAAATATAATTTTTCCAGTCAATTTTTTTCTAACAGCCCTATTAAAAACGGAACAAAGCATGATCCATCAATGAAACACAATTTCTCAAATTCAAATTTCAGACAAGGGAAGTAATTATGAACAGAGTTATTGATATTATTGTTATTTATTGTCACTTCCAGCAAATTTTCAGCCATACTGCGACTTGTTGAGGGCATGAAAACCTTTATCAAACATCTTAATTTGTTTCCAGAGGAAACCATGTTACAACAACATAACATTAAATGTAGTCAGTTTGTTAACAACACAAGAATTTCACAATTAACAATGAGCAAGGGAGATAACTCTCTTCTCTTTTTCTTTATAACAATAACACAAATTTCCCTGATTTCCAGCAGTTTGTTTTGTACTTAGAATTACAGTTATAAATGAAATATAGGAATACCATATGTGATTGATTGTAAAGGAATTACAAACACAAAGAGCTGATCTGTTTATATAGAAATACTTGTCAGTATCTATATTACATATACAAATGAACAATATTGCACAACTTCTATAAAAATAAGTAGGGGTTGTCCAGGGGCATTGCATTTCACTGAAAAATTTTAAGATTTCATAATATTATGACAGAACGTAGAGGAATCATACATTTAAGAAAATATATGGTGTTAGAAAAGTTAAACTTCAGACAAAATGGTCAGGTAGGATAAAAAAAACTAACAAATTTAGTAGAAAATCCTTATAAGAATCAACTCTTGTTTTTACATCTATAGCAATCAGGTACATAAAACCATATCACTATCCTTTTATACTGATGGTAATGGCCCCATTTTACATAAATTCTTTGTACAAAATTAAAATATAAGAAATTACAATAACCAATAAATAAAACATATTTACAAAAATACTTTACAAAATATAAATTATCATCATGATTGTTTACTTTTAGTACTATTTATAACTTTTATAATAATAAATAAACAACTTCCGAATGTGACAGATAATGTTCCTATAACAACTAAAATCATGTGATCATTATTTCCTACTGGTACCATAACTGGTATAAAGTCTGTTTTCTGCAACAAAAAGAAACAAACTAAATTTCATAATAGAAACAGCTATAATTTGAGTTACATGTATATAATGTTGAATGAAACAATGACAGTATTTAACTGGTAGGTAAAGTGGAACCCTGAAATACCGGTAAATCAGAATCCAGTATGATCCAACTTTGAATAAAGTTCCATTTGTTAATTTAACCTGTATAAATACCTGTGTATTCCAAACACGAAAACTGGTCCCAAAGGCTTTGCTTTAGACAAGTTTCATTGTATAATTAAAACATTTGTAACATTGTGTCAGTTTATTTACCTGGGAGTTTCAAAAATGTGTTACCACATAATGTCAAGAGAAATTGTGGGTCAACATGATGAATAAATTCAAAACATTTTCCAGTCACAATGATATTCCCCCCCTCCATCAAAATTGAACTTGTCAAATTTGAGCTTGAAACAGGTGAACAGGTCAAGTTTGAAGCAGATTTGAAGGAATATTATATATAATTTACCAGTGTATATGCACCTTTATGTCCAGTAGAAATAACACATTTATTGAATTACTTTGCTAAAATTGAATTGATGCCATAAATAGATCACTCCTATAAATAATAAAATACTAGAGTGACTTCCTGACAAGTAATTGTCCTTATCTTAACTTTATAATCAGTGCATATCACCACTAAAGTTGTGAGTTTGAATCCCGCTAATGGCGAGGTGTACTCTATACAACTTTATGTGATCAAGTTTGTCAGTGACTTATGGCGGGTCAGTGGTTTTCTCCAGGTACTCCGGTTTCCTCCACCAATAAAACTGACCACCACGATATAACTGAAATATTGTTGAAAGTTGTGTTAAACACCATAACCCCTAATCCCTCATTTAAACTTTATACATACTGATTGATATTTTAAGATATTCCAGATACATGTGGTTTTATCATCACTTGTACATGGTAATTCTTCTTGACGTAATACTTCTCCAATAAAATCTGCAGAGAAATTAATATAGAATATATAATATAATTGTAATAAATACTATTTATAGGGTGGGGCCTTTGTGAACGAGATCGTATGGTAGTTGGATTTACAACTACCTATGCAATCAGTACTTATCGCCATTAACATTGTGAGTTTGAATCCCGCTCTGGTGAGGTGTACTTGATACAACATTATGTGATAAAGTTTATCACTGACTTGCGGTATGTCGCTGGTTTTCTCCACGTTACTCCGGTTTCCTCCATCAATAAAACTGATCACCACGATATAACTAAAATAATGTTGAAAGTGGCATTAAACACCATAACCATACAATTTATAGGATTTATGCAAATTATCTTGTTACACAATAATTGCTTTTAATTAAAAAATATTAAAAAAAAATTATCATCTAGAATTTTTTTTCTGTATTTACGATTCTCCCCTCTAATGTCTGTGCTATTTTAAAGTAAAAAGTAATAGCTCAGTGAATTAGGTAGTTGGATTACCTAACAATTCATACAAGCCTATCACCAATATAGCATGGGTTCGTGCCCGGCTTTGTAAATTACAAAAAAGGGTGCACTCGACTCGCAGCCACAAGTGATAAAAGTTTTCCAGTTGCTTGCCCATGGTCGGTGGTTCTCTCTGGGTACTCCGGCTTCTTCCACCACTAAAACTGGTTGTCATGATATAGCTGAAATATTGCTGAAAGTGGCGTTAAAACACAAACAAAAATCAAAAATCAAAATTAAATCAAATTTTCATACCTTTATTCTCGCATCGAAAGATATGTTGACCGCATATATATTTGTATTAGAGACTTTAATCATAAATCTTTTTTAGATGAAAATAATGAAATTTTATCACAAATACTGGTACATGTAATTAAAATCCATCTATCTTAAATTAATTAAAAATAAATCTAAGAAAAACTAATTTTACATTTTTTTAGCTTTACAACTCTATGACATAGATCATACAAAGTGCTAGCAGATTTCTGGAATATAAATACAGTGGAACTTGTGCAATCCGATACCCGAGTTTTCCCGACATTCTGTGACATCCGACAAAAATTTATGGTCTGTTAACTAAAATAAAACCTGAGTATTCCAACATCCTGTTCAATCCGACACATTACCATGGTCCCTTGGTGTGTCGGATTAGACAGGTTCCACTGTATACAAAAAACCTACCAGCATTATTGGTACAACGTAACAATATTTGTGGCTTCCAAATATTAAACTGTCTATAATCAATATGTGGTAGATGATATCGCAGATGTATAGGTACTGTAACATTGATAAACACACTTTCAGGACCAACATATACACTGGAGTAGATTAGTACAGGAAATATACTGAACGTCTCTGGTTGGTATTCTGGTTTCTCTATGTCTAATGTTGGTGCAACAAACTTAAAATGGATGTAAAGATATCATGTTAAACATTCATTTTTGTCCTGAGAGTAATGGTCTCTTAGCAACATAGTCTACCTTCTTAGTATTCACTCACTCTGCTATATATGTCATCATTCATATTTGTGATAGTATGTGGACTTAAGAGAGGAAGCAAATCTGTGCAGGATTTTATATACTGTTTCTTTATATCTTTATTGTTGTTGGGGAACTAATTATCAGAGGAGCCTGGCTGGGATCCCATTAAACAATTTAACCCTGCCACATTTTTGTGCCTGTCCCAAGTAAGACCAAGACCTGAATTTTCAATGCCATATATGGTGATCTTTTTGTGTTCAGTGGTTGAGAGGTGATTGTTTGTTTTGTTGATATTGTTGGAATTCTCAACCATCACTGTATAAATTAATTTTAGAGTCACATGTCATTTTATACGTGTTTTGAATGGTTTAAAAAGTTGAGGTTATTTGTATATGTACCGAATCTTAAAATAGACGTCATTCTCAAGGCGTCGTGTGCCGTTGTCATCAGGTGATTTTCTTTAAATGAGGCACCTTTGGGGTTATTTAAATTTATTTCCAATTATTTGCCTTATTTTGAAAAAATAAATATATTTTTCAATATCATAACAAAAAAAGTTTGATCTAATTTATAAGGATTGATGGAAATTATTTGTTCGGTTCATTCGAAATAACCTCAATCAGGTTGTACACACCCTTGCGTAACCCGCTACACAGTGTGTAAAACCTGATTGAGGTTATTTCTTCATGGACCGAGCAAAAATTGCGATCAAACCTTAATTAAACTTTGTTTTCATAATTCAATACAGAAGTGAACGGGCCAATTAAAAAATTAAATTCTATCGCTGTACATCTGAATTATCCTATTCTGGCAAAAAAAACCAAAATAAAAACCTTTTAAGAAGACTTTGAAGATACCAAAGGAGTAATCAAAATCCGTATATCGAAGAACAGATAACAAAATGGCTAAAAGAAAAAAAAAATGTGTATTTATATAAACAGACAATACAAGTTTGGAACTCGATACAACAATATGTGGTAAAGTTTGTCAGTGACTGCGACAGGTTTTCTCCGGGTACTCCAGTTTCCTCCACCAGTAAAACTGACCGCCATGATAAAACTGAAATATTGTTGAAAGTGGTGTTAAACACCATAAACTAACCAACCAACCTACAAGTTTGGAAAACACATAAATACAAATTCTCTATTATCATCAACACTTGGTTTTATTTACTAAAACTTTACATTAATGAACAGATTTATTTACAAGATTCTAAGGTAACAAATAGGTTTGTATTTTCCAATAATTGAGTTAATTAATTTCTGTCACACAATGTAAGATATAGTTGACATATGTCAACATGATGTCTTATATTCATGTCACACAATGTAAGATATAGTTGACATATGTCAACATGATGTCTTATATTTATGTCACACAATGTAACATATAGTTGACATATGTCAACATGATGTCTTATATTTATGTCACACAATGTAACATATAGTTGACATATGTCAACATGATGTCTTATATTTATGTCACACAATGTAACATATACATTTTATAGTTGACATATGTCAACCTGTTGCCTTACATTTATGTCACACAATGTAACATTTAGTTGACATATGTCGTCAACTTGATATCTAATATTTATGTTACACCATGTGACATATATGACATGTCAACAAGTGTCTTACATTTATTGTACTATTGTCTAATAGATATATTTTACCATAAAGCTGGGAAAAATTTCATAAAAACCGTGATAGAAGTAAATTTGATAAAACTGTCTAAACATCTTAGTTGGCCTGTAAATACCTGTAAATGTGTTAAATTTTTGCACCTGTTTTTGTTAATTTTTGATTTCACTGTTATTTTCATGTAATATTTGTAGTTAATTTTTTTGTTTATTTATTATTATTATATTTTTTTTAATGTCTGTTTGCGCAGTGCCGACGTTTGATGGATCGTCGTAATATGTAGATGTCTCCTACCTGTAAGCCAAGATGGTTACTAATTGATTTTAACTGGAATGTATCAATGTAAACACTACTGGGTAGATCTTCTT
The DNA here is from genome assembly GCA_963383655.1 of Bathymodiolus septemdierum. Lineage (NCBI taxonomy): Eukaryota > Metazoa > Mollusca > Bivalvia > Mytilida > Modiolidae > Bathymodiolus > Bathymodiolus septemdierum. The sequence goes on from OY726522.1 coordinate 11,434,763, forward strand.
TACATATACTATAACACTGTATATTTCTGTGGCTGAATAGAGATAATGGAATCTCAACTGTGGTTGACAGGTCTCTGTAAAATCATGGAAACAATAACACATTTTTAAAAACATATTAATTTTTTCAAAATTTGTGATTTTTTTTCTTCTCCTCCGAAATAGCAAATTGTAAATATTGTGCATGATGCTAGAAGTTGACAAACATACAATTTAGTTATACTATTCTACTCTTTTACATTCATTTTTTTCTTAATTGCTTTTCATAAAAAATAAAGAGGCACTTGGAGTCAATAATAGATTACCTGTTGAGAGTTAGGGTTATGGTGTTTAAAACCACTTTCAACAATATTTCAGTTATATCGTGACAGTCAGTTTTATTGGCGGAGGAAACCAGAGTATCCAAAGAAAAACACTGTCCTGTTGCAAGTCACTGACAAACTTTTATTACATAACGTTATATTGAGTACACCTTCCCAGATCATCTGGTGAACAGTTGCCTTTAATTTGATCATTAATGAACTATTCCATATTAGTTTGGCCCTTTGGTTCCAGAGTAGAAGGTTCATATGTGAAAAGCTAATGATATAGATTGATCAAGACTTACATTTATTTAATGCTTGAATGTTAAATAATCATCTTTATCAGTAGGTTATTAGAGTACCATAAATGGTCATTTTTTTAATTAAAAAAAAACACCTTAGAAATGGATGTAATTAATACTTTTTCCCCACCAACATGTGTTATTTTTCTCTATATATCACAGGAAGAAAACTATTTATCACGATAAGTAGAAATCAATATGGTGACAACTAAAACTCATTTCAAGAGACCATCATTTTGTATATCCTTTAAGCTAAAGAATGACCATATTTTGTATATCCTTTAAGCTAAAGAATGACCATATTTTGATCTTAGTGATCTCTTTATCTCTTTGTTTATATTTAAACCTCAGGAATCTGTCATTTATATTTGAATCCTAAAGATTTCTTGGTTAAACATGTATCTTCATCTGAGGGATCTCTTTAATAATTGTATTTCAGTTGTATCGTTTTATTGGTGGAGGAAAACGGAGCACCCGGAGAAAAACACAGACCTGTCGCAAGTCACTGACAAACTTTATGACATACTGTTGTATCAGGATTTGAACACACAGCGTTAATGGTGATTGGCAGTGATTGCATAGGTAGTTGTAAATCCAAACTACCATACGATCATGACCATGACAGCCCCAATAGTTGTATTTATATCAATGGTAGTTTTTCTATAAAGAAATTTTTGACAAAATAAATACCTGTGAAAACCATTATTCAGTAAATGTCTGTCAAATGATGGCAGTTGAGATGCAAAACAACACCCGCAGTATAACAGGAATATCAGAACAGTCCATACATGATCACATTTAATCATCTTTTAACAGTTTTTCAACGACACAAGTATTTCTATCATCCTCCTGGAAAAAATCAAAATTATGTGTATATTTTTATACCATTAACATTTCACATTCAAAGGGCCAATAACATGTGTGTAAACTGTTAGCATTATAACTCAAAATCAATGTGGCCCATAAAACAAGTTTAACCCTGTCACATGTTATTGAAGTGTCTGTATCAAGGCAGGCAAGTGAGCAGTCATGTATATGTGTATTACAGGTATCAATTATATATAAAGCAAAATGTGAGATATTGTCCAACAAGACATAATTTCAAACGGTGGTGTAATGGTTAGTATGCTCGCCTCAAGTGGGGTAGATCGTGGGTTCGAGCCCCGATCGGATCAAATCAAAGACTATAAAATTGGTATTTGTTGCTTCTCCACTAAGCATGCAGCATTAAGGAGAAAGAGCAAAGACTGGTTGGTTCAGAATCAGGATAATGTGTCCGAGTGGGGCGACGTGTCTATCTTGCGGACTGTTGTTTCACTCACTCAAAGAAATTTGTAATGAAATAATGTCTATGTCTGTGAAAATGTTATTGTGAAAATATATAATGGACAAGATTTCATAGATTGTTCAATGAAAAACTGTCTTAGCTTCATGAAATTAAAAAAAATACCACAGTCGGAACAGTTCCAAAAGCCAATAAAAAATTGTAGAAAGAGGCAAAATCGAAACCCCTAAGTTACTAGGGCTAACATGCAAATACATGACCGCTCACTTTCCTAGCTTGATACAGCCACATCAATGAAAAATGGAGAGATTAAACTAGTTTTATGGGCCCAAAGGGAGATAATATATAATATTTTATTTCAGACTTTCTTCTTCTTTATAGTTCAGCACTCCATCAACGTACTGATGATAACATGCCGGGCACTGATGTCACTACACTGTGCGTGTGTGGGGTCTAATTTAATATATACAGCCAAATATTTAGAGGAGATAAAATTTCATATTTTTTTTTCACCCCTTGGATAAAGTAGTCCAGTAATTTAGGTGAAAAAGATTTTTCTATCTTACCCAGGCTCCTGTGTAAGACAGACAACACAATCGTTTTCCCGCAATTTTTTTTCCATCGCTGAAGTAAATTGTCGTTTCATCGATATACATCCGTGTCTTAGCAGTATTTTAAATGTATTTCATTATGAAATACAATGTAGTATATAAATATATTATGTTAATGCTATTTCAACAGCGATAAATACCTGTAAAAATTTATTTTTGTTTGGTCAAAGGGAGGTAATTTGCTTATTTACATTAGTTACAAATAGGGAGAGTACTCTATTATTTACTCAAAGTAAACAAACATTGAAATGGTAGAAAAGAGTGAGAAAAAGAGTCAAACACTGTGAAAGGTGCAAGATTGTTAAATCTGAGACACCCTCGGGTAAGATTTTACTATCTTGCACCTCTCTTGGTGTTAGACCCCATATACTTTTTTTTTTGCTTTTATATACTATACATTGCATTTATAACCTTGATCGGTTCCTGTAAAGATACAGATACAGATACATTTTAGGTTAAAACTATATACACGTGTGGTGTTGTATTGTAAATGAATTCATTATGACAAGGATTTGTATAGTATACAAATCCTTAATTATGACAAATTATGATTGATGAAGTTCTTTACATTATGATAAACAAGTTTTCTTAAGTTATCGAATGACAAATGATCCCTTTTTATATGTATATTTATCATTGGTGTAAATATTGATTTTTGTAATATCATTTCAACATTTCAGATATGATATCTATCTATTTCAACATTGGCCAACACTCTGTTCTGTAAAGTCTAAACTAAGACTAAAGACATGACAAATACAAGTTTCACAAGATAATACTGTTTTAACTTTTGTACAGTAGTCAGTAGAATCAAGGACGTATATATACGTCCTTGGTAGAATGACCTACTTTCTTGTAAAATTTATTATACAAAAACGAGCTTATAATATACTAATAATCTTTGTTTGATCCTTGGGTTTCTAATAAATGTCTACCCAAATCACGAACCTCTTCAATAATTCGAAAGGCGGCACCGGTGATAAAGGGAAAGTGAAAGTAATGCTCCGCAGAAAATCGTTATTTTGACCAATGAAAATTTTTCTTGCATATCTACGAAGGCAGGCCTGTCAACACAACTTGGGGAGAGAAAATTATGCCGTATTTCTGATAAAATAATTCAGAATGGGAGGTTTATTTTCTAAAAAGCACGACAAAAAACCCGAATCAAGGGTCACTGAACAAGACAGAGCAGTTTTGGTATATCTTTTCTCAGTTTTCGACACATTTCAATAGTTTTTAATCTTGTCACAAACACACACCCTTTTCAAACCGGGTCGTTTCACCCCGGAAAGTGAGTCGATTCGCTCCACTTAATCGCTATTATATTATAATAGATGAAATCTTTTTTTGACAATTTTTTGGTATTATTTATTTATTAGTTGTATGCAAAAAAAAATAATTCATTCATTTTGCCTTTTGGTCTACTTTATTTATTTATTAGTTGTATACAAAAAAATAATAATTCATTCATTTTGGTCTACTTTTGTCAAAGATCTCAAGTGAAATTTTCTTGCAAAATTTACAAAAAACCACACAAGAACAGTAAAAAAAAATTTTTTTGTACCAACGCAAAAGTGCATGAAATGACTAAGATGCTGTACAAGTGTGCAAATAACCTCTCACCATACAGTGTGTATTGTTCAAAGAAATTTTACACATTTAATCAGGTGTCAAACAATGAAAGTGAATAAAGAAATTTTACACATTTAATCAGGTGTCAAACGAAGAGTGAAGCAATACATAATATTAAATACGTCAAGAAAGCATGTTAATTATGAGGAAGACAAAAATAACGTACCCATGAACAAGCCTTACAACATCCAAAATACGAATATTTGCAATGGTATTTTCCATATTTCATTTTTGAAAGCACTATTAATAAACGAGGACGAAACGATCCTGGCGAACGGGAATAGGGGCGAAACGACCCGGTACCTTTTCAAAACAACCACAGAATTCTGATAGTAATCCTTTGGGTTATTGTGTAATATCTTTGGGTAATAAGAAGATTGTTGGGCAATTTTAATAGGGGAGATGACCCTGGTTCACCCACCACAAATGATGCCTACTACCAGGGGTTCAAAATTATTTTTTAGTAAAAGCTCCTTGGCCTTTCAGTTTTAAATCCTAAAGGTCCACCTCATTGTTAAGAAGGTAATATTTTTTTCAGAACATTTTAAGCAGTTATGAATAAACCCCTTGTACCTTTATAATTGTTTTGATTTACATTGCTATGAGAAGATATGACCCCTGATTCTGCATCGATGGTGTAATGGTTAGCACACTTGCCTCGAGTGTGGTAAATGGTGGGTTCATGTCCTGATCGGGTCAAACCAAAGACTTTTAAATTGGTATTTGTTGCTTCTCTGCAAAGCACACAGTATTAAAGAGAAAGAGTAAAGACTGGTTGGCTCGGAATCAGGATAATGTGCCTGAGTGGGGTGACATGTCTGTCCGCGGACTGTTGTTTCTGTGAGCTAGCACTAAAAATAGCTAAGCGTGTTGGTCTAGTACAAAGCAGACCTCATCATCATTTCATGGAAATTAACTTGTTCCCGCCATGATATAGCTGAAAAATTGCTGAGTTGGCACTAATCCACAATCGCTCACTCACCCGATATGACCCAAAGCTGTATCAGATGCAGAAGACTTTGGAGCACTTGAGGGAATATGGTATCTAAGTGATTTCTCTATATAACTATTTTACATAATTAAGCCCCTATTTGGCGATGAGCAAAGGTTTAAAATACTATGATTAACACAGTTTGTGCAGAAGTCGATTTCCAGTAAACCAGGATCGACATACATGTTTTATATTTCCTGCCTTTTTATTTGTTTTCCATAAGTTAATAACAACAATGGTGGTTCCCTTTCCAAAGAAACTTTATAACTGTTTGTGACCGGTACGCCACTAGATATAATTTCTAATGAAGATTTTTAAATGAAATGGGCCGTCATCTATGTATGATTTAATGGACTAGTTTATAGAATTAAATAAACTTATCAAAAGATAATGCCACTTCAAATGAAAATTAGAAGGTTTGTGGACGCCGCTTAAACCCAATGTACAAGTCATAAGTCAAGAGCAAAAAATCACGGACCTCTGCCCTACATAATTTTGAACCCCTCTACCACAGCCTGAGGCACAGGAGTCCGTAGTTATATCCAATGGGTTACACAGCAAGATCGCTATTCCCCATTGACCAGTGATCTTTCCATTGCCCAGCGATCATACCACATAACCCATTGGATATAATTTCAGACACAAGTGCATTGGATTGTGGGTTCATCCCCCAGCCATATCAATCCAAAGACTATAATATTGTTGTTTGTTGCTTTTCTGCTTAGCACACAGCATTGTGGGATAAGAGCAAAGACAGATTGGCTTCGGAATCAGGATAGTGTGTCTGACTGTAGTGACATGTCTACCCTTGGACTGTTGCTTCAGTGAGATAGCAGTATGAATGTCTAAGCATGTTGGTCTTATAATACAAAGTCAACATCATATATAGTTGAAAGGTTAATCACTCATTCAATCACTTAATAGTTGCATAAAAAATGAATACTGTAAGAATGCTATTCTTTTACAAAGTACATAATGATAATGATTTTATTTTTCTTCAGCAACTTAAACAACAAAGAGACAAACTGAAACAATACCAGAAGAAGATCAATGTACAGATTGAAAAAGATAGAACTGTTGCTAAGCAGCTGTTACATGATGGAAGGAAAGAGTAAGTACCCTAATAAATATTTACTGAAAACACCAGGTTTATAACTAGATTATCATGACAGGTGCAACTAGTGGAGCAGGAATTGCTTACCCTTCTGGAGCACTTGAGTTCACCCCCGGTTTTTAGTGGGATTTGTGTTACTCGATCTTTAATTTTATGTGTATGTTTTGTAGATCGTTGTTTGTCCTTTTTCTTTTGGCCATTGCCTTCTTTGATTTACAGATCCTGATTACCTCTTTGGTATCTTCAAACTATTCTTATTATGTATGAGAAAAATAAAGGATTTCTATTTTAAGTTCAAAGATAATTTTAAAATTTATTTGTAGAAGCTTTAAAAACAGGAATGAAAGCAAGCATCTGGTGAGTTTTTCTGGCCTGTTTTACAGTCAGTGCAAATGAATTTTATATTTACAATGTATGTATATAAGCGTCATTCTAATAATTTTCAATGGTGTCCTCTACCACGTCCGTGTATACACTGTTACCATTTCTCATCATCGATCTACATATATCAGGTACCAGAAAAGCTATCTTTTGGTCAGTGACCGTATATAGCAAAAATTTATCCAGTCAATGAAATTTGACTGAATGTTTGAAAATCATGCTTGAATAATTATTTGAAAATAAATACAGAAAACTACAAACAATTTTACTTTTATTAAAGTCGGACAAGAATTGACCTCAGAATAATATTAGCGGCCGTCGTGATCGTATGGTAGTTGGATTTACAACTACCTGTGCAATCAGTGCCTATCACTACTAAAGTTGTGAGTTCGAAGCCCGTTCATGGTGAGGTGTACTCGAATACAACATTATGTGATAAAGTTTGTCAGTGGCTTGCGACAGGTCGGTGGTGTTCTCCGGGTACTCTGGTTTCCTCCACCAATATAACTGAATGCCACGATATAACTGAAATATTGTTGAAAGTGGCATTAAACACCATAACCCCCTCCCCCCATGTGTAATCTATAAATAACAATTTATTCTACCATATAGAATGGTTAAGATATGACAGTGGTATCCTTTTATCGATAACTACAGAAACATGTCATCATTCAACAACGCAAATATCTTTTTGTTGAGTATGAGTCGACCAGTTGTTTATTCTTTTGTCAGGATCCAGTTAATTATTTTACTATGATATCTACAATGAGGAAAAAAACGTACATATATACATTTGTATATTATTTCTAATTACAGCAAGGCAAAATTGATGTTGAGGAAGAAAAAATTCCAGGAATCTTTGCTAGAGAAAACTGATGGACAGCTTGATAACATTGACAGAATGGTAAAAACTTTTTATTATTATTTATTTTGTCATATAGTCAGGATTTTATAATTCCCTTACATCACCACCTGACTAGGGTGTAACAGGTTTTTTTCAAAACAATTGATTTTGTGACTACATGGAGTTTACATTTTGATAAAAACTTTTTATTTGTAGATTTTCCTGTTGCATTACTTGACATTGTTCAACAAATAGAAGTAATATCTGAAGACTGTTGACCACATTAGTGGTGTATTATAGTTAGCATGCTCACCTTGAGTGTGGTAGATTGTGGGTTCACGTCCACTCAGGGTCAAACTAAAATTATAACATTGGTATTTGTTACTTCTGTGCAAAGCATGCAGCACCAAGGAGTAAGAGCAAAGATTGGTTTGCTCGGAATCAAGATATAATGTGTCTGTGGAGAGACATGTCTATCAGCAGACTGTTGCTTCAGTGAGCTAGCACTATAAAAATCCAATTTAGCACATGTTGTTCTAGTACAAAGTGGACATCATTATCATCTTATCGAATGTAACTTATTGTCACCATGATATACCTGAAAAATTGCTCATTTGGTATCAAACAACAATCACTCACTCACTGAAGAGTGTAGAGACTAGTGTCCTAATAATTAATCTCGATAATCTTGTATTTGCATTTAGAAAAAAAATGTTTTGTTTTTCAAAAATATTTTAGTTTATAAATTGATAAAATTACATGTTTTTTTTCCTCAAGTTTGTTATATTTTATATCAATCTAAACCTTCACATTTGAAAATAAGTTATCTTGTTAGAGAATTGTTTTTATACTAAGAAATTTTAATTTTACTAATATTAATTTATCATGCTTATATTATCTACTTTTATTCAGGTGAATGACTTAGAATTTGCTCAAGTAGAAAGCCAGGTTGTACAAGGACTTAAAGTTGGTAACGAATCTTTGAAGAAATTACATCAGGTGAGTGTCCAGAGCAAAAGAGGAAGTCCCTTTAGTTTTTATTATGGTAATACCCCAGTCCCCCTCTTACGAGGTAACTCCCACAAAAGGCTGCTTCTCTTATTAGGCCTAACTTCAGATGCACTGAGCACTTTTTCATTACAGAAGTGGTGGACTTATAAGAGGAGAACTATTGTATTTACAATACAAAGAGCAAATGATATCAACAGGGTTTTAAATAGGAGCATTGGAAGTTAACAGGGGCCTCGAACACATGATGTAAACAGGGTTTTAAAATGGAGTACTGGATGTTAAAAGAGGGCTCCAAAGGAGATTAGAACATGAGGGACAAATAATAGAATTCAAGGTCGTTGAAGGAGAAACATGTATTTGACTTATAAACATTTGAATTCAAGGGAGATAAAAATTACCTTAAAAAAAACAAGATAATAAATTATGACACAATTGAAATCTGTAATAATCAAGTATTTGCATATTGCCAATTATATATGCAAAATATATCATTGTGATACTAAAAATAATTCCAAAATTATTACATTTAATATTTTAAGAAACTATTAATGCAAATTAAATTGAAACTTATTTGCAAATTAACTTCTCATCTAGATTGACGATATTTTGTGAAAAGGAATTACAGTTGCTAAAACCCAGAACATGAATCGTGTAAAATATACAGTGAAACATATATAAACCAAACACTTTGTTGTTTGAGAAAACCAGGTATAGCAAGATTGGTTTTTACACACAGTCAGTTTTTTCATTGATCAGATAACTATGTACATTGTAGTTATAATTCACTGTATTTTTAGTACATAAAACCTTTTTTTTTCTTTGTAGTTACTATCATTAGATGATGTAGAGAAAATAATGGACGAAACAAGAGAAGGTATTGAATATCAGCAGGTAGGTATCTGGTTGTTTAAAGAATTATATATATATATATATATATATATACAGTAGAGTTCGTTTATAGCGAACAGGCTTATAACGAAATCAGGCTTATAGCGAAGTAAAGATAAATCCCCAATCCCATCGCTTTTTAAGCAATGTATTTGTGAAGGCCTATTACAAATTTTTTATAACGAAAAGAATTTTAAACCCAAACAACGTTTTTATTACTCAAAATTGACACGATACAACAAAGAAATCATTTACCTGTCTTCCGTTACGCACGGATGATCACATATTAGAATGGTCAAGTGCACTTGACACTTCCGTTATTGATAATCCCACCTTTGATGTTGTTAATGATGTCAATCAAGTCTTTTCTTTAAAATATTCAAACAATAAAATGGGTATTAATGATGTGATTAACAAGTTGTCAATTAATAACACATCGCGCTAATTTATTGCATTAAAAATTAATAAAGCGTAATCTAAATTTTAATGAATGGATGCACAAGCTAAAGAAATTAAAAACAAAGTCATGTGTGAGATTAATTCATTCGCTATTGTTTATTTTTTCTTTGATGATAGACTCTTTAATTAAACAACAAACTGCGTGGTCTCAAGGTTCATCTAAATACCAAAAACAAAAGAAATGTACTCGTTCTGAAATTTCGACTAACCTGAGTTTTTATGTGTATATAATACCAAAAAGAAACAATTATTCTTCAAATTAAAAAAAAAAAAAGAAGGAAAATGGCTACAATCTTAAAATTGGCCATTAAAAATATATATCCGAATTATCAGCATTATACCGATATCGATCCAAGTGTTAATACCCGACCTCATATTTCCTGTTTATAAAATAGATCGTGAACAAAGTTGAAAAAATGTTTCTAAGGAACATTTGAAGATACCAAAAAGGTATTCAGAAGCCGTAGTCTTTGAGAACTCTCTAAAGGATTAAATATTTTTTTACGATAAAGGCCCACTTTACTGTGCATCAGTTATCATAGTGTAATGAAACTGCCCTGGTCAGAACCAGATTTTTTTCTCTCTAAAATTACGCGACCTCGGTGGCTCGAACTACCGATAGCTAGAACAGATTTTGACAGTCCCTTTGAGTGCGAGCCAGCGAAGTTCTACTGTACGATTTTCAAAAGGGGAGGTAATTCTACATTGTTTCTCTTATAACGAACGATGCCTATAACGAACTAAGATCGAGAGTCCCCTGGACTTCGTTATAAACGAACTCTACTGTACTATCATTGATTTGTTTTGTGTGAGAAGGGATTTGTAAGAGCTATATGGCATCGAATGCAGATGCGATGAGAAATCCATTTCAAGCAAAACATATCATTGATACATGTAGTATGTTTATTGAAGATTTGGCAATGTAACGTTGTCACATTAGAAATTAGCAATAATATTTTTGTCACACTTGTTCTTTGATAATAGATATTATCATGTGTACAGATCAAAAGGAAAATTTATAAATCATCGATATTTTTCAGTAATAATATTTTCTCTACATATATATAACAGCATTTTGAAAAGCTATATCGTACCAATGGAACATACTTAACATGAAAGTGGTTTATTAATATGTTTGATTCTTTGGGGGCTATTCTGATAAGATCATTTCTTATTTTACAACAAATTTAACCAACAGAAGAGATTCTTGATATTGTGAAGTGGAAAGTACTAAATTGGTGATAGGATACAACTTGCTGACAACACATTAATAGAACAATGTTTCATAAACATGTTCATAACACTTAAACACTAACTTGTTAATTCTACGATTGAAAAGAAAATATGTATCATGTTATAAATAGAAGAAATGAAAGTTTGTGGCCATATAGCCAATTGAAATTTTTTTTTTTTTAAAGCATGGTATAAAGACGCTAATGCAAATCTATGATGAAAATATCCTCATGTGATATGACAAATATTTAGTTCACCCGTGATGAAAATCATTAGAAGGCAAAAATTAGATTTGTTGAAAGTGGCATTAAACAACAACATCAATCTAATACATTTAAATGATAAAAAAAAAAAAATTATTGTTTATGTTTATTAAAAAAAAGTGCTTGAAACATTGCTATTTTCGTTACATTCCTTAATGCATTTCATAACCTTGTAATTCAACGTTCTTCATTTTACAGGAAATAGATGATTTATTGTCTGGGGGACTTACATCACAAGATGAAGATGATGTCTTGGCTGAACTTGATGCAATTGTACAGGTAAATGTTCTGTTTAGTCAGCAGATCTATTATACAGTCAGACGGTCAACAATCAATCCGGTGACCAATAAAAAAAACTTTCGTAAATTCGATAAACCAATATAACATGCCAAAGAGGTGATTGAAATACAGGTTGTGGCTTGATCTTGGTGAAGAGAACTTAATGTTCTAGGAAGATAAACAAATATTTTAACAATATGTGAACGATGCCTTTATTATACTTCAGCATATTTCAATACATTTTGTATTCTCGAATTGTCACATTCAGACTGAATTATAATCATGTAATCAGAATGCAACCCACAGTTTATAGTGAATAGCTTCCTAACTGGTCAGGCTTTTGATACATGTAGCAATTATTTTTATCACCTTTGATGTGGGGAAAAACCAATTCCTATCTTTAATGTAAGACCTATTTCTAAATAATTCAGATTTTATATTATTTAAATAAGAGTTCATTTGAAAAAGACAATATACAGTAGCTCAGTTGTAATTGAACAATAAACTGTTGACTTTATCAATGTGGATAATTATACCCCTGTTCTGAGCTATCTTTTTATTTTGACTTTTTTTTTGTAGCAGGACTCTGTGGCAGATCAACTGCCTGATGTACCAGATGATGAACTTCCAGAGGAGAAAAGGAGAGGTAATTGGCGTACTCCGACAGTAAAATGTCTTATAACTCAACACAAATACACATATGGCAGCTTAATTTTAACCATTACAAAGTTGAGCCTAATTTAACGATTCACACCAACGATAGTATGAAATAAATATAGAATAACGACAGTTATGCAGGTCGAGATATTATCGTTAGTATCACAGTGAGTCCAATAGGACGTCAAGATTTTCAAAGCTAACATTATTGGTGTTATCGATAACGTCATAATGTGTTTAAAGTCATACTGCCTCATAATTTTCAGTATCAGTGTTGAAGTCTGTTGATACTGATAATAGCCCTCAGTGAGATCAAAGGAAACAATGTGTTAGATATACAACTGTGGATGATGCACTGTCTTTTAATCTATTACAGGGATCACTATACTTGTCAAAATTATTGATTACAAAATTGTATATTTACATGTATTTGTATGTCTTGTATGTTAAATCCAATCAATCTAATCATACCAATTAATGTAAATATTGTGATTTTCATGTAATTATACTGCCTATCATGGGCATCTTTAATTGACAAATAAACATATTCTATTCTATTCAATGTATAAATTACTGATAATAGCCCTCAGTGAGATCAAAGGAAACAATGTATAAATTACTGATAATAGCCCTCAGTGAGATCAAAGGAAACAATGTATAAATTACTGATAATAGCCCTCAGTGAGATCAAAGGAAACAATGTATAAATTACTGATAATAGCCCTCAGTGAGATCAAAGGAAACAATGTATAGATTACTGATAATAGCCCTCAGTGAGATCAAAGGAAACAATGTATAAATTACTGATAATAGCCCACAGTGAGATCAAAGGAAACAATGTATAAATTACTAATAATAGCCCTCAGTGAGATCAAAGGAAACAATGTATAAATTACTGATAATAGCCCTCAGTGAGATCAAAGGAAACAATGTATAAATTACTGATAATAGCCCTCAGTGAGATCAAAGGAAACAATGTATAAATTACTGATAATAGCCCTCAGTGAGATCAAAGGAAACAATGTATAAATTTCCAATAATGTTATGCAACATACAAAAACTGTACTTAAACTTTGTATATTTCATTGTGTTCATTGCTTTAACTCAAGTCAATTCTTTACTCATAGAATACTTATGGAACTGAAATTTGAATGCTTTGATTGTATTTAAAGTAATGTATTATATAAAATGACTGGTGCCTAGATTAAATAGGCAAATAAACTGGACGTAGTTATGGTCTACAATTTAAGTGACAAGTTATTTGTTTTACACTCTTTGAAGAAAAAAAACAGATTTGTAGTACTCATATTATTGTTTGTATTACTGTATTGCTTGACCCTTATGGGTGTAAAATGCAATTAAATTAATTAATTAATTAATTAAATAAGATACACTTTATTACATGTATCAGTTTTGTTTGTTTTATTCTTTAGAGAAAGCCAGAACAGAGAAAAGACAAGCAGAGGCTATGGCATCATGACACAGGGAAGATAATAGATTATTGTGCATAGTGATGAGACTGATGATAATCAATTAAACTTACTAAAAACAAATTCTTGTCAATAATGTGAAAATTAAATAAAAGTTTTGTAAAATTGTTAAAAATAAAGTGATACAAGGAATTCTTTTCTTTATAAAAAACCTGTACTAATTAATGCTCATCATTTATGAGGAAAATCTTAAAGGATTTTATTCACGACTTTATTTCTGTTAGCTTGTTGTATGGTTTACACTATGAATTTGATTAATAAATATGTAGATTTCAAATTTAGTGTGCACGACATGTCTCAAAATAGAAAGATTGGAAATCCAAATAATTTAAAGTTTTCGAGAGCAATAAAATCAAAGTGCCTGAACAAGATAGCCAAAATCAATCACTAAGGTCACCTAATGATTATTATTTATTGCGACAGGTCGGTGGTTTTCTCCAGGTACTCTGGTTTCCTCCACCAATAAAACTAACTGCCACGATATAACTGAAATATTGTTGAAAGTGGGGTTAAACACAATAACCCTAATCCTATTTATAGGTTACGTCTGGGTTGGATCCAGAAATTAGAATTGCTTGTATAAAAATAATGTCAGGATGATATTAATGATATTGTAATGTATTGTGTTGATAGTAAACAGGATGAAATTTAAACAGATTTTGTATCGTATAATAGCCCCTATTTTTAAGACATTATTTTCACATGATATTTATTTTGTTTAATATACAATGTATATCATATGACGTTTCAACCATGCATCTGTCTTTTTGAGACAAATAATTCTTTCATTGTTCCTCATGTCAAATTTCCATTTTTCTGTAGAAATAATTTTTTTCATTTAGCGGCCCTTCGTTGTCGTTGTTGACTTGATTTTTACATGAATACATGTGTTATATAGTTAATAATGATTGCTCTAGGTTGGGAAAGACGTCAGTTATGAGAAAAACAGATGTTGTGGAAATGTCACTTGAAAATAAAAATGTATCATTTAATATTATCTTATAGTATTATAGCTCCCATGTATGTGATAGTGTTTGTAATATATTTGGTGTCAAGACCACAATTAGAAATTGCCAAATTATTCTAAATTAAAAAGATGTATATTTTTTTTACTATTAAAAAAGATATGCAACTAGTGAATTTTGAATGGATTGCTTGAATTATCTCCCTTTGCTAATTTGCTTTATAAGCAGGGTAACCATCAGTCTACTGTTGTACAAGACACATTTTTTTTTTTTTTTTTTTTTTACTATTTTGATGAATGTGATTCTGTTATTCCTATAATTTTAGAAATATGACAACAGTATTCAGAAGTTGTCTGAGGATTTATTGGACATTCGGTCCAGTGGAAAAACTAGTTTCACTGGACTGGATGCCTCGGTGAATATCATGTTCCATGGGTTGATCAATCCTTGTATTCACCTCATTGAAAGTCATCAATTTTATATTATATATAACCATATTTTTTTTTATGTTCTTGACATGCAAACTCTGCTAGCGAAGTATTCGTTTTGGAAAAGGGGCTGATCGCCATTTGACTATTGGGCATACAGATGCTTCTTTGTTAATGAATTGATTTATCTTATTCTCTGCTGTACATAGATATATTAGACCAGTTTGTCATTTCATCTATGAAATCCTCACAAGTCATTTTCATCATCATCACCATCTTTGTAATTTTTTCCTTTTCAATCATTACAATTGATTCAACAAAATTAAATGCTGCTTTGTCATTAAGATAAGTCTGACCTACATCTATTATTTTTTTTTTTTTTTTATCAATAATCCCTGAAAGGTCTTATTTTTTTATGATGGCATGAGCATTTCTAAATAAATTTGCTTGTTTGTGCCTTTCACTCTGTTTCAATGAAGAAAGTGTCCTTCCAGCAGCACTTGCTATGGTCTGTTTTTCCGATTCCTCAATGGCAGTGGCAACTTGGGAAGCAGCGATGTGTACATTGGATTTCTCGTGGTCGATGACAGTTCTTCTGTTTGAACATCCTTTTATGAATGTTTTGCTCTAAAAAGTGTTGGATTGGCTCTCATGATTCCGATAGTACTCGACACAAAATCTGCATGATATAGTGTAATCATCGGTGAAAACGAGCCATGGGCGTCCTTCCTTCCATTTCTCACTCAATTGCCTTCCTTTTCGGTGATCCTTGTATCATTTTTTTCTGCCAGATTTCTCTGTGGCAGCTTTTCGTTTGACTTTTTCTCCAGGAATCGGCCCTTCAACAAATTTTAAGCCCAACGTGGCATTCACCAGGGCAAAGTTACGGTTTTTGGTATCGACTAAAATTCGAAACAATGCAGACTTCCAGACCGGCGATATTTGACATTTTACTGATCCCAGTAAGATTTTATCAGTTTTGTCTGACGGAACAATGCACTTTGTGAAGATTGTGACAACTTATTTCATATTAATATTGTAGAAAATCTGACTGATTTTTATAACAGTCTACATTTTGCCATATTGTTGTTTGTACTATAATTCACCATAACATAGCAGACTTTTTTTCTCTGGATATTTCTATTTTACCTATAATATTATTATTATTGGACAAAGTCAGTCAGATTTTAGAAGCAATACCTAATCCAGAATGTCTTTTTGTGTAAAGTCAGCTTTTTTAAATTCCTGATAATTTAAAGTTGCTTGTTTCCAAATGTGTAGATCTATTCTAAGTTATGTCTAACAAGCGTCACTATTTATATTATTTGACACATGTCACTATTTATATTATTTGACACGTGTCACTTTATATTATTTGACACGTGTCACTATATTGCATCTAATAAAGTAGAGGAGCATAATATTTTTTTACTGTGGCATTTTGTGTTACACTTGTCCATCATATTTTATTTCTGTTCAATAACCAGATTCCTTCAGGCATTGCAATTAAAACATATTATTACTACAGTGAGTTTTCTGAACACCACAATATTACTGAAATATTTTGAAAGTGGTGTTAAACAACCATAACCCTAACTCTTTAACTTTATATTAATATACCGTTGATGTAATTATTTCCCTTTGTATCAATTTTCCTGGATTCATGATTTTTTTTTTTTTTTACATTTGTTGACATTTTAAATTATGATTTTGACACTACTTATTCCTTTGCATGTTAAACAGAATAGACATTTCATATTGTGATAAATGTTATGATTTATAAAACCCATGAAGCCACGGAAATTATTGATATTTATCAAATAATGATTAATTTAAAGTATATATTATTATTTAAGTTTCTGGTTCATTCTGTTAGTTTTATAATATTAATATAATAAAAAAAATTATAGAAAATTTGCTTTTATTTATTTATGCAATGTTTGATTGATTGATTGATTGATTGGATTTCAGTTATTATTCACAACAAGAACATTTTAGTCTTTACTACTCCAAGACGATCTTGCAAATATATATATATTCAAATTTCTTATGATGATCTTTTAGTGGTCCGCTTTCAAAAATATATTAAATATCCCTGAACTCAGGCCGTCATGGTCGTGATCGTATGCTACCTATGCAATCAATGCAATCAGTGCCTATCACCACTATCGTTTTGATTTTGAATCCCACTCAGGTGAGGTGTACTCGATACAACATTATGTGATATGTATTGTCAGTGACTTGCGGCAGGTCCATGGTTTTCTCCGGGTACTCTGATTTCCTCCACCAATAAAACTGACCGCTACGATATATTGAAATATTGTTGAAAGTGGAGTTAAACACAATAAAGCTGACCTAACCTAATCCCAGTTCCAAATTTTGACTGTTGCTAAAAAGTAAACATTTCCTTGAATAGCCAAAACTAACATTTTCAACTAGATGGATTAAAATTTAACATGTTTATTTTGCGATTGTCTTCCAGTCAAATTTGAAATTTTGGTGACAATGAACTTTAGGCTTATTTAACAGAAATATAGATAGATCTTCATATACTGTAATCACTGGGTCGATTTAAAGTAATATGAAAGGCGAATATCGTGGAATTTTTGGATTAAATATTTTTACTTAATATGCCACTTAATTTAACTAAAATCAACTGCAGAATTTATGAGCAATCGCAAAATATTTGACAGCAGATAATTCTGTTGTGCACAACAGTAATGCAAATGATATGCGTGTGACCCAAGATTTGAACTCTTTCGGGGAGATTGTGTAACGGGTGTGTTCGATTTGTGTTTAAATTATCTCCCTTTTGGAAACCTGGCTGTCAAAAGTAGACATTTATTTTTATGTTGTTATGTTTTATTGATATATTTTGTAATGATAAGGCTATTTGTAATATATTTATCGTATTTAAACATTGACAACCTTCTGCAAATAAAATTTGTTAAGAAATTTGTAGAATTGAAATAATAACCATACCATTGTCAAGGTCACGAATGTTTTATATAATGCTTAATGTTTACATTTTCAACTCGTTCAAGGAACCATTGGCTATTAACAGAATGGCCTACTTAGTATAACTTTGATGTTTGAAATATTAAAAGGTATAACTTTTGATCCTGTGTCTGCCCGTCTGTAAGCTTTTTGCTTGGCAACCACCAAGCGAGACATATCCAAACACGCACCTGTTACAGAAAGTGATTGAATTAGTTGATGATGGATACAAAATGAGATTTAGACATATCCAGGTTTGTTCCACTGGGATTCGAGCTTATGGCAATAGGAATTGAGGCTAATAAGTTTTCAATACCTTATATAGTCAATAAAAGGCATGATAAAACAGAACATTAAAAATCAACAATTGTAAAGACTTCAAATAAATACTGCACAAAAAATAGATGCAAAAATGGCTGTAAAATACCAATATCAAAAATAACCTAGGTTGCACTGAGGTTCGAATGTAAAAATTCAACCCAGAAAAACATGTGGTGAGCAGCTAACAAAAAGTTTATATTGTAAAGCATTCTGGGGTTATAAAAGCTAATCAAAATTTCAAGCCGAAAATTAACAAAATTTAGTCTCCCATTTTAAGCTATCCCAAAAACAAATAGATTGGGTCCTAATATAGAAGCAGGATCAAAAGTTATACTAAGTAGGCCATACTGTTAATAACCAATGGTTCCTTGAGCAAGTTGAAAATGTAGATAATAAACATTATATAAAACATTTGTTGCCTTGACAATGGTATGGTTATTATTTTAATTCTGCAAATTTCTTAACAAATTTTATTTGAAGAAGGTTGTCAATGTTTAAATACGATAAATATATTACCAATAAAACATATCAACATAAAAATAAATGTCTACTTTTGACAGCCAGGTTTCAAAAAGGGAGATAATTGAAACGCAAATCGAACACACCCGTTTATCTTTTCTTGATCGGCAATCATCGGACTAAAACTTTTTAAACATACACAAAGAAACACAAATCACACAAACAAGACATGAGCCCTCCCATAAACAACTGGAGGTAAAGACGAACGGCGGAACCAACATCATATCCATGATGAAATCGCAACGGGCATCACAATATGGAACTCAGAACTTATACTTTTCCATTGCTCTGGCTAGATATTGATACAAATTCAAATTCTTTATTGATATGAAATCCAACAAAGGATTGTCATCAGCAACAATACAATCAACAGACATACACAAAACATGAAACAATTAAAAACAAAAAGTAGCATGATACATGAGTGTAGTCCGAGATTCCTCTGTCGTCCGACGGCATTATATATTTTTGCTAGAGCCGTGGGACGTCAGAGAGCTATACATACGGAAAACAGCGGATTTGCCTCTCCGACTCTTGGTCGGCACATTTCCACGTTTCGTGGTTATCGGATTTTATTTTCTATCAGAAACCCTTATATAAATCGCTTCACCAATCATTTTTCTATTCATTCATAACCATCTTACCCTCAGAAAGTGGTGTTACACTCCATTACAGCACGATTTTGCCTTAGATCCTATGATTCCGCCATTTGACTTCCATTTTCGAATCTACAAACGTGATCTCGCGATACTAACTGAATGATGACAGCAACACATTGCATGATGGGAGCTAATTAATGCAGCGTGCCAAATTATTTGGAGCATTATTTGCATACGTAAACAACATTCAAATCACATGGAAGACGATACATTTAAGCGTATTCTGCAGGACAAACAGTCCATCTACAGATCAAAGCAGAGCAGAAGGAAATAATACAGAATGTGTTGGAAAGAAAAGATTCAATGGCAGAGTGTTACCAACGGGCTTCGGAAAGAGCATGTGTTACGTTCCCCCTTTTTGGACAAGGTACTACAACATTATTTTTTTCTTATGGTTATCTGTAATTCACTAAATTTGCTGTTAAAATCATTACCAATCAATATAATCAACTGTATTAAATCTTATGTTAATTGTTCTGCCTTAACAGGCGCCTATGATTGGCAATAAAAATATTTGTTTGTTTGTTTATATGCAAATCATCTTCCATGATACATTGCGGTAATCGTAGTTTTCTCGTAGTCACGTGACAAATGTTTGAAAAATGGAAGACAAATGGCGGAATCATAGGATCTAAGGCAAAATCGTGCTGTAATGGAGTGTAACACCACTTTCTGAGGGTAAGATGGTTATGAATGAATAGAAAAATGATTGGTGAAGCGATTTATATAAGGGTTTCTGATAATAGCCACGAAACGTGGAAATGTGCTGACCCAGAGTTGAAGAAGCAAATCCGCTGTTTTCCGTATGTATAGCTCTCTGACGTCCCACGGCTCTAGCAAAAATATATAATGCCGTCGGACGACAGAGGAATCTCGGACTAACATGAGTGGTGTTGTAGATAGTTTTGTAAAAAAAAAAAGCATGCAGAGCTTGTACAGAAAAGATAGTTGCTTTGAATGAGAGATAAGCATAGAGCTTGACTATGTCATCTGATTACGTTATTTCTGTTGCCTAAAACTCGAAAGCGGAATGTACAACCAATAATCAGAACTCAGATGCGGTCTCTATCTACCTTCCGTCCCGCCTAATGGTACGTTGCTGTGCTTCGTCAGTTTTATTATATTTGGGTTTATAAAAATCGGAAGTTCTCTGGAATGTACATATGTTGATAGATAACGTCAAAAAGATGTCGGAAAACAACATTGAAGCCGAAGGAAATAAAACAGAAACAGATGAACAACCTCAACAATCAAGTTCCAATGCAGATTCTGTACAATCTCGGACTTTAACCAATGAAAGCCCGTCACATACGTCTAAGTTAAAAAGTGTGACTCCTTTATACACATTCAAATTAAACCACTGGGGTCTGATCTGACAAAATTGTTGGGTCGAATAATCACTCTATCTGTACACAGCTCACAGGGACTTGCTCCCGGTCAGTAAATTTGTCCCACTGATTTTTGTTTACTGTCAATGTATTACCTACTTGAAAATCATATATATATATATATTACTGTCAATGTATTACCCACGATTTTAGTCAACTCGTACCAATGTATCCCTTTGTGTCAAGTGCGTCAGACGATACTAAGTAAGGAATTATATAAATAAAGTTTAAGTTGGCATGTCCTTATGAAGAACATTACTATTTCAAATGTCCTCACCATAAATGTTGGTGATGTTGCATGTCTCATACATTAAACCAGATAAACAACAGATTTCTTTATCTGTATCTGTATGAACACGTTGAAGATACCAATACTGTCTTTAATTCAACGGGAGAGAGAGCACCTATTGATGGTGTCGGAGAGCAGATTTGAAGCTCTCAACGGAGGTAGCGCTAACTATGTTTTCCTCCAGGTGGTTCCACTCTAATATAGTTTTATTGAAGAATGAATTCCTATATTGCTCAGTATTACACTGGATTCTGTCGAAAGACTTTGTATTGTTCTTGACAGAGTTTTCTACGATGTTCGTATTGACGTAGTCGTCAAATCGTGAGGTTTGATAGTTCTCCTCTGTCTGCTTTTGGTCAGATAATCTTCTGGCTTGATAGCTGGGACCTACCCCTCAACCATTATTTGTTTTGTTTGTTTCTTTCTTGTTGAGTCTGTTTAATATATTGCTTATTATAATATGGAGAATGAAAAAGACAACTACTGTATTACATTTTCGCAGCTTAATTCTATCAGACGTAATGGTTAATTTATATAGATGAACATACCTGCAAACCAAGTTCCTGGGTCTTTCTCCAAATTGCATTGAGTTCGAATTGGTACGAGTTTGCAGTGGTACAAGTTGACGATGGTACGAGTTTGCAAATTTTGGTACGAGTTAAATACTTACCAATTTTTTCTACTGTCAGTGTATTACCCACTTGAAAATCATATATATTGTTTTTTACTGTCAATGTATTACCCACGATTTTTTTTTTACTGTCGATGTATTACCCACTTGAAAATCAGTCATTGTTAAGTGGGTAATACATTGACAATAAAAGCAAAAATTCAGTGGGGCAAATTTAGTGGTCGGAGCAAGTCCCTGTAGTCATATTCCAACCGTCATTCTAGAGAAGGTAATTTGATCATACAAACGATTTTACATGTCAATCAGCATCAGTACCCTGCGGCTGATCATGTGTGGTTTACTTTACTGATTACCCTAATCAGATTGAGATTAGACTTCCGAAGAAATTTTCTGCTAGATGTATCTCCAGCCTAATCTTGTCACAAGCACTATCAAAGATATTCTGGAAATTTAAAATCTGACTCCCTGGTGCATTCTGATGCATATTTTGGAATGGACGGATTACATACATTTAAAGCAAAAGTTAAAAGTCTCATTTTAAATGATGATGCACCATAAGTTACCATTAAATATTAACTACATCTTTTTGTGTACAATGTATATTTATTACAATGTTTTGCCTCTCATTCTTTTATGTAGACTGTATTTTACAATGTATATTTTAATATGTTGACGAGAACCTCAGCCTCAGGGGAGATTAGTTATTAACTAGCTGTGTAACCCTCTGTAAATAAAGAATTTATTATTATTATTATATTTAAGTTCCACTGTCTTCCCCATGATATACTGATTTTAATGTACACTTGCTTTAGTAAGCAAATTATTTTAAATGTAAGTTTACATCTTTTTCCTTTTATTTTGATTTTAGTTGATGTTCTCCTTAAACCAGCTGGGGATGCTCCCATCATGAAGAAGAAAAAATGGGCAGTAGATAGACACAAGAAATTCAGTTGGATATCAGAATTTATCAGGAAATATCTAAAGACAGATGCAAGTGAATCAATTGTATGTTTTACATTGAACAGTATATGGCATTTTAACTGCGCAAGAAAATTCAAGATTGTATCCACTCTAAAAAAAAAAAAAAAAAAAGAAAGCAATAATAATAACAAAATTTGTACTAAATTATTTGTAATAGAATTATTTAAAAAATCTTTGAAGTATTTTGTTCTTTTTGACAAATCGATTCTATACCGGTATGAGAATCAGAAATGTGCTCTGTAACCAAACATGTGACATATTGCTTTTACTATGATGTCATGTCTATTGTGACGTCATGTCTTTACTATTGATGTTAATGCAGTAAAGATATCATGTACATTTCACTGGTTTTAAGTTTATGCTTGTTCTAGACCAATCAAATCATTATTATAATCGAAGCAATACATTTTATTTAATACCAACAGATTTTGTTTTTATTCAGTTTTGTTCAGGTTTTGCCTCAAAAAAATAAAACAGATTCTTTACAATATTATGAAAAGCTTTATTATACATGTACATGGCAATTAAGTTTTTTTTTTTTAAATTACTTTTATTATTATTTTCTTCTTTTTTTTTGTTACACAAAATTAACAGAAATCTGAAACAAAAATATTTACATGTTTCTTTCAGTGTCTATACATTAAATATACCTTATATTTCGGTATAAACAAGTCTTATAATTGACTAGCCTGTCTTTAATAATAAGCTGATCATTGTTAACTTCATAACTAGGTAATCCTCTAGTTTAAATTGCAAATTTGAACAGCAAGGCATGCCATAATACTATTAGTAATTATTTGATTTGTTTTTTCAGTTCCTGTATGTAAACCAGTCATTTTCACCTTCTCTAGATACAGAAATTGGTAGTGTATTTGATGTAAGTGTAGACAGAAGTTTAACTTTTTATATGTGGGGCCGTGGTGGTTGTGATCGCATGGTAGTTGGATTTACAACTATCTTTGCAATCAGTGCCTATCACCACTAGAGTTGTGAGTTCGAACTCTGTTCATGGCGAGGTGTACTCGATACAACATTATGTGATAAAGTTTGTCAGTGACTTGCGACAGATCAATGGTTTTCTCCGGGTACTTCGGTTTCCCCCACCAATAATACTGACCGCCACGATATATCTGAAATATTGTTGAAAGTGGCGTTAACCATCATAAACTAAACCAAACCAACCAACCTTTTTATATGTCCGCAATGATTTTTACAATGGTATTATGGTATGGAGTGTTGTTGTTGTCATTTTCTGTTTGTTGATACAATCCTTGTTTTCCTAATAGCTAATGTATTATTTGACCGATCCTTCTTAAATTTTAGCACAATGATCCTTGCCACAGAATATAGGCTTGGATTGATTTTAGGGATTCCAGAAATGGAATTTTGTAGTAGTATCAAGCTGTTTCTAGACATAGCTCTTAATTTTTAAACAATATTTTTGCTTAGATCACAGAACTTACAAGTATTTAATATAGAACCCCATGGGAAATAAATACAAACAGCTTCTTAGTACCTGTTTGACATATTTAAACCAAATTATACACAACAAATATATCTACTTAACTTTTGGTGCCAATCTCAAATACAACATTTCTGCACCCACAGAAGCAGATACTCAGAAGTTATCAGAATGACAGATGACTACTTCCTAATATGAACTTGGGGGCTGTCGTGGTCGTGATCATATAGTAGTTACAACTACCTATGCAATCAGTGCCTATCACCACTAACGTTGTGAGTTCAAATCCTGTTCAGTCGAGGTGTACTCGATACAACATTATGTGATAAGGTATGTCAGTGACTTGCAGCAGGTCGGTGGTTTACTCCGGGTACTCCGGTTTCCTCCACCAACAAAACACCATAACACTAACTCAGAATTACATAAAAATCTTTGGCATGCTTATTTTATAAGAAGTTATCCTGCACTTGTTTTATTTGAGCAGTCAGATTGCATTGAATGGATAATTTTTGGTATATACTGTCACTGATCGAAATATAGCTTGTCTGGTACCCCAGTCACATGTTACCTGTTGAGCTGTAGAAAACTAGTTGTAAATCCAGTTCATTTCCCAAAAGGGGCAATCAAGGGATAATTGTATAATTTTATATTTTTATTCAAAATGTGATTTTTCTGCAGGATAAACACAATATTATAATATGACGTCCTTCTTTCACTTTGCAAACAAACGAGCGATCAATCAGATGACAAAATCTCATTAGCACCTGTGCGGTACACATTTAAGCTAGGTGATACAATCAGAAAATAAAATTATTTACACCGTTGTCGACGTTTTAAACTTCTATATTCACTGAAAATAATCAACATATCCAAAAGTAATAATATGTGACGTGCAATTAAAACATACAAACACAATATTATTGTTACAGATGCTTCATCAATACGACTGACCTGCCCTGTCGTAAATGTACATGTGACTGACTCTCCCGTCATAAAGGTACATGTTGATGAATTATCGTCTGTTCGAATTTGGCAGCATAAATTGTCTGCGACATTGTCTGCAAGCGTAAATATAAATTACCGTCCTCCAATCAAGGTATACTACCGTATTTGTATTGTTAGACATATCAGAATAGAAATAAATCATGGAAGCCAGAATGTGTTTTGAGTTTTTACATGGGTTGGCAGATAATTAGTAAATTTTATCCACCAACCCATGTTAAAACTCAAAACACATTCTGGCTTCCATGATTTATTTCTTAATTACTGTAGTGTCTTAAAATACCTGTATAAAGTTTATGTGTATTCAGCACAAAACTGGGCAAAGACTTGATGAACCCCACCTTTATCCCAGTTTTTAAGCCTCATACACATAACCTTTACATTTTAAGACACTGCACTAATATTGTTATATATATGAGAATATAATTTGTGATGGAAATGCTGATTTTGTAGAGTATTGAGATTTCAATATATTTAATGATTTATTTTTTATTTTTAGTGTTTTGGAAGTGATGGTAAATTAGTGTTACATTATTGTAAGACACAAGCCTGGGGATGACATAAGATGGACCAATAGTATGTGCAATATGACATTTTGTTATAAACAGCTCTCCAATTAATGGGGTTGTTTGTTTTTCTAAGTAGTAAACATTTACTATTATATTGGGTGTTAAACTTACTAGTATGTAAAAAACATTTTTAAATATTGAAATGTCTTGTTAATGATCAAATAAATAATATTGTATTTTTTTCAAAATTTAAGAACAAATCATTGATAAATAGAATGTGTACAGACAATGGACAAAAGTATTCGCACGCTTCCAATTTTCCCTATGTATTTCATATAAAACTACAGTTTTTCAAAATATTATCTTGAAGTCAATTCATGTTCGAAAGATATGTAGTTTATAGTAGTAATTTTGATATAATTGTTTGAAGCATGTTTTTCAAATCGTCATGATTTAAACACAGAATTAAATAATTTGTCTACAAAAGTACTATCAAAGCATTGTATTTCAAAAGAAATTAATTCAGTTGTGTGTTTAGCTTGTATATTCTAAAAATGTTTATTATAGTAAATTATTTTGAAATTATAGAGTAAAACTGCATTAAATTTTTTTTTTAATGATATAAAAATTATCGAAATCGGATGTGAATTGACTTCTGGATAAGCTTTAGAATTTTTTTTGTTTTATATGAAATATATAGGGAATATTGGAAGCATTTGAATACCTTTGTCCATTGTCTTTAATTATGATGCGATTTACGTAAATGAATTAATTAAAAATTATTTATGAGAATCAAAAAGTGAATAGGGCTGTATTATACGGATTCATTTCTTTCTTTTGTGCAACTGTTGAAGTAATGATGACTCCAGAAAGGTTCCATTGATATTAAAAAAATATGGGGGTGTATGGTGTATAATGCCACTTTCAACAATATTTCAGTTATATCGTGGCAGTCAGTTTTATTGGTTGAGGAAACCAGAATACCAGGAGAAAACCACATACCTGTCGCAGGTCACTGACAAAATTTTATCACATAATGTTGTATGGAGTACACCTCTCCATGAGCAGGATTTGAACTACCATACAATCATGACCACGACTGGCCCTTTCAAAGAAATAAAAAATAGTATTCTACATTTTCTGGCTACATAACACTAATATAATCTGTTTCTCACATTTACAGAAAATCTATTGAACTCAACAAAAAGAATATGGTTCTTTTTCATTGTGCAAAATACATTTTGTTGAAATAGTACTGTCAAACCTGCCCATGCGGTTACCTGTATTAAAAGGTCACTTTTTTCTTGTCTTGTGGAAAATTTCATATGAATTAAACCTCTATTAAGAAGTCACCTGTCTTATAAGGCCACTATTTCTTTGTCCCAAATGTGACCTCTTAATACAGGGTTGACTGTATGTGAATACTGTGATACAATGGAACCAGTGATATATTGACTACTTGTTATATATGTATTTACATTATGTGTACATTTGTTTAAATAATTGAATGAATATTTTTATGACTGATTATATGCTAATAAATAAAAGAATTCATGTTTATTTTTCTTATGTACATGGCAAGAAAAGATTGAAGATACCAAAGGGGTAATCAGAAGGACCGACAATAATGGCCAAAATAAAATTGAAACTAGAGGCTCAGGTGAGTCGCCTGACATAAATAAGTCTTCTTAAGAATGTCTGCATGCCGAATACATCTAAGTTACTATTCAAATCCCATACTGCCATAGGGTTCTATGTTAAAACTATGTCTGCTCATGGCAGCCATCTTGGATGGAGGTCATGATCACCGGACACAATTTTGAAAGTATACTACCCAAGGACCGTCCATGCTATGTTTGCTTTAAATTGGATGACTGGTTTCAGAGGAGAAGATTTTTAAAAAATTTTCCCATAGGGTCCTATGTTAAAACTATGTCCACTGACGGTGGCCATTTTGAACCGAGATCGGGATCACTGAACACAATTTTGGAAGTTGACCACCTAAGGACCATCGATGACATGTTTGCTATATTGGCTTACTGGTTTCAGAGGAGAAGATTTTAAAACATTTTTTCCCATAGGATCCTATGTTAAAACTATGTCCGCTAAAGGTGGCCATCTTGGATGGAGGTCAGGGTCACCAGACACAATTTTGAAAATTGACCACTTAAGAACCATCCATGCCATGTTTGCTTTAAATTGGCTTGCTGGTTTCAGAGGAGAAGATTTTTAAACATATTTTTCATAGGGTCCTATGTTAAAACTATGTCTGCTGATGGTGGCCATCTTGGATGGAGGTCTGGGTCACTGGATATAATTTTGAAAGTTGACCATTTAAGGACCATTCATGCCATGTTTGCTTTAAATTGACTTACTGGTTTCAGAGGAGAAGACTTTAAACATTTTTTCCATAGGGTCCTATGTTAAAATTAAGTCACGTCATGGTGGTCATCTTGAATATCTGATCAGCAAACGATTCACAAGTTTAGTATAGGACCACCCAATGACCATTCCTGCAAAGTCACAATTCAATTGGCTTAGTGGTTTCTAACAAGAAGATTTTTAAAATTTCGACCAATCAGAACACATTATGGACCCTGACAGGCATGTTGGATTTCCGATCAGCGCCAAAAACAAAAATCTTGTATATGACCATCCAATGAACATTTCTGCCAAGTTTGGTTCAAATCTGTTCTGTGGTTTCAGAAAAAAAGATGAAAATCCCATAGGGTCCAATGTTAAACTAAGTCGAGTCATGGTGGCCATCTTGAATCTCTGATTGGCAAGCAATTCACAAGTTTAGTACAGGACCACCCAATGATCATTCCTGCAAAGTCACAATTCAATTGGTTTAGTGGTTTCTGACAAGAAGATTTTCAAGGTTTCAACCAATCAGAACACGTTATTGGCCCTGGCAGCCATGTTGAATTTCCGATCTACACCAAAAACACAAATCTGGTAGAGGACCATCCAATGAACATTTATGGCAAGTTTGTTTGAAATGTGTTCAGCAGTTTCAGAGAAGAAGAATTAAATGTGAAAAGCTAACGGACGGACAGACGGATGCTTACCCATGACAAAAGCTCACATGGCCTATGGCCAGGTGAGCTAAAAAAAAAAAGGACAAACAATGATCTACAAAAAACTACACAGAAAACTAAAGATAGGGCAACATGAACCCCACTACAAACTGGTAGTGAACTCGGTTGCTCTGTAAGGGTAAGCAGTTCCTTCTCCATTAGTGGCACCCATCGTGTTACTCTTGTTACAAACCTGGTGATAAGTCATGAATAAGGAAGAAATGATATAATATTGATATTTAACATTACACAACAATAACAATAAATATAAAGCAGTGTTTTCCATCATTTTATTGTCTTGATGATAAATATACTTCATTTACAAATAAATATTTACATTTTTATAAAGAATCAGATCAATGAAAATATGAAAAAGTATTGTTTAAATGCAGATATAAAAAAAAGAAAGAAACCGTTGCAAACAGTTTTAGCTGACTCAGTTATACATGTTACAAACGTGAAATCTACATCTGCAAATGATAATAACAACAGCTGATGCAAAGGTTAGCATCTTGAGAAACATTTTCAGAAAATGAAAGATTGAATAATTACAATGGCAGTTTCAAGAATTACCCCCCCCCCCCCCCCCCCCCCCCCCCAAAAAGGGGGGGGGGAATGTTTCATTGCTAAAATCTTTCAAAACAAATCAAACTTTTTAAATGGGCAGTCTGTAGTGTTAATATCCATTTAACAGTTTTACAATGTAACAAAATAAATAAAATTGGAAATACATGTACAGTCTCCAACATTCAGCATCCACCACGTCTTTTACAGTCGTTCTCTTAACAATTGGGAGTATAACATAATATATATATCACAGTCATTAGATAATTACCAATCAATCTAATGTTTATTCATTCAAGTTGTTCATATTTTTTAGAAAGATCGATGAACAGTTAATGCAATTTTACAATTTTCGTTCTAACATCTAGGAGTGAAAGGGAATTTCCATATGAGAATAGCTCCATCATCACTGACACTGACAATATTATTCTGGTTAGGACAGACTTTAACTTTGTTGACAGAGTCACTATGTCCAATACCAACGGCTACACATTCACCTTCCTGGTATGTCCATACCTACAACAGATCATAAGTGTACCAATTAGCTAATATTGAAAACCACCACTTCCACTAATATTTTGTGTATTGATAAAATAACCTTGATCATAGTACAAGGTACTTCAAAGGCATAATAATAACAAACATGAACATTAATACATAATAAAAGGTTTCATAATGATATTGAAATGTTAGTGAAATTAAGGCTCCATGTACATTTTATATTATTTGTCTTGTCTTGTTTTTTTTGGGGGGGGGGAGGGGGGTGATATATTTATGATTTTTTATATTATGTCTTGTTTTATTTTTTTGATGGGGGGTATATTTATGAATAAAAATTTGAAATGCTACACAGAATTTTTTAATTTTGGAATATGCTTTTATTTCTACCTGCTCTGTGTATTGATGTTTTTACAAAGAGATGAGGATATTAGGCAAAAAATCCAGATAACAAAGAAAACGTTTAATCACTTATAACTAATTTGAATCAGAACATATCACACAGTTATATGTGATAGTCTGTATTTTACTCACAGGTGGAAAACACTTGCATGACCGTGTCATTTCACCAAGAGGTGCCTGTACCAAGCCAGGAAAAGAAGCTATCATGTATACAGTACAGTCAGAGACATACCATGATAAATCACTGTGATAGACCGATATATCTTTTGTTCTGTTAAACATATCTTCAAAATTTCTTCTGTATTTAGAGTGTTACTTGCTGTCACCCAAAATGCACAAGAAAGTAAGTAAATAGATTAAACAGACCAAAAGATATATCAGTATCACCAAGATGAGTGATACGTCTATCACAGTGATTTATCACGCTATGTCTCTGACTGTACTGTATGTGTGGCTCTGAATCAGGATAATATGTCCAAGTGGGACAACATGTCTATTCGCAGACTGTTGTTTCAGTGAGCTAGCTCTATAAAAAGTCATCTCCGCGTGTTGGTCTAGTACAAAGTGGACCTCATCATCATCTCATTGAAAATTAACTTGTTCTCACTATGAAATAGCTGAACAATTGTTGAGTTGGCATTAAACAACAATCACTCACTTTAAATAACCTTTATTAGGTAGATATTTCTTAACTTTAACATACCTTAATCATTCTATCGTCTCCTCCTGTCACTAAGTATCTACCATCAGGTGAAAGGTCAATAGCATTTACAGAACCACTGATTGATCCATCTAATTCTCGTATCCTCTCTCCCTCACCGTGAGTTTCCCAAAAACCTATTTTCCTATCTGTACCACTGGTTACTAACTGTACTTCTTTTGCATCATATGTTAAACATTTGAATAATGTGTTGGCAAAAACAATTCCCTTTCTTCTCTTTGATCTGAAATTTGGAGGAGAAAAAAATGTATAATTAGTATTAGAGTAAATCCATACATCATTTATATAAGGAGAGTTTGAAGATATCAAGGGGTAATCAGAATTTGTAATCGAAGAAGGAGAGACAACACAATGACCAAAAGGACAAACAACGATCTACAAAACATACAAATAAAACTAAATATCGAGTAACATGAACCCCACAAAAAACCGGGGGTGGACACGGGTGATTCGGAAGGGTAGGCAGTTCCTGTAAAGTATCACTTTCATGACTTTGTGAATTCTAATGCAAAGACATCATTGATTTACCCTTTAAAGACTGGTACCAAATAAGTGTGTCTTTTTTGTTTACCTCATTCTGTAAAGGTCAGTGTTCTTGCTGATTCTCCATTAGGCAAATAATATCGCAGTTACAAATAAATGATTAGCCAGATGAAATGTTTCCTGGTAGTTCAGTTGACTTGAACATCACTGAGACTGAGCCAGTAAATAAATCAACTTCAGAATGACTCTTTAGTACAACTGGGCACTTAGAAACATGCATTTAACCAAATAATACAAATAAACTTACACTAAATCCCAAATAATACAAGTAAACTTACTCTAAATCCCAAATAATACAAGTAAACTTACTCTAAATCCCAAATAATACAAGTTCCATCATTACTAGCTGTTGCACATTCTGTGTCTCCTTTTACAATCTTAACATCAGCCACTGTTCCTTTATGTTCCATCATTGTCTCGGTCAGTTTCAGAATATATACATCATTGCCTTTCATGTCCATACTTCTGTTAATGTCCCAAATGCGTACTTGACCTTCACCTCCTCCACTGATGATACGGTTTCCGTCAGACGTACAAGCAATGGCAGTAACTCCTTTACTATGTGCTTCTCCCCGAACAAATTTCTCCTTTAAACTTTTTCCACCTTTGTCAAACCCATATCCTCTAATTTTACCATCATCCCAAGCTAAAAATACATTATTTAACAGTGAAAGCTAGTCCTAAAGAAACGTCATAACCAGTCCTAGCGCTAACACACTTGCCCAAAGCCTGGGACAAATAAAATTGGATTTGGAAAAGTGAAAATTATGAAAGAATTTGTTTGAATAAATAGAAAAAAAATTCTAAAGTAGGTGAAAAAAATTGAGGCAAAGACTGTATAACAGTGATATATACACTCTGACATCATTAAAGTTTTGTGTTGTGTGAATCTTGATATGAAATACAGAATATAGACAGCCGAAGCTTTACCCCCTCCAGCTTTGTATGAAACATTTGATCTACGTGTGTATATTGTTCTAGATATTGATAAGATTATCAACTTGTTTATAAAGCGATCATTATTCACATATACCGGTAGTTGAATTGTTTGTTTAACTAAACATTTACTGCTGATGCACAGTTGAACCAATACAAGGAAAAAATGAGTAATAAATAGACTACAGTACGAAATGACATTTTCCATACTGTATCATGTGGTAACTGGTATTGGCCTTTTTTTTTAAATCAATATCAGCACATAAAGGCCACATGATAATATTGGAGTCTCAGGTGGACATGATAGAGGGCCAATATAAGAAAAGTGGCATGTTATAATCTATACTTCAGTCATCCAATCTTATAAGACCAACCCTTCTGCAATTATAAAGTGGCGTCCTCTCTTGAAGGGAACAGTCATTTAGTAGTAATTTACCATATATGTGCATCTGAAATCTTGTCTCACGAGAGGCATGGCTTTTGGCGAGAGGGGACCGACTACTGTAAAAATAAAGGAATTAAAACCTACCACTAATGATTGTTTTCCCATCTCTGGTTATACAGACAGCATTACATGTCATATTAGCAACAACATGTCGTAGAATTTCTTTTTTAGTTGACATGTTCCATACTCTTATTTCTTCTTCTTGGCATGTCACAATTAAATTTGAGAAACCACTGAAAATGAGAAAAGATTTAAGATAATGAATTTGTTTTGTCATAAATTGGATAAATAAAATTAGCTACGGTATGATATGTAAATGATGATGATTGTGTGCAATCAATGTGTATCACGGCGAGGTGTACTCGATACAACAGTACATGATAAAGTTTGTCAGTGACGTACAGCAGGACTGGTTTTCACTGAATACTCCGGTTTACACCACTAATAAAACTGAAATATTGTTGAAAGTGGCATTAAACACCATAACCCTAACCCCCTCAAACTGGTTTTTCGAAATACAGATGAAAAGCTCAATTGAAAATTATGTAAGAATCTATTGAGGAATAAAAGGTCTCCTGTAGTAACAAGTTAAGGTTGAAACCTATATCTGTCCACCATACATAAGTCAATAGCAATATAATGATGTTAAATAAAATAACTATAGATTTGATGTTGATTAATATATCTACTGTTTACTTACTATGGGAACACAACATCTCTGACAGATTTTGAATGACAGGTTTTAACCAGTTCTACACCTTTGTCGTCTGTCTGTGATTTTTTTTCTATTTTTAGACCAGTTTTCTTATTGACTTGTTTCTGGTCACAACCGCCACTGACAAACTCAGCATAATTAAATCTATAAACTTGGGAGCTGGCAGCACCAATATAGAACTGAAATAAACATGAAATAAACAATCATACTGTAAGTTTAAGTTGTAGATTTTAAACAAAATTGAAATTAAAATGTATATTTTCTTAGACTTAAGATAATGATAGTGCATGTTTAAATATGCTATGTTTTTTTGTTTTTAAATATTTTTTAGAAGTCCCATCGGAAAACATTTGCTAAACATTCAATTTGACTAGAAAATACTACAAATTTTAACCATCGATTGACCATGAAAACTAGATAAAGTTCAAAGATCAAGAGTATGGAGTTATAGATATCAAGATTATTAAGTACTCTCCCATCCCCC
This sequence comes from Bathymodiolus septemdierum, assembly GCA_963383655.1. NCBI lineage: Eukaryota > Metazoa > Mollusca > Bivalvia > Mytilida > Modiolidae > Bathymodiolus > Bathymodiolus septemdierum. The sequence continues at coordinate 11,469,041 of OY726522.1, forward strand.
TGCCCCCAAGAAAAAAAATGTAAAAATAAAGAAAGTTCTTTTACCTGATGGCCATCTCCTCTCAGAGTTATTGATGTGATTGCAGCAGTCGACAGATTGGTTAGATTTTTGTCTTTCCATGATCTGAAATACACAAAGTGTTCCAAATATTAGTTCTTAATGCATTTTGACACTAAAACACAAATTTAACATTATTTGGTATGTTTTAATATACAAGGGACATAACTCTTGTCAAACGTGAGACTTCAATTTGTATACAGATAAATGCAGTTTTAATTCACTTATGCTTATTGACATGAAAGTACTGATACAAAATGTGAAAACTTAAGACAGACAAGTCATCACTATGTGTTACACACATCTATAGTCTCACAAACAAGTGATTAACAGTATTACATCACCTTTATTAATAAAGAAATAAGCATGCTTAAAAGATCATAAAATGACATTAATATATATGTACCTCTTCTTTTCAAACATAACTTCCTTTTTGTCTGGTTTCTTGAAAAATTTGACAAGAGCTACCTCTCCATCACCAGCACCCACCAAGAAGTCACCAGATTTGAGAAGAGCTAATGATGTAACACCAAGACTAAATAATTCTTTCTTTGGACCCTGGACTTGGAAGAATCTGGTTCTCATGTTGATACCAATGATGTCACCAGTTGTAGTACCACAGAAAAAGAAAGGTTCTGCCATGTGATCTGCCATCTGATTTTATACAATGTTTATTAATTATTCACTATATTGGTGCTCAAATCAATAAGTATTAATTTTTATATTACATTAAATAAAAACAACAGAGAAATATGCATATATATTATATTGTGTTCTACATATTCTACTTGAGTGACTGCCACGATATAACTGAAATATTGTTGAAAGTTGCATTAAACACTATAACCCTAACCTTCTACTTGAGTAAATTAATTAAAGCTATAATTGTATGGGTAAACTAATCGTCTGGAGGCATATCTTATTTTTGTGTCTGTCACTAGCCAGGACCACGATTTCCAAAGTCATATGTCACTGTCTGCCCGTTTTTTTTTTGTGTTCAGTGAGTTAAGGTGAGAGGTGATTGTTCGTTTTGTTGATATTGGTGGAATTGTCTACCAACACTGTTTAAACTTTCTTTTGTTTGGTTGAAATTGGTGGAAATGTTGACTATCACTGTTTAAAACTTTCTTTTGTTTGGTTGATATTGGTGGAATTATTGACTATCACCGTTTAAAACTTTCTTTTGTTTGGTTGATATTGGTGGAATTATTGACTATCACCGTTTAAAACTTTCTTTTGTTTGGTTGATATTGGTGGAATTATTGACTATCACCGTTTAAAACTTTCTTTTGTTTGGTTGATATTGGTGGAATTGTTGACTATCACTGTTTAAAACTTTCTTTTGTTTGGTTGATATTGGTGGAATTGTTGACTATCACTGTTTAAAACTTTCTTTTGTTTGGTTGATATTGGTGGAATTGTTGACTATCACTGTTTAAAACTTTCTTTTGTTTGGTTGATATTGGTGGAATTATTGACTATCACCGTTTAAAACTTTCTTTTGTTTGGTTGATATTGGTGGAATTATTGATTATCACCGTTTAAAACTTTCTTTTGTTTGGTTGATATTGGTGGAATTATTGACTATCACCGTTTAAAACTTTCTTTTGTTTGGTTGATATTGGTGGAATTGTTGACTATCACCGTTTAAAACTTTCTTTTGTTTGGTTGATATTGGTGGAATTGTTGACTATCACTGTTTAAAACTTTCTTTTGTTTGGTTGATATTGGTGGAATTGTTGACTATCACTGTTTAAAACTTTCTTTTGCTTGGTTGATATTGGTGGAATTATTGACTATCACTGTTTAAAACTTTCTTTTGTTTGGTTGATATTGGTGGAATTATTGATTATCACTGTTTAAAACTTTCTTTTGTTTGGTTGATATTGGTGGAATTATTGACTATCACTGTTTAAAACTTTCTTTTGTTTGGTTGATATTGGTGGAATTGTTGACTATCACTGTTTAAAACTTTCTTTTGTTTGGTTGATATTGGTGGAATTGTTGACTATCACTGTTTAAAACTTTCTTTTGTTTGGTTGATATTGGTGGAATTGTTGACTATCACTGTTTAAAACTATCTTTTGTTTGGTTGATATTGGTGGAATTATTGACTATCACTGTTTAAAACTTTCTTTTCAGTATCTGTTATTATTACAGGTACAATATATGCCATCAATTAAAATTCTGTCAATAAGTTTGCAATATGAATAATTGCTTTGAAATTGATATAAAAAAATATATATAAATGTTTCAAATACTTCACCCTACAAACTCCTAGTTTAAAATCATATCTTATATATTTCAGTGTCTTAGTACTTAAAATTAAATATGTACAAATATGCATAAATATTATTTATACAAAATCATTCTTTCAGTCTTGATTACAATTCTACATATACACACCTGGATACATTTTACTATTCTTTTTATTTGACCCATGGTGACATCTGTGGGTTTAATTTTTCTGTTTTCCCTTTCGAGTTCCCACACTCTCAAAGTACCACTGAAAAATAGTAAATAATTTTTAAACATTTCATGTCAAATGAAATAACGATTACAGTAGTTCCCCACTTATAAGTTCATCCCTTCTGCATTGTAAAAGTGTGTGTTTTTTTTTACTATCCCAGTGCATCTGGCCTGATAAGTGATGTGGCCTTTGGTGGAGGGGACTACTTTATTATACAGTAAATTACAGAGACTGTCTACCAACTGCTGTCACATTCATCAATATATTTGAATTCTCTTGTCAATAACATAATCTGGTGTGAGTGGCGTTAAACACCATAACCCCCCTCAAAAACAGAATTTTTCTTTACTGTTTTCTTATTTATTCATGATATAATATAATAGATCATTTAGAAAAAAAAAACAGAAACATTTTGACTTTACTTATGACTATGCTTATTTTTGTACAGTTACGACAGAGATAGTACAATTAACAATGATTATTATATAGATAGCTGTGAATTACAGAATTTTCCGAGTTAAATAGTGAAATTATCGTTTTTAATTTCTAGATCACTCTCGCTATATTTCATGCCATTTTGTTGTCGATGTCATATGAAGACTTCCAGTTTGAAACGTAAAGATTAGACGTTATTTGGCTTCGTGTATGCTTCAATTTTGATCAAATTTAACCTAAAATAATATTTCAAGGTAAACATTTTAATTATTTTATTGTCGTGGGTGCGTGCATGCGTGAGGTACTGTGTTATTTGGTCATTCGTGACATATTTTTGATAATGAAACTCGTCTTATAGTATAACGATACTTACTCTCCTCCTGTTACAAAGATATCATCGTTGATATTGGAGTATGCTACACAGTATGTTACTCCAGCACTCTCTACTTGAGCTTGGTTTCCACAAATGGCATCAATACACTGTTTGTTAGCTAGATCCCACACCACAACACTAAAATATCAAGTTGTTAAGTAAATAAGACAGAGATCTTTAGAATATCAGTAAATAAAGAAAAACTCTTTTTGTCAATTTCAATCAAACTACCGGTAAATATCATCAAAATCGATTAAAATATCATTTGCTTCAATGTAATTCTTAAATTGAATAAAAGGTAGTTTTCTTTCATGTTTTTTTTCTGCATAAAACTTTTAGTTTGTATTGTTTCATGTACGTTTACCTTGCCCTATGGTCCTGAAAATTTCACGTACAATTTTTGCACTGTCTTCTACTCGGGAAAACTGCCAATCAAAACACTTATACATATATATATAATTCGAAAAATACAGTGTATTGATTGGAGGATTCTGTTGTATGAATGCAAAAATTGTACTCCAATGTTTTATGACTGTTAGACTCTTTCATTTTCTGAGCAACACTTGTGTTTCTGTTTGAAAAATCTAATGGTAAACTAGGCTTACCTTCCATCATCCTGACCACCTAGTGTAACAAGATACTTCTCATTTGGTGAGAAGGCTAAATCTTGTACTTTTACTTTGTGTAAACTTAGGTTGGCTATTTTCTCCCTTTTATGGAAATCCCACACAATAACATCAGCCTAAAAAAAATACAGTAACATCTTATATAGTTTAATTTAGACAGTTGAAAAATAATGTTCTCAAATTTTAATTTTAATTATTAAAAGAACGTCAAATTTGCTATTTCTTCTAATACCATGACTAATGGTGGTGGTCAACAATATGATCAAGAAATTGAAAATTGCAAAAATACCTGGTTATTAAAATAATGTCTTTCAATTTTACAAATGGTTTACTATATTTTCTTTTGTTTTCATATTATAGTAACATACATTAAAGACAAATTTATCTAAATTATAACTATTAATTCATTTATTACCTTAAATCCCATGTGATTGACCTGTCCTGAAGCTAGGTAATTTCCTGAAGGTGATACAGCAATGCAGGAAACATTATTGGTATGACCTGACAGTTGTGTTAGTGCTTTTGTTGTCACATGTTCTATTACCACAGTGTTACCAAGTGGGTATATCAAATATTCTCTACCAGGATGAACCTTTAAGCCTCCATTTACAGCTCCTGAATAAAAATTTAAAAAAATTAATCATATTTTGTGTTTCAACCTTTCTTTTCCTTCATACATAGTGACTGATGTACATGTGCATCTGTGTATCCATACAAAATCTGAAATTGTGAAAATCCTGTTTATAGGTTCCAAATTTCTAAACCTATTTCTGTGCACTGTTGGTCACATCAGTATTCTCAATATAACATTGAGTCATGCATCATTTATTGGGTATATTGTGTACTTCATAATACTGAGTCTCCACTCATCACATGTGAGTCAAATTATCTGAAAATTGTCTTTTAGGGTTTGTTCTTTAACCAATCTCAATATCTGTATTTACATTTAGTAGTTTCCAAAACAACACTCACATTTTCCTGTTACTGTTAGCCGTAATGCATATAGATTATGAAAGATTAGTCCGAGATTTCTCTGCCGTACAACAGCTTTTTGTTCAACTTGCTGGAGCAGTGGGACGTCAGAGCGCTCTCCATAAGAAAAACAGCGGATTTGCCACTCCAACTCTGGGTCGACACATTTCCACGTTTCGTGGCTATCAGATTTTATTTTCTATCCGAAACCCTTATAATTCTATATAAATCGCTTCACTAATCATTTTTCTATTCATTCATAACCATCTAACCCTCAGAAAGTGGTGTTTACACTCGAGTACAGCACGATTTTCACATAGACCCTATCATGAATTTTATATGCTGTTGGAAATTACTATGCCATTGATTGTTTACATCTAACATCGTCATGGAGGCACGTGCAAGTTCAGGTTTTATTGGGATGTAAAACATCTCTTTTATAATCATGTGACCACTTCATAACCAATCATATTGTAACATTTCAATGAAAAACGGAAGTAATGTAATTTCAAATATGATTAATTATTAATTTATAAAATTGGAATTTTTTTTATTTTCCTTATGTTTAATCATAAAACCACTGTAGTTAATGATTTTATAGTAGATTTATGATTTCTAATATGGCCATTTTCTAATCAAGTTCAATGAGGGTACCAATGTTTACATTGACTGAGGGGAACATGACCGGAAAAAATATGTTGTTATCATTGTAATTTGCATTTAAGATATATTGATCTGTTGTTTAATTGTAAAATTATTGAATTGGTGACCATTTAAGTGATTTGTTTGTGTGTATTTTTTCAATGGTCACCATTTCTTAGTTCAGTACAATGGGTATTTACTTACATTTGCATAAAGATATGTTGTTTTGTTAATTAATGTCATAATGATAAGATTAGTGAAGTTTAGCTTATGGTTGTCGTTTTATTTTAATACCAATTATAACACAAGCCTACATTTCATGACCGATGCACATGGTTTACAACATATCAGACTGATAATTAATTCTATATAGAATAATAACAAAAACAGCAACAATCATTGAAATGATAATAAATTATAAACAAGTCATTTTTACTTTTAGTCATAGAAACATATAATAAACGAGAGTCGATATTGCCTGAAGTCTTATACCAATGGCAATAAATGTATTTATCGAGGACTACTCTGTACGAACGTACACTGCTCAGGTAGATACATAGATATGTGTTTTATTACTCCCAGGGGGGTACTGTATCATTAATCCCTGAACTTTGCATCACATTTTTTACAATGCCGATTGTGAAATTTTTGGGTTGGAAATGAATTCTTACCATTAAATCCTATAATTGAATCAAGTTCCAATCTTGGAACATCAATTGGTGTGTCTGTCATCTTTCTGGGTGGTAGCCTTCTTCAAAAATACACGTAAAGGCTATTTTACAACAAAGGCCAAAACACAACCTTTCAAAATTTATATGTTGTCATTGGTTACAAGCATGGCGACCAAAATAACAACGCCACCTATATCCGGGATATTCAAATCCGCAGTCAAGTTGTATACTGCCCAGCAGGTGCGCGATATTTAATTTTAGCGAAGACTAATTTAATTAGCCCTTAATTAAATTAAATATCGGACACCTATTTCAAATATTATATTAAATTGATTAAAGTATTAATAAACGTCTTGGTATGAAATAAACTTCATTATGTTGAAGTTTTTACGTATTAATGAATAATTTTTTTCTTGACAATTTTTGGGGGGATTTTTTTCCCTGCAATTGTCGCAGTTTCGTGAGAATGAGTCTAAATACAGGTTTTTCACTGTACATGTTCAATAGCAAATGCTTCGCACAGACATTTGTCGATTTACTATCTATCATATGTATGAATTAGTCAACTTCCCATTTATAGAAACAAATGTATATATGATCCTTATCAAAACATCCAAGAATGGAGTAAATAAATGCTTTATTACTCCCACATCATAGATATTCATTGATGCATTGTAAAAATAAGCAACACAAAAAATAGTTATCATTTTTTTTCTTTTTCAGTTTTTTATTTATATTTCAAGTAACTGTTACTATTTTGAAAACCCATTTTTAATATTTCACAGCCATTCAAAATTCTACTTGCCACAAGAACATCAGATAAGAATATGTCTTTTTTGTGTATAGTTACTAGTTCATGTGAGATCTTGACTAGGCGTGCATCTGTTCTTCGTGTTACTAGACTTCGCCAATTAAGATGTCCTATCATGTTACTAACGCTAGAGGTGTTATGATAGCGGTTAATGACATACCTACACGTACCAGCCCTATAAGTTGTACCTGTTCTAGTTGGGTTGGGTTTTCTTTGGTATATGGGTCCCATACAGAAAGACATATTCAAATGATGGTTGAACTAGGGATTTGTATGCATGTTCTTTGACTGTGGTGGAACTGATGTTAATATCTATACGGAGGAACCCAAGTGTCTTGTTTGCCTTTGTTGTATTTAAATATTGTTTAAGGTCCGACTGTATTGTGACATCCAGATATTTGGTTTTATCGACATGTTTAAGTTGGTGTCCACTAAAAATGTACGTTTGATAATTGGCATTTTTCAAATAGCTTGATAAGCACTTGTCATATTATTTTTAATAATTATGAAAAATATTCATCTGAAAAGATGAAACGGTACGAAATATGTTGAATGTGACCATCACACAAAAGCGGATAGGGTTTTAAAACCGACCGGAGTATCCGTCATATGTCAGATCGCAGGGCGCCGTACGGCCAGTCAGCTAATTTTGTTATCAGAGTTCCATGATGAATACGAGATATATATACCACACAATGCATGATTTGATGTGTGCATCATTGCAGCGGACAGAATATTAGTATATGCAGTAGATCCGGCACATATGAAACATGAAAAGCATTACCAAACACAAACTATGTTTCTTTAAAGATAATTATACTGAAATCAACACACAACTCAGTAATATAGATTGGGAATCAAAATTGGCCCAAGGAGATATCGATGATCTGTGGCAGAGATTTGCAAATGAATTATCAATAACTTATGAAGAAAACATACCAGAGAGCAGATCTATGTCCAGAAAATATGATACACCTTGGATAAATGAAGAAAGTAAGACTGTACTTATTAAAAAAAGAAAACTATGGAAAAAATATAAATACAACAGAAATCCACAAAACAAAATGAAGTATGAAGAAGCAAGGAATGACGCAAATCGTTTAGTGAGAAAAGCAAAGTATGAAATATGAACGCTCAATTGCCATCAATATGAAGGAAGATAGTACAATTTTCTGGAAATTCATACAATCAAAGACTAAAACAAAAGAGAATATTCCATGCATAATAGATGCACAAGGAGAAATAAACACATCTGGAGAAGCTAAAAGTTACTAAATCGTCAGGGCCAGACCAAATGCACCCAAATTTTTTACATGAGACTGCTAAAGATATATCCATACCACTGTAAAAAAAATAATTATTATATCCATGGAAAAGATGAAATTGCCAGAAAGTTGGAAGGAAGCAAATGTAACACCTCTTCACAAAAAAGGGACCAAACAACTTAGTGGAAAATTATCGACCAATTAGTTTAACATCAACTGTATGCAAGACAATGGACATTTTTTATTAGAGATTGCATATTGGACCACATGGAGAGACATAATCTATTTACTACTCATCAACATGGTTTTAGAAAAGGTAGATCTTGTGTAACGCAATTAATAGAAGTACCAGATGATTGGACAGAGCAACTAGACAATCGAAATGCAATAGATACTATATATTTAGACTTCCAAAAGCCTTCGACACGGTACCTCACAGACGTCTCATCAATAAACTACAAAGTTATGGCATATGTGGAAATGCTTTAGGGTGGATCAAAGACTTTCTGGCAAACAGAAAACAAAAAGTTGTTATAAATGGTACAGGCTCGGACTGGACAACAGTGACAAGTGGGATTCCTCAAGGAAGCGTTCTAGTTCTAGGTCCCATTCTTTTTACAATATACATCAATGATTTACCTGATGTAGTTCAGAATATAGCAAAAATATTCGCGGATGACACTAAAGTGTATGCAGTAGTAAACAAGGAAGAAGAACAGCATAGTTTACTACAGAATGATATAAACAACCTAGTGCATTGGTCAGATAAGTGGCTCCTAAAATTCAACAAGTCAAAATATAAGCACGCTACCAACACGAAGTATAAAATGGGAGAAAATGAAATTAATCAAGTAACGGGAGAAAAAGATCTAGGAATATTAATTGACGATAAGCTGAAATTTCAACAACATATCAACCAACAGACAAAAAAAGCAAACCAAAGACTTGGAATGATTAAAAGAAGTTTCAGTTACATGGATAAAAAAATGTTTTTAACATTATTCAAAAGCATAGTAAGGTCACATTTCGAATATGGCAGCAATGTATGGTCTGTGATATATAAAAAAGAAGCTATACAAATAGAAAATGTACAGAGAAGAGCGACCAAATTAGTACAAAATATACAACATCTAAGCTACACAGAACGCCTGAAATATATTGGATTGCCATCACTTCAACACAGAAGACTGAGAGCCGACATGGTTGAAACTTTCAAAATCCTTAATAACATCGATAAAGTACAACATGAGCACATTTTTCCTATAAGTCGAACTGCAACAGTAGGGGTCACAACCAGAAGATATATAAAAAGAACTGCAGAACAAACATCAGAAAATACAGCTTCTCACAAAGAATAGTGGATATGTGGAATAGCTTACCAAAAGAAGTAATAGAAACAAAAACAGTCAACACTTTCAAAAGCCAATTAAACAACCACTGGAAAAATCTGGAGATAAAATTCTCACCAGATGTCTACCGACCGGAGGAACAAACAAACTTATCAAGAAGGGTCCAAGGGGCTAATTAGCCCATGTAACAGACCTCTGAACCAGATAAACCAGACAAATAAACCTATGCCACACGATGGTTTGGATATGGCCATCATCTTTACATGATAAATATTAGTACCTGCATGCATGAGATTCCACACAATTATTTGGGTGTGACAATCACAATAACATATGAAACTAGTACATGCATGCACCAGATGACACGCGACGATTTAATATTGTGAACATCACCATCTTGAATATTAGAATCTTGAACGAGAAGCCTTATAATAATTTGATGTGAACATCACCATCTTGTACTGAACATTAGTGCTATGCATAAAATGTCCCATATAATTCGCATGTGTCTCCTGCCAGGGATAATGCATTTTTGTGCATGTAATGATGTATAATGGACTTGATACCTACAATGATTCAGATGTTAACCGTCAACGTTACTTGATAAATATTAGAACAATGCACGAGATGCCTTATAATGACGGTGGGGGGTATCGTGGTGGTGATCGTATGGTAATTGGATTTACAACTACCTATGCAATTAGTGCATATTAACAGTCAAGTTATGAGTTCGAATCCCGCTCATGGCGAGGTACTCGATACAACATTATGTGATAGTATATCAGTGATTTAAAGCTGACCTCCACGATAAAACTGAAATATTGTTGAAAGTGGCTTAAACACAACCCCAACGTTACCCTTATAATGATTTGATGTGAACATCATCATATTATGCTGAATATTAGTACCATGCATCAGATACAGCCACAATGATCTGGATGTGGCCACTCATGGATGCATAATATTTGAATCATTCATCAGGTGATGCTCAATATTATTTGGATGTGACCATCACCCTTACGTGATGAATAAATGGAGCATGCAAGTGTTGTCTCACAATGATTTGGATTTGGCCACTGACCCTCATGGATGCTTATATAATATTTGCATCATGCAGTCACGTGATGCCCAATATTAAGTCTTTAATTTCTGACATTTATTTATTTTTCAATGTGTGTTATGCAAAATTAGTTTAAGAAATATTTTCACTATCCTAGTCGTAGCAGCAGCAAAATGTTAAATCTTGTAAAGGACCATTCAATGATTATGCATGTACAGTTGGATTGAATTGAATTTCTAGTTGCTGAGAAAAATATTTTTCTATATGTTCTTAAGTTAAAATTATGTTTTAGATTGCATGCGGACTTCATAGTTTTCCAATTGACAAATAAAACCACCATTTTATCAACAGATATTTAAAGATAAGTCCAGCCAATTTTGCTTTCAAGGGGTTCATGATCAGTGGGCTTCAGAAAAGAATAATTTTAAAGTATTTTTCCCATAGGGTCCAATATAACATCTTTGTCCTGCACTGGTAGCCATCTTGAATTTCCAATTGACAAAAAAAAACCTTTGGTTTCTATGAAGATTATTGTAATTTCAGCCAATTAGAAACAATAATTGGTTGGGAATGGAAAGAAAATCATTTAAAATGTTGAAGACCATCCAAGAAACATTTCTGACAAATTTGGTTTTAATTTGAGTGGTTTGTAGAATTGAAAAGATGCAGATGTTGGATTTTTATAGGTCTACTTCACTGAAACAAAAGTCAGTGGGTAAACATGTCGCTTCACTCTGACACATTATTCTGATTCCTGGCCAAACAGGTTTTCATCTTTCTCCTTAGCGGAGAAGCAACCAATTTTATTGTCTTTCATATGACATAACCAGAAACTGCCACACTCAGTACAAGCACACTAACTATTACACCACTGATGCAGTTCATAGTGATATGAATAGTCTTCCAATTTCACCTTCAATTTATTACCACATACCTCTAGATACTAGTACAGAATTGATGCAGATACATGTACTAGAGAAGGCAGAAATATATTAAGGACTATGTACAAATAATTGCTGCCATGACAGGTTTAAAATGTCATTTAAATAAGAGATGAATATTCTGTTTATTCTCACTGTTGTGCTCAATGCATAACTGTAATATTGGTTTTAGCTTTGATACAGTGAATGAAATTTTGTTTGAAGACAATGCAAAGAAAATTCCTGTAATATTTGGCTTAATTGCAGAGTTGTTTTAATAACCCCATTTATCAGTAGTTTTCAGCAAGTGCTGCAAAACGTATCTGCCATGGCAGCCATTTTGCATATCTAGTAAAATAATCTGATAAAAGATTTGTAAATGGGGATGAGGTGCAATGTTGATATAGGATTTGTGCTGGACCAACACTCGTATAGTATAGTTGAATTTTTATATTGCCATCTCACTGAAACAGTCCACGGTTAGACTTGTCCACCCACTCGGACACATAACACAGGATCTGAACCAACCAAGTCTTTGCTCTTACTCCTTAATGCTGCATGCTTAGTTGAGAAGCTGCAAACACCAATTTTATAGATGTTGTTTTAATTCAACTGGGGCCATGATCTGTCACACTCGAAGCTTACCATTACACGACCAATGAGAATAGGGAGTCAGACTGAATATATACAACTTAGGAAAAAGATTATTATTCATTGAAGAAAAGCGTGTTTATATATACTGGTAGTTATTTTTTAATTTTAAATTCACAAAACATTTTGTCTTTAATATCCATGTCCATACTTTCATTAAAGTTAACGTCATTAAACTGTAGAAGAAGTTCTTCAGATCTAACATCTAGAAGTGAATTGATTTCTAGTTCCTGTTTTACGTGGTCAAAATTAGATTTGTCAACAAAATTTGAAGAAATGGCTAGCGATGGTTCAAGGTTTTCAACACGGTGAGGACATCCTGCTGGTACAAACAACATTTCACCTGTAATATACAAAAAGAAAGAAGATTTTTTGGGGGTTCTATGTGAGGAGTACATTCTGTAATATGAAAGAATTTTTGAATTCTCCCTTTCATGCCCCTTACAACCGCATTCAATTTTTTGTGAAGTAGATATTTCAAAACAAATTTTATTCAAACAGGAAGTTGAGAAAATACAGGTAGGATGTACTACCGGTACGTAACGAAACTCTGTTGTACATTTAGTAAGAAAATATATGGATGTAAATGAACATGAGAGACTATTCAACATTACACTTAGACATAAATTCATGTAAAGGAACAGTGCCTTATTTTATTTTTTTCAACTATTTATAGAAAAATAAAATGTAACTATATAATAAAATAACTTTAAAATTTAGTTGTCCAAATCGGCCTTTCCTTGCTTATGGCCAAAAAATGTTCTGGTCCAACAGGTAGCAATACTGTAGCCCCCTCTTATAAAGCCACTCCCACCATGGGTCACTCCTCTTATCAGGCCAGATTTCAGATACACTACACAGAAGATTACTACTTAAATGTCCCCCAAGAGAGGCCAACTCTCTTATATTATATAAGGTCATTTTTTCATTGCAGAAGTGGTGTTCTTATAAGAGGGGGACTAATAGCCGATTTGCCAGTTTCCGACTTGATTCTAAAATTATAGGTTTTTTCCACATGTTTGTAGTACCGGTAGTTGCTTCCCTTTGAGGCGGACAAAAGTGTCAATTTCATGCAATATTCAACCAAAATGACATATATTTTGCTCATACTGTATAAAATTTAAATGTTGTAACAACTTGTGAATTTTTTATTTGCTATAAAGTTAACTTCTATAATTTTACAATGTCAATTATCTATAAATTTTAAGAAAATTATACTCAAATTCTTAATCCTTTCTGTTGCTCTTGCATTGAACGGGAACCAGTTTGTCCTCTGTAAGGGAAATAACTCTAATAACCAGAGGCTCTCAAGAGCCTGTATCGTTCACCTGGTAATAAAAAAAACCAATTGGTCCTATGTAAAAACTATGTCCTGCAGTGGTAGTCATCTTGGAATTACGATCAACATAAAAAACACAAAGTTTGTAAAGGACCTTCCAATGATTGATGCACAGTTTAGGTTCAATCAGTGCAATAGCTTCAGAGAAGAATATATTTCTGTATTTTCCCCATATGGTTCTGTGTTAATACTATGACCTGTGGTGGCAGCCATCTTGGATTTCCGATCGGCATAAAAAACAGAGGACCTTCCAATGATCATTCCTGGGCAGTTTGGTTTCAACTGTCCAAGTGGTTTCAGAGAAGAAGCATTTTGAAACATTTTTCCCATAGGGTCCAATGTTAAACTAAGTCCTGCCATAGCCGCCATTTTGAATTTCATATCAGAACAAAAAACGTACAGTTTGTAGAGGACCATCCAATGAACATTCATGTACAGTTTGGCTTTAATCATATTTGTAGTTTCTGAGAAGAAGGCATTTGAACATTTTCCCATAGGGTTCAATGTTAATCTATGTCCTGCGGTGGTGGCCATCTTAGATTTCCGATCGGCATAAAAAACACACACCTTGTAGAGTACCTTCCAATGATCATTCCTGGGCAGTTTGGTTTCAATTATCCAAGTGGTTTCAGAGAAGAAGCGTTTTGAAACATTTTTCCCATAGGGTCCAATGTTAAACTAAGTCCTGCCGTAGCCGCCATTTTGAATTTCATACCGGAACAAAAAACGTACAGTTTGTAGAGGACCATCTAATGAACATTCTTGTACAGTTTGGCTTTAATCATATTTGTAGTTTCTGAGAAGAAGGCATTTGAATATTTTCTCATAGGGTCCAATGTTACTATATGTCCTGCAGTGGCGGCCATCTTGGATTTCCGATCAGCATAAAAAACAGAAACTTTGTAGAGGACCTTCCAATGATCATTCCTGGGCAGTTTGGTTTCAACTGTCCAAGTGGTTTCAGAGAAGAAGCATTTTGAAACACTTTTCCCATAGGGTCCAATGTTAAACTAAGTCCTGCCGTAGCCGCCATTCTGAATTTCATATCGGAACAAAAAACCTTAAGGTTGTAGAGGACCATCCAATGAACATTCATGTACAGTTTGGCTTTAATCATATTTGTAGTTTCTGAGAAGAAGGCATTTGAACATTTTCCCATAGGGTCCATGTTAATCTATGTCCTGCGGTGGCGGCCATCTTAAATTTTCGATCGGCATAAAAAAACAGAAAGTTTGTAGAGGACCTTCCAATGATCATTCCTGGGCAGTTTGGTTTCAATTATCCAAGTGGTTTCAGAGAAGAAGCGTTTTGAAACATTTTTCCCATAGGGTCCAATGTTAAACTAAGTCCTGCCGTAGCCGCCATTTTGAATTTCTTATCGGAACAAAAAACGTATAGTTTGTAGAGGACCATCCAATGAACATTCATGTACAGTTTGGCTTTAATCATATTTGTAGTTTCTGAGAAGAAGGCATTTGAACATTTTCCCATAGGGTTCAATGTTAATCTATGTCCTGCGGTGGTGGCCATCTTGGATTTCCGATCGGCATAAAAAACACACACCTTGTAGAGTACCTTCCAATGATCATTCCTGGGCAGTTTGGTTTCAATTATCCAAGTGGTTTCAGAGAAGAAGCGTTTTGAAACATTTTTCCCATAGGGTCCAATGTTAAACTAAGTCCTGCCGTAGCCGCCATTTTGAATTTCATACCGGAACAAAAAACGTACAGTTTGTAGAGGACCATCTAATGAACATTCTTGTACAGTTTGGCTTTAATCATATTTGTAGTTTCTGAGAAGAAGGCATTTGAATATTTTCTCATAGGGTCCAATGTTACTATATGTCCTGCAGTGGCGGCCATCTTGGATTTCCGATCAGCATAAAAAACAGAAACTTTGTAGAGGACCTTCCAATGATCATTCCTGGGCAGTTTGGTTTCAACTGTCCAAGTGGTTTCAGAGAAGAAGCATTTTGAAACACTTTTCCCATAGGGTCCAATGTTAAACTAAGTCCTGCCGTAGCCGCCATTCTGAATTTCATATCGGAACAAAAAACCTTAAGGTTGTAGAGGACCATCCAATGAACATTCATGTACAGTTTGGCTTTAATCATATTTGTAGTTTCTGAGAAGAAGGCATTTGAACATTTTCCCATAGGGTCCATGTTAATCTATGTCCTGCGGTGGCGGCCATCTTAAATTTTCGATCGGCATAAAAAAACAGAAAGTTTGTAGAGGACCTTCCAATGATCATTCCTGGGCAGTTTGGTTTCAACTATCCAAGTGGTTTCAGAGAAGAAGCATTTTGAAACATTTTTCCCATAGGGTCCAATGTTAAACTAAGTCCTGCCGTAGCCGCCATTCTGAATTTCATATCGGAACAAAAAACCTTAAGGTTGTAGAGGACCATCCAATGAACATTCATGTACAGTTTGGCTTTAATCATATTTGTAGTTTCTGAGAAGAAGGCATTTGAACATTTTCCCATAGGGTCCATGTTAATCTATGTCCTGCGGTGGCGGCCATCTTAAATTTTCGATCGGCATAAAAAAACAGAAAGTTTGTAGAGGACCTTCCAATGATCATTCCTGGGCAGTTTGGTTTCAATTATCCAAGTGGTTTCAGAGAAGAAGCATTTTGAAACATTTTTCCCATAGGGTCCAATGTTAAACTAAGTCCTGCCGTAGCCGCCATTTTGAATTTCTTATCGGAACAAAAAACGTATAGTTTGTAGAGGACCATCCAATGAACATTCATGTACAGTTTGGCTTTAATCATATTTGTAGTTTCTGAGAAGAAGGCATTTGAACATTTTCCCATAGGGTTCAATGTTAATCTATGTCCTGCGGTGGTGGCCATCTTGGATTTCCGATCGGCATAAAAAACACACACCTTGTAGAGTACCTTCCAATGATCATTCCTGGGCAGTTTGGTTTCAATTATCCAAGTGGTTTCAGAGAAGAAGCGTTTTGAAACATTTTTCCCATAGGGTCCAATGTTAAACTAAGTCCTGCCGTAGCCGCCATTTTGAATTTCATACCGGAACAAAAAACGTACAGTTTGTAGAGGACCATCTAATGAACATTCTTGTACAGTTTGGCTTTAATCATATTTGTAGTTTCTGAGAAGAAGGCATTTGAATATTTTCTCATAGGGTCCAATGTTACTATATGTCCTGCAGTGGCGGCCATCTTGGATTTCCGATCAGCATAAAAAACAGAAACTTTGTAGAGGACCTTCCAATGATCATTCCTGGGCAGTTTGGTTTCAACTGTCCAAGTGGTTTCAGAGAAGAAGCATTTTGAAACACTTTTCCCATAGGGTCCAATGTTAAACTAAGTCCTGCCGTAGCCGCCATTCTGAATTTCATATCGGAACAAAAAACCTTAAGGTTGTAGAGGACCATCCAATGAACATTCATGTACAGTTTGGCTTTAATCATATTTGTAGTTTCTGAGAAGAAGGCATTTGAACATTTTCCCATAGGGTCCATGTTAATCTATGTCCTGCGGTGGCGGCCATCTTAAATTTTCGATCGGCATAAAAAAACAGAAAGTTTGTAGAGGACCTTCCAATGATCATTCCTGGGCAGTTTGGTTTCAATTATCCAAGTGGTTTCAGAGAAGAAGCATTTTGAAACATTTTTCCCATAGGGTCCAATGTTAAACTAAGTCCTGCCGTAGCCGCCATTTTGAATTTCTTATCGGAACAAAAAACGTATAGTTTGTAGAGGACCATCCAATGAACATTCATGTACAGTTTGGCTTTAATCATATTTGTAGTTTCTGAGAAGAAGGCATTTGAACATTTTCCCATAGGGTTCAATGTTAATCTATGTCCTGCGGTGGTGGCCATCTTGGATTTCCGATCGGCATAAAAAACACACACCTTGTAGAGTACCTTCCAATGATCATTCCTGGGCAGTTTGGTTTCAATTATCCAAGTGGTTTCAGAGAAGAAGCGTTTTGAAACATTTTTCCCATAGGGTCCAATGTTAAACTAAGTCCTGCCGTAGCCGCCATTTTGAATTTCATACCGGAACAAAAAACGTACAGTTTGTAGAGGACCATCTAATGAACATTCTTGTACAGTTTGGCTTTAATCATATTTGTAGTTTCTGAGAAGAAGGCATTTGAATATTTTCTCATAGGGTCCAATGTTACTATATGTCCTGCAGTGGCGGCCATCTTGGATTTCCGATCAGCATAAAAAACAGAAACTTTGTAGAGGACCTTCCAATGATCATTCCTGGGCAGTTTGGTTTCAACTGTCCAAGTGGTTTCAGAGAAGAAGCATTTTGAAACACTTTTCCCATAGGGTCCAATGTTAAACTAAGTCCTGCCGTAGCCGCCATTCTGAATTTCATATCGGAACAAAAAACCTTAAGGTTGTAGAGGACCATCCAATGAACATTCATGTACAGTTTGGCTTTAATCATATTTGTAGTTTCTGAGAAGAAGGCATTTGAACATTTTCCCATAGGGTCCATGTTAATCTATGTCCTGCGGTGGCGGCCATCTTAAATTTTCGATCGGCATAAAAAAACAGAAAGTTTGTAGAGGACCTTCCAATGATCATTCCTGGGCAGTTTGGTTTCAATTATCCAAGTGGTTTCAGAGAAGAAGCGTTTTGAAACATTTTTCCCATAGGGTCCAATGTTAAACTAAGTCCTGCCGTAGCCGCCATTTTGAATTTCTTATCGGAACAAAAAACGTATAGTTTGTAGAGGACCATCCAATGAACATTCATGTACAGTTTGGCTTTAATCATATTTGTAGTTTCTGAGAAGAAGGCATTTGAACATTTTCCCATAGGGTTCAATGTTAATCTATGTCCTGCGGTGGTGGCCATCTTGGATTTCCGATCGGCATAAAAAACACACACCTTGTAGAGTACCTTCCAATGATCATTCCTGGGCAGTTTGGTTTCAATTATCCAAGTGGTT
This sequence comes from Bathymodiolus septemdierum, assembly GCA_963383655.1. Taxonomy (NCBI): domain Eukaryota; kingdom Metazoa; phylum Mollusca; class Bivalvia; order Mytilida; family Modiolidae; genus Bathymodiolus; species Bathymodiolus septemdierum. The sequence continues at coordinate 11,487,626 of OY726522.1, forward strand.
TCAGAGAAGAAGCGTTTTGAAACATTTTTCCCATAGGGTCCAATGTTAAACTAAGTCCTGCCGTAGCCGCCATTTTGAATTTCATACCGGAACAAAAAACGTACAGTTTGTAGAGGACCATCTAATGAACATTCTTGTACAGTTTGGCTTTAATCATATTTGTAGTTTCTGAGAAGAAGGCATTTGAATATTTTCTCATAGGGTCCAATGTTACTATATGTCCTGCAGTGGCGGCCATCTTGGATTTCCGATCAGCATAAAAAACAGAAACTTTGTAGAGGACCTTCCAATGATCATTCCTGGGCAGTTTGGTTTCAACTGTCTAAGTGGTTTCAGAGAAGAAGCATTTTGAAACACTTTTCCCATAGGGTCCAATGTTAAACTAAGTCCTGCCGTAGCCGCCATTCTGAATTTCATATCGGAACAAAAAACCTTAAGGTTGTAGAGGACCATCCAATGAACATTCATGTACAGTTTGGCTTTAATCATATTTGTAGTTTCTGAGAAGAAGGCATTTGAACATTTTCCCATAGGGTCCATGTTAATCTATGTCCTGCGGTGGCGGCCATCTTAAATTTTCGATCGGCATAAAAAAACAGAAAGTTTGTAGAGGACCTTCCAATGATCATTCCTGGGCAGTTTGGTTTCAACTGTCCAAGTGGTTTCAGAGAAGAAGCATTTTGAAACACTTTTCCCATAGGGTCCAATGTTAAACTAAGTCCTGCCGTAGCCGCCATTCTGAATTTCATATCGGAACAAAAAACCTTAAGGTTGTAGAGGACCATCCAATGAACATTCATGTACAGTTTGGCTTTAATCATATTTGTAGTTTCTGAGAAGAAGGCATTTGAACATTTTCCCATAGGGTCCATGTTAATCTATGTCCTGCGGTGGCGGCCATCTTAAATTTTCGATCGGCATAAAAAAACAGAAAGTTTGTAGAGGACCTTCCAATGATCATTCCTGGGCAGTTTGGTTTCAATTATCCAAGTGGTTTCAGAGAAGAAGCATTTTGAAACATTTTTCCCATAGGGTCCAATGTTAAACTAAGTCCTGCCGTAGCCGCCATTTTGAATTTCTTATCGGAACAAAAAACGTATAGTTTGTAGAGGACCATCCAATGAACATTCATGTACAGTTTGGCTTTAATCATATTTGTAGTTTCTGAGAAGAAGGCATTTGAACATTTTCCCATAGGGTTCAATGTTAATCTATGTCCTGCGGTGGTGGCCATCTTGGATTTCCGATCGGCATAAAAAACACACACCTTGTAGAGTACCTTCCAATGATCATTCCTGGGCAGTTTGGTTTCAATTATCCAAGTGGTTTCAGAGAAGAAGCGTTTTGAAACATTTTTCCCATAGGGTCCAATGTTAAACTAAGTCCTGCCGTAGCCGCCATTTTGAATTTCATACCGGAACAAAAAACGTACAGTTTGTAGAGGACCATCTAATGAACATTCTTGTACAGTTTGGCTTTAATCATATTTGTAGTTTCTGAGAAGAAGGCATTTGAATATTTTCTCATAGGGTCCAATGTTACTATATGTCCTGCAGTGGCGGCCATCTTGGATTTCCGATCAGCATAAAAAACAGAAACTTTGTAGAGGACCTTCCAATGATCATTCCTGGGCAGTTTGGTTTCAACTGTCCAAGTGGTTTCAGAGAAGAAGCATTTTGAAACACTTTTCCCATAGGGTCCAATGTTAAACTAAGTCCTGCCGTAGCCGCCATTCTGAATTTCATATCGGAACAAAAAACCTTAAGGTTGTAGAGGACCATCCAATGAACATTCATGTACAGTTTGGCTTTAATCATATTTGTAGTTTCTGAGAAGAAGGCATTTGAACATTTTCCCATAGGGTCCATGTTAATCTATGTCCTGCGGTGGCGGCCATCTTAAATTTTCGATCGGCATAAAAAAACAGAAAGTTTGTAGAGGACCTTCCAATGATCATTCCTGGGCAGTTTGGTTTCAATTATCCAAGTGGTTTCAGAGAAGAAGCATTTTGAAACATTTTTCCCATAGGGTCCAATGTTAAACTAAGTCCTGCCGTAGCCGCCATTTTGAATTTCTTATCGGAACAAAAAACGTATAGTTTGTAGAGGACCATCCAATGAACATTCATGTACAGTTTGGCTTTAATCATATTTGTAGTTTCTGAGAAGAAGGCATTTGAACATTTTCCCATAGGGTTCAATGTTAATCTATGTCCTGCGGTGGTGGCCATCTTGGATTTCCGATCGGCATAAAAAACACACATCTTGTAGAGTACCTTCCAATGATCATTCCTGGGCAGTTTGGTTTCAATTATCCAAGTGGTTTCAGAGAAGAAGCGTTTTGAAACATTTTTCCCATAGGGTCCAATGTTAAACTAAGTCCTGCCGTAGCCGCCATTTTGAATTTCATACCGGAACAAAAAACGTACAGTTTGTAGAGGACCATCTAATGAACATTCTTGTACAGTTTGGCTTTAATCATATTTGTAGTTTCTGAGAAGAAGGCATTTGAATATTTTCTCATAGGGTCCAATGTTACTATATGTCCTGCAGTGGCGGCCATCTTGGATTTCCGATCAGCATAAAAAACAGAAACTTTGTAGAGGACCTTCCAATGATCATTCCTGGGCAGTTTGGTTTCAACTGTCCAAGTGGTTTCAGAGAAGAAGCATTTTGAAACACTTTTCCCATAGGGTCCAATGTTAAACTAAGTCCTGCCGTAGCCGCCATTCTGAATTTCATATCGGAACAAAAAACCTTAAGGTTGTAGAGGACCATCCAATGAACATTCATGTACAGTTTGGCTTTAATCATATTTGTAGTTTCTGAGAAGAAGGCATTTGAACATTTTCCCATAGGGTCCATGTTAATCTATGTCCTGCGGTGGCGGCCATCTTAAATTTTCGATCGGCATAAAAAAACAGAAAGTTTGTAGAGGACCTTCCAATGATCATTCCTGGGCAGTTTGGTTTCAATTATCCAAGTGGTTTCAGAGAAGAAGCGTTTTGAAACATTTTTCCCATAGGGTCCAATGTTAAACTAAGTCCTGCCGTAGCCGCCATTTTGAATTTCTTATCGGAACAAAAAACGCATAGTTTGTAGAGGACCATCCAATGAACATTCATGTACAGTTTGGCTTTAATCATATTTGTAGTTTCTGAGAAGAAGGCATTTGAACATTTTCCCATAGGGTTCAATGTTAATCTATGTCCTGCGGTGGTGGCCATCTTGGATTTCCGATCGGCATAAAAAACACACACCTTGTAGAGTACCTTCCAATGATCATTCCTGGGCAGTTTGGTTTCAATTATCCAAGTGGTTTCAGAGAAGAAGCGTTTTGAAACATTTTTCCCATAGGGTCCAATGTTAAACTAAGTCCTGCCGTAGCCGCCATTTTGAATTTCATACCGGAACAAAAAACGTACAGTTTGTAGAGGACCATCTAATGAACATTCTTGTACAGTTTGGCTTTAATCATATTTGTAGTTTCTGAGAAGAAGGCATTTGAATATTTTCTCATAGGGTCCAATGTTACTATATGTCCTGTGGTGGCGGCCATCTTGGATTTCCGATCAGCATAAAAAACAGAAACTTTGTAGAGGACCTTCCAATGATCATTCCTGGGCAGTTTGGTTTCAACTGTCCAAGTGGTTTCAGAGAAGAAGCATTTTGAAACACTTTTCCCATAGGGTCCAATGTTAAACTAAGTCCTGCTGTAGCCGCCATTCTGAATTTCATATCGGAACAAAAAACCTTAAGGTTGTAGAGGACCATCCAATGAACATTCATGTACAGTTTGGCTTTAATCATATTTGTAGTTTCTGAGAAGAAGGCATTTGAACATTTTCCCATAGGGTCCATGTTAATCTATGTCCTGCGGTGGCGGCCATCTTAAATTTTCGATCGGCATAAAAAAACAGAAAGTTTGTAGAGGACCTTCCAATGATCATTCCTGGGCAGTTTGGTTTCAATTATCCAAGTGGTTTCAGAGAAGAAGCATTTTGAAACATTTTTCCCATAGGGTCCAATGTTAAACTAAGTCCTGCCGTAGCCGCCATTTTGAATTTCTTATCGGAACAAAAAACGTATAGTTTGTAGAGGACCATCCAATGAACATTCATGTACAGTTTGGCTTTAATCATATTTGTAGTTTCTGAGAAGAAGGCATTTGAACATTTTCCCATAGGGTTCAATGTTAATCTATGTCCTGCGGTGGTGGCCATCTTGGATTTCCGATCGGCATAAAAAACACACATCTTGTAGAGTACCTTCCAATGATCATTCCTGGGCAGTTTGGTTTCAATTATCCAAGTGGTTTCAGAGAAGAAGCGTTTTGAAACATTTTTCCCATAGGGTCCAATGTTAAACTAAGTCCTGCCGTAGCCGCCATTTTGAATTTCATACCGGAACAAAAAACGTACAGTTTGTAGAGGACCATCTAATGAACATTCTTGTACAGTTTGGCTTTAATCATATTTGTAGTTTCTGAGAAGAAGGCATTTGAATATTTTCTCATAGGGTCCAATGTTACTATATGTCCTGCAGTGGCGGCCATCTTGGATTTCCGATCAGCATAAAAAACAGAAACTTTGTAGAGGACCTTCCAATGATCATTCCTGGGCAGTTTGGTTTCAACTGTCCAAGTGGTTTCAGAGAAGAAGCATTTTGAAACACTTTTCCCATAGGGTCCAATGTTAAACTAAGTCCTGCCGTAGCCGCCATTCTGAATTTCATATCGGAACAAAAAACCTTAAGGTTGTAGAGGACCATCCAATGAACATTCATGTACAGTTTGGCTTTAATCATATTTGTAGTTTCTGAGAAGAAGGCATTTGAACATTTTCCCATAGGGTCCATGTTAATCTATGTCCTGCGGTGGCGGCCTTCTTAAATTTTAGATCGGCATAAAAAAACAGAAAGTTTGTAGAGGACCTTCCAATGATCATTCCTGGGCAGTTTGGTTTCAATTATCCAAGTGGTTTCAGAGAAGAAGCGTTTTGAAACATTTTTCCCATAGGGTCCAATGTTAAACTAAGTCCTGCCGTAGCCGTCATTTTGAATTTCATACCGGAACAAAAAACGTATAGTTTGTAGAGGACCATCTAATGAACATTCTTGTACAGTTTGGCTTTAATCATATTTGTAGTTTCTGAGAAGAAGGCATTTGAATATTTTCTCATAGGCTCCAATGTCACTATATGTCCTGCGGTGGCGGCCATCTTGGATTTCCGATCGGCATAAAAAACAAAACTTTGTAGAGGACCTTCCAATGATCATTCCTGGGCAGTTTGGTTTCAACTGTCCAAGTGGTTTCAGAGAAGAAGCATTTTGAAACACTTTTCCCATAGGGTCCAATGTTAAACTAAGTCCTGCCGTAGCCACCATTTTGAATTTCATATCGGAACAAAAAACCTTAAGGTTGTAGAGGACCATCCAATGAACATTCATGTACAGTTTGGCTTTAATCATATTTGTAGTTTCTGAGAAGAAGGCATTTGAACATTTTCCCATAGGGTCCATGTTAATCTATGTCCTGCGGTGGCGGCCTTCTTAAATTTTAGATAGGCATAAAAAAACAGAAAGTTTGTAGAGGACCTTCCAATGATCATTCCTGGGCAGTTTGGTTTCAATTATCCAAGTGGTTTCAGAGAAGAAGCGTTTTGAAACATTTTTCCCATAGGGTCCAATGTTAAACTAAGTCCTGCCGTAGCCGCCATTTTGAATTTCTTATCGGAACAAAAAACGTATAGTTTGTAGAGGACCATCCAATGAACATTCATGTATAGTTTGGCTTTAATCATATTTGTAGTTTCTGAGAAGAAGGCATTTGAACATTTTCCCATAGGGTTCAATGTTAATCTATGTCCTGCGGTGGTGGCCATCTTGGATTTCCGATCGGCATAAAAAACACACACCTTGTAGAGGACCTTCCAATGATCATTCCTGGGCAGTTTGGTTTCAATTATCCAGGTGGTTTCAGAGAAGAAGCGTTTTGAAACATTTTTCCCATAGGGTCCAATGTTAAACTAAGTCCTGCCGTAGCCGCCATTTTGAATTTCATACCGGAACAAAAAACGTACAGTTTGTAGAGGACCATCTAATGAACATTCTTGTACAGTTTGGCTTTAATCATATTTGTAGTTTCTGAGAAGAAGGCATTTGAATATTTTCTCATAGGCTTCAATGTCACTATATGTCCTGCGGTGGCGGCCATCTTGGATTTCCGATCGGCATAAAAAACAGATACTTTGTAGAGGACCTTCCAATGATCATTCCTGGGCAGTTTGGTTTCAACTGTCCAAGTGGTTTCAGAGAAGAAGCATTTTGAAACACTTTTCCCATAGGGTCCAATGTTAAACTAAGTCCTGCCGTAGCCGCCATTTTGAATTTCATATCGGAACAAAAAACCTTAAGGTTGTAGAGGACCATCCAATGAACATTCATGTACAGTTTGGCTTTAATCATATTTGTAGTTTCTGAGAAGAAGGCATTTGAACATTTTCCCATAGGGTCCATGTTAATCTATGTCCTGCGGTGGCGGCCTTCTTAAATTTTAGATCGGCATAAAAAAACAGAAAGTTTGTAGAGGACCTTCCAATGATCATTCCTGGGCAGTTTGGTTTCAATTATCCAAGTGGTTTCAGAGAAGAAGCGTTTTGAAACATTTTTCCCATAGGGTCCAATGTTAAACTAAGTCCTGCCGTAGCCGTCATTTTGAATTTCATACCGGAACAAAAAACGTATAGTTTGTAGAGGACCATCTAATGAATATTCATGTACAGTTTGGCTTTAATAATATTTGTAGTTTCTGAGAAGAAGGCATTTGAACATTTTCCCATAGGGTCCAATGTTAATATATGTATTGCGGTGGCGGCCATCTTGGATTTCCGATCAGCATAAAAAACATAAAATTTGTACAGGACCTTCTAATGATCATTCCTGGGCAGTTTGGTTTCAACTGTCCAAGTGGTTTCAGAGAAGAAGCATTTTGAAACACTTTTCCCATAGGGTCCAATGTTAAACTAAGTCCTGCCGTAGCCGCCATTTTGAATTTCATACCGGAACAAAAAACGTACAGTTTGTAGAGGACCATCTAATAAACATTCTTGTACAGTTTGGCTTTAATCATATTTGTAGTTTCTGAGAAGAAGGCATTTGAATATTTTCTCATAGGCTCCAATGTCACTATATGTCCTGCGGTGGCGGCCATCTTGGATTTCCGATCGGCATAAAAAACAGAAACTTTGTAGAGGACCTTCCAATGATCATTCCTGGGCAGTTTGGTTTCAACTGTCCAAGTGGTTTCAGAGAAGAAGCATTTTGAAACACTTTTCCCATAGGGTCCAATGTTAAACTAAGTCCTGCCGTAGCCGCCATTTTGAATTTCATATCGGAACAAAAAACCTTAAGGTTGTAGAGGACCATCCAATGAACATTCATGTACAGTTTGGCTTTAATCATATTTGTAGTTTCTGAGAAGAAGGCATTTGAACATTTTCCCATAGGGTCCATGTTAATCTATGTCCTGCGGTGGCGGCCTTCTTAAATTTTAGATCGGCATAAAAAAACAGAAAGTTTGTAGAGGACCTTCCAATGATCATTCCTGGGCAGTTTGGTTTCAATTATCCAAGTGGTTTCAGAGAAGAAGCGTTTTGAAACATTTTTCCCATAGGGTCCAATGTTAAACTAAGTCCTGCCGTAGCCGTCATTTTGAATTTCATACCGGAACAAAAAACGTATAGTTTGTAGAGGACCATCTAATGAACATTCTTGTACAGTTTGGCTTTAATCATATTTGTAGTTTCTGAGAAGAAGGCATTTGAATATTTTCTCATAGGCTCCAATGTCACTATATGTCCTGTGGTGGCGGCCATCTTGGATTTCCGATCGGCATAAAAAACAAAACTTTGTAGAGGACCTTCCAATGATCATTCCTGGGCAGTTTGGTTTCAACTGTCCAAGTGGTTTCAGAGAAGAAGCATTTTGAAACACTTTTCCCATAGGGTCCAATGTTAAACTAAGTCCTGCCGTAGCCGCCATTTTGAATTTCATATCAGAACAAAAAACCTTAAGGTTGTAGAGGACCATCCAATGAACATTCATGTACAGTTTGGCTTTAATCATATTTGTAGTTTCTGAGAAGAAGGCATTTGAACATTTTCCCATAGGGTCCATGTTAATCTATGTCCTGCGGTGGCGGCCTTCTTAAATTTTAGATCGGCATAAAAAAACAGAAAGTTTGTAGAGGACCTTCCAATGATCATTCCTGGGCAGTTTGGTTTCAATTATCCAAGTGGTTTCAGAGAAGAAGCGTTTTGAAACATTTTTCCCATAGGGTCCAATGTTAAACTAAGTCCTGCCGTAGCCGCCATTTTGAATTTCTTATCGGAACAAAAAACGTACAGTTTGTAGAGGACCATCCAATGAACATTCATGTACAGTTTGGCTTTAATGATATTTGTAGTTTCTGAGAAGAAGGCATTTGAACATTTTCCCATAGGGTCCAATGTTAATATATGTATTGCGGTGGCGGCCATCTTGGATTTCCGATCAGCATAAAAAACATAAAATTTGTAGAGGACCTTCCAATGATCATTCCTGGGCAGTTTGGTTTCAACTGTCCAAGTGGTTTCAGAGAAGACGCGTTTTGAAACATTTTCCCCATAGGGTCCAATGTTAAACTAAGTCCTGCCGTAGCCGCCATTTTGAATTTCATATCGGAACAAAAAACGTACAGTTTGTAGAGGACCATCCAATGAACATTCATGTACAGTTTGGCTTTAATAATATTTGTAGTTTCTGAGAAGAAGGCATTTGAACATTTTCCCATAGGGTCCAATGTTAATCTATGTCCTGCGGTGGTGGCCATCTTGGATTTCCGATCGGCATAAAAACACACACACCTTGTAGAGGACCTTCCAATGATCATTCCTGGGCAGTTTGGTTTCAATTATCCAAGTGGTTTCAGAGAAGAAGCGTTTTGAAACATTTTTCCCATAGGGTCCAATGTTAAACTAAGTCCTGCCGTAGCCGCCATTTTGAATTTCATACCGGAACAAAAAACGTACAGTTTGTAGAGGACCATCTAATGAACATTCATGTACAGTTTGGCTTTAATAATATTTGTAGTTTCTGAGAAGAAGGCATTTGAACATTTTCCCATAGGGTCCAATGTTAATCTATGTCCTGCGGTGGTGGCCATCTTGGATTTCCGATCGGCATAAAAAACAGAAACTTTGTAGAGGACCTTCCAATGATCATTCCTGGGCAGTTTGGTTTCAATTAACCAAGTGGTTTCAGAGAAGAAGCGTTTTGAAACATTTTTCTCATAGGGTCCAATGTTAAACTAAGTCCTGCCGTAGCCGCCATTTTGAATTTCATATCAGAACAAAAAACGTACAGTTTGTAGAGGACCATCTAATGAACATTCATGTACAGTTTGGCTTTAATCATATTTGTAGTTTCTGAGAAGAAGGCATTTGAACATTTTCCCATAGGGTCCAATGTTAATCTATGTCCTGCGGTGGTGGCCATCTTGGATTTCCGATCGGCATAAAACACAGAAACTTTGTAGAGGACCTTCCAATGATCATTCCTGGGCAGTTTGGTTTCAATTAACCAAGTGGTTTCAGAGAAGAAGCGTTTTGAAACATTTTTCCCATAGGGTCCAATGTTAAACTAAGTCCTGCCGTAGCCGCCATTTTGAATTTCTTATCGGAACAAAAAACGTATAGTTTGTAGAGGACCATCCAATGAATATTCATGTACAGTTTGGCTTTAATCATATTTGTAGTTTCTGAGAAGAAGGCATTTGAACATTTTCCCATAGGGTCCATGTTAATCTATGTCCTGCGGTGGCGGCCATCTTAAATTTTCGATCGGCATAAAAAAACAGAAAGTTTGTAGAGGACCTTCCAATGATCATTCCTGGGCAGTTTGGTTTCAACTGTCCAAGTGGTTTCAGAGAAGAAGCATTTTGAAACACTTTTCCCATAGGGTCCAATGTTAAACTAAGTCCTGCCGTAGCCGCCATTCTGAATTTCATATCGGAACAAAAAACCTTAAGGTTGTAGAGGACCATCCAATGAACATTCATGTACAGTTTGGCTTTAATCATATTTGTAGTTTCTGAGAAGAAGGCATTTGAACATTTTCCCATAGGGTCCATGTTAATCTATGTCCTGCGGTGGCGGCCATCTTAAATTTTCGATCGGCATAAAAAAACAGAAAGTTTGTAGAGGACCTTCCAATGATCATTCCTGGGCAGTTTGGTTTCAATTATCCAAGTGGTTTCAGAGAAGAAGCATTTTGAAACATTTTTCCCATAGGGTCCAATGTTAAACTAAGTCCTGCCGTAGCCGCCATTTTGAATTTCTTATCGGAACAAAAAACGTATAGTTTGTAGAGGACCATCCAATGAACATTCATGTACAGTTTGGCTTTAATCATATTTGTAGTTTCTGAGAAGAAGGCATTTGAACATTTTCCCATAGGGTTCAATGTTAATCTATGTCCTGCGGTGGTGGCCATCTTGGATTTCCGATCGGCATAAAAAACACACACCTTGTAGAGTACCTTCCAATGATCATTCCTGGGCAGTTTGGTTTCAATTATCCAAGTGGTTTCAGAGAAGAAGCGTTTTGAAACATTTTTCCCATAGGGTCCAATGTTAAACTAAGTCCTGCCGTAGCCGCCATTTTGAATTTCATACCGGAACAAAAAACGTACAGTTTGTAGAGGACCATCTAATGAACATTCTTGTACAGTTTGGCTTTAATCATATTTGTAGTTTCTGAGAAGAAGGCATTTGAATATTTTCTCATAGGGTCCAATGTTACTATATGTCCTGCAGTGGCGGCCATCTTGGATTTCCGATCAGCATAAAAAACAGAAACTTTGTAGAGGACCTTCCAATGATCATTCCTGGGCAGTTTGGTTTCAACTGTCCAAGTGGTTTCAGAGAAGAAGCATTTTGAAACACTTTTCCCATAGGGTCCAATGTTAAACTAAGTCCTGCCGTAGCCGCCATTCTGAATTTCATATCGGAACAAAAAACCTTAAGGTTGTAGAGGACCATCCAATGAACATTCATGTACAGTTTGGCTTTAATCATATTTGTAGTTTCTGAGAAGAAGGCATTTGAACATTTTCCCATAGGGTCCATGTTAATCTATGTCCTGCGGTGGCGGCCATCTTAAATTTTCGATCGGCATAAAAAAACAGAAAGTTTGTAGAGGACCTTCCAATGATCATTCCTGGGCAGTTTGGTTTCAATTATCCAAGTGGTTTCAGAGAAGCATTTTGAAACATTTTTCCCATAGGGTCCAATGTTAAACTAAGTCCTGCCGTAGCCGCCATTTTGAATTTCTTATCGGAACAAAAAACGTATAGTTTGTAGAGGACCATCCAATGAACATTCATGTACAGTTTGGCTTTAATCATATTTGTAGTTTCTGAGAAGAAGGCATTTGAACATTTTCCCATAGGGTTCAATGTTAATCTATGTCCTGCGGTGGTGGCCATCTTGGATTTCCGATCGGCATAAAAAACACACATCTTGTAGAGTACCTTCCAATGATCATTCCTGGGCAGTTTGGTTTCAATTATCCAAGTGGTTTCAGAGAAGAAGCGTTTTGAAACATTTTTCCCATAGGGTCCAATGTTAAACTAAGTCCTGCCGTAGCCGCCATTTTGAATTTCATACCGGAACAAAAAACGTACAGTTTGTAGAGGACCATCTAATGAACATTCTTGTACAGTTTGGCTTTAATCATATTTGTAGTTTCTGAGAAGAAGGCATTTGAATATTTTCTCATAGGGTCCAATGTTACTATATGTCCTGCAGTGGCGGCCATCTTGGATTTCCGATCAGCATAAAAAACAGAAACTTTGTAGAGGACCTTCCAATGATCATTCCTGGGCAGTTTGGTTTCAACTGTCCAAGTGGTTTCAGAGAAGAAGCATTTTGAAACACTTTTCCCATAGGGTCCAATGTTAAACTAAGTCCTGCCGTAGCCGCCATTCTGAATTTCATATCGGAACAAAAAACCTTAAGGTTGTAGAGGACCATCCAATGAACATTCATGTACAGTTTGGCTTTAATCATATTTGTAGTTTCTGAGAAGAAGGCATTTGAACATTTTCCCATAGGGTCCATGTTAATCTATGTCCTGCGGTGGCGGCCATCTTAAATTTTCGATCGGCATAAAAAAACAGAAAGTTTGTAGAGGACCTTCCAATGATCATTCCTGGGCAGTTTGGTTTCAATTATCCAAGTGGTTTCAGAGAAGAAGCGTTTTGAAACATTTTTCCCATAGGGTCCAATGTTAAACTAAGTCCTGCCGTAGCCGCCATTTTGAATTTCTTATCGGAACAAAAAACGCATAGTTTGTAGAGGACCATCCAATGAACATTCATGTACAGTTTGGCTTTAATCATATTTGTAGTTTCTGAGAAGAAGGCATTTGAACATTTTCCCATAGGGTTCAATGTTAATCTATGTCCTGCGGTGGTGGCCATCTTGGATTTCCGATCGGCATAAAAAACACACACCTTGTAGAGTACCTTCCAATGATCATTCCTGGGCAGTTTGGTTTCAATTATCCAAGTGGTTTCAGAGAAGAAGCGTTTTGAAACATTTTTCCCATAGGGTCCAATGTTAAACTAAGTCCTGCCGTAGCCGCCATTTTGAATTTCATACCGGAACAAAAAACGTACAGTTTGTAGAGGACCATCTAATGAACATTCTTGTACAGTTTGGCTTTAATCATATTTGTAGTTTCTGAGAAGAAGGCATTTGAATATTTTCTCATAGGGTCCAATGTTACTATATGTCCTGCGGTGGCGGCCATCTTGGATTTCCGATCAGCATAAAAAACAGAAACTTTGTAGAGGACCTTCCAATGATCATTCCTGGGCAGTTTGGTTTCAACTGTCCAAGTGGTTTCAGAGAAGAAGCATTTTGAAACACTTTTCCCATAGGGTCCAATGTTAAACTAAGTCCTGCCGTAGCCGCCATTCTGAATTTCATATCGGAACAAAAAACCTTAAGGTTGTAGAGGACCATCCAATGAACATTCATGTACAGTTTGGCTTTAATCATATTTGTAGTTTCTGAGAAGAAGGCATTTGAACATTTTCCCATAGGGTCCATGTTAATCTATGTCCTGCGGTGGCGGCCATCTTAAATTTTCGATCGGCATAAAAAAACAGAAAGTTTGTAGAGGACCTTCCAATGATCATTCCTGGGCAGTTTGGTTTCAATTATCCAAGTGGTTTCAGAGAAGAAGCATTTTGAAACATTTTTCCCATAGGGTCCAATGTTAAACTAAGTCCTGCCGTAGCCGCCATTTTGAATTTCTTATCGGAACAAAAAACGTATAGTTTGTAGAGGACCATCCAATGAACATTCATGTACAGTTTGGCTTTAATCATATTTGTAGTTTCTGAGAAGAAGGCATTTGAACATTTTCCCATAGGGTTCAATGTTAATCTATGTCCTGCGGTGGTGGCCATCTTGGATTTCCGATCGGCATAAAAAACACACACCTTGTAGAGTACCTTCCAATGATCATTCCTGGGCAGTTTGGTTTCAATTATCCAAGTGGTTTCAGAGAAGAAGCGTTTTGAAACATTTTTCCCATAGGGTCCAATGTTAAACTAAGTCCTGCCGTAGCCGCCATTTTGAATTTCATACCGGAACAAAAAACGTACAGTTTGTAGAGGACCATCTAATGAACATTCTTGTACAGTTTGGCTTTAATCATATTTGTAGTTTCTGAGAAGAAGGCATTTGAATATTTTCTCATATGCTCCAATGTCACTATATGTCCTGCGGTGGCGGCCATCTTGGATTTCCGATCGGCATAAAAAACAGAAACTTTGTAGAGGACCTTCCAATGATCATTCCTGGGCAGTTTGGTTTCAACTGTCCAAGTGGTTTCAGAGAAGAAGCATTTTGAAACACTTTTCCCATAGGGTCCAATGTTAAACTAAGTCCTGCCGTAGCCGCCATTTTGAATTTCATATCGGAACAAAAAACCTTAAGGTTGTAGAGGACCATCCAATGAACATTCATGTACAGTTTGGCTTTAATCATATTTGTAGTTTCTGAGAAGAAGGCATTTGAACATTTTCCCATAGGGTCCATGTTAATCTATGTCCTGCGGTGGCGGCCTTCTTAAATTTTAGATCGGCATAAAAAAACAGAAAGTTTGTAGAGGACCTTCCAATGATCATTCCTGGGCAGTTTGGTTTCAATTATCCAAGTGGTTTCAGAGAAGAAGCGTTTTGAAACATTTTTCCCATAGGGTCCAATGTTAAACTAAGTCCTGCCGTAGCCGTCATTTTGAATTTCATACCGGAACAAAAAACGTATAGTTTGTAGAGGACCATCTAATGAACATTCTTGTACAGTTTGGCTTTAATCATATTTGTAGTTTCTGAGAAGAAGGCATTTGAATATTTTCTCATAGGCTCCAATGTCACTATATGTCCTGCGGTGGCGGCCATCTTGGATTTCCGATCGGCATAAAAAACAAAACTTTGTAGAGGACCTTCCAATGATCATTCCTGGGCAGTTTGGTTTCAACTGTCCAAGTGGTTTCAGAGAAGAAGCATTTTGAAACACTTTTCCCATAGGGTCCAATGTTAAACTAAGTCCTGCCGTAGCCACCATTTTGAATTTCATATCGGAACAAAAAACCTTAAGGTTGTAGAGGACCATCCAATGAACATTCATGTACAGTTTGGCTTTAATCATATTTGTAGTTTCTGAGAAGAAGGCATTTGAACATTTTCCCATAGGGTCCATGTTAATCTATGTCCTGCGGTGGCGGCCTTCTTAAATTTTAGATAGGCATAAAAAAACAGAAAGTTTGTAGAGGACCTTCCAATGATCATTCCTGGGCAGTTTGGTTTCAATTATCCAAGTGGTTTCAGAGAAGAAGCGTTTTGAAACATTTTTCCCATAGGGTCCAATGTTAAACTAAGTCCTGCCGTAGCCGCCATTTTGAATTTCTTATCGGAACAAAAAACGTATAGTTTGTAGAGGACCATCCAATGAACATTCATGTATAGTTTGGCTTTAATCATATTTGTAGTTTCTGAGAAGAAGGCATTTGAACATTTTCCCATAGGGTTCAATGTTAATCTATGTCCTGCGGTGGTGGCCATCTTGGATTTCCGATCGGCATAAAAAACACACACCTTGTAGAGGACCTTCCAATGATCATTCCTGGGCAGTTTGGTTTCAATTATCCAGGTGGTTTCAGAGAAGAAGCGTTTTGAAACATTTTTCCCATAGGGTCCAATGTTAAACTAAGTCCTGCCGTAGCCGCCATTTTGAATTTCATATCGGAACAAAAAACGTACAGTTTGTAGAGGACCATCTAATGAACATTCTTGTACAGTTTGGCTTTAATCATATTTGTAGTTTCTGAGAAGAAGGCATTTGAATATTTTCTCATAGGCTTCAATGTCACTATATGTCCTGCGGTGGCGGCCATCTTGGATTTCCGATCGGCATAAAAAACAGAAACTTTGTAGAGGACCTTCCAATGATCATTCCTGGGCAGTTTGGTTTCAACTGTCCAAGTGGTTTCAGAGAAGAAGCATTTTGAAACACTTTTCCCATAGGGTCCAATGTTAAACTAAGTCCTGCCGTAGCCGCCATTTTGAATTTCATATCGGAACAAAAAACCTTAAGGTTGTAGAGGACCATCCAATGAACATTCATGTACAGTTTGGCTTTAATCATATTTGTAGTTTCTGAGAAGAAGGCATTTGAACATTTTCCCATAGGGTCCATGTTAATCTATGTCCTGCGGTGGCGGCCTTCTTAAATTTTAGATCGGCATAAAAAAACAGAAAGTTTGTAGAGGACCTTCCAATGATCATTCCTGGGCAGTTTGGTTTCAATTATCCAAGTGGTTTCAGAGAAGAAGCGTTTTGAAACATTTTTCCCATAGGGTCCAATGTTAAACTAAGTCCTGCCGTAGCCGTCATTTTGAATTTCATACCGGAACAAAAAACGTATAGTTTGTAGAGGACCATCTAATGAATATTCATGTACAGTTTGGCTTTAATAATATTTGTAGTTTCTGAGAAGAAGGCATTTGAACATTTTCCCATAGGGTCCAATGTTAATATATGTATTGCGGTGGCGGCCATCTTGGATTTCCGATCAGCATAAAAAACAGAAACTTTGTAGAGGACCTTCCAATGATCATTCCTGGGCAGTTTGGTTTCAACTGTCCAAGTGGTTTCAGAGAAGAAGCATTTTGAAACACTTTTCCCATAGGGTCCAATGTTAAACTAAGTCCTGCCGTAGCCGCCATTCTGAATTTCATATCGGAACAAAAAACCTTAAGGTTGTAGAGGACCATCCAATGAACATTCATGTACAGTTTGGCTTTAATCATATTTGTAGTTTCTGAGAAGAAGGCATTTGAACATTTTCCCATAGGGTCCATGTTAATCTATGTCCTGCGGTGGCGGCCATCTTAAATTTTCGATCGGCATAAAAAAACAGAAAGTTTGTAGAGGACCTTCCAATGATCATTCCTGGGCAGTTTGGTTTCAATTATCCAAGTGGTTTCAGAGAAGAAGCATTTTGAAACATTTTTCCCATAGGGTCCAATGTTAAACTAAGTCCTGCCGTAGCCGCCATTTTGAATTTCTTATCGGAACAAAAAACGTATAGTTTGTAGAGGACCATCCAATGAACATTCATGTACAGTTTGGCTTTAATCATATTTGTAGTTTCTGAGAAGAAGGCATTTGAACATTTTCCCATAGGGTTCAATGTTAATCTATGTCCTGCGGTGGTGGCCATCTTGGATTTCCGATCGGCATAAAAAACACACACCTTGTAGAGTACCTTCCAATGATCATTCCTGGGCAGTTTGGTTTCAATTATCCAAGTGGTTTCAGAGAAGAAGCGTTTTGAAACATTTTTCCCATAGGGTCCAATGTTAAACTAAGTCCTGCCGTAGCCGCCATTTTGAATTTCATACCGGAACAAAAAACGTACAGTTTGTAGAGGACCATCTAATGAACATTCTTGTACAGTTTGGCTTTAATCATATTTGTAGTTTCTGAGAAGAAGGCATTTGAATATTTTCTCATATGCTCCAATGTCACTATATGTCCTGCGGTGGCGGCCATCTTGGATTTCCGATCGGCATAAAAAACAGAAACTTTGTAGAGGACCTTCCAATGATCATTCCTGGGCAGTTTGGTTTCAACTGTCCAAGTGGTTTCAGAGAAGAAGCATTTTGAAACACTTTTCCCATAGGGTCCAATGTTAAACTAAGTCCTGCCGTAGCCGCCATTTTGAATTTCATATCGGAACAAAAAACCTTAAGGTTGTAGAGGACCATCCAATGAACATTCATGTACAGTTTGGCTTTAATCATATTTGTAGTTTCTGAGAAGAAGGCATTTGAACATTTTCCCATAGGGTCCATGTTAATCTATGTCCTGCGGTGGCGGCCTTCTTAAATTTTAGATCGGCATAAAAAAACAGAAAGTTTGTAGAGGACCTTCCAATGATCATTCCTGGGCAGTTTGGTTTCAATTATCCAAGTGGTTTCAGAGAAGAAGCGTTTTGAAACATTTTTCCCATAGGGTCCAATGTTAAACTAAGTCCTGCCGTAGCCGTCATTTTGAATTTCATACCGGAACAAAAAACGTATAGTTTGTAGAGGACCATCTAATGAACATTCTTGTACAGTTTGGCTTTAATCATATTTGTAGTTTCTGAGAAGAAGGCATTTGAATATTTTCTCATAGGCTCCAATGTCACTATATGTCCT
Organism: Bathymodiolus septemdierum; assembly: GCA_963383655.1. NCBI lineage: Eukaryota > Metazoa > Mollusca > Bivalvia > Mytilida > Modiolidae > Bathymodiolus > Bathymodiolus septemdierum. The sequence continues at coordinate 11,505,441 of OY726522.1, forward strand.
GCGGTGGCGGCCATCTTGGATTTCCGATCGGCATAAAAAACAAAACTTTGTAGAGGACCTTCCAATGATCATTCCTGGGCAGTTTGGTTTCAACTGTCCAAGTGGTTTCAGAGAAGAAGCATTTTGAAACACTTTTCCCATAGGGTCCAATGTTAAACTAAGTCCTGCCGTAGCCACCATTTTGAATTTCATATCGGAACAAAAAACCTTAAGGTTGTAGAGGACCATCCAATGAACATTCATGTACAGTTTGGCTTTAATCATATTTGTAGTTTCTGAGAAGAAGGCATTTGAACATTTTCCCATAGGGTCCATGTTAATCTATGTCCTGCGGTGGCGGCCTTCTTAAATTTTAGATAGGCATAAAAAAACAGAAAGTTTGTAGAGGACCTTCCAATGATCATTCCTGGGCAGTTTGGTTTCAATTATCCAAGTGGTTTCAGAGAAGAAGCGTTTTGAAACATTTTTCCCATAGGGTCCAATGTTAAACTAAGTCCTGCCGTAGCCGCCATTTTGAATTTCTTATCGGAACAAAAAACGTATAGTTTGTAGAGGACCATCCAATGAACATTCATGTATAGTTTGGCTTTAATCATATTTGTAGTTTCTGAGAAGAAGGCATTTGAACATTTTCCCATAGGGTTCAATGTTAATCTATGTCCTGCGGTGGTGGCCATCTTGGATTTCCGATCGGCATAAAAAACACACACCTTGTAGAGGACCTTCCAATGATCATTCCTGGGCAGTTTGGTTTCAATTATCCAGGTGGTTTCAGAGAAGAAGCGTTTTGAAACATTTTTCCCATAGGGTCCAATGTTAAACTAAGTCCTGCCGTAGCCGCCATTTTGAATTTCATACCGGAACAAAAAACGTACAGTTTGTAGAGGACCATCTAATGAACATTCTTGTACAGTTTGGCTTTAATCATATTTGTAGTTTCTGAGAAGAAGGCATTTGAATATTTTCTCATAGGCTTCAATGTCACTATATGTCCTGCGGTGGCGGCCATCTTGGATTTCCGATCGGCATAAAAAACAGAAAGTTTGTAGAGGACCTTCCAATGATCATTCCTGGGCAGTTTGGTTTCAACTGTCCAAGTGGTTTCAGAGAAGAAGCATTTTGAAACACTTTTCCCATAGGGTCCAATGTTAAACTAAGTCCTGCCGTAGCCGCCATTTTGAATTTCATATCGGAACAAAAAACCTTAAGGTTGTAGAGGACCATCCAATGAACATTCATGTACAGTTTGGCTTTAATCATATTTGTAGTTTCTGAGAAGAAGGCATTTGAACATTTTCCCATAGGGTCCATGTTAATCTATGTCCTGCGGTGGCGGCCTTCTTAAATTTTAGATCGGCATAAAAAAACAGAAAGTTTGTAGAGGACCTTCCAATGATCATTCCTGGGCAGTTTGGTTTCAATTATCCAAGTGGTTTCAGAGAAGAAGCGTTTTGAAACATTTTTCCCATAGGGTCCAATGTTAAACTAAGTCCTGCCGTAGCCGTCATTTTGAATTTCATACCGGAACAAAAAACGTATAGTTTGTAGAGGACCATCTAATGAATATTCATGTACAGTTTGGCTTTAATAATATTTGTAGTTTCTGAGAAGAAGGCATTTGAACATTTTCCCATAGGGTCCAATGTTAATATATGTATTGCGGTGGCGGCCATCTTGGATTTCCGATCAGCATAAAAAACATAAAATTTGTAGAGGACCTTCTAATGATCATTCCTGGGCAGTTTGGTTTCAACTGTCCAAGTGGTTTCAGAGAAGAAGCATTTTGAAACACTTTTCCCATAGGGTCCAATGTTAAACTAAGTCCTGCCGTAGCCGCCATTCTGAATTTCATATCGGAACAAAAAACCTTAAGGTTGTAGAGGACCATCCAATGAACATTCATGTACAGTTTGGCTTTAATCATATTTGTAGTTTCTGAGAAGAAGGCATTTGAACATTTTCCCATAGGGTCCATGTTAATCTATGTCCTGCGGTGGCGGCCATCTTAAATTTTCGATCGGCATAAAAAAACAGAAAGTTTGTAGAGGACCTTCCAATGATCATTCCTGGGCAGTTTGGTTTCAATTATCCAAGTGGTTTCAGAGAAGAAGCGTTTTGAAACATTTTTCCCATAGGGTCCAATGTTAAACTAAGTCCTGCCGTAGCCGCCATTTTGAATTTCTTATCGGAACAAAAAACGTATAGTTTGTAGAGGACCATCCAATGAACATTCATGTACAGTTTGGCTTTAATCATATTTGTAGTTTCTGAGAAGAAGGCATTTGAACATTTTCCCATAGGGTTCAATGTTAATCTATGTCCTGCTGTGGTGGCCATCTTGGATTTCCGATCGGCATAAAAAACACACACCTTGTAGAGGACCTTCCAATGATCATTCCTGGGCAGTTTGGTTTCAATTATCCAAGTGGTTTCAGAGAAGAAGCGTTTTGAAACATTTTTCCCATAGGGTCCAATGTTAAACTAAGTCCTGCCGTAGCCGCCATTTTGAATTTCATACCGGAACAAAAAACGTACAGTTTGTAGAGGACCATCTAATAAACATTCTTGTACAGTTTGGCTTTAATCATATTTGTAGTTTCTGAGAAGAAGGCATTTGAATATTTTCTCATAGGCTCCAATGTCACTATATGTCCTGCGGTGGCGGCCATCTTGGATTTCCGATCGGCATAAAAAACAGAAACTTTGTAGAGGACCTTCCAATGATCATTCCTGGGCAGTTTGGTTTCAACTGTCCAAGTGGTTTCAGAGAAGAAGCATTTTGAAACACTTTTCCCATAGGGTCCAATGTTAAACTAAGTCCTGCCGTAGCCGCCATTTTGAATTTCATATCGGAACAAAAAACCTTAAGGTTGTAGAGGACCATCCAATGAACATTCATGTACAGTTTGGCTTTAATCATATTTGTAGTTTCTGAGAAGAAGGCATTTGAACATTTTCCCATAGGGTCCATGTTAATCTATGTCCTGCGGTGGCGGCCTTCTTAAATTTTAGATCGGCATAAAAAAACAGAAAGTTTGTAGAGGACCTTCCAATGATCATTCCTGGGCAGTTTGGTTTCAATTATCCAAGTGGTTTCAGAGAAGAAGCGTTTTGAAACATTTTTCCCATAGGGTCCAATGTTAAACTAAGTCCTGCCGTAGCCGTCATTTTGAATTTCATACCGGAACAAAAAACGTATAGTTTGTAGAGGACCATCTAATGAACATTCTTGTACAGTTTGGCTTTAATCATATTTGTAGTTTCTGAGAAGAAGGCATTTGAATATTTTCTCATAGGCTCCAATGTCACTATATGTCCTGCGGTGGCGGCCATCTTGGATTTCCGATCGGCATAAAAAACAAAACTTTGTAGAGGACCTTCCAATGATCATTCCTGGGCAGTTTGGTTTCAACTGTCCAAGTGGTTTCAGAGAAGAAGCATTTTGAAACACTTTTCCCATAGGGTCCAATGTTAAACTAAGTCCTGCCGTAGCCGCCATTTTGAATTTCATATCAGAACAAAAAACCTTAAGGTTGTAGAGGACCATCCAATGAACATTCATGTACAGTTTGGCTTTAATCATATTTGTAGTTTCTGAGAAGAAGGCATTTGAACATTTTCCCATAGGGTCCATGTTAATCTATGTCCTGCGGTGGCGGCCTTCTTAAATTTTAGATCGGCATAAAAAAACAGAAAGTTTGTAGAGGACCTTCCAATGATCATTCCTGGGCAGTTTGGTTTCAATTATCCAAGTGGTTTCAGAGAAGAAGCGTTTTGAAACATTTTTCCCATAGGGTCCAATGTTAAACTAAGTCCTGCCGTAGCCGCCATTTTGAATTTCTTATCGGAACAAAAAACGTACAGTTTGTAGAGGACCATCCAATGAACATTCATGTACAGTTTGGCTTTAATGATATTTGTAGTTTCTGAGAAGAAGGCATTTGAACATTTTCCCATAGGGTCCAATGTTAATATATGTATTGCGGTGGCGGCCATCTTGGATTTCCGATCAGCATAAAAAACATAAAATTTGTAGAGGACCTTCCAATGATCATTCCTGGGCAGTTTGGTTTCAACTGTCCAAGTGGTTTCAGAGAAGACGCGTTTTGAAACATTTTCCCCATAGGGTCCAATGTTAAACTAAGTCCTGCCGTAGCCGCCATTTTGAATTTCATATCGGAACAAAAAACGTACAGTTTGTAGAGGACCATCCAATGAACATTCATGTACAGTTTGGCTTTAATAATATTTGTAGTTTCTGAGAAGAAGGCATTTGAACATTTTCCCATAGGGTCCAATGTTAATCTATGTCCTGCGGTGGTGGCCATCTTGGATTTCCGATCGGCATAAAAACACACACACCTTGTAGAGGACCTTCCAATGATCATTCCTGGGCAGTTTGGTTTCAATTATCCAAGTGGTTTCAGAGAAGAAGCGTTTTGAAACATTTTTCCCATAGGGTCCAATGTTAAACTAAGTCCTGCCGTAGCCGCCATTTTGAATTTCATATCAGAACAAAAAACGTACAGTTTGTAGAGGACCATCTAATGAACATTCATGTACAGTTTGGCTTTAATCATATTTGTAGTTTCTGAGAAGAAGGCATTTGAACATTTTCCCATAGGGTCCAATGTTAATCTATGTCCTGCGGTGGTGGCCATCTTGGATTTCCGATCGGCATAAAACACAGAAAGTTTGTAGAGGACCTTCCAATGATCATTCCTGGGCAGTTTGGTTTCAATTAACCAAGTGGTTTCAGAGAAGAAGCGTTTTGAAACATTTTTCCCATAGGGTCCAATGTTAAACTAAGTCCTGCCGTAGCCGCCATTTTGAATTTCATACCGGAACAAAAAACGTACAGTTTGTAGAGGACCATCTAATGAACATTCATGTACAGTTTGGCTTTAATTATATTCGTAGTTTCTGAGAAGAAGGCATTTGAACATTTTCCCATAGGGTCCAATGTTAATCTATGTCCTGCGGTGGCGGCCATCTTGGATTTCCGATCAGCATAAAAAACAGAAACTTTGTAGAGGACCTTCCAATGATCATTCCTGGGCAGTTTGGTTTCAACTGTTCAAGTGGTTTCAGAGAAGAAGCATTTTGAAACATTTTTCCCATAGGGTCCAATGTTAAACTAAGTCCTGCCGTAGCCGCCATTTTGATTTTCATATCGGAACAAAAAACCTTGAGATTGTAGAGGACCATCCAATGAACATTCATGTACAGTTTGGCTTTAATAATATTTGTAGTTTCTGAGAAGAAGGCATTTGAACATTTTCCCATAGGGTCCAATGTTAATCTATGTCCTGCGATGGTGGCCATCTTGGATTTCCGATCGGCATAAAAAACAGTAACTTGGTAAAGGACATTCCAATGATCATTCCTTTACAGTTTGGGTTCAGTCAGTTCATTAGTTTCAGAGAAGAAAATCTTTGAAATTTCAGCCAATCAGAGCATATTATTGGCCCTGGCAGCCATATTGAATATTCGACTGGAACGAAAAACTGTAACTTTGTAGAGGACCATCCAAGGAACATTCCTGCTAAGTTCGGTTCCAATCGGCCAAGTGGTTTCGGAGAAGAAGCTTGAAATGTGAAAAGTTTACAGACGACAGACGACGGACGCCAAGTGATGGCAATAGTTCACATTGACCTTTGGTCCAGGTGAACTAATAAAAAGTTAAAAGTGTATAATTTTAGAATCAAGTTGAGAATTGGTAAATGGTCTATTGTAATTTTTTTTTTTTTTTTTTAAATTCAAACCAAATTTGAGTGTAAATTAAGGTTTAATGGAGACTTATATTAATACAGTACCGGCTTGTTGTTAATTTAATTTAAAAAGAATATGTACAATGCACAGCTGTAACACAGGGGCCAGTAACAATCGAAATAACCCAAATATCTATGTATATTATTATACCAAGAAGGATAACAACATAATTTTACCTTACAGAAATGTCAAAAATTGGACATGATTACTCATAATTTTTTATAATTTAGGAAAAATAAAGATTCCTTGACTTGAGAATATATTCTAAGCATTTGAAATGAAATATTTAGCCCATGTAGTTTAAGTCGCATTCAACTTTGAATGTAGAAGCTCATAACAAACCAAGAGTTCTAAGCAATGATCTGATTGGTTAATATTTCATCTATTCATTCGTTTATTTCTAAATTCAAATGTTGGCGGTGTGAAAATAAGTTGTTTTTGAAGGAGAAAAATCTGTCTGACATCACTAAATACTGAGGTATATGCTAAATTTGTACTTAAGAGTGAGTGAGTGATTGTTGTTTAACACCAACTCAGCAATTTTTCAGCTATATCATGGCGAGAACACGTTAATTTTCAATGAGATGATGATGAGGGACCGCTTTGTACTAGACCAACACCATAGTTGGATTTTTATAGTGCTAGTTCACTAAAACAACAGTCCGCGGATTGAAATGTCACCCCATTCGGACACATTATCCTGATTCCAAGCTAACCAGTCTTTGATCTTTCTCCTAATGCTGTGTGCTTAGCAGAGACACAACAAATACCAATTTTATAGTCTTTGATTTGACCAGATCTGGACTCGAACCCACAATCTACTGCACTTGGGGCGAGCACGCTAACCATTACACCACCATGTGGTTAATTTGTACTTGAACATACGTACCAATAATGGTAGTTAATGCAATTCATGAACTTTCAACCTTATTAATTGTGCAAAAAACAAAAATGATCATTGGAAGAGAAAAAAATTGCGGTTTTTTTCTGGACTGACGACATAAATTACATCAGCCAGCTTCTGAGTTTCAAAATAAAGAAAAAACATTTAAGTCCAGTAAAGGTAAAAAAACCTTCATTTTACATGTCAGAGTATTAGCTGAGATACAAGACTTTGAAGTGAGCTTGGTAAGATTTCATTGTTGCCTCCTTGGTACAAAAGTTAATATATAGGGGTTGGGTCATTTCATGTGATGATTGTTACATCCCCCTGTGAGTTGTAACACAAGATATTTGTATTATTACCTGGTTGAAGAATACACTCTACAGGTGTCAGCTGTAACAAAGGATATTTGTATTATTACCTGGTTGAAGAATACACTCTACAGATGTCAGCTGTAACAAGGGATATTTGTATTATTACCAGGTTGAAGAATACACTCTACAGGTGTTGTCAGCTGTAACAAGGGATATTTGTATTATGACCTGGTTGAAGAATACACTCTACAGATGTTGTCAGCTGTAACAAGGGATATTTGTATTATGACCTGGTTGAAGAATACACTCTACAGATGTCAGCTGTAAGAAGGGATATTTGTATTATTACCTGGTTGAAGAATACACTCTACAGGTGTGTCAGCTGTAACAAGAGATATTTGTATTATGACCTGGTTGAAGAATACACTCTACAGATGTTGTCAGCTGTAACAAGGGATATTTGTATTATTACCTGGTTGAAGAATACACTCTACAGGTGTTGTCAGCTGTAACAAGGGATATTTGTATTATGACCTGGTTGAAGAATACACTCTACAGATGTCAGCTGTAAGAAGGGATATTTGTATTATTACCTGGTTGAAGAATACACTCTACAGATGTTGTCAGCTGTAACAAGGGATATTTGTATTATTACCTGGTTGAAGAATACACTCTACAGATGTCAGCTGTAAGAAGGGATATTTGTATTATTACCTGGTTGAAGAATACACTCTACAGGTGTTGTCAGCTGTAACAAGGGATATTTGTATTATGACCTGGTTGAAGAATACACTCTACAGATGTTGTCAGCTGTAACAAGGGATATTTGTATTATGACTTGGTTGAAGAATACACTCTACAGGTGTTGTCAGCTGTAACAAGGGATATTTGTATTATTACCTGGTTGAAGAATACACTCTACAGATGTTGTCAGCTGTAACAAGGGATATTTGTATTATTACCTGGTTGAAGAATACACTCTACAGGTGTTGTCAGCTGTAACAAGGGATATTTGTATTATTACCTGGTTGAAGAATACACTCTACAGGTGTTGTCAGCTGTTACAAGGGATATTTGTATTATTACCTGGTTGAAGAATACACTACAGATGTTGTCAGCTGTAACAAGCAGGGGTTTCAAAGTTTTTTATAATAGGAGGTACTTCTTAAATTTTAGGAGGTACCTAAAAAATTAGGCTGAGGGCCGTAAGGAACCCAGGGGGCAGAAGTTCCTGAAATCTAGCATTTTGTGGACCAAAAAATGTACTTCAGAGACTGCAAAACATTAAGTGTTTTTGAAAGAAAAATCCCATTAACTTTAGAGTTCAGATTTCACCAAGAGTGAAGACCATGCAGCATAATGCCTGGATTCCCCCCTCCCCCCAATTTCTTTATTGAATATTTCAGTTTACAGACTGCAGCCAAGATTATTCATAGATATTCTGCCATATCTTAAAAAAACAACAAAAGGACCATAAAGAGCTACGGTTCTGCAGCTAGGCTTGACCAAGCCATTCTTATCAAAGCTTAAACTTCTCAAAATTCTTTTGTTGGCTTTGTCCTTTTCTAAGTTTTCACAATACCTTGGCTTGTGTGTTTTTTTTTTACTTTATTACCAGTAATTAAACTCATCAAAGACCATTGGCACGGATCAAGACATATAAGTGTCATAATTATTGAAACCAAGGACGTATATAGAATACGTCCTTGATGAAACATATAAATTTAATTTGCAATCATCAATCTTTAATAAAATTTATAATTTTAATAGATCAATACAAATATAATTAAACAAAAACAATATACATTGTTACTTTCACGACTTATGTGCAAAAAAAATGTTTGAACAAAAATGATTCGTGGGAAGACATTTATTAACATTTGAATCACAAAAGTTAAATTATTTTGGAAAAAAAGGGGGGCCGGCGTTTTGACATTACAATGTAATTCGTATTCGAGCCGTCCTTTTTCAAGATTTCTAGTTATTTTCTATCCCTTATCTCCTCGTACCCCCTTTTAAAAATGTTTTTCAGCGCACTTTCATTTCTGTGAACAACCGCGGTAGGGCCCCGTCAAAATATGTAAATAAATTAGCCATAGGTTTTTATTTTTTTATACCGGAAGTTAAACAATATGGATGGAGTTAAGCATCAAGACAGTACGCCCCAGAATGATTCGACCCTGGGTTTTAAATGGATAAAAAAAATCGCACAAAATATTGTGTAGTCATATATTCATAATACATAATGACCATACTTATATTACTGGAGATTACACTAAATTGTGTTTGAACATAATTTGTAATCGGTCATTTTTTTATTTTGAAATGATCCGGTTCGAGTTTTACACAAGGATGAAAAGATATTGGGGCGAAAACATATCTATTTACCGCATGCGCAAACTGTTATTTACGATTCTAAGGTAAAGTTATTTTTAAAACAGGGAATATCCCATCAACTTGGTCGTGACGCAGTTGTTCGATTTGAATGCGAGAATTCAGCAATTGACGTGATCATTAATTTTTTATGACAAATATTCCACAAGCCTATCGGCCATCGTACTTGTGGTTTTGACCACCGCTAATTTTGGGGGGTTCAGTAATTTCTGCCGGTACTATACACGATCTCAGGCTGGTAAAAGTACCGGCCCACTTTGAAACCTCTGAACAAGGAATATTTGTATTATTACCTGGTTGAAGAATACACTCTACAGGTGTTGTCAGCTGTAACAAGGGATATTTGTATTATTACCTGGTTGAAGAATACACTCTACAGATGTTGTCATCTGTAACAAGGGATATTTGTATTATTACCTGGTTGAAGAATACACTCTACAGATGTTGTCAGCTGTAACAAGGGATATTTGTATTATTACCTGGTTGAAGAATACACTCTACAGATGTCAGCTGTAACCAGGAATATTTGTATTATTACATGGTTGAAGTATACACTCTACAGGTGTTGTCAGCTGTAACAAGGAATATTTGTATTATTACATGGTTGAAGTATACACTCTACAGGTGTTGTCAGCTGTAACAAGGGATATTTGTATTATTACCTGGTTGAAGAATACACTCTACAGGTGTTGTCAGCTGTAACAAGGGATATTTGTATTATTACCTGGTTGAAAAATACACTACAGATGTTGTCAGCTGTAACAAGGGATATTTGTATTATTACCTGGTTGAAGAATACACTCTACAGGTGTTGTCAGCTGTAACAAGGGTTATTTGTATGATTACCTGGTTGAAGAATACACTCTACAGGTGTTGTCAGCTGTAACAAGGGATATTTGTATTATTACCTGGTTGAAGAATACACTCTACAGGTGTTGTCAGCTGTAACAAGGGTTATTTGTATTATTACCTGGTTGAAGAATACACTCTACAGGTGTTGTCAGCTGTAACAAGGGATATTTGTATTATTACCTGGTTGAAGAATACACTCTACAGATGTCAGCTGTAAGAAGGGATATTTGTATTATTACCTGGTTGAAGAATACACTCTACAGGTGTTGTCAGCTGTAACAAGGGATATTTGTATTATTACCTGGTTGAAGAACACACTCTACAGATGTCAGCTGTAAGAAGGGATATTTGTATTATTACCTGGTTGAAGAATACACTCTACAGGTGTTGTCAGCTGTAACAAGGGATATTTGTATTATTACCTGGTTGAAGAATACACTCTACAGGTGTTGTCAGCTGTAACAAGGGATATTTGTATTATTACCTGGTTGAAGAATACACTCTACAGGTGTTGTCAGCTGTAACAAGGGATATTTGTATTATTACCTGGTTGAAGAATACACTCTACAGATGTTGTCAGCTGTAACAAGGGATATTTGTATTATGACCTGGTTGAAGAATACACTCTACAGATGTCAGTTGTAAGAAGGGATATTTGTATTATTACCTGGTTGAAGAATACACTCTACAGGTGTTGTCAGCTGTAACAAGGGATATTTGTATTATTACCTGGTTGAAGAATACACTCTACAGATGTTGTCAGCTGTAACAAGGGATATTTGTATTATTACCTGGTTGAAGAATACACTCTACAGATGTTGTCAGCTGTAACAAGGGATATTTGTATTATTACCTGGTTGAAGAATACACTCTACAGATGTTGTCAGCTGTAACAAGGGATATTTGTATTATGACCTGGTTGAAGAATACACTCTACAGGTGTTGTCAGCTGTAACAAGGGATATTTGTATTATTACCTGGTTGAAGAATACACTCTACAGGTGTTGTCAGCTGTAACAAGGGATATTTGTATTATTACCTGGTTGAAGAATACACTACAGATGTTGTCAGCTGTAACAAGCAGGGGTTTCAAAGTTTTTTATAATAGGAGGTACTTCTTAAATTTTAGGAGGTACCTAAAAAATTAGGCTGAGGGCCGTAAGGAACCCAGGGGGCAGAAGTTCCTGAAATCTAGCATTTTGTGGACCAAAAAATGTACTTCAGAGACTGCAAAACATTAAGTGTTTTTGAAAGAAAAATCCCATTAACTTTAGAGTTCAAATTTCACCAAGAGTGAAGACCATGCAGCATAATGCCTGGATTCCCCCCTCCCCCCAATTTCTTTATTGAATATTTCAGTTTACAGACTGCAGCCAAGATTATTCATAGATATTCTGCCATATCTTAAAAAAACAACAAAAGGACCATAAAGAGCTACGGTTCCGCAGCTAGGCTTGACCAAGCCATTGTTATCAAAGCTTAAACTTCTCAAAATTCTTTTGTTGGCTTTGTCCTTTTCTAAGTTTTCACAATACCTTGGCTTGTGTGTTTTTTTTTTACTTTATTACCAGTAATTAAACTCATCAAAGACCATTGGCACGGATCAAGACATATAAGTGTCATAATTATTGAAACCAAGGACGTATATAGAATACGTCCTTGATGAAACATATAAATTTAATTTGCAATCATCAATCTTTAATAAAATTTATAATTTTAATAGATCAATACAAATATAATTAAACAAAAACAATATACATTGTTACTTTCACGACTTATGTGCAAAAAAAATGTTTGAACAAAAACGATTCGTGGGAAGACATTTATTAACATTTGAATCACAAAAGTTAAATTATTTTGGAAAAAAAGGGGGGCCGGCGTTTTGACATTACAATGTAATTCGTATTCGAGCCGTCCTTTTTCAAGATTTCTAGTTATTTTCTATCCCTTATCTCCTCGTACCCCCTTTTAAAAATGTTTTTCAGCGCACTTTCATTTCTGTGAACAACCGCGGTAGGGCCCCGTCAAAATATGTAAATAAATTAGCCATAGGTTTTTATTTTTTTATACCGGAAGTTAAACAATATGGATGGAGTTAAGCATCAAGACAGTACGCCCCAGAATGATTCGACCCTGGGTTTTAAATGGATAAAAAAAATCGCACAAAATATTGTGTAGTCATATATTCATAATACATAATGACCATACTTATATTACTGGAGATTACACTAAATTGTGTTTGAACATAATTTGTAATCGGTCATTTTTTTATTTTGAAATGATCCGGTTCGAGTTTTACACAAGGATGAAAAGATATTGGGGCGAAAACATATCTATTTACCGCATGCGCAAACTGTTATTTACGATTCTAAGGTAAAGTTATTTTTAAAACAGGGAATATCCCATCAACTTGGTCGTGACGCAGTTGTTCGATTTGAATGCGAGAATTCAGCAATTGACGTGATCATTAATTTTTTATGACAAATATTCCACAAGCCTATCGGCCATCGTACTTGTGGTTTTGACCACCGCTAATTTTGGGGGGTTCAGTAATTTCTGCCGGTACTATACACGATCTCAGGCTGGTAAAAGTACCGGCCCACTTTGAAACCTCTGAACAAGGAATATTTGTATTATTACCTGGTTGAAGAATACACTCTACAGGTGTTGTCAGCTGTAACAAGGGATATTTGTATTATTACCTGGTTGAAGAATACACTCTACAGATGTTGTCATCTGTAACAAGGGATATTTGTATTATTACCTGGTTGAAGAATACACTCTACAGATGTTGTCAGCTGTAACAAGGGATATTTGTATTATTACCTGGTTGAAGAATACACTCTACAGATGTCAGCTGTAACCAGGAATATTTGTATTATTACATGGTTGAAGTATACACTCTACAGGTGTTGTCAGCTGTAACAAGGAATATTTGTATTATTACATGGTTGAAGTATACACTCTACAGGTGTTGTCAGCTGTAACAAGGGATATTTGTATTATTACCTGGTTGAAGAATACACTCTACAGGTGTTGTCAGCTGTAACAAGGGATATCTGTATTATTACCTGGTTGAAAAATACACTACAGATGTTGTCAGCTATAACAAGGGATATTTGTATTATTACCTGGTTGAAGAATACACTCTACAGGTGTTGTCAGCTGTAACAAGGGTTATTTGTATGATTACCTGGTTGAAGAATACACTCTACAGGTGTTGTCAGCTGTAACAAGGGATATTTGTATTATTACCTGGTTGAAGAATACACTCTACAGGTGTTGTCAGCTGTAACAAGGGTTATTTGTATTATTACCTGGTTGAAGAATACACTCTACAGGTGTTGTCAGCTGTAACAAGGGATATTTGTATTATTACCTGGTTGAAGAATACACTCTACAGATGTCAGCTGTAAGAAGGGATATTAGTATTATTACCTGGTTGAAGAATACACTCTACAGGTGTTGTCAGCTGTAACAAGGGATATTTGTATTATTACCTGGTTGAAGAACACACTCTACAGATGTCAGCTGTAAGAAGGGATATTTGTATTATTACCTGGTTGAAGAATACACTCTACAGGTGTTGTCAGCTGTAACAAGGGATATTTGTATTATTACCTGGTTGAAGAATACACTCTACAGGTGTTGTCAGCTGTAACAAGGGATATTTGTATTATTACCTGGTTGAAGAATACACTCTACAGGTGTTGTCAGCTGTAACAAAGGATATTTGTCGATGTCTGGTTTTGACAAATCAACATCAAACACAGGATCTAAGGAATGATCATACTCTGGATATAAATATGGCACATCAGATTTAGGGAAGAATATCCATCTGTAATTGATAGAATGTAAAACTTAAAACCAGACTGAAGCACAGCACTTGGACCCAGGAACAAGTGTTTAAGCACAAATGGTGATTTTGTTACTCGTACATTTGCTGTGTCTGTAAGACACATATGAATGATGTAACTGCGAAAAATTGACAGAAATACAAATCTTGATAATATGCACACAGTTGATACTGATAACACCTAATAAGGTTAATATTCACACATGTTGCAACTGGTACTGTATATGAGAAAAAAAGTAAACCAGTTCAGGAAAATATCCAACAAAGATTTTGTTTATTGGTCACATCAGTAATATAGAAAACTAATCAAAATGCTAGACACATAAGTAGTAATATTCGAAGACATAAACCAGCTGTATCCAAATAACTTCCTTGTTCAAATCTATTTATTTACATTTTACCAATTAATTTTTGAAAGTTTTAAATTGAAAACACAGAACTGTTAACCAAAATAAACTGGAAATCCACCAGTATCTTTTGAAAACACTGCTTTATGTTCTATTATGTCCAATTAAATATTATATGACTAAAATTATATCATAACTGGTACATACAGATATTTTATTTACATGATGGGCTACTTCCATATTAATCTCATCTATTGATGGACAATTGGTTTAAAATCATAATCGTTTATCGGTAATAATCAGAGGTTTTTGAAATATTTTATTTGTAAGTTAAATCAAGGGGAATAATCCATACTCATTTGACTACAAAACTAAATAAGCTGTCGTAAGACACTACATTTGTAGTCATCTGAGTATATATATTTACATAAATAATATAAAGCAACTTCATGGATTAAATTAACATTAACTTTTTAATGTTTGTTGTTTATCCAGAATTTTGCATTCAAGATATCTTTAGATAACAAAAATAACACTGTGTAAAAACAGGGTGATTTTACTTCTCTTTCAGAGAACTTGAAGTGGAAGTAAGAGAAAAATCTGGAATACTTCCGAATAGTCTTTAAGGGCTAAGTAAGGGAAAATATGGAACATTTCCGAAAGCTTGCAGTTATTTCTTTCCCCGCTTCCTAATGTCCCTTTGCTTTCACAAAGCAAATATGTTGCTTAACTATCTGTAAGAGATCCAAACAACAAGTTGGAATAAAATTAAGAAATAATTCATGGAAGCCATAGTTTGTATTCAGTTTTAACATGGTTAACATTATTTTGTAAAATTTTATCCCGAGTGGAAGAGAAGGATAAAATGTAACTAAAATGATGTAACCCATGTTAAAACGTTATTCAAACCATGGCTTCCGTGAATTATTTCGATTCTAGTTGGAAAAATCTAACAATTTTTTCGAAGTGGAAGTCAGTAATGGAAATACATGTCATAACAAAATCTACTAACCATCATGGTTACAGTTGTTTTTCTTATATGGACAACTAGATGGTGATGCAATTAAGTTATTGATATTTTCCAATTTGATGGCATTTTGAATTTAGCAACTTAAACAAGTAAAATGCTCACAAAAATCATAAAATCAATCAATAACCAGCTTGTGTCATTGCCACCAGCGTCCTTGTAAACTACGTCACCGGAAGACAACAATTGCAAAAAACAAAATCGATAGATGGTTGTCTTAAGTAATTTTTTTCGGAAAAAAAATTATGTCAAGAAACAATACAAGAATTTTTATGTTTTATATATGCACCAAGGTCCTGTATGAATACATGAATTCATTTAGGAATGATGTTATAAATGATTTGTTCGTCAATAGGCATGTGCGAATAAAAATATATCAGGAATTTTATCACAGTATTATTTATATAACCAATGAAGGACGACATGTTAGAATATTGAATATCAAACTTTATATATACATTGTATATCAAATTTCATATTATTTGAATAGGTGAACCAGAACTTGTTGTTGTTCAGGGACGTCAGCGATTTTTTATTATAAATCTTGTAATCGATTATAAGCATCATTGCTCTTTAAACGACCGACAATCGATCATTGGCGACAATCGTTTCATCACTAATCTCATCACAATAATGTATGAGCTTACCTCAGGGATTAATTGATTGTAGTTGCAACTTTCACATAATAAGGCTAAACTATGATATATTTGAAAAGTAATTTTGAGCCTAATTTATGTACCGTTTCCTTCCTTGGAATAAAGCCATCCAAAAGTTAGAACCAAATGCATCAACGTGGAGTTCACTTGTAATTCCTGCAGGTGCTACAAACAAGCTTGGCCAACTGTCTCTGTATAGACTCCCTTCATTTGTCCGTTGTAGGAAATCTCCTGCAAAAAGTTGCCAAAATTCTTTACCAATAAGAATGCCACCACTACATCCACTTAGTTAACATCGATCCACTTTCAAGCAATAATTACTTCAACACACTTCTATTAATAAAATCTTCCACTGCCATAACAATATCAACATAAAAATTTGACCAAATGGTGATCAGCAATATTTTATTACAATGCAATTCAGGATTGCAACTTACTGTCTGATTAGATTAAATCCATCACTGATCTACATGTTTAAAAAGAAGTTAAATGTCACTTGAAATGTACCAGTGAGGAATTGGAAAGATATGTCATTTCATATAAACAGAAATTATTTTAAATGATTAATTATCCATTCTTGATATTTAAGTAATCCCACATTCCCGCTCGTTGATTATTGACCTTAAATACCCAACTTAAGCTATTATTTGTAAAGGACCCCATTGGAAATAAGCTGAAAGGCTTTCATTGGCTATCCTTCGTTAAACAATTATCGACAATTTAATTAATTAGCATAAAAATGTCTATCAATACTTAAAAGTTTATATTTTACTTTTAGATGAATTAGAAATTTTAATCACTTGACTTGTGTGGATTGTTGATATATTTTTAACCTATATATATTTTGCCTTTACCTTGACAAAAATGATGATTTACGATACTTGACATAAATTGTGAAATGTGTTCCTTGACAAAAATGGTGATATGTAATCCTTGACATAAATTGTGAAATGTGTTCCTTGACAAATATGGTGATATGTAATCCTTGATATAAATTGTGAAATGTGTTCCTTGACAAAAATGGTGATATGTAATCCTTGATATAAATTGTGAAATGTGTTCCTTGACAAAAATTGTGATATGTAATCCTTGACATAAATTGTGAAATGTGTTCCTTGACAAAAATGGTGATATGTAATCCTTGACATAAATGGTGACATGTGTTCCTTGACGAAAATGGTGATATGTAATTCTTGACATAAATTGTGACATGTGTTCCTTGACAAAAATGGTGATATGTAATCCTTGACATAAATTGTGACATGTGTTCCTTGACAAAAATGGTGATATGTAATCCTGTACAAAAACTACAGAATAGCATTAAAACAGTATAAAATGATCAAAGGATAAGTACATGTAATAACTTTCACTTATTCCTATTTATTTAAGAAATAAATCATGGAAGCCAGAATGTGCTTCTGATATGTCTAAGAGTACAAATACGGTAGTATACTTTGATTGGAAGACGGTAATTTATATTTACGCTTGCAGACAATGTCGCACACAATTTATGCTGCCAAATTCGAGCAGACGATAATTCATCAACATGTACATTTACGACGGGATGGTCAGTCACATGCACCGGTGCATGTGCTAATGAGATTATACCCAATCGATAAATCGCTCGTTTGTTCACAAGAAAAATTCATATGAATTGAACCTCTTTTAAGAGGTCACCTGTCTTATAAGGCCAGTTTCTACTTGTCCCAAAGGTGACCTCTTAATACAGGTTTGACTGTAATTAATTCATGTTAGAATTGTTCATATTTTTTTGTGAGGGATTGGGAGAAGTAACCTTACCTGCAAAATATTTGGGTATAACAAGTTGCTTTGCCAAATCTGAACAAATGAGTGGTAAACTCCAATCAAACAGATATAATGGTTCCTCTAATGTACCATGTAAAATATCACTGATGTAGGATGACACAGATACTGTCTTACTGCTCTCTAGTCTGGCCCATTCTACTGAGTGTCTCATTGGCTTCTTCAAGGTCACATGACAGCTGCCTTCAATTTGTAAACAAATTAAAAGGAATAACATATTGAGGTACATTATATCAAACCAAAACATATACAACCATGTGCTTCAATAGGTCATTATACAATATAATGTTGTTCTGATGAGGTATTGGAGGGGGACGGAGGGGAAGGAGGGGGCTACACTTGTCTCGTAAATTGCATGATCTGGGTTATCAGAAAATCCAAACTTAAGTCACTGTTTCGGGGATTTTATGGTAAGTTAAATCAATATGGAATCCCAGTGTTTCAACTGGTTTCAAACATATTTCTAAAATGATCTTGATATCTGTTTCTTTAACTGGCTTCAGGAATAGGACTTCATAACAGGTGCTATATAAAATGGGACAGGAGATGTTATCCCTGGTCTCTCTTGGTTTTTGTGTTAGTGTGGTCATCCAAGCTTTTGTAGTTTAGTTCTGTTTTATATTTGCATTGTAGTTGGTGTGACATGTATACACATAGATTCTAGTTTTAGATCATAATCTTTTGTGACAGTGCTTGATAATAATTTATTTTACTATTGTGTATGGTTGCCTTGTCTGTGCTTTTAGTGTGCATTAACCTGTTTGCTATTTTGCTATTATCAAGGCTTTTTAAATTACAGTCAAACATGCCCATGCAGTCACCTCTATTAAGCAGTCACCTGTATTAAAAGGTCACATTTTTCTTGTCCTGTCATACAAAATTTCATATGAATTGAACCTCTTTTAAGAGGTCACCTGTCTTATAAGGCCAGTTTCTCCTTGTCCCAAAGGTGACCTCTTAATACAGGTTTGAATAATTAATTTGCATGCATTTGTTATTTTTAACTGTTATTTATATTATGTGTTTCTGTGCTATGTATGTCTGTCAAAAGCTCACTAGAGCTTGTGTTGTATTTCTTGTTTCGACATGCCAACTTTAAATATAACTCATCTTGTCTTATCTTAGACTATTGTTTCAGGTCAATTGTCCATGACACAGTGAGTAAGTTACTGAGCATGTGATTGTTGTTTTACACCAAATGAAAAAAAATTCAGCACTATCATGGCCTTTGGCAAAAACAAGTTACATTCTATGAGACTATGATGATGTCCACTTTGAACTAGACCAACATGCTAAATTGAATTTTTATAGTGCCAGCTTAACTGAAACAAGTCTGTGGGTAGACTTTATCATGATTTTGAGTCAACCCATCTTTGCTTACTCCTTAATGCTGCATGCTTGGAGGAGAAGCTGCAAATACCAACTTATTAGTCTTTGGTTCCATGGTAGAGTTTACATGTTAATCTCAAATAACCTGCTTTTTCTTTTACATGTTCCAATGTCCATGGTTCAGTGGTAACTTGCTGGTCAGTAATAATTACTGGAGTACTTGTACATTCATAGTTACTATAGAAATCTTCTACTGTCAGATTATTGGCAGATCTTCTTTCTACCTGCAGCAGAGAAAATATTCTAGGTTGATGCATAATTAACTGTCAAACACTTTAAATGAGGGGGATGGAAAATATAAGCCTCATACCAAGCACTGACGGATAGAAAAACTTACTTACTGAACAAATTATCAAATGCTTTTCTGATTTCTAATATAAATAATATGCCTCCCCCCGACTTCGTCGCGGGAGCATAAATATCCTGTATTCATCACCCTCCTGAAAAACATAGACCTTGTGTATTTTCATTGGTGGTGTAATGGTTAGCATGCTTGCCTCAAGTATGGTTGATCGTGGGTTGGAGTCCCAGTCAGGTTAAACCACACTTTGTTCCTTCTTCCCTAAGCATGGTCATGATCGCATGGTAGTTGGATTTACAACTTCCTGTGCACTAAGTGCCTATCACCACTAAAGTTGTGAGTTTGAATCCCGCTCATGGCGAGGTGTACTCAATACAACATTATGTGATAAAGTTTGCCAGTGACTTGCGACATGTCGATTGTTTTCTCTGGATACTCTAGTTTCCTCCAGCAATAAAACTGACTGCCATCATATAACTGAAATATTGCTGAAAGTGGCATTAAATACCACAATCCTAACCCTATTCTGTAAGTGTTTTTGATGGTTTTCTCATCATTAATTACCTGTTTTGTGGGAGGGAAAGTTGAATCTTTCTTGAGTTTGCAATGATTTTCAAGTTGTATCTTCTGTATTCTTAAAATTCTTTTTACTTTCTGTAACAGCCACTGGTATTCCTTTTCTAAAATGTAAATATGTGAATATTCTTAATCTTAGCTAGACCTAATAGCAGAAAATGTCCTAAGACATCATATCTGTCAATTCATCTTAAATACATGTATAAAGAAATAAATGAACAGTCAGGTCCCTGCTATATTTAAAAAAAACCCATCTCCTTTATACCATGATAGGGATAAAAAAAATATTAATACAATTTGACTAATTCACTAACATATCATCATTTCACTAAAAGGGGTCAATGCTTGGGCCCATAAAAGTAAAACTAGCTTAACTCTGCCATTTTTAAATTGAAGTGTGAACAGTAATGTGTGGTGGTATCAATTTTTCCTGTTTCTATAATATTTCCATTAGATTTTGGAACTGTTCTGACTGGTAATTTTTTCGTTTTTTATTTTATTGCTTATGTTTATTTAAAAGTTGTTGTACATGCATCCTTTAGGTCAAAGTTCAATATTAATACTGACCAATAAATATCACTTGTTGATTATTTGTAGGGCAACTTTATGTTTGGTATTACTAGTCATTGCTGAAAACATTTTTCTGTCATCAACAGTACACAAACAATGTTAAGAAAAATATACAGTAGTGCCCTTTTTTATTAGGTTCCTCCCACCAAAGGCAATCCCTCTTTATCAGGCCAGATTTCAGGGCCACTTTTTCATTGCAGAAAGGGTGGTCTTACAAGAGGGAGACTACTGCATTTTATCAAACATTTAGCGAGCAATTGTTGTTTAATAATGCCAAATTAGAATTTTCATCTTTATCATGGCGAGAACAAGTTACATTTCAATGAGATGATGATCATGTCCACTTTGCTCTAGACCAACACACTTAGTTGTATTTTCATGGTGCTAAGGTCACTGAAACAAGAGTCTGTGGGTTGAAATGTTGCTCCACTCAGACACATTATCCCGATTTCAAACAAACCAGTCTTTGTTTTTACTCCTTACAGTTGCTCCACTCAGACACATTATCCTGATTCCAAACAAACCAGTCTTTGTTTTTACTCCTTACAGTTCTCCACTCAGACACATTATCCTGATTCCAAACAAACCAGTCTTTGTTTTTACTCCTTACAGTTGCTCCACTCAGACACATTATCCTGATTCCAAACAAACCAGTCTTTGTTTTTACTCCTTAATTCTGTGTGCGTGGTGAAGAAGCAGCAAATAACAATTTTATATGGTTTTTGGTTTGAGCCAACCAGGGCTCGAACCCACAATCTAACACACTTGAGGCGAGCACGCTAACCATGAATACACCACCGATGTAGTTATACATTTATGAGCGCTTAACACCACTTAAAACAATATTTCAGTAATATTCTCATCAGTTTTATATAGACAGTGTGCGAAATTAGCGGTAGACCTATAGTCAATGTCTATGTAAAATCAAGCTGGTCTATGTCAAATTTCTAAAATTGTGTATATAATGTACAGTGAGGTCTATGTAAAATAGAGATTGGTCTATGAAACCACAAAATTATGTTTCACACACTGTATAGGTGGAGGGAAAAACAGATTACTGGAGAAATCAAGAGACCTTCAATAAGTCTCTGACAAACTTTATCACATAACGTTGTATCAAGTACACATTTAACATAGGACAAGTCAAATTTACAAACCCTTTGTGAAAATTGTTACAGTAAACTACAGTGAAACCTGTCTAAACTGAACCTTGTAAGGGGCTGTAGTGGTCGTGATCGCATGATAGTTGGATTGACAACTACCTGTGCAATCAGTGTCCATCAATAAATTCCTGCTAATGGTAAGAAGTACTCGATACAACATTATGTGATATAGTTTGTCAGTGACTTGCGGCAGGGCAGTGCTTTTCTCTTTTTCTTGGGTACTTGGTTTCCTCCACCAATAAAATTGACCACATAATAATATAACTAAAGTAGTGTTGAAAGTGGCATTAAACACCATAATCCTAACCCTCCCTAATCCCCGAACCTCCTAGGGACAAGCTTTTGGGCTAAGAATAGACAGGTACTTGGCTTCAACAGGTTTAATTAATTACAGATTTCTCATATTGGGACTTTAACTAATTGTCGGTTTATACTGAAAGTACATGTAGTACTTTACAGGGACTATATCATTACATTACAGGGAAAGAATTTGAGGAAATGCCTTAATGTCCTAACAATAATATTATGTACCATGTGGATCTAATTTAATGGCTTCCTCAAAATGATATACAGCTTCTTGTGTATCACCATTCTTCTCTAAGAACGTCCCCAGTGCAGCATGAACGTCTCCCTGGGCTAATCCAGATTTCAATTTATTTCTTAATCTTTTAATCTCTTCACTTATGAATTCTTTAGCATCTGGTAACCTAAAATAATTTAAAATTTCACTTTATAAAATTAAATAATCATTTTCTGGTGGACACAAAAAAAAATATTTGGTAGAGGACCATCAGAGGAGGATTTCCTCCAAGCTTGCATCTTCGCTAGCCAAAGGTTACAATATGCCAAATAGAGGAGGCAGCTTACAACTCTTGGCTAGTGAAGATGCTAAGTTTACTGTCATTCACAAGTTTCAGATTTATAAAAAGTGCTTTTCATAGGGTCCTATGTTAAATGTGTCCTGCTGTGGTGGCCATCTTAGTTTTCTAATCCACACAATAATTGAACTATTTTGCCAATCCACACAATAATTGAACTATTTTGTCAATCCACACAATAATTGAAAAACTTAAGGATCATCCAGCAATTAATCATGTAAAGTTTGAATTCAATCAAGTTGCATGTTAGAACTTTATTCTGCTGTGGTTGCAATCTTGGATTTTTGATCGACACAAAACTAAAAAGACACCACATTTTGTAAAGGTCCTCTTAGCTATTTCAGCTAAGTTTGCTATCCAATGGTTCCTTGTTTTCAGAGAAGAAAAGTCTTCAAATATTTTTTAAATAGGGTCCTATGATAAAAAATTGTCCTGCAGACTTGAATAAAACATAGATATCAAACTTAGGGTGCAGGACACCTTTCTGAAATAACCTTCATCGGGTATACTCAAAGACAAGTATTTAAAAGCCAAATAAATTCAAAATATTTGGGAGCAAGGAAACCAAAGGGCCTTAACAGGATAGCTAAGGTCACCTATGCCTGACGGAGGAGAACATTAGTTTTACAGTCTGTGCCAAAAACATTTTGACAAACTAGCCCAAAGAGCATTTTAGAAGAATTTCATATCTATAACACGTGATCGTTTATCGATAAAAAAGATATATTACACAATTAAACAGACATTTAATTGTATCAATAGATGAAAAAGAACAGTTAATTCTCGTCTGATTTAATATAACTAGCCTCTCAAAATACCCCTTATTTTGGTGGAAAATAAGACAAGTTTTCTCTTTTAGCAAATTTATTTTGTGTTTTCCGTACATTTTTAGTATTGATAAAGTAACGTTACATTAGTCAAAAAATTCATGCCAAATTTCATATCATAGATACTTGCAGATACGCAGGAAAATGCTATTTTTTGTTTGTTTCCTCTCTCATTTAATGCCTTTTATACGCGGAAATTTGATACCCCGTTTCCGATTCTATAAATATAGTTTGACTGATCTTCGAGTCATTAAATAGCACGTTGTCTTCTTTGAATGAAATGGCTTAGTTTCTGATTTATTTCATTGTTAAGTGTTCGGCTTTTCGCACACTGTTTACTGAGGTTTTTAGACTTCATTTGGCATTGCTTTTGTCGTTTGTTTGTCGATAATTAGTGTATTTTGTTGATTAGTAATTAGGTTATTGTAGTACCAGAATTTAACCGGACAGACACGTTCATATTTCATATGATGGCATCGTTCGGTAGTCCTTTGAAACTTTCTCCTTCTAGTCCAAAAAGGAGAAAAGAAACATTGAACTGGAAGCAATGCATTATATGTCAATGTTATCATCAACTAATAAAAGCACATTCAGGTCAAGACGTTTCCATACAAAGGTCAAGGTCAGGTCCTTATTGGCGACATTAAAAATGTAAAGGAAACTGACTGTCATCAAAACCTACAAAAATACACATTTTTTTCACAACTAAACCTTAAAGTCTATATGAAAGACTTCATGGTGTATACCAAATTTTGCAAAAACGATAATTTCATCCCTTTGTGGGAACTGAATTCAAGAGGGGCAACCCAAAAGTTATAACTCATATATTTTCTTAACATTTTGGGTAGAACGATTATCTCCCTTTTTAAGGAAATGCAACCAGTTCCCGTTTTTATGACCCGACTATCTGGATAGAGTATGAATTCGTCTTTCCAATGATATATAATTTAGGTATATGTTCGGTGGGTACATTAAAGTCAAAAATTTCGTTCTCCGTCTACCACACTAGACTACTTAGCCGATGATACCCTCGGAAGCTATCTTGGGTTTCTGATCAATCAACATGAACAAAATTGTTAAGGGCCATGTAACGGACATTCCTATCATGTAATGGTACGATGAGATAACATGTTGTTTCTGAGCAGAATTTTGAAATTTCATCCAATGATAAAGCATAATTAGTATGCATGTGGTATGTACAGTGTATATGTAATAGAGCAAACATGCTGAATTCCCAAATGAAAGAAAATCATATATACCGGTAATGTTGAGTACCACCCAACTTATCGAAGTAAAATTTCAGCAAAGCTTGGTTTTTTGCTCCAATAAATATATCAGAGAAAATGATTGATCTTGAAGTTTCAATATTTTTTCAATGAAGTAAACTTGAACTATATATCATATTTTTCATAAAGCATAGTTTTTTGCTTTAGTAATATGGTAACTTTCTTAAAAAGCACAATGGCATACCAATGTACAATAGGAAACAATTGAATTTGTATATAATCATCAGAAAAATTGCAAATTCTATGAAATGAAAAAAATCAATAATTTCATTAATCAGTTTGACCCGTTCTCATTGTGTGCCTGTGTCCAAAGACAGGACCAAGACTGCTATCAGCTAATTTTGTCTTTTTGTGTTTTCCGATTTTGTTTGCCCTTTTTTTTTAGCTAAGGGGTTTGTCATAGTGGTTTCCGCTGTTGTGGCTGATTATATTCATAACAATTTAATACTGTGTAAATTCTAGTATACCGCGGTATTATAAATTTCCAGAAAGATGATGTAAGCAAACCAAAACAAAAATGATATCAAAATGATCTCATTAGCTTAAAATCGTTAAAAAATAACTTGCAACAACAAAAGTACTCAATTGGTGAAATTCATTTGTCATAAAACATACATGTACATGGTGTTTCAATATTTAGCTGCTTCTTACCTTGATATTATTTTAATAAGTGTATTTGGATTGCATCCTTTCACTATTTCTAGATCTTCTTGTTTACATTGGCAACGTTTCCACCATTTTGCTAATGCAGTACTAGCCAGACTCTCTTGTTCCTTGCAATATTTTGATCTCTTTGAAAAACACTCTGAACCAATAAACTGTGTTGTCTTATGTTTCGAATGATTAGCTTTGAGATAGACATCATGCTTGTTTGCTGGGGTGACAGATTCTTTTGGACTTTGTGACACATCATTATTTTCCATTTTGGTTATTGGCCATTCTTTGATTAATTCTACGTTTTCCGTTTTGGTTATTGGCCATTCTGTGATTAATTCTACATCATCATACTTATTGACCTCATTCATCTTGATTAATTTCAGGATATCGTACAGTGACACAAGAAAACCATTGATGTTTGATCTCTAAAAAATAACAATTTGATGATGATGGATGCAAAGTGATAATAAATCGCATTCGACCACTAAGAGTTGGGTGAACAAAAAATGATAAAAATTGTTTTTGAGGGAGATAATTAATTAGTATTTTACTATCTCAGGGCATTGGAAATCTGAACTTATAAGATGAGTGGCCTCTCTTGAAGGGGATAATTAATTAGTATTTTACTATCTCAGTGCATTTGAAATCTGGCCTTATAAGATGGGCGGCCTATGTTGAGGGGATCATTTTTAATTAATATTAATAATAATATATTGAGGGAACAATATATGCTGTGGGAACAAAATAATTTATTGAGGGAACAAGATAATATGCTGCGAGATCAAAATAGTATGTTGTGGGAACAAGATATTAAATATTATATTGAGGGAACACAATTTTTTTTTCTCTCACATGGCCTTAACAAGCCACCGAAAATAAGTATCTTATATATTAATATTTTATAAATATAGCTTTCATAATGAGAATGACATGAAATTATCAGCTATTGGCAATATTTATCAGAATATATAGAGACCATTCAAACTCAAAAGTTTCTCCAAGTCTGAAGTAATCAAGTTTCAACATTTAAATTTTTACATAAAAAAAAGAGAAAAAAATGCAACTCTCACTTTTAAAAGATAATGCCAATCGCTGTTAGATATAAGAACAAATAATCTACAATAGTTACATGTATTCCACAGGATGGCTGTACAAGATTTGATGGGAAGAATTTTGATACCCCCCTTTTTTTCCCTCCAAAGATGGTATACAACGGAATTTTGGTTATTCCTTACTTAACGAACATTTTTGTGTGGTGCATGGCTGTCTACAAGTCAATACAACTGCTTATTCACTCTCATTTCAACGACATGTCACCGAGAAAGGCTCAGGCAATGTTAAAATTGCAGTCATGTTTCAGATCTAAATTTGTAAATACCGCTACGAATGATGGGAAATTCTTTGTAAAAACAAAAACACGAACCCGACTTCAGTCAATAATAAGACAAAATATCGTATGTAAACAATACAAAGTAGGCAGGTCGTCTTCAAGAAGTATTTATTTATTGAAAATTAAACAATTGTTATATTTTTTCAACAGGGATATATAAATATTAGTAATTTGCGGTGTGTTTGTCGACAGAACGATAATATAATAATGGCGCGAATTGTCGCCCTTGACCCGCGTGAATTGACTTCGGAACTCTTCTCTCCGGTGTCGTAAAATTTTTAGCTACCCATGAAAATTAGCTACCTTAAACTTCCGGTAGCTAATTTTTAAACGGCGGAGCATAATAATTAGCTACCTATGAAAATTAGCTACTTGTAGCATAAACTTATAGGATTTGTCTCCCTTATTATGTTTACCAAAATACAGATTGTGTATTTCCAATGGAGAGACAAAATGAAAAACTGCATGTACATAAGCAGGAAAAGAGTTACTGATTGACAAAGAGAGACATATAGATCTCAGGGGCGGATCCAGGGGGGGGGGGGGGGGGGGGGGGGGGGGGGGGGGGGAGGGGGGCGCCCCCCTAAAATTGGAAAAATATTTTTTTTTTGGCGTAAAATCGTGATTTTTCACACGGAATACCCCAAAAATTTTCGTGCCCCCGTCCGCTCGGCGCATTTTTTTTAAGTGCGCCCCCCCCCCCCCCCCCCCCACTAACTTGAAATCCTGGATCCGCCCCCTGGATCTGTACACAATAAACAATAGATATTAGTGGTGTTCATAGATAAAAAACAAAATGCTACCTATATGGCTGTATAGCATGTGATTAAGTTACAAACTATCTTTTTTCAATTTACCATCGCGATGTATCATTTTTACAGCTGTTAAAAAATAGATTGGTGGACTATATATGGTAGAATTTAATATTTATGTGATGTTCAAACTATGCAAATTATTCTTTAACTTAATAAGATCATATATGATAATTATTAATCACACTTTTACTATTGCTAACCGTGTTACCCTCTTGAAATAAAGAAATTAACTCATTTACTTACTTATTGACACTATCTTCTGAATTCAAGAAATAAATAAAATTATGTTCCATATATATTTAATAATGAAAGTTGGGAACTTTATTTATTACAATATTAAAGAACTGGTAGTTATTATATTAATTTCAATTCGAAACTGAAACTATTTGCACACTCTTGATGACAATTTCTTATTTGGATTTTGTAAAAATAGAACCCTAAATCATAAATTTCCAACAGAATGTGGAAGATGGCAAAATATGTGTACAGAACATGGTTTGACCCGATCGGGACTCGAACCCACGATCTACCGCATTCGAGGCGAGCACGCTAACGATTACACTACCGATGAGAGTCTTTGGTGAGCATTTCTGGTCTGTTTCTCAGCGAATACATATATTTCACTTTGTTGTCGACTGTCCCTTATATGAAAATATTAGAGTAAAATTTTTTGATATAGTTATTGACTTATGTCCAAATTTTAGATACATGGATACATCATCAAAATTTGTCTGGCTATTTACTAATGAACATGAACAAGTTTTGAAAAAATTAGGTAGTTTTATAGAGGAATGTTTTTTGCTGCGAGGACACAATTGATCCTATAGATATCATTAGGTTAGGTGAATTATTATAGTTATTATACATGTTATATTATATTAAATATGAATTGATTTATGGTGGTATTTGATAGGCTCTGATCTGGCCGTGCAGTCACTGAACATAAATATGTTTTCCTGTTTTTTGTGTGGTGTTTACATGTATGTCTCCAATCATTTCAATCATTGTATTAAATTGTTTGCCCCTTGTGGGCCCTTAATTGGCAATAACAAATTCTTATTCTTATTCTTATATTGTCCAGGGGCGGATCCAGGATTTCAAGTTAGGGGGGGGGGGGGTTAAAAATTGCGCCGAGCGGAGGGTATTTCGTGTGAAAAATCACTATTTTATGCCAAAAAATCTTATTTTTTCAAATTTTAGGGGGGGGGGGGGGGGGGGGCGCCGAATGCGCGCCCCCTGGATCCGCCCCTGTTGTCTACATAAATGACAATAGATAACGTAACAATACAAAATACATTGCGCAACGCACGGTCAACTTTTCGCGCTATCACAATCCTTCGGCAGAAGACACGTTTAAATCGACTTTTTGAGTACATGTATATAAGCAAATTCATATTTCAAACCAAAGAAAAATCTTTATAGAGAACCTTGCATAGATGCTTCCTACTAAGCTTCAGTTCATTGAGCTAAGCGGTTTCAGAGCAGAAGATTAAAATGTGAAAAGTTTACAGACGGACGACGGATCAAATGATCGCAATAGCTCACGTTCCCTTTGACAACGTCTGCTCAAAAGCTTTGATGAATACCAGAGTACAACACAAATTCTAACACGACGTCCTTCTTACGCTTTGTAGACAAACGAGCGATTTATCGATGGTATAATCTCGTTCACACATGTGCCGGTGAATGTGACTGACTTTTCCATTGGCAGCATAAATGGTGTGTGACACTTTCCGCAAACGTAAATATAAATTACCGTCTTCCAATCAAAGTATACTACCGTATTTGTAATCTTAGACATATCAGAATCGAAATAAATCATGGAAGCATGAATGT
Organism: Bathymodiolus septemdierum; assembly: GCA_963383655.1. NCBI lineage: Eukaryota > Metazoa > Mollusca > Bivalvia > Mytilida > Modiolidae > Bathymodiolus > Bathymodiolus septemdierum. The sequence continues at coordinate 11,535,054 of OY726522.1, forward strand.
GTTTTGAGTTTTAACATGAGTTGGCGGATATTAGTAAATTTTATCCCTCTGGCTCGGGATAAAATACTAATATCCAACAATCCATGTTAAAACTCAAAACACATTCTGGCTTCCATGATTTAGCGGGTCATTTTAGCTGAGCCTGAATTACTCACCTGGTCACTTATACAGTTTATGTTCAATAAAGTATAGATTTTGTTAAAAAAATATTTTATAAATTTCGAATTTAACAAATAAATATATGATTTTTGATTCTGTCACATCTCTCCAACAGTAAAAGTTACAACAAATCAGCGGGGAACCTCCAATGTAACGAAGGAATGCGAGGTAGCTAATTTTCATGGGCAAACTTCTGTTGCTTATGCTTATGTTTGAATGGTGCCAGGTAGTTTATTTTCATGGATAACACTTTGACACCTGTGTCATACATTGAACAGACGTAAGGTAGCTTATTTTCATGGAAAACGTCATGACTCCTATCCAATGTAACGAAGGAATGCGAGATAGCTAATTTTCATGAGCAAACTTCTGATGGTTATGCTTATGCTTGAATGGTGCCAGGTAGTTTATTTTCATGGATAACACTTTGAAACCTGTGTCTTACAATGAACAGATGTAAGGTAGCATATTTTCATGGAACACGTCATGACTCCTATTCCATGCAATGAAGAAAGGTCGAGTAGCTAATTTTCATGGACAAGCTTCAGATGCTTATGCTCATGTTTGAACGGTGCAAGGTAGTTTATTTTCATGGATAACACTTTGAAACCTATGTCATACACTGGACAGATGCAAGGTAGCTTATATTCATGGAAAACTTAATGACTTCTATCCCATGTAATGAAGAAATTATGCTGACTAGTCTTTGCCTTTATTCTTTTACGCCATGTGCCAATATAAATTGTATAGTTTTTGGTTTGATCAGATCATTGATCGAAACCACGATCTACCGCACATGATGCGAGTACTCATAACTATTTCACCACAGGAGCGTTATTGCTTGTTATAACTAAGCGTCTTATTTCTTTGGAATAGATATAGTATAAACATATTTTATTAATTAATTCAATATTACACATTATGATAATACACATATAAATGGAATAGATATACACATTTTTGTATATATGCAAAGCAGAAAATGCATTATGTACAGATAAATAATATGGTGATTGATATATAGAAACTTGTTCATGTCACTATAAATATATAATTTTTTTTAAATATTATTAGACTTGAATTTATTTATATTATATATATATATATATATATACAACCCCGCGGGAACCCCGGTGTATAGAAATGGGACCGAGAGCTTCTTCGGCTTGAAGGGGCGTCCGTCGGTTGTGCGGGTTGTATAAATTCACAACCAACCCGTCCTTCGGACGAAACGTAAATAATACCGAGGTCCCGTGTTGAGAGATTGCCATCCTCTTCGCACGAGCATATGAGACCTGTTGCACTGGCTAAATTATCCGTCCCTACCCATACACCTTTCCTTGTTTCGAGTCCCGTGGCGTTTAAATTTTTTAATGTTCTCGACCTGAATATAGCTGAAAAAATGCTCGCTGGACGTTAAACACCAATCAATCAATCAATCAATCATATATTTTATATGGAAATAACTTATTTTCATCCAGATTTTGCTCCATGTAAACAAGGATTTATATATATATATAGTCGAGGGAAGAACAAAAATTTGACAGCGCAAAAATCTAATTCTGATACTGTTTGGTTTAATTTTCAGACATATATATATATATATATAAATCCTTGGTGTAAATGAATGAATAGGAGTTTGCTATCCATTTCTGGGATAAATCTATTTAATTAAATAGATTTCCTCGCCTACATCCACCCCCCTTTTTTCGTTCAAAAATACTAATTACCAAGAATCTATCAAAACATGGTAAAAGGGGAATAACTGGCATAGTACTTTTAATGTATTATTAAGGTAGCTAATTTTCATGGCTATCATTTGGAACACCTTAGTGGTTTACGAAAATCTAGTTCCGAACGTCAAAAAGTAGCTAATAATTATGGTAGCTAATAATTATAGGACACCGGCTTTCCACTTTGCTCCATATTGCGTATTTTTGTAAGAACAACATACATTATATATCACCAACATTATTCACAACTCTCTACAAAATTTGAATTTAACTAGTTTAGATTTTGACATTAATAAAATAAATCTGTTGTTAACTGACCAACATTCTAAGGTCACTTTAAATAAACTACAACATTTATCTACGCAAGAACATGATAATAAACTATTTTTCTTTGCAAATATCTATCCAAAAGATTTTATTTTACAAGATTATCTTTCATTAAAACTTCCAGTAAATATTACTAGAGAACTAACCAAATTAAGATTAAGTTCTCGTAGCCTTTTAATTGAAAAGGGTAGATATTTTAGACCGAAAATAAAAAGAGAAAATAGATTATGCTCTCAATGCAATCAAATAGAAGATGAACAACACTTTCTTATTCATTGCACTAAATTTGCTAATGTTAGAACACTTTTATTAAAAAAATTGAACATTAAACTGCAAGATCTGTGTCCAAATGAATATATGAAAACAATAACTAGATTGTTAATTGTTAATTGTATTACATGCCACCAACACATGTCAGTTGATTTAGGTACACATTTCCTGTTATATTTTAGTTTCTGGGCATATTACATGTTAACTGCGAAACCGTAGCCCTTATGGTCCTTGGCCAGTTTTCTTTCTTAGAAAACTGACCAAGGACCATAAGGCACAGGCACTTGTTTCATTAAAAAAATATATGCCCCCTCCTCTTCCTTACTTCGAGGTAAACATCTGCCCTTTTCCCCTTCCCCACTTCGCCTCAATATTTTTGGCTTATTTGTGATCCTTTCGCTGACCCAATTATAAAAATCGTTACACTCCCGAGATCATTCTCTTTACGACTGCCACATTTAAATATACCTACCGGGCCCCCCTCAGACGAATTGGACAAGAATATCAGCGAACGTACCTTGTTTTATTTTTAATTCATTGAAACGGATACAGCCACTTCCGGTCCGGTTTAAATTGATTTAGAAAATAAAAAAAAAGGTGCTTTAAAAAACAAATGTCAATAATTTGGAGTTGAACATATTTTTATAATCTGCATTGGAACAATTATCTGTATTTTAAAGGCTTACTTTACATTTGAGAGGAGATGATCATGATGGCATTGTTACACATGGCCGGTCTAGAGAATTCCGAATGCATATGAAAAATCCAGCGCAAACCGGAAGTGGTTGTATCCGTTTCAATGACTTAAAAATAAAACAAGCTACGTTCGCTGATATTCTTGTCCAATTCGTCTGAGAGGGGCCCGGTAGGTATATTTAAATGTGGCAGTCGTAAAGAGAAATATCTCGGGAGTGTAACGATATAATTGGGTCAGCGAAAGGATCACAAATAAGCGAAAAATATTGAGGCGAAGTGGGGAAGGGGAAAAGGGCAGATGTTTACCTGGAAGTAAGGAAGAGGAGGGGGCATATATTTTTTTTATGAAACAAGTGCCTGTGCCATAAGGGCTACGGTTCCGCAGCTAATCAGTTTACATGTGCATTAGGCTAGCTGGATCATGCTTTCAAATTGACTAGCAATCTAATTAAGATTATTATGCTTCCTGTAAATTTCTTCTGTGATATAAGTTCATACGATATTTTGGCATATATCACAAAGAATTATATAGCGTTGATATACTATGCGAAAATAGTACATCTACTATGCCAGTTTCACGCGGGGAAGGTTGGGTTTTCAGCAGTCTGTCAAGCTATATATAGCTAGTCCACGTGCAAGGGGGCGGATCTAATCTGTCAATCTATCATAGTCGTCTAAACGCTTTAAATTAAGTATCATTTCCGTAATAATGTTACTGTTTCTTAATACTTGTTATTGTTGTTAATTAAATTTCAAACTTCAAAAATCTTTTTATTTTTAAAGCCTTAAATGAAACAAAGAATATTTTAATACTTGTTATTGTTGTTAATTAAATTTCAAACTTCAAAAATCTTTATATTTTTAAAGCCTTAAATGAAACAAAGAATATTCTCACACTTTCAAGACTATCTGATCCAATATATTAGTCACCAATATCAGAACCTCCTTTATTGTAATAGTTCTCAATATATTTTGTCTACATATAACAGTCAGCATAATAATAATAATAATGTTGTGTTAGCAATGACTATGCCATATAGTGGTCAGGGTTTAAGACATAGTGCACTCCCCTTCGGGTCGTGCACTATGTCTTCAACTTTGACCACTATTTCATTGCTAACACAACATTATTATATAATTATATCTCCGCACTTGCTCTCTATTTTTATCGGTTGTTTTGTAGTCGCCGCGTATTATTATTATATACAATATTTATATAGCGCATATCTAATAAAAATTACACTAAGCGCTTTACATCCTTAAAAGATTTAAAAATACATAGTAGAAAAATAATACACGAATTCAAATAGTAACAAATAGAAAAGTACCGTACAAAAGTTATGCAATGTTAAAAAGTTAGAAAAATAAAAATATGAAACCATAAAAATATGATATAAAATACATGAGAAGATGATAAAAATTTTCAGTGGAAAAGTAATGTCAATAAAATCAAAGAAATGGAATAAGTCACACGCTGTAAAAATTTAAACAAAATCACTAAATGCGTATATATTGCATCAATGGCCAGTAAGTCCAGACTCCACTCTACCAATGAAGTATTCAATCCACAGGCACTTGTTTCATTCAAAAAATATATGCCCCCTCCTCTTCTTATTTTTTGAATGAAACAAGTGCCTGTGATTCAATCCCCCTTCATTGCTTCAACAAACTATTGAAACATACATGTACCATATGTGTGTATAACCATTACACCCTGCTTTAAGTAGTTAGTATATTTCACAACAGAATATGTTCAGCTACTGCTAAAGAGGGAAAAGAGCACATTTTAATAATAGGGAGTAAGGGATATTTAGTCAAACCACGTTTTAAAAGTCGTCATCGAAAGCGTAAGTATGAGAGTTATCGTTCCTTACAAAGGAAAGTAAAGACCGATAACTCTGTGGAAGAGATTGGGATGCTAGTTGTATTAAAGCCAGCAACAGAAATAATACCATGCCAGACCAACCAAAATATGATTATAATCTGAGGAAAGCTACAGCCAAGAAGACATTGATGTCTACAAATACTCCTTCTTCCCAATACAAGCTGGTTACAGTTTTTTTGGGAAACCCACTCTTTAATATGCAGCGTTCAAGTGGATAGTCTATATGCTGAACATGGATAAAATCATGATTTTCAAGCAAAAATTGGTGTTGCTCCTGTGTCACCTTTGTGTTTCACTTTTTCACTGACGGACCGCCGGATACAGAAGGTTTATTCTTGTTTTTGGTTGGGGGGATAAGTGGGAGAGGGTCTATTGTGAACTTAATATTCGATCGTCTCTTATATATTTATCTCATTTGAAAACGCCATTTATGAATTCCTAAGGAATAGCAGACGAAACAAAATGTATATCTTCAAACTCTCCTACGATTGTTGTAATAAAATGAGAAGATTTTGAAGATATCAAAGGGAGGTAATCAGAATCCGTAAATCGAAGAAGTACAGACAACACAATGGCCAAAAGAAAAAGTTCAAAAGGATAAACAACAATCTACAAAACATACATATTTATAAACTAAAGATCAAGTAACACGAACTTCACTGAAAACCGGGGGTGAACTCATGTGATCCGGAAGGGCAAGCAGTTACTGCTCCACTAGTGGCACCCGTCGTGTTAATCTAGTTACAAACCCGGTGATAAGTCATGGATGAGGAAAGAACCGGGAAGTGTTTACAACAAGTGGAACTTGACTTTACCTTCGGTTGTTCGTGGACATTTTTGTTTCACCACGTATTGAGTGGACAACTTCATTTGAAGATGAGTAGATGAACGAACGGTTTGGTTTATGGTGTTTAACGCCACTTTCAACAATATTTCAGTTATATCGTGATGAATGAACGCAACAAATCGATTATTAATGAAAAGCAGCTCGTTGTTCTAACTTAAAAAAATCTTTTTAACTTTCATGTAGCCCATTCCATCGAATCGGAAATAGCGGGAATGGCTCTATTCAAGAAAAGTATAATAATGCTTGAAATTCATAACCTCAACACATAAACATCCAGTTTCCAGATTATTTCAGAAAATGTTTACATTGCAAGAAGATTAGCATTGCATTTATGTTATTATATTTAACACGGCCACCAATCTCTCTAACTCATATTCAAATGATATGCTAACGGTAAAGTTATCGGGATTTCCGGATATGCATTGGCGGGATCTTTTCACGTCTATAAGGAGGTAAGTTCCACATTATTATCTTGTATTCAAGCACTTTTTACAAAAAAGGCCATGTAATTCGACGCAATTTAAAAATTCCTAATGCCAGAGTAAGCCGTTTCGTTGACTGATGTATGTCAATCGAAAATTCAAATGATATGAGTTATTGGGTTCAGAAATGAGTTAGCGGTATCAAATATGAGTTAGATAGTATTCATAATCGATGAGAATGCCAGTGAATGCTTTGCTCGTGCTATCTTTCGTATTTTTATTGCTCTAGTAAGTTAGTATTAGCACATGCAGTTTTACTTAAGAAAAACAATTTGAAATCAATTTTGTGTTCGAGTTTGTCAACTTTTGTCAGTTCTATCCGTAACATAAGTATGATCACATTATTGATTTGGACCATAGATTTATTGAATCATCGTTGCTGTGTCTACTGTCAAAATTGAAATACTATATTGCTGCCAAACAAATAATGAATATTAAGTTCCTTCAACTGCTTTTTTATCAATCTAATTTTTAGAAAATTGATTTTGATTTACGACTTATATTTACTTTTCAAAACTTTCGTTTTATTTCAAGTGTGAGACACAAACATCGTTATTGATTTGTTTCACGACACATTTCAAGTTTTACCATGCAACGCATGCATGTGTGCAATACACAATGGGAAAGTACTGTAAGCACACAAGTCACTGAGATTCTCATATTATGAATACTATCTAACTCGTATCTGGTACCGCTAACTCATTTCTGATCCCGATAACTCATATCATTTGAATTTTCGATTGACATACAACAATCAATAGTCAATGCTACAATTTACACTGTGGCCAAGTCTTTTATAATCATTTTGGAACATAAAAAGATACTTGACATACACCACAATTGCTTGTAGACTGTGCTTCAGTCAATCAGTTACACGATCGAACTCATTTGATTGACATAACACGCAGGAGAAAGATTCTAGCGTCATTACGGCACATCAATCAACGAAACGGCTTACTCTGGCAGTAGGAATTTTTAAATTGCGTCGAATTACATGGCCCTTTTTGTAAAAAGTGCTTGAATACAAGATAATAATGTGCAACTTACCTCCTTGTAGACGTGAAAAGATCCCACCAATGCATATCCGGAAATCCCGATAACTTTACCGTTAGCATATCATTTGAATATGAGTTAGAGAGATTGGTGGCCGTGTTTAAGTGAGTATCAATACACGTTTGAGAATACCGAAAGGGCAATCAAAAATGGACAATCTAGAGAAACTGGCAACATAGTGTACACAAGATAAATAAACGTTAGAGAATACCGAAAGGGCAATCAAAAATGGACAATCTAGAGAAACTGGCAACATAGTGTACACAAGATAAATAAACGTTAGAGAATACCGAAAGGGCAATCAAAAATGGACAATCTAGAGAAACTGGCAACATAGTGTACACAAGATAAATAAACGTTAGAGAATACCGAAAGGGCAATCAAAAATGGACAATCTAGAGAAACTGGCAACATAGTGTACACAAGCCAAAGACAAACAAGACAAAAACACAACGTAATCTAAGTTGGACACCACTGTACACAAACACATACAACGTAAATGAATTAGTTAACTGCACATATGACCAGCTCCGGCCTTAAGACTTAAGAGGTGCGGGGCCCAATGCTGTTCTCTGTCAAACTTGCCATGTGTTGTGTGTGCTTGAACAGCTGAAAGGAGATAACTCCAACGAGAGGTCTCTTAAACGCGGGGCCCAGTTGGCTTAAGACTGACCATAGGCATATACGTGTACATGCATTCCTATTTATAAAATAATTACTGCCCTTACTAGTATTTCACAAGAGAAATTGTATCTCGAAAAATCTAGTCTAGCATTTTTGTCAAAAACTGAAATATGAACAAAATCTATAATGTCAAGATAAACATATTTAATTAATTTTTGTTGTCATTCGCCTTTTTAGATAATAGGGGGGAGGGGGGGTTCTTCGCTAAAATGATTTGCCACCTTTACCTCTTCTGTATCTCATTAAATTGTTTTTGTGTTGTCCTATTATGTGTTTTTGTGTTCTGAGTTCGTGTTGTGATGTCCGCTACGATTTCCGCATTTTGAACGATGTTCGGTTCGTCTTTACCTCCAGTTGTTTTTTAGGAGGGATCATGTCTTTTAGGTTATTTGTGTTTGTTTGAGTATAATGGTGTCCAAAGCATATTGTGTAGTGTTTTTGTTGTGTTTGTCGTCGTCTTGTGTACCCTATGTTGCCAATTTCTCTGGGTTGTCCATTTATGATTGCCCATGCGGTATTTGCTCACGTTTATTTAAGTAGTTGTATTATAAGTTACTGATTAATACATGGGCATTTCCATATCGGCCTGGTTATCATCCCGAGACCCCCATATTGGCCCGAGACGCAGTTGAAGGCCAATATGGGTCGAGGGATGATAACCAGGCCAATATGGAAATGCCCATGTATTAAACTATTTATTACATACTTCCGACATCTAGAAAAGAGACACCCATATTGGCCTGAGACGAAGTCGAGGCCCATATTGGCCCGGGCCAATATGGGCCTCGATATGGAAATGATCTTGTAGTTAATCCAATAACCGGTTATTTTCCCGGGGTGTGAAAATATGGGCAGTTTACTTCCGGTCATATTGGTCATGCAAAAATACCTTTATTTGAACTAAGTATGTAATAATACATGATAATCTTTCTTAAAGACTGTTCTTGTCCGGCGTCTTTCTCAACCTAGTCACAATACCCAAACTAGCCATTAACATTATGCAGTCAAAGCGGAAAATTCCCACACTCCTGATTTTTGTGTGGGATTTATTGAGTTTTGAACCATTCCTTGATTTGTGCATTTTTACATTTTTCTGATATTTTCCACTTGTCGGTCCTTTCCTTATTCATGATTTATCACCAGGGGCTGCCTACCCTTCCGGAGCACATGAGTCGACCCCCGGTTTTCAGTGGGAGTTCGTCTGGCTCGATCTTTAGTTTTCTGTATAGTGTTTTGTGGATCGTAGCTTGTCCAACATTTTTTTCTTTGGCCAGTGTGTTGTCCTTCTATTTACGGATTCTGAGTACCCCGTTGGTATTTTAAAACTCTTCGTACAGTCATGCTTTCAGCAATAGAAGACGAAATGTTTATACGAGTGTTTGAGTAACTTGTATATATAGGGTAATTGAGGGAAATGTCTTTGTTTTACTTGAGCAAAATATTTTGTTGAAGCATATTTCAAATACAACAAAGACATTAAAATTCAAAGTAAGAGTTGCTTAGTTCAAGTTTTTGTTTCATTCAGGCTGAAATAAGGCATAAACAGCAAACATGTGTTCAGTATTAGGCTGATTTTTTGTCATCGTATTTAGAAATACATCAATTTCAATAAATATATACCGGTATTTTGGTCAACAGCAATATGTTGACAGATTAACACCGAATGGTAGTCCAATCAGCATAATGAATGCATTAACTGCTGAGCCAACCAAATCAACAAATTTCGATAAATTCCGCCATCTTGGTTTATTATGATGTTATGACGATAAGAGGATTAACTTTCATCTCAGGTTTTGTCCAACATTCAGCCTAGATTTCACCAAGCTATATGGAAAAAAGTATCTGAAAAGTTTGAAGATATCAACGATGCAATCAGGAGCATATTGTTTGAATGTCTCTCCATATATGTCTTCAATTTAATGGTGGTGTTCTGATTTGTCTTGACTGGAACTGGAACTTAGTCAGGAACTACCTACAACGACAGCCATTGAAGATATAGTGTTTGAAGTTGTAGAATACAATGTTAATATTCTAGATGTATTTATGGCGTAAAGACTACCACTCAGTTGCATGCAAACGTTCAAAATATTTGAAACCCCAAAGCCCACAAAAAGGCCCAACCATGTTGAACCAAATTAGACAAATTGCCACCTCTACTACTAGATGGTTCCTTGCTATTAGACATGATTTTACTTCTACACTGTTGACACTCGACGACTAACAGTCCGCCATGACAGTGGTATCCGCACAAAACGAGAATGTAAGGAATTTGTACAATGTAAACAGTTGTGAGTATTTTTCCTGCAGATTTATGATTTAAAGTTTCAAAAGTAGAATTACCAAAGCAAGAAAGTTGTCTGTGCATAAGGTAATTTGTGTCAAATCAAGTCAACAATGTCTCCCGTTCAATAATAATAGGCCGTATTTTTCTCTTCGTAAATGTTGACATCATTTTAGTATGGTCTTATTTAGTGGTGTATTAGTACTGTTACATAATGCTTTGTCTTATTTCATTAATTATGCTTAATTATATTGTCTTTTTTGTGTGTGTATTTTTCGGTTAGGAGGGGCAGCCTCTCTTTCATATAGATCTACTTTAACAAACTTTTGTAAGGCCGAAATAATGTCACATGTTTGTGTTATTTTTGTTTGGTCACATGGGTGGTCTCAACGAATCACAATATTTGATTTCGGGAGTACAAATAATGGCCACAAATCGTATACAAAAGGATATTTTTACTTTGCAACAACCAAAAATCCAAAACGATCCCTTATGTAAAATGCGTTTTCGTAAAGATATGCAGAAGGTAAGTGAGATCATAGTATAGTTTTGTTGTTACTATCATTGGTTCCAGTTGCCAAATCAACAACATTGCGACCTGAATATGAAAGCTCAACCATATTTTGTCTTTGGAGGTTAGAGTTCATTATATACTTTGTAAGGGACCGATACAAAATTTCTTGTTGAAAACTGCAGAATCAGATGATGATGGTGATTATTTATTTTATTTTTATTTCATTATTTTTTAAGAATTCTTGCATCTGTCTGGTTAACTAATATTATTCCCTAAGATTTGGAGATAGAATTAGAAAAAAAACCTAGCCACACCCTCTATGAGTTAAATTGTCGTCCCAAAATGATATTATGGTAATTAATTTCGTCCAGGTATTATTTCTTTATCCCAATATATGGCCTTCCTGCTTATTTTTTGCAGATGTTTATATATTTCATTTCCTGTATATTAATATTTATAAAAAAAAATTATTTAGAAAATATGAATAATCTAAGATTTAATTTATATATTAATTAATTATATATGATATGATATGAGTTGGGTGCAAATAGTAAAAATATTTCCCTAAAAAAGTTGACTACAAAATGGAATACATTTTTTTCTTCATAACATAAAAATAATTAAATTAAAATATATAAATATTTAACTTATCTTTTAAAAAATAATTTGCGAATCTTAATTAATGCTTGAATTTTCATAAAAAATACTAATCACAAAAATTATCAGTGCACAATCCTGATTACAGCTATTAAATGATTCACAGAAAAAAAATTAAGATTTTTATTTTTTTAGAAAATACAAATATTTAATAATTGTTGCTATTTACAAACACATGTATTGACATTTTTAAAACAAATATAAAAGAAATATTGAAAGATTAGCAAGAAATTGGATCCTAATATTCTGTTATGCAAATCGAAGCAAAGAGGAAATACTTACTAAATTTTAGGAATTAATATGGTTCCGAACATTCGACCAAACAAAACAACACATTGTAAGAATTGAAATCTAATAAAAACGTAGATATCAAATTTAGTTCACACGAAGCGTTTCTGAATTAACCTTCATCAGGTACACTTGTAGCCAAAATATTTGAAAACAGAGAAATAGGATGTTTGCGGTTAAAGTATAAATATTCTATAGCTAGTATAATAAAAATTGATAGCAAAAATAAATATAATAAAAAGATTTCCAGAAAATAGTATTACAAAATATGTTTCTTCGAAATCTTTGTTGGATTTCCCCACTTCTGAAAAATTGACATATTTGTTGTTTTACTTTTGTGGTTAATGCTCAATACTTTCCTAGAAATATATAGATTAGTAGATAATTGTTCAGTTAAAGGGATAAAATGTCGTAAGGGTATTTCCAAATATGAGTGTGATTATCATTTCGTTTCAGAGTGTATTTACAAGAAGTTCATTTTCACCAAAGAATATTTAAAATTAAAACACACAACTTCCAATCCTCCTAAACAAAATAAAAAATGTTGTGGACCGTGCAAGTAATGTTGTGGACCGTGCAAGTAATGTTGTGGACCGTGCAAGTAATGTTGTGGACCGTGCAAGTAATGTTGTGAATCATGCAAATAATGTTGTGGACCGTGCAAGTAATATTGTGAATCATGCAAGAAGAGTTTGAAGATACCAAATGGGTCATCGCAGTCGAAAATCGAAGAAAGACAAATGCGGCGGCAAAAGAAAAAGGACAAAAGAACGAACAACGATCTACAAAACACTACACAGAAAACTAAAGATCCAGGAATCCCACTAAATATGTTGATTAAAATTATTGTAGATAAAAATTAAGAAATTACATTATTGTTAGTATCATCATCTTGAAACTCAAATATTTAGTATTTATACATTTTAGTACTCGGATAATAAAAAACAAACGTTAGAGAATACCGAAGTGGTAATAAAAACATGAACAAACCAGAGAAACTGGCAACAAAGGGTACACAAGACGAAGACAAACAAAAAACACAACACAATATGTGTTGGACACCACTATACACAAACAAACAACATAAATAAGACATCAATCCGTCTACATATAACTAGAGGTAAAGACGAGCCGAACACCGTTTTTACGCGGAAATCGTATGTTTGTTTTCTGTTGGAACTGTTCCGACAGTGTGGTATTTTTTTGTTTTTCTATTGGATTTTGGAACTGTTCCGACAGTGTGGTACTTTTTTGTTTTTCTATTGGATTTTATAACTACCCCGACAGTGTGGTATTTTTTTGTTTTTCTATTGGATTTTATAATTACCCCGACAGTGTGATATTTTTTGTTTTTCTATTGGATTTTATAACTACCCCGACAGTGTGGTATTATTTGTTTTTCTATTGGATTTTAGAACTACCCCGACAGTGTGGTATTTTTTGTTTTTCTATTGGATTTTATAACTACCCCGACAGTGTGGTGTTATTTGTTTTTCTATTGGATTTTAGAACTACCCCGACAGTGTGGTATTTTTTGTTTTTCTATTGGATTTTAGAACTACCCCGACAGTGTGGTATTTTTTGTTTTTCTATTGGATTTTATAACTACCCCGACAGTGTGGTGTTATTTGTTTTTCTATTGGATTTTAGAACTACCCCGACAGTGTGGTATTTTTTGTTTTTCTATTGGATTTTATAACTACTCCGACAGTGTGATATTTTTTGTTTTTCTATTGGATTTTAGAACTACCCCGACAGTGTGGTATTTTTTGTTTTTCTATTGGATTTTATAACTACCCCGACAGTGTGGTGTTATTTGTTTTTCTATTGGATTTTAGAACTACCCCGACAGTGTGGTATTATTTGTTTTTCTATTGGATTTTAGAACTACCCCGACAGTGTGGTATTTTTTGTTTTTCTATTGGATTTTATAACTACCCCGACAGTGTGGTGTTATTTGTTTTTCTATTGGATTTTAGAACTACCCCGACAGTGTGGTATTTTTTGTTTTTCTATTGGATTTTATAACTACCCCGACAGTGTGATATTTTTTGTTTTTCTATTGGATTTTAGAACTACCCCGACAGTGTGGTATTTTTTGTTTTTCTATTGGATTTTGGAACTGCTCCGACAGTGGTATTTTGTGTTAATTTGTTTAATTTATGTGTGAAGGAGTTTGAGATTTGTCAGAACAGTTAGCTTTTAATACCAGATCTGGGAAACAAAATAACATCAAAATTACAAAGATACTCGGCGTTTAATTATCGGTAGACATTAAGAGCACTGCTAAATTGCTGGATAGGGACCGTTTCACACATATTTTAGGATAGGATTTATGATCCTTGTTGAAGGTTCTACTATGAATATGAAATGAGGCCACGCCAAATTTAAGTACATCTCGTCATGAGTGGAATTCGAACTCACATCTTTAGTGGTGATGGGCACGGATTGTACATTTAGTTGTGAATCCAACTACCATACGATCATATGAATATGTACATTATGTAATGCTAATTAAATTGAAGATGTGATTCATGTATTTCTAATATGTGACAGAGAAACTAATACTGATAAGATCTGGATATTTTGTAAAAGATCACATCTCCAGGCTGCATCAGAAAATTTATTTGATAGTTTTAATATTAATGATGTTGTATTTTGTTCTATATTCAATCAGAAACAGTCATCAGTAAAGTCACAGATGCTGTTGCAAATGTCTAACTGACACTATTTCCCCATAGATTCCATCTTTTTTCACACTGTAATTTGTTTTTGTCAGATAGCACTGAAAGTCAGATAATCACAGACTACCATCAACAGTACAATAACTTGTCACAACACATTTGAACATAAATTTTGTTCAGATATACACTACGAAACCTACAGTATACAACAATATTCCACCTCGTTTTTAGAATTAGTTTGGGCAAGCTCCCCCCCCCCCCCCCCCCCCTCCCTCCTAATTGATAAATATGAGATGGAGTGTAAACATTTATCTAGTGATTTCAATTGAGGACAATGATTTAATTACCATAAAACTAGTCTTACCTCACCACTTTTATTGAAGTGTCTGGACATTGAACAGTCATATATTTGTGTGTAAGGGATATCGATTCTGTCTCTTTATTTGATTTTTATATTGGAATTAAGAACTGTAACGACAGTGTGGTATTTTTTAATTTTTTTTTATTACTCCGTCTTCAGTGATGAAATTGTACCGTGGATATTCCATATTTTTATATATTTCTAGTATTTCGTGTATACAAATGTATTTATATATTTCTTATTATTATTGTATTCTGTTGTTCTTGTAATGATTTGAGGAGCGTATACAAACCTTAATTAGTTATACAAAAACAAGGAACCAATCATAGAATATTAAGTAAGTAACTTGTTCACTTTTGATATTGTCAATGCTTTACAAAATATTTTGAATATTTTTGAAATTAGCTCAAACTTGAGAGAAAATGTTATTACTGAACATGCTATAGAACACCCAGATTCGAATAATATTCTTGACTATTACAAAATTAATATCCTGTTAAACCCGTCAACACCAAGACAAGCAGAAAAAAACTATGTTTTTTTTTTATAAAACAGTAATTAGAACTGATGACAGGGTTTGTAACTAGATTAACACGAGGGGTGCAACTAGTGGAGCAGGAACTGCCTACCCTTCCTGAGCACATGAGTTCACCCTCTGTTTTTAGTGGGGTTCGTGTTACTCGATCTTTAGTTTTATGTGTATGTTTTGTAGATCGTTGTTTGTCCTTTTGTCTTTTGGCCATTGTGGTGCCTGTCCTTCTTCGATTTACGGATTCTGATTACCCCTTTGGTATTTTCAAACTCTTCTTTTGACTATATCTTACTTGTAATATACATGTATATAAAAACATTTATTATATACATGCCATGTTTGGTTTTGCTTTGTTTGTTTGACACAAACTTATAATAGTTTAACGACTAAATATTTGTGTTGAGGTTAATTATTTAGCAGTATTTATCTGAAGTTCACAATTTCAAGAAGATAAACATCTCGTTGATATTGCATAAAAAATTATTCACCAGTTCATATACAACATTGGACATGCAAATATCAAGTTCACACTTGTTGGTCCAGATGGACGCGACGTAACATGCGGAGATTCATATGATATGTATAAATAGTTTAGATAACATTATAATATAATTATAAAATAAAATGTTTCCTTTTTTTCACCATCGTCTCTCAAATATTCTAGATAAGGAAATGTTTTGAACATTTGTTTATTCAATATTTTTCATATGTCACCATTTTGACAAAATATGGTAGTTTTTCAATGAATCAGATTATAGTACTGAGGAAGACATGTTGATGAAAAGAAAGACAGACTTATTCATTTTGCAGTAAGTATTCTAACATGCAACACAATTTAAAAATATTTTTTTTTAGAAGGTATCAACGTACAACATATTATATATATGTATAATGTTTTAGATTTGAGCTTACAAAACTTCGTAAGATATAATACACAAGAAACACACCTAAAAATGTCATCGAAAATGATCCTCCGTTGGATTCTTTGATGATGTATTGTTGTTAAGTCAGCAGTATTTCAGCTATATTAATGATTAGAACAAATTTACAGACACTAAATCATATAGGTACAAATATGGCATTGGAATGTGATTATGGGCCAAAATTAAGTCTGCCACATGCAAAACAAGATACACTGGATAGGTTCGGAACATTCAATATTGTAATGGGCGAGTGTTGACCATACATAACAAGATACACTGGATAGGTTCGGAACATTCAATATTGTAATGGCCGAGTGTTGACCATACATAACAAGATACACTGGATAGGTTCGGAACATTCAATATTGTAATGGGCGAGTGTTGACCATACATAACAAGATGCACTGGATAGGTTCGGAACATTCAATATTGTAATGGCCGAGTGTTGACCATACATAACAAGATACACTGGATAGGTTCGGAACATTCAATATTGTAATGGGCGAGTGTTGACCATACATAACAAGATACACTGGATAGGTTCGGAACATTCAATATTGTAATGGGCGAGTGTTGACCATACATAACAAGATACACTGGATAGGTTCGGAACATTCAATATTGTAATGGGCGAGTGTTGACCATGCATAACAAGATACACTGGATAGGTTCGGAACATTCAATATTGTAATGGGCGAGTGTTGACCATACATAACAAGATACACTGGATAGGTTCGGAACATTCAATATTGTAATGGGCGAGTGTTGACCATAAATAACAAGATACACTGGATAGGTTCGGAACATTCAATATTGTAATGGGCGAGTGTTGACCATACATAACAAGATACACTGGATAGGTTCGGAACATTCAATATTGTAATGGGCGAGTGTTGACCATACATAACAAGATACACTGGATAGGTTCGGAACATTCAATATGGTAATGGGCGAGTGTTGACCATACATAACAAGATACACTGGATAGGTTCGGAACATTCAATATTGTAATGGGCGAGTGTTGACCATACATAACAAGATACACTGGATAGGTTCGGAACATTCAATATTGTAATGGCCGAGTGTTAATCATACATAACAAGATACACTGGATAGGTTCGGAACATTCAATATTGTAATGGGCGAGTGTTGACCATACATAACAAGATACACTGGATAGGTTCGGAACTTTCAATATTGTAATGGGCGAGTGTTGACCATACATAACAAGATACACTGGATAGGTTCGGAACATTCAATATTGTAATGGGCGAGTGTTGACCATACATAACAAGATACACTGGATAGGTTTGGAACATTCAATATTGTAATGGGCGAGTGTTGACCATGCATAACAAGATACACTGGATAGGTTCGGAACATTCAATATTGTAATGGGCGAGTGTTGACCATACATAACAAGATACACTGGATAGGTTCGGAACATTCAATATTGTAATGGCCGAGTGTTGACCATACATAACAAGATACACTGGATAGGTTCGGAACATTCAATATCGTAATGGGCGAGTGTTGACCACACATAACAAGATACACTGGATAGGTTCGGAACATTCAATATCGTAATGGGCGAGTGTTGACCATACATAACAAGATACACTGGATAGGTTCGGAACATTCAATATCGTAATGGGCGAGTGTTGACCATACATAACAAGATACACTGGATAGGTTCGGAACATTCAATATTGTAATGGGCGAGTGTTGACCATACATAACAAGATACACTGGATAGGTTCGGAACATTCAATATCGTAATGGGCGAGTGTTGACCATACATAACAAGATACACTGGATAGGTTCGGAACATTCAATATTGTAATGGGCGAGTGTTGACCATACATAACAAGATACACTGGATAGGTTCGGAACATTCAATATTGTAATGGGCGAGTGTTGACCATACATAACAAGATACACTGGATAGGTTCGGAACATTCAATATCGTAATGGGCGAGTGTTGACCATACATAACAAGATACACTGGATAGGTTCGGAACATTCAATATTGTAATGGGCGAGTGTTGACCATACATAACAAGATACACTGGATAGGTTCGGAACATTCAATATTGTAATGGGCGAGTGTTGACCATACATAACAAGATACACTGGATAGGTTCGGAACATTCAATATTGTAATGGGCGAGTGTTGACCATACATAACAAGATACACTGGATAGGTTCGGAACATTCAATATTGTAATGGCCGAGTGTTGAACATACATAACAAGATACACTGGATAGGTTCGGAACATTCAATATTGTAATGGGCGAGTGTTGACCATACATAACAAGATACACTGGATAGGTTCGGAACATTCAATATTGTAATGGGCGAGTGTTGACCATACATAACAAGATACACTGGATAGGTTCGGAACATTCAATATTGTAATGGGCGAGTGTTGACCATACATAACAAGATACACTGGATAGGTTCGGAACATTCAATATTGTAATGGGCGAGTGTTGACCATACATAACAAGATACACTGGATAGGTTCGGAACATTCAATATTGTAATGGGCGAGTGTTGACCATACATAACACGATACACTGGATAGGTTCGGAACATTCAATATCGTAATGGGCAAGTGTTGACCATACATAACAAGATACACTGGATAGGTTCGGAACATTCAATATTGTAATGGGCGAGTGTTGACCATACATAACAAGATACACTGGATAGGTTCGGAACATTCAATATTGTAATGGGCGAGTGTTGACCATACATAACAAGATACACTGGATAGGTTCGGAACATTCAATATTGTAATGGGCGAGTGTTGACCATACATAACAAGATACACTGGATAGGTTCGGAACATTCAATATTGTAATGGCCGAGTGTTGACCATACATAACAAGATACACTGGATAGGTTCGGAACATTCCATATTGTAATGGGCGAGTGTTGACCATACATAACAAGATACACTGGATAGGTTCGGAACATTCAATATTGTAATGGGCGAGTGTTGACCATACATAACAAGATACACTGGATAGGTTCGGAACATTCAATATTGTAATGGGCGAGTGTTGACCATACATAACAAGATACACTGGATAGGTTCGGAACATTCAATATTGTAATGGGCGAGTGTTGACCATACATAACAAGATACACTGGATAGGTTCGGAACATTCAATATTGTAATGGGCGAGTGTTGACCATACATAACAAGATACACTGGATAGGTTCGGAACATTCAATATCGTAATGGGCGAGTGTTGACCATACATAACAAGATACACTGGATAGGTTCGGAACATTCAATATCGTAATGGGCGAGTGTTGACCATACATAACAAGATACACTGGATAGGTTCGGAACATTCAATATCGTAATGGGCGAGTGTTGACCATACATAACAAGATACACTGGATAGGTTCGGAACATTCAATATTGTAATGGGCGAGTGTTGACCATACATAACAAGATACACTGGATAGGTTCGGAACATTCAATATTGTAATGGGCGAGTGTTGACCATACATAACAAGATACACTGGATAGGTTCGGAACATTCAATATTGTAATGGGCGAGTGTTGACCATACATAACAAGATACACTGGATAGGTTCGGAACATTCAATATTGTAATGGGCGAGTGTTGACCATACATAACAAGATACACTGGATAGGTTCGGAACATTCAATATTGTAATGGCCGAGTGTTGACCATACATAACAAGATACACTGGATAGGTTCGGAACATTCAATATTGTAATGGGCGAGTGTTGACCTTACATAACAAGATACACTGGATAGGTTCGGAACATTCAATATTGTAATGGGCGAGTGTTGACCATACATAACAAGATACACTGGATAGGTTCGGAACATTCAATATTGCAATGGGCGAGTGTTGACCATACATAGCCAGCTTAATGCTCGTTAGGAGCTACTGCAAATTGTCTTTTACGTGCAAGGTGCGTGACATTCTCAATCGCGAGGCACTCATTATTGTAGTAGTTAATTGTCTGGTGTACGTTCTTTATATTTAAGCTTTTTTTGGTTTTGTGTTTTGTATTGCTTTGTCTATCTAGATTGAACATGCTTCTTTTTTTTTGTTCGCTTGTTTTGTTTATCCACAAACCGATTAAAGCCATCTGTTATAATAAAGTACCCTGCCCCTAACATCTGTCAGAATCCAATTAGAGGTAATATCCAGATGAAATTTCGTATATGAATACTTATTTTTTTTATAAATTCAACCAATCAGAGAACTGTTCGTTTGCGATGCAAAAATAAAAACTGCTAAGATTGTGTCAGCAGTGTCTGAAATGGACGGTCGCCCAGTCGCCAAATGCGACTAATATCTTATTCGGGCGACCAAAAGCTGCTCCAAATTAGGTAGTCACTGGCCCAACAAAAAACGTTTGGGCGATTGCCTAAAAGACCGTAAAAAATTGTTGTTTTACCGAAACCGGACATATTTTACTGTATTTCAACGGTAGATAACTCTTCTGTTCTAGTCGAAAACCGTTTGTTACGAACACAGCGATTGGTCCAAATACATTTTTGTAGCCAATGAATACACAGCTAATGTAATTTACTGTTCTCCCCAATTATGTATTTTTATCGAGCCAATCAATACACGTTTCCTACACGTTTTCATGTAATACACAAGTATTCACTAAATATTTGAAAAGAAATGTGTTTTTTTGTTTCTTTATGATTTAATTATTAAAATTGTTAAAAATCACGGACGAAGTGGAAGGTTGTGAACAACAAAGAGAATTCTGTCAACTTATAATGTTTGCGATCTGGTATCTTCCACGGTTGGGAAATTTATTCATTCAATCTGCTGCAAAATGTACATGTGCGAATTTCATTTTACAGAAATCGGAAACCTTTTTGTGTCAATCCTTAGGTAATCATTGAAAAACTTTTCCCCAACAACGGAGAGAAAATCGTTGACAGTAATGTCTAAACTACGGAAACGATCTGGCCTGTCACTTCTTTTAAACTTTTCATACTTGTAGTTCATCTCTATATATACACGGCTACATTTTAATGACAATTGGGAGTGTTTTCTTTTTTGGAACCAGAACTTTTGTTTACAAATTAAAAAAATAACAGGAAAAGTTAACAGTTATATAACAGAAAATGACAGCCCCGTTTGTTATTTCAACAAAGTGAGATACTTGTTTGGAATGAATAACCAACTGACATTACCCCGAACTGAGAGGTTATTTTACTTTAAAATCACTTCTTCATAGTGAATTGAAACAAGTGATGTCACTCTTCACTCTGGGGAGTGCAAGAGCGGTCCTTGTAGTGGCATTAATCTACTCTTTTCCGGATGTCTTTAATGTGATCATGGCATTGATCTCCCCTTACACAAACCAGCATCGTTTCTTGAGACCACCTTAGCCAATGGCGTCAAGGTTGTCAAAAAGGTTATAACAAGTAAATTCAGGTTTCATTTGATAGCAATATATGCATTGGGGTGTTTTCGCAATTTCAGCTGCACACCTGTACCTACCAAAATTACCTTGAAGAGCCTCACCGCCTCCCCCCCCCCCCCCCCCCCCCCTCCCCCCAACCCTCGCGAGACTAGTGAAAGAATGAATTTTAAGTTATTGATAAAAAAAACAATTAATCTGAAAACTGTTAATATATTGATATCTGATGTCTTTTTTTTCATAAAAAAAATGTCACAAAATGTTTGGGTCACCATTATGCCATTTGGACCAGTGAATCTAATTTTTTACTGGCCCAAAAAAATATTTCGGGCCAGCCTGTTCATTTGGACATGACCTCTAATCAGATTCTTTCATAGGTAAAACGTTGAGCGTGTTGGGTATAACAACGGCTGATTTTAATAAGATTGGTTTATCCAGATTTCCTTGCTTTGTCTATCCAGATAGTAAATGTATTCTACTATTGCCACTAGTTAGTATTTTACCTTTGTCTTAATAAGAAGAGGTTGAAGATGCCAAAGAGGTAATCAAAGGCTGTAAATTGAAGGACAGACAACACAATGGCAATAAGAAAAAGGACAAAAAGGACAAACAACGATCTAGAAAACACTACACAGAAAACTTAAGATCAAATAACACGAACCCCACTAAAAACCGGGGTGAACTTAGGTGCTCTGGAAGGGAGGCAGCTCCTGCTCCACTAGTGGCTCCCGTTGTGTTACTCTAGTTAAAAAGCCGGTGATAAATCATGAATGGGGAAAGGACTGGTAGGTGCTTATGACAAGTGGAACATATCCGTGGTCATTTTAGTTTAATAATATTTTATTGTACATAAACAATAGGATTGGACAGCAAGTTATACCAACTTATATGAATTCCTCTCCTTACAAATTATACACATGAATTAATGACAGCAAAACAAAACACAGACAATAGACATTTAAAATTTTGACACTGGAAGAAAGTAAGAAGTACAAGTGAAAAAGTGAAAAAGTGAAAAATTTGTGACCGCTATGATCAACCAAGTCGTAAAACGTGCCCGTCTGTGTACTTAACTTCTTTCGTGAGGCTTGATGCTCAAACAATTGGAAACAATTTTGTTTATCAAGACTTTAGGAAAGAGTTAAAGGCAGAAGAGAATCCACTATTTATCAACATGCAGTAAAATCTAACATAGGCTATCTATGTGTCCTAGAAATGTTGAGCGTACCCGATGAAGGCTATTCCAGAAACGCATCGAACGCACTAAGTTCGATAACTACGTTTATATTTTATTATACCGTATAACCAAACCCAACTAAGGCAATTTGTGTTCGATGAAAAGAAACCAACTACAAACCCCCAAAAAGTGTTCTGGGAATATAAATATGCAATTAAACCCAATTAAGGCTATATATGTATGATGAAAATAAACAAATCGCAAACCCTAGCGAGAAATATAAACATACCACAACACCAACAAAGGTTATCTATGTCTGGAGGAGAATAAATCTTAGTTTTAGAATAAGTTTGTAATTCTAATGTCTGTAAATGTCTGTAATAGTATCAGTAAATTTTATTCCAGCAATGATTTCCTGACAACTAGACTGTTGATACAATTGGTGCTTCAAAATACTTGTAGCTAGTATCTCCAGACCCAGTAAGTGGCCATCAGTATTCCGTTGTAACATTGTTTGTAATAACTTATTTATTTTATAATATTGTGTTTTACATGCATGTTTTCTTATTAGCATTGCCCTTGATGTATCTTATTTAGTTTCCTGTACAATAAAATGAAAAACCAAAAATATAGCATAGCATACCAACAATTCAAAAATCTAACCTCAAAATCGATGAAACATGGACAAAACTGATGTTCCTATCACACATATATACATTGGTTGCTCACTTTCCTGGTTTAGTATACAAACACTTCAATAAAAAATAAGTGGCGGGGTAAAACTACTTTTATGGGCCCAAAACTTCCCATCTAAGTGCAAAAAAGTAAACACAATGGCAACATAAACACAACGACTGTAACAATATTGATAAAAATTTACAAATTCTATTTTTATTTTTGTACTGTTTGTTTTATTTCCTCTTTTTGACATTCTAGATATTTTTACCATTGGTTTGATGTCTGAGGTGACGATAAAGTAGCCGGTATAGTCCATGTTTATTCTGTCGTTATTACTGTCAGTGTATTTTAGCTTTCGGGTGTTATAGGAAATCTGCAATTGTGGTTTTATTGTTTGTTTATATCAGATATATTATTGTTTAGAGTGGAGGATTTGCGTCCGATTTTCTCTGGGCGATTTGTTGTGTATGTCCCAAACAAGGCTTCTGTCGTATTTTAGAGTTTGTGTTTTACATGGTAGAGGAATAACCAACCACAATAAGGTTGGTTATTTTTGCTTTATCATTCATCATTGTATGTCGTAAATTTTAACGTAAGATTTAATTTTCATGGATTTTACTTGGACATTTGTTATTCGATTCTACACAATGAAACTGTTTTTCTTACTACGTAATAATTTTTTTTTATTAAAGGCCATGATTGAAATATTTTAAATTCGTCACAAAACTGTGTTCATTTACTCGCTTTCGGTTTTTATATCTCATAATAAATAAAGTATTTACATGTTACAAATATACAAATAAAAACGTATATATAGATATTTAATATAGTGCGTTTCTGGAATATCCATATAAATATCAACAATATTTCAGTTATATCGTGGTGGTCAGTTTTATTGGTGGAGGAAACCGGAATACCCAGAGAAAAGCACTGACCTGTCGCAAGTTAATTACTATAGGAGAAAACAGACAACACGTTTACAAAACAGAGCTATCTTTGATCTCGTGACCATGGGTCAATTTGAAGATTTGTAGAGTGATGGTCAATAAATTGTACTAGATAAAGACAGATAATTAGAAACATAGATATTTGAAATACAATCACCAAACAGGAAGCTGTACTGACACTGCTAATTTATAATTCATAAAACAGTATTAGGCATACATGATATTATATTCTTCAACAAGTTTTGGTTACATGTATGACTATAAAGAACGTTAATATTTAATTTAGTGCGCACGACGCGTTTCTGGAATAACATTAACCAGGAGCGCTCATAATCAAAACATTGGAAAGACAAATAAATTAAAAGTCTTAAAGGGGAAGGGGGGAAGTAAACCAAAGAGACAAAGCAAGATATCCAAAATCGGTTAAAATTGAGTTTTATAACGTGTCTAAAAAGCAACGTAAAATTTTTGTTTTCTATTTGGCTTTGCTTGCTGGTTTCTGATGTGCTGGAATTTTTTTCTATCTTTGTGAATTTTGGCTTTACATTTTTTTTTTTTTTTTTTTTTTTTATAAATATTATGATAAAATGAAAAACAAACAAAAAATACTACACTTTCTGAACATTTCTAAAATCCAATAGAAATATCGTAGAAAGGGGGGACAATCGATACCCCTAACACACAAATACATGACCGCTCACTTTCCTGACTTGGTACATACACTTCAAGAAAAAATAAACTAGTTTTATTGGACCCCTCTCTCAGTGAAATAATCTACTATACAGATAAACTAAATGGTTCATGTGTTCAGATTCGGTGTCATTCACAGGCGCTCGTGGCACGGACTTACCACCTCCTCCCCCCTTTTTTCTAATTTTCTGTTTACAAATTTATTTTCAATAAAATTTCTTTAGTTCTTTATTATTTCATCTCTTTTATATAGGGTCGATACATGCAAATTGTTGTTAACATAAGATTGTATAAATATTGACACGAACAAGTTAAAATAAGGAAAAAGAGATGAAATAATAAAGAAATAAAGAAATTTTATTGAAAATAAATTTGTAAACAGAAAGTTAGAAAAAGGGGGGTGTTAAGTCCGTGCCACGAGCGCCTGTGGTGTCATTATGTGAATGAACGTTTCCATACATAAAATGTAAATAATAGCTGAATTCAAATAAATATATTGCATGAAAATATACATATTGAATTAATATGCCACACTCAATCGACGATAATTCTTACTAAGCATGTCGAACATTTTAGATTTAAATTATTAATAATGAAAAATATAAAGCAATCATTGTCGGTAAATATTTTTTTATCTAATCGTGAAAATTAAATATGAGTGTATTTTTCTTTTTTGCAGAAATAGAAAACAAAGCTATTAATTAGATGTAAACAGACAAAGAAACACCGTAAGTAAATGTATGTAGTATTTATTATTATATGACTACTTGGACATAATACATTTCTCTGACGTTACACTACCGGTATTATTCGAACAGTGGATTATTTTTAAGAATCTAGTTTATTCTTTTGTTCTTGAATATATGAACCTTTTACTATTTTAGGTTTAAAAATGTGATATACATATTTTGGGACTTTCGGGTATCGAAGCACTGCTGGTCGTTTTATCTTTCAAAACTTCCATCTAACCACTCGGCTACGGTGACTACACTACTATTTGTTTAAAAAAGCAATTGATCAATATATACGAGAGACATACAAGTATTTCAAATCTGGCATAATTTATGTTCAGAACTGACGAGTATGTGAACTTTTAAAATGTATTCTCGCAATACAAAAACAGCTAACGAACCGACCGCAAGTAATTGCAAATCAGACAGACCACAGGTGAACATTTGGGACACTTGTTGAAAGACCTTGAAATATCTAAATATATGAATGAATAGTTTTATTAAATCAATCAAGAAGCCCGTGAGAGCACAGAATTACAGACATTTGCATTTTACACTTACAATGATTTTGATGATTAGTAACATATATGACATATATAAAAAGAATAAAAACAAGTATAGATGATCGACACTGCAGGGGGGAAACTTCCCCTAGGCAGAACAAACTATGGCAGTTTATAGCTAATATTATGATATACATAAAAAATATATATTATACAAATATAATATGATGTAGATATAGCATGGTGTTCATATCACGAATACTATTTTATCTTTAAGTAAGGTTAAGTTTGCAATGTATGGTTCTTCCGTATTTCAAAGCTTTTGTTTAGGAAGACAGCAAGTTTATTTAATAACAGAGTGTCTTCACTACTAAGAAGCCAAATCAACTTATTGTTCAGACTCAGATGTTCAAAATTTTTACAATTATCTTGAATGTATATCAGTAATGCAGCCCTTTCAGTTTCATATATTGGGCATTTGAATAACATATGACTTTAGTCTTCAACCTCATTTAATGTACAATGAAGGCATTTTCTTTCCCCTCTATCTAGCATAGCTAAATTTCCTTGGGAGTTTCGGATACGTTCATAACGTCCCGTTTCTATTCTTAACCGATGAGCATTTATTCTAAATTTTGTTACAATAGATCTATTTATAATATTTTTCAGTTCAAAGTATTTTTCTGTGGTAAATCTGGTTTTAAATTGGAAGTAAGTGGATAATTTACCAGATTCTCCCTGATTTTGTTTAATATTATTCCAATAGGATAAAAATTTATGTTTCAACGTCTTTTTTAATTCATTTTTAAACTTATTCCTGCCAAAAGTTTTTGATAAATTCATATCAATGTTTAGTGTTTTACAAAAGAATTTCACTGTTGAATACCACGTGTCAGTATATCCTGATCTGTATAATGATTTATATTCTTCATAGGCAGATTTTAATAGATTACTTGGTTCATTTGCAAGCATATGCCAATAGCTAAGAACTTGGGTTATTAATTTCAAATATATAGGATATCTACCCAATTCTGACAGAACTACTATATTAGTGTTTTTTTTATTTACTCCCAGTAAATATTTGCAAAATTTAATATTTAGCTTCTCAAAGTCCCAATCTTTGAATGTTTCAAATAAACTAAGGTTGTTATTGTTAATTTTATATGCTGATAATGTGCCCCAGTTTTCACATCCATATAGTAAGATAGGGCATATTGTATGGTCAAAAAGATGCAGCACAGTGTTGACATTTGGGTTTAGAGAATATAAACGATTCTTTTCACTTGAAAGACCTTGAAATATCTAAATATAAACGAGAATCGAAAGCACGAATGCCGATAAAATTTTGTTGTTTAATTTTTGTTAATTGTGGCTTATTTAGCTTTCTGAACATTAAAAAGGTAAAAAAAATATAAAATGAAAACACTGTTGTAGATGGAAATATATCATGTAAGAGAATACACTCCAACATGTAGATTCTTAAAGATAATCAACTCAACCTTTACGGGTCTCGTTTTATCATTTTTAAGAATCTACAATTGGAGTGTATTATGTATACGTCGACAGTATTCAATTTCTTAAAACTGATAATCATCAGGTTTTTTTTCTTCAAAACGGTGAAAGACGACACCCACGAGAAACACGTTTCATCTTTTAAGTTGTTATATACATGTATAATATAATTATATAATAATATTCATACAAATAAACTACGGAATAAAAAAAAACCCATTCTTACCGGAAATAAGACATTCTTGTAATATATCTATACATATAATCCTATGTCTAATGAATTCTGGTATATCTTGTGTGTTTCGAATAAATATCATTCAAATATTATTCAACAGATAAAAAAAAATGGAAATACCCAGAACAAATATTTCGTGGTTTACAGGAATTCAGTGCTATTACGATAATAATATCATTTATATTTACATAACCTGTTGACATTCCCTATTATAATACTGAGAAATGCATAATCAATTGTTGCAATGGTAGAAGGATGTATTTTTGAAAACCCACACCCAAATAGAAATAACTGCACTTTTGATTTTATTGTCGTTATTTAAATGAAAATCTTTAAAAAAAAAACCAATCGATGTGATTTCATTTAAACTGAAACAGTAATTTTTATAATCCCTTTCTATTAAAAAACATATGTAATGAAAATGTAGATCTGAAATTTAGTGCGCACGACACGTTTCTGAAATCACATTCATCAGATGCTCAAAAGTCGAAAGGCTGGAAAACCAAACAATTTAAAAATCTTTTGGAGCAATAATAATATTAATAATATTTCAAATGCTTCTGTATTAATCACCCACTCCTAGCCTCGCAAGAAGTCCCAAAGATATTTTAACACGCAAGTTCATTAGTCCATATTCTTTAGTGTCGAACGTTCTCACTCGTCATTGTTTATGGAAGATCATAGCCACGTCCCCCCCCCCCCCCCCCCCCCCCCATTTCTAGATTTTTTTTTTATTTCTGCTGCCAAATCGTATAGAAAAATATTTGACATGTCAGATGCAAAATAAATATAAAAAAGACCCTGCAGTTTTCAACAAGAAATGTTGGTAACAATTGAATTAGGAATGAGATTTTATGTGACTCTTCATGTGGGTATATTATGTGAATTGACTATTTTGCATTGTAATAGATTCTTTTCGGTCATAATATATTTTACTGATAAAAACGTAGATATCTAATTTAGTGCACATGATGTCTTTCTGGAATAAACTTCAACATGTACGCTCAAAATCAAAAGATTGGAAAGCCAAATAATTTAGAGGCCTCTGTGAACAAGAATACGAAAGGACCAAAATTTGAAAGCCAAAATCTATGTCATCATATATTTCATTAGACGTTATGAAGAAAGTGACGAATGTTACCATATCAGAGGAGGTGGACAGGGCAGTAGACAGTTCCCACTTCCCACCCATCTACCTTCCACTTCCTTACCCCCTAGCTCCCGCTTCCATCCCCCCTTACTCCCGGGTTCCCGCACCCTGTCCACACCATCATATAAGAAAAGTCTGAAGATAACAAGGTGGTTTATATCAGAAACCGTAATTCGAAGAAGAACAGACAATACAAAATAAATGTCCAAAAGAAAAAGGACAAAGCGACGAACCACGCTGAAAAAAATACTACAGAGCAAAACAAAAGACTAAATAACACAAACCCCACTAAAGAAGGGGTGAACTCGTGTGCTCCGGAAGGATAAACACTTCCTGAACTCATGTGCTCCGGAAGGATAAACACTTCCTGATTCAATAATGACACCGTCGTCTTACTCTTGCTAAAATCCGGCTTTAAGTCATGAATTAAGAAATTACATTGTGATTACGACAACAGAAACATATAAGTGGTCTTTTGTGATATTAATATTCCGTAACGATTGACCAACAAGTCATGGTGGTGGCTTCAACTATTGCTAGGAACACTTGGTTAGGTAACTTCCTTGTCAGGAGCAACAATATATCAGGGAAATCATGATAGGAACCACAAATTCTAGAAGAGTATTTTGGTTTCAAAATATTTTTTTTACGAAATATCGAATATTGTCTGAACTTTTACTCGTTTATCTGTGATGTTATTGTATTCAGGGGCGGTTCCAGGATTTCAAGTTAGGGGAGGGGGGCGCACTTAAAAATTGCGCAGAGCGGAGGGAGGCGCGAAAATATTTGGGGTATTTCGTGTGAAAAATCACGATTTTACGCCAAAAAATCTTATTTTTTTCCAATTTTAGGGATCCGCCCCTGGTATTTGTATTCGCATTGTCCCTCTGCTTGGAAATCTCTTCTGACCTTGGTTTTCTACACAAATGTGTTTTATTTCTAAGGGTCTTGTAGTTGAGGAAATTAATTCATAACATTTGTTCACGTCATGATATAGCTGAAATAATGCTAACGTTGGTGTTGAACACCAATAAATAAATCAATCATGCAATCTTTTGACTTTTGATACTCTGTGTGTTTGTTTAATTGCTAAAACAAGAATTATTGTAATAAGACAATACGAAAAATTGTTTATAAAATATTTAGCATTTCCATCAGAAATCAAACGGAAATCCTAAAACTCATTGTTTGAAGATATATTTTGAATTGAACAATAAATTGTATGATTCATAGAGTGATAAAAAATCTGTTAATTCTTAGAAATAGATACATGTAATAGAAGGAAGATGGTTATTATTAGGCATGGTTTCTGTCAACAGGTTATTACATGTATCATTTACATGTAGTAGCCTGACTCGGATGTGCATGATTTGCACTTTTATCATTTTCATTCCTTTCACGGAAAATCCACATACAGTGTCAGTGTAAATAGAAAACAAAATAATGTTTATTTCCTAAAATTGACGAATCGGATGTTCACGTCAACCATAAATAATTATATAATTTGTGGTATTTACAAGAAGTTGTATTACATAACTCTATAAATATTGTATGGTATTGCGTCATGCATGTTCTTATACTTATACTGTGAATTCCTTGTTATACGTGGAATACCAATTTTCTTGGATTTCGTAGATAGTAACACCACCACGAAATTAAAATTCCACGAATATGTGTCACTATACATTTGTATATATAAATACTGACTATAGCAGAGATTTACGAATTTACAAATCCACGAAAATATAATTTTCGTGTTCGTGTTCAAATCACAAAAATTGATATCCACGAATTTAAATTACTTCACAATACAATGGCGTCAACCCTGGCAGACATAATATTTATCAGATCAACATATCTTGAGTGTCGTCGTTTTGAATTAATGTCCATTTATACTTAATGGAAAGAAATATAATATATAAAAAAAACATATCAAATTAGGGAAATATAGTATTTGTCGGACTGTCGGACTATCGGACTGTCGGACTATCGCACTGTCGGACTATCGGACCGTCGGGACTATCGGACTGTCGGATTATAGGTCGGACCCCTCAAATTAACTTCAATTTGCAGAGAGTACTTTCTTAGAAATACATAGGATCAACTATGAAACTAATGAAACTAAAGCTTCAGGGACCCTAATCCTGAAGGGGCCCCTGACACAACTTTGTTTTTAATGAGTGAATTCGTCAACAAAATCGATGGAGTGTTTGATATTAAAATAAAGCTATTTTAGTGATAGAATCATAAGCCAATGGGTTGAAGTACTTAAAGTATTGACCTTAGAATATGCTCTAATACCAATTTCATATGGACTCAAAATGTCCCTGTAATTGGTGCAATTAAAAATTTTCTTGGTGCTTGCAGCGCAGGAATCCTCAGGTTGTATGGGTTTGCTGAGCTCGTCAGAATCTATTCATCCTACTTTTTGGCAGTTTGATCAACCAATCCTTCGTTGGTACACGTTTTAATAGTTTTAGAGCTCAACCATTAGGCTAGAACCAATCGGAACCATAAAAAACCCATCGGAATTCTCAATGCAGGCTGCACTCGTCTCGCGTGTGCATTTTAACACCAAAAATCTGATTTTCACCTCTTTATCCTAACGATATGCATTTTGGTTTTTTAAAATTGTTTTTCATTTACTATATTTTTAGTGGTAGAAATCTTTATAGACAGTTCAAATAATAATTCACGTGGTTCATGCCTTTTACAACAGTTTAGCCGAATCAATGTTCCTCCTGGCGTTTTCGGTCCTTCCCAGTGCCATCTATTAAATTTTTACATAACTTGTTTCGCTTCTACAATATTTCCTTGGACAGTACTGTTTGTGCAATTTTATTCAACATCTGAGATATGGTGGTTGAATTAAAAAAAATTTGTGATGATCTGCCATGGAACAACCCCATTTAAGACCATAACAGTGGTTACCCACACCTCGTTGCTGGTGGGAAGGAGCCCACTGTATGGTCCATTTTCAAGGACTCCACCCACCACCATGTTCTCCGCTATTAAGGCCTCTAGGTCCTTGCAACGGCAACCAGGTCCTTTGAGCCTTGTTGCATATTGCCCTATTGTTGCTGGTTGCGCCCCATAATAATTCCAGCTTCAGGGTCCCAAGAATGTAGGTCCACCACTGTGCATAGGGCATATATTTGTGTTGCTTTATCTCCCCTTTAACTCAAAACTGTATTTGTAGGTGAAAATCCAGCTACCATACGATCACGTCTACAAAACAAAAAAAATGACCACCAATATATAACTGACCAGTCACTTGAAAAAAACAGTCCAAAATAATATTATGTGATAAAGTTTGCCAGTGACTTGTGGCAGGTCAGTGCTAAATAGGCATAGGTATTTTCTATTTTTGATTTTGGACTGTTTTTTCGTTTATATTGATAGAAATTCAAGTGATTGTGAACTGACATATATTATTGAAAGTGGTGTTAACCACCCATAAAACCAAACCAACCCAAATGTATACACCCATTCCCACCCCTGGATTAAGGTCTCCAGACACCTACCGATAACTGCCGGTTTAACGGGTCGGTTTGTTATAACTTCCCTAGCTTTCCTGGTAATAACGATATGCCTGGTTAATTCAGAATCTAACACAATGCCTACGTCTCCCATTCTGATTCGAGTTGTCGCCCTTCTTCCGTATTCTGAAAGGAAAGTTTAACCAGTGATAATATTCAAGATCTCATTTAAAATCCATTGTTCAAATGGATGGAGCCAGAAGTAACATATGTATAAAGTCATTGCCATAATTCGATCAATATTCTGAACATACTTTATTGGTAGCAAAGTGTAGTATACATATATCTAACAACAAAATCATAATTCTAAGAACAAATTCCCATTTCATTGAATACAAATTATTTAAATGAAAATGACATCTGTTGATTTCTGTTTTCAATTAAATCTGTGTACATTGATGATTGTATTTTTTAGAAATTAGATGCATGCACGAGTTCACAATCCACGTTGTGAATTTATCCTTGACTCTACATCTTTTATGTACAAAAAATGAAACGTAGACATTAATTTATTGCACACGACGCGGTTTTTTTCTGGAATAACATGCATCAGGTACTCTCACAGTCAAAAAGATTGGAAATTCAAATAATTAAAAGTTTTTGTGAGCATGTAAACCAAAAGGACCTACACAGGATAGCCAAAATCGATAATTTATGAAATTCCAAATATAAGAATAAAACAATAATCGGATTAGTAAGAATAACAAAAATTTGGTGGGATCTTTGGTTATTCATCTTTTTAGTTTTCTGTATTTTTTCTGTCTTGTTTTGTTTGTCTTCGTCATTTGTCTTGTATGTCCAATGTTACAAGTGTACACTCTTGATTGCCCCTTCGATTTCCTCTAACGTTTATAATGTTTATTGATAAGCTGTTCAATATATCAACTCATTCTTATACTTCCTTATAAATCACTGCTTAAATGAAACAGGAAATTGCGACTGGTGTCATCAATGGTTTCAACATGGCTTTAAGTACATCTGTTTCCATGGTTATGTTCGTGTTGTTTTATGCTTTATTATTTTATTATGCTTCTGTTTGGCGTTTTATTGTTGTGTGATATCCGCTAATATTTAATTTCTCTAAAAAAAAATCCTCAAGAAAAGTTTTAAGACACCAAAGGGGTAGGTAATCAGAACTCGTAATCTTAAATTAAGCATATTTTATTGTCTAAATAATGACAAAAGGATCAGACATAAGTTTTTCAACTTAGTATTGTCTTCTCCATATACATACAATATACAATATACAATATGATAAGCATTGTTATTACATAATTTCTCTAAAATTTCCACACGAAGACATGAAACAAAAAATGTAGCAATAAAGCAGAATGCGACAATGGAATACCATTAAAGGTAACTAATCAAACAGACCCGAGTATTAAAAAAACTGGGACATAGACAGTAGCACGTAATCTCCGTGTACATATGATGATTACGACGGTGGTAAGATCACAGGATCTATTTTCCAAATAAACTAAAGGTATTTAAAGTTTAAACGTACATAAACACAACTTAATAAATTGTAACTTCAATTAGTTCCTGTTTCCCTTTCCTTCCGTGTTCTAAAACAGTATTAAACGTTCGTTACATAGAAAAAACCGTCAATTTTCAAGTAAATGTTAATTTATTTTTGAAAATTTAAGGTGGAGGCGGACATAATAATTAAAAAGAAAAGTCGAACTTAGCAAATTAGTACGTTTGCCAAGAATGCATACTTTTTTATTTGATTGGAGAATGGGCAGGGACGGATTATGGCCTTTTGGGGCCCCTAGGCTAATGATATTATGGGGTCCACTCAGACGGAGCCACACTAACTCGCTCGCACCCGTCTTGGATATTTTTTTGCTCGTGATATATTTTAGCGCCATTTTACATAGCTTGAAGGAAACTTATTGCAAATTCTTTAAATAAACTAGAATAGCTGTCTTTTGATTGTCAATAACAAAAAATTTCTTTAAGAAATACCACTATTTTACTATCTCAAACATGCATCCCCCCAAAGATTGAGGGAACCTAGACTGAGCCTATAGTATCCTATAGGAAAATCCGGTCCTGCCTATAAGTAGGATTAATCACATGCAGGTTATGATGTACGAAACCGATATATGTGGCACTGGGCTAATATATCATGTACACACACGATACTTCAGAAATAACAAGAAATAGTTTTAAGGGATTTTTAAACTGATGTCTCCCCTTCAATGTGTTCCGTTATCTGAAGAGTTTATCAATACTATTGACATACATTTCTATGTATCTAACATTTTGTCATGATTGTCTCAGAACATGGAAGAAAAGGAAAACGAGGAAATAATATCTTCAATAGTGTTTAAATATCTTTAGTTTATATGTAAAATACATTTCCTGTAATCCTATACCTTAATCATCATGATTTATACGTTTGTTATCGAGCTTAACCAATTAGGAAGAAAATATCAGCGATCATCCTATAACAATAAAACACAAAACGAAACAAGCTTCTGTATATACAACACAAAACAACTAACAGAGGCATACACAAGTAAACGAAACAAGCTTCTGTATATAAAGCACAAAACAACTAACAGAGGCATACACAAGTAAACGAAACAAGCTTCTGTATATAAAACACAAAACAACATACAGAGGCATACACAAGTAAACGAAACAAGCTTCTGTATATAAAACACAAAACAACATACAGAGGCATACACAAGTAAACGAAACAAGCTTCTGTATATAAAACACAAAACAACATACAGAGGCATACACAAGTAAACGAAACAAGCTTCTGTATATAAAGCACAAAACAACATACAGAGGCATACACAAGTAAACGAAACAAGCTTCTGTATATAAAACACAAAACAACATACAGAGGCAAACACAAGTAAGCGAAACAAGCTTCTGTATATAAAACACAAAACAACATACAGAGGCATACACAAGTAAACGAAACAAACTTCTGTATATAAAACACAAAACAACATACAGAGGCATACACAAGTAAACGAAACAAGCTTCTGTATATAAAACACAAAACAACATACAGAGGCATACACAAGTAAACGAAACAAGCTTCTGTATATAAAACACAAAACAACATACAGAGGCATACACAAGTAAACGAAACAAACTTCTATATATAAAACACAAAACAACATACAGAGGCATACACAAGTAAACGAAACAAACTTCTGTATATAAAACACAAAACAACATACAGAGGCATACACAAGTAAACGAAACAAGCTTCTGTATATAAAGCACAAAACAACATACAGAGGCATACACAAGTAAACGAAACAAGCTTCTGTATATAAAACACAAAACAACATACAGAGGCATACACAAGTAAACGAAACAAGCTTCTGTATATAAAACACAAAACAACATACAGAGGCATACACAAGTAAACGAAACAAGCTTCTGTATATAAAGCACAAAACAACATACAGAGGCATACACAAGTAAACGAAACAAGCTTCTGTATATAAAACACAAAACAACATACAGAGGCATACACAAGTAAACGAAACAAGCTTCTGTATATAAAACACAAAACAACATACAGAGGCATACACAAGTAAACGAAACAAACTTCTGTATATAAAACACAAAACAACATACAGAGGCATACACAAGTAAACGAAACAAGCTTCTGTATATAAAACACAAAACAACATACAGAGGCATACACAAGTAAACGAAACAAACTTCTGTATATAAAACACAAAACAACATACAGAGGCATACACAAGTAAACGAAACAAGCTTCTGTATATAAAACACAAAACAATATACAGAGGCATACACAAGTAAACGAAACAAACTTCTGTATATAAAACACAAAACAACATACAGAGGCATACACAAGAAACGAAACAAGCTTCTGTATATAAAACACAAAACAACATACAGAGGCATACACAAGTAAACGAAACAAGCTTCTGTATATAAAACACAAAACAATATACAGAGGCATACACAAGTAAACGAAACAAACTTCTGTATATAAAACACAAAACAACATACAGAGGCATACACAAGAAACGAAACAAGCTTCTGTATATAAAACACAAAACAACATACAGAGGCATACACAAGTAAGCGAAACAAGCTTCTATATATAAAGCACAAAACAACATACAGAGGCATACACAAGTAAACGAAACAAGCTTCTGTATATAAAACACAAAACAATATACAGAGGCATACACAAGTAAACGAAACAAACTTCTGTATATAAAACACAAAACAACATACAGAGGCATACACAAGAAACGAAACAAGCTTCTGTATATAAAACACAAAACAATATACAGAGGCATACACAAGTAAACGAGACAAACTTCTGTATATAAAACACAAAACAACATACAGAGGCATACACAAGTAAACGAAACAAGCTTCTGTATATAAAACACAAAACAATATACAGAGGCATACACAAGTAAACGAAACAAACTTCTGTATATAAAACACAAAACAACATACAGAGGCATACACAAGTAAACGAAACAAGCTTCTGTATATAAAACACAAAACAACATACAGAGGCATACACAAGTAAGCGAAACAAGCTTCTATATATAAAGCACAAAACAACATACAGAGGCATACACAAGTAAACGAAACAAGTTTCTGTATATACAACACAAAACAACATACAGAGGCATACACAAGTAAACGAAACAATCTTCCGTAAATAAAACACAAAACAACATACAGAGGCATACACAAGTAAACGAAACAAACTTCTGTATATAAAACACAAAACAACATATAGAGGCATACACAAGTAAACGAAACAAGTTTCTGTATATAAAACACAAAACAACTAACAGAGGCATACACAAGTAAACGAAACAAGCTTCTGTATATAAAACACAAAACAACATACAGAGGCATACACAAGTAAGCGAAACAAGCTTCTGTATATAAAACACAAAACAACTAACAGAGGCATACACAAGTAAACGAAACAAGCTTCTGTATATAAAACACAAAACAACTAACAGAGGCATACACAAGTAAACGAAACAAGCTTCTGTATATAAAACACAAAACAACTAACAGAGGCATACACAAGTAAACGAAACAAGCTTCTGTATATAAAACACAAAACAATATACAGAGGCATACACAAGTAAGCGAAACAAGCTTCTGTATATAAAACACAAAACAATATACAGAGGCATACACAAGTAAACGAAACAAGCTTCTGTATATAAAACACAAAACAACTAACAGAGGCATACACAAGTAAACGAAACAAGCTTCTGTATATAAAACACAAAACAACATACAGAGGCATACACAAGTAAACGAAACAAGCTTCTGTATATAAAACACAAAACAACATACAGAGGCATACACAAATAAACGAAACAAGCTTCTGTATATAAAACACAAAACAACTAACAGAGGCATACACAAGTAAACGAAACAAACTTCTGTATATAAAACACAAAACAACATACAGAGGCATACACAAGTAAGCGAAACAAGCTTCTGTATATAAAACACAAAACAATATACAGAGGCATACACAAGTAAGCGAAACAAGCTTCTGTATATAAAACACAAAACAACTAACAGAGGCATACACAAGTAAACGAAACAAACTTCTGTATATAAAACACAAAACAACATACAGAGGCATACACAAGTAAACGAAACAAGCTTCTGTATATAAAACACAAAACAACATACAGAGGCATACACAAGTAAACGAAACAAGCTTCTGTAGATAAAACACAAAACAACATACAGAGGCATACACAAATAAACGAAACAAGCTTCTGTATATAAAACACAAAACAACTAACAGGGGTATACACAAGTAAACGAAACAAACTTCTGTATATAAAACACAAAACAACATACAGAGGCATACACAAGTAAACGAAACAAGCTTCTGTATATAAAACACAAAACAACATACAGAGGCATACACGAAACAAGCTTCTGTAGATAAAACACAAAACAACATACAGAGGCATACACAAATAAACGAAACAAGCTTCTGTATATAAAACACAAAACAACTAACAGGGGTATACACAAGTAAACGAAACAAACTTCTGTATATAAAACACAAAACAACATACAGAGGCATACACAAGTAAACGAAACAAACTTCTGTATATAAAACACAAAACAACATACAGAGGCATACACAAGTAAACGAAACAAGCTTCTGTATATAAAACACAAAACAACATACAGAGGCATACACAAGTAAACGAAGCAAGCTTCTGTATATAAAACACAAAACAATATACAGAGGCATACACAAGTAAACGAAACAAACTTCTGTATATAAAACACAAAACAACATACAGAGGCATACACAAGTAAACGAAACAAACTTCTGTATATAAAACACAAAACAACATACAGAGGCATACACAAGTAAACGAAACAAGCTTCTGTATATAAAACACAAAACAACATACAGAGGCATACACAAGTAAACGAAACAAGCTTCTGTATATAAAACACAAAACAACATACAGAGGCATACACAAGTAAGCGAAACAAGCTTCTGTATATAAAACACAAAACAACTAACAGAGGCATACACAAGTAAACGAAACAAACTTCTGTATATAAAACACAAAACAACATACAGAGGCATACACAAGTAAACGAAACAAGCTTCTGTATATAAAGCACAAAACAACATACAGAGGCATACACAAGTAAACGAAACAAGCTTCTGTATATAAAGCACAAAACAACATACAGAGGCATACACAAGTAAACGAAACAAGCTTCTGTATATAAAACACAAAACAACATACAGAGGCATACACAAGTAAACGAAACAAGCTTCTGTATATAAAACACAAAACAACATACAGAGGCATACACAAGTAAACGAAACAAGCTTCTGTATATAAAACACAAAACAACATACAGAGGCATACACAAGTAAACGAAACAAGCTTCTGTAGATAAAACACAAAACAACATACAGAGGCATACACAAATAAACGAAACAAGCTTCTGTATATAAAACACAAAACAACTAACAGGGGTATACACAAGTAAACGAAACAAACTTCTGTATATAAAACACAAAACAACATACAGAGGCATACACAAGTAAACGAAACAAGCTTCTGTATATAAAACACAAAACAACATACAGAGGCATACACAAGTAAGCGAAACAAGCTTCTGTATATAAAACACAAAACAACATACAGAGGCATACACAAGTAAACGAAACAAGCTTCTGTATATAAAACACAAAACAACATACAGAGGCATACACAAGTAAGCGAAACAAGCTTCTGTATATAAAACACAAAACAACTAACAGAGGCATACACAAGTAAACGAAACAAACTTCTGTATATAAAACACAAAACAACATACAGAGGCATACACAAGTAAACGAAACAAGCTTCTGTATATAAAACACAAAACAACATACAGAGGCATACACAAGTAAACGAAACAAGCTTCTGTATATAAAACACAAAACAACATACAGAGGCATACACAAGTAAACGAAACAAGCTTCTGTATATAAAACACAAAACAACATACAGAGGCATACACAAGTAAACGAAACAAGCTTCTGTAGATAAAACACAAAACAACATACAGAGGCATACACAAATAAACGAAACAAGCTTCTGTATATAAAACACAAAACAACTAACAGGGGTATACACAAGTAAACGAAACAAACTTCTGTATATAAAACACAAAACAACATACAGAGGCATACACAAGTAAACGAAACAAGCTTCTGTATATAAAACACAAAACAACATACAGAGGCATACACAAGTAAACGAAGCAAGCTTCTGTATATAAAACACAAAACAATATACAGAGGCATACACAAGTAAACGAAACAAACTTCTGTATATAAAACACAAAACAATATACAGAGGCATACACAAGTAAACGAAACAAGCTTCTGTATATAAAACACAAAACAACATACAGAGGCATACACAAGTAAACGAAACAAGCTTCTGTATATAAAACACAAAACAACATACAGAGGCATACACAAGTAAACGAAACAAGCTTCTGTATATAAAACACAAAACATACAGAGGCATACACAAGTAAACGAAACAAGCTTCTGTATATAAAACACAAAACAACATACAGAGGCATACACAAGTAAACGAAACAAGCTTCTGTATATAAAATACAAAACAACATACAGAGGCATACACAAGTAAACGAAACAAACTTCTGTATATAAAATACAAAACAACATACAGAGGCATACACAAGTAAACGAAACAAGCTTCTGTATATAAAACACAAAACAACATACAGAGGCATACACAAGTAAACGAAACAAGCTTCTGTATATAAAACACAAAACAACATACAGAGGCATACACAAGTAAACGAAACAAACTTCTGTATATAAAACACAAAACAACATACAGAGGCATACACAAGTAAACGAAACAAGCTTCTGTATATAAAACACAAAACAACATACAGAGGCATACACAAGTAAACGAAGCAAGCTTCTGTATATAAAACACAAAACAACATACAGAGGCATACACAAGTAAACGAAACAAACTTCTGTATATAAAACACAAAACAACATACAGAGGCATACACAAGTAAACGAAACAAGCTTCTGTATATAAAACACAAAACAACATACAGAGGCATACACAAGTAAACGAAACAAACTTCTGTATATAAAACACAAAACAACATACAGAGGCATACACAAGTAAACGAAACAAGCTTCTGTATATAAAACACAAAACAACATACAGAGGCATACACAAGAAACGAAACAAGCTTCTGTATATAAAACACAAAACAACATACAGAGGCATACACAAGTAAGCGAAACAAGCTTCTGTATATAAAACACAAAACAACATACAGAGGCATACACAAGTAAACGAAACAAACTTCTGTATATAAAACACAAAACAACATACAGAGGCATACACAAGTAAACGAAACAAACTTCTGTATATAAAACACAAAACATACAGAGGCATACACAAGTAAACGAAACAAACTTCTGTATATAAAACACAAAACAATATACAGAGGCATACACAAGTAAACGAAACAAGCTTCTGTATATAAAACACAAAACAACATACAGAGGCATACACAAGTAAACGAAACAAGCTTCTGTATATAAAACACAAAACAACATACAGAGGCATACACAAGTAAACGAAACAAACTTCTGTATATAAAATACAAAACAACATACAGAGGCATACACAAGTAAACGAAACAAACTTCTGTATATAAAACACAAAACAACATACAGAGGCATACACAAGTAAACGAAACAAACTTCTGTATATAATACCGTGTGTAAGACTAGGATGAAGTATCCAATAACGTTACTATATTTTGCTTCATTGATGGCACCAGATGTTATACCGTATTTCAATTAATGGATGTATGCCACTATCAAAAATGAATATAGCCGAAATATTGCTAAAGTTGGCGTTAAACACCAATCATTAATGTATGAAAATTATCGTGGCAGAAAATGTAGCATTTTTAGACATCTGCACTCAAGGACGAACAAGATTATGCTGTCATACAAATACAATTAAACTCGTGGGTGGCTACTTATTTTAAACGGCATTATAAAATGATGCCAATGAGTCCAAATCACCCGGTAACTGGTCCAAGTACATGTCACACCTCACATATATCATACACTGAAGGTTTGTCACATGTTTTCAGTCATTTGAAAAAATCACTTATAAAGGAAGTTAATCGACTTTGGTACCCGGTTATACATTGTATGTCAGCTTAAAACAATGCTCTAGTCTAGATGGTCCTTACCATTATTTTATTTTTTTTATCAAATAATAATAATTTTACATGATATATGTTCATGCCATGTCCGCTATTTTATTTACGTTTCATATTGTAAGCTTTACAATACATATGCACTAACTTAGTACATCGTAAAGCTTACAATGCAACTTAGTACATATTCATTGTAAAGCTTACAATATGAAACGGAAACAAAATAGCGGAAGTACTAACTTACTACATATTTATTGTAAAGTTTACAATATGAAACGTAAATAAAATAGCTGGCATGACATGATTTTATTGAACCCAGGTTCACCTTCACTACAATTGCAGTTTTTAAGCCACAAAATGTGGTTGATTTTTTTATGCACACCTTAGTTTGAGAGAATGGTTTACCTGATATGATTAAAACAATCTATAGAATAGAAGTACCGATACATGTACGCTATATGGCAGGGTATTGCTCATGAAGAGAAAACTTAACTGATATGAGGTCGTCGCGTTTGAACACAACTGTTCATAGGTGCCAATCTAGATAAATCTTAAGATAACTGCAGTCGATTGGTTTTTTTGTTGCCTAACGTCAAATGAGCATTATTTCAGTTGCATTACTTAGGAAACAATTACTATGTACGTAA
Source organism: Bathymodiolus septemdierum (assembly GCA_963383655.1). Taxonomy (NCBI): domain Eukaryota; kingdom Metazoa; phylum Mollusca; class Bivalvia; order Mytilida; family Modiolidae; genus Bathymodiolus; species Bathymodiolus septemdierum. The sequence goes on from OY726522.1 coordinate 11,578,460, forward strand.
AAATGGCACTGACACTTATTGAAGCTCGCTATTTTGTTTCTGTGATACGACCTCCTTAGTTCCGAACTAAACCTTTTCGCACAGCAGTAAAATTGCTAAAGATCCGTAGTGGTGGTGATCGTATGGTAGTTGGATTTACAGCTACCTATGCAATCAGTGCCTATCACCACTAAAGTTGTGAGTTTGAATCCCGCTCATGGCGAGGTGTATTCGATACAACATTATGTGATAAAGTTTTTCAGTGACTTGCGATAGGTCGGCGGTTTTTTCCGGGTACCAATACAACTGACCACCACGATATAACTGAAATATTGTTGAAAATGGCGTTAAACACTATAACTCTAACCCTAACCCATTGTTTGTCCTTTTTCTTATGACCGTTGTATTGTCTGTCCTTCGATTTATGACTTCTGGTTACCCATATGCTATCTTCAAACTTTTCTTTCTTTTTTTTCTTCTACAAATTGAATAAGCAATTATATTCTATATATACTATGTTTATGTATGGTAGAAAATTGCTATTAGGCCCCGCCTGTCTGATCTGTAACCATATGGATAAACAATGAAATCATCAAACTGTCCTATATAGTGGATAATATGCCACGGTATTAATTGTTTACTTTCTGGAAGTTTTTTTTATATGGATTACAGAAAATGAATCGTCGAACGATAACCTTTGGATTAAAGTTTATACATATGACCAGTCTTTTTCTTCCCAGAAATAATGGATACTATTACAAACATACTTCCTTGGTACATGTATTTGTAGCTGATTTTCCTAAAACCAACTTCCCGCTAACGAGATGTACACGATACAACATTATGTGATAAAGTTCATCAGTGACTTGCGGCAGGTCGGTGGTTTTCTCTGGATACTTGGGTTTCCTCCACCAATAAAACTGACCACCACGATTTAACTGCAATATTGTTGATAGTTGCGTTAAACACCATAACCCTAACCCAATCCATAAAATTGCTCGCCATGATACTAGTATAGCTGAAATATTGCTGAAAGTGGCGTTAAACACCAAAAATCCAATCCAATCCATAAAATTGCTAAAACTGGGATTAGGGAACATTACATAAATTAAGCAATCAATCTATCAATATGGTATTAGTGATCAATCTAATAAAAAAATATTCAAAATTGTCACTGCCAAATATATTAAGTACATTTTTCCAAAATCAGTTTATCGCTTTCCGAAAATTTAAATGTAGGGTACGAATTTAAAATAAGCAAAAAGTCGCTCAGTTTTATATTTAAACCTCTTCATATAATCACATTTTATTAAAGTTATAGTTATTATTCAAATGAATTCTGACCTTGTACAGTATTTGATTCGATTTCACGAAATACAGCTGACAACAGTTTGAAAAGTTTTGAGAAGAGGTTAAAAGCTAGAGAACCGTAAATCGTTAATCCCTTCCTATTTCATATATTAGTAACATTTAATACTATGTTATCTCTAAGAGGTCCTTTATTGCTGCTAATTTACGATAGATAGATACGACATGAATTAATGTCCAGGAATCAAAAATTACAATTCGACTACGGACTTATTCATGATGTCACACTTGACAGGTGCTGAATGCTCATTTTATGTGTTTTTCTTTAAATTGTTGTATGTATTTAACATTTTCTTCTGTAACATTCTTTTTAAAGAAAATTACACTAATGCTAACGATATGTTGATATCAATGCATTTATATAATCGCTGAACTAAAACCAACAAGACTGGTATATATCATACGCCACCGTGAGAACTCTGTAGGTACAACAATATCGCCTTGTTTCTCAACTGTGGGATACAATTCCTCAGAAAGGTGTGTCCGTCTTTTAATTGTGCCGGAAGAATCAGAAGCACAACTCTCCCTTGGGTCGTGACGTAAATGAGTTCCCCGTATATGGACAATTTCACGTTCCTAACATTTAAAAGTTCTCAATGAACAATGGTTTGTAAGGAGTGGTCGTTTATTGCTCATTTCAAGGCATACTTCCCAACCATAATCAATATACGCTCTTTGTCCTTTGTCAATCTAAACTTAGACCCATTACATAGGTCTATCTCAGTGCCACGTTTTTTTTACCTACATGTGTATATGATTTATGGTATGTAAACTAATTGTTCTTGTCGTCATGGTTACGTGTATACATCTGAAATACTCGGCTCACTTGACGTAAAACCTAATCAATCAATCTATCATATATATCGTGTGTAAACATGTACAATGTCTTGAAGAATACTTGTTGTACAAATAAATGTATGACTGAATAATGTATCTTAAAATTATAAATGAAGAACAAATAAAAACGTAGATATCAAATTTAGTGCGCACGACACGTTTCTGGAATAACCTTCATCATGTATGCTCAAAAACGAAAGATTGGAAAGCCAAATAATTTAAGTTTTGGGAGCAATAAAACCAAAATCATTATGTAAACGCAAAAAATAGACCGCAGATAAGAAAAAAAATAATAGAGAAGTGGTTATAAAAGTCTCCCATACGGACCAAATACAAAAGTCCATTCAAACTTTTTTTTTCAATCTTCCAACGTTCTTTGTACGATTGGTAGCCGATATGTACTAAGTGAAATTCATACTTGTCATAAATATATGATTTATAGATATAAGAAGCACTTTCATATGCTTTAAATAATCTAATGTGCGGATAAACGTGAACGTTACTTGCATTCATAGAGGACGTTTTTTGTCATCTGCATATATTTTTATTAGAATCGAGACAAAACAGAAATTGAAAGTTCACAACAATGGGAAATTATTCTAACAAGACAAAACTTAAGATAATTCAAATAACACAGTTTTTGACTTTCAGAAAAGAGATAAAATTACTCAGTACATGTATATTGAATTTTCATATTATCAAAATAACCTTTGAACTATTACATTTAGCAAGATCACAATCATGTAACGTGCTTTATACTTTGAAGTGGTTCTTAAAAACTTATTGTACGAAAAGTGTTCGCATTGTCCGTATCACAAAAGATTTTCTTGTGCATGAACGTATGTACCCAAAGCGTTACTTCTTAACAATGATAACAGTTGACTATGAAAGAGTGCATACATACTTGAATAAATAGAGTTTCTTTTTTATTAAATTCGTCCTTTCGATTTATACAAGAAAGACATTTTCTGAAAATGGGAAGATTTTACGCACTGACATGGTTCATAAAATATATTTGTTTGAAATTTACAGTTCCTAAATAATGTGATTTATTAAAGCAAATGTCTATCTTCCTAATGCAGAGGTAACCTTATCAAATTTTGACTATCTTGTTAGGTCATTTGGTTAGTTACACCCAGAGTCATTTAAATATGAATTTTTTGGCGTTCTTTTTGACTATCATGTTAGACCATTTGGTTAGTTTCTCCCTTTAAATTCATTTAAATATGAATTGTTTGGCTTTCGTTTTGACTATCCTGTTAGGCCATTTGATTGGTTACTCCCAAAGTCATTTAAATATGAATTATTTGGCTTGCCAGTCTTTTTACCAGGAGCGTACTCGATGAAGGTTATTCAGGCAATTGCATCGTGCGTTCTATACTAGTATCAAATATCTACGGTTTTTTGTAAATTATTGTCCGAGTTTTCGTTTAACAGATAAAAGAAAAAAAACTTTATGCAAGATACAAGCTTTCCTTGTATTTCTCTTTACCAGAATAATGAATAAGTAGTAAAAGTTAAGATAATACAACACAGCACTGGAAACAACATAACGAACAACAAAAATAATATAATTTGTTGTTGAGCCAAACCAGAGGGTGGGATCGGATGGTTGGTTGGTTTTATGGTGTTTAACTCCACCATCAACAATATTTCAGTGGCGGTCAGTTTTATTGGTGGAGGAATCCGCAGTACCCGGAGAAAACCACCGATCTGTCTCAAGTTACTGACAAACTTTATCACATAATGTTGCATCGAGTACACCTCGCCATGAAAGGGTTAAAACTCAGACTTTAGTAGTGATAAGCACTGATTGCACAAGTAGTTGTAAATCCAACTACATACGATCACGACCACGATCGGTTACCATTATATTGTTCACAAATCCTGTTGAAAGTCTGGAAAATTAAACCGGAAAATAAGTCAATAGCTAAACCAGAGAGTGGGACTGGGTGCCATTATATAGTTGACATATGTGGAATTCCAAGTTTGGTTAATAGAAAATAATAGATTTAATTGTTTGGTTGGTTAAGTAAAATATATAATACATGCATTTGATTTTCGGAAAATATTATTATTTCAAATATATCTAGGTTACATTTTTATTCTATTGAAAACTAGATCAGAGGTCAATATATTGATTTTATAATCCACCACCCGATGTTGAATTACAGTAGAACGGTTAAATAACAATCGATATCAAATTTATTTGAAAAGTTTGGGTTTTAGCAAAGCCATCAACGTAAGATTGTTCTAACATGGAAAGGACTTGTACCAAAGCCATCATGCTCCAATTGTTATGACAGGGCTAGGGTATGTATACCAAAGCCACCATGGTCCAATTGTTATGGCAGGGCTAGGACATGTATACCAAAGCCATCATGGTTCAATTGTTATGATAGGGCTAGGACATGTACACCAAAGCCATTATAATATTGTAATGACAGGGATAGGATCTGTACCAAAAGCCATCATGGTACAATTGTTCTGATATGGCTATGATCTGTATCAAATCCATAGTGATATTGCTCTGACAGGGTTAGGACCTGTTCCAAGGTCATCATGGTAAAGTCATGGTAATATTGTTCGGACAGTGCTTGTACACACACCAAAGACACAATAATATTGTTCTGACAGTGCTAAGATCTGTACCAAAGCCATGGTAGAATTGTTCCTGACAAAGTGACAGGTTAAACCCCTTGCCATGGGTTGGTGTGTTGAAACCTTAATAATTGAGGTGGGTATCAGGGTGCGAACCCACGTTACTGGTGGTAGCTGGTCAGAATTCAATGAACTTAGCTTCTAGTTCACCAATCACGTATATACTGGAAACATCTACATGATTAAAATTGTTGAATTGTAATATAAACACATTTTTTTCCTTTGTTAAAATTCTAATCCGATATTTCAAAAAGAAAAACTAGAGAAAAAAAAACAATAACAAAAAAATAAAAGAAAACAGAAAAAAGCCATTTGTTTTTCTTTTATAAAATTCTAATCCGGTATTCCAAAATAAAAACTAAAAAAAAGTTTCCGGAGCATCCGAGTCCAACCCCGGTTTCTAGTGGAGTTCGTGTTACTCGATCTTTAACTTTATATGTATATTTTGTAGATCGTTGTTTGTCCTTTTGTACTTTTTCTTTTGACCATTGTGTCGTCTGTTATTCGATTTTGGTTACCCATTTGGTATCTTCAAACTCTTCTTTCAAAAAAAAAACTATTGTTTTTAAAGGACACTAAATCCGCCTTAAAATGTAGAGTTATATTAGATGCCTTCTACAGATAAGGTTGTTATGCTAAATATATAAGTTAAACCTAAGTGTAAAACTTTGACAAAAATAAACTACTTAAAAAAATACAAATGAAAAAATACTCAGTAGAAACATTGTATTGTAACTAAGGAAGTACGTGGTTAAGTAAGGGACAATTTCTTGGAATAGATACGCGTACTGTCGCTGTCACCAACTTAACTTGTGGTTCGTTTTTAATAAAGGTTGCCAGCTTGTAATAAATAACAATACAGTTATTCATTTTATAAAGTAATAATTAAAGAAACTTTTAGATTTAATTTTAGATTGTATTTTGTATGCAGGATGTCATTCATTAAAATCGGCGGGGCCATCGTGGAGTGATAGTATGGCAGTTGGATTTACAACTACCTATGCAATCAGTGCCTATCACCACACGGTGTATGATCAAATAAATTCCTTTCGGTAAATATCGGCGTTATTCGATTACTTTCGGTTATTACAACGACTCCTTACATTAAAAACAATGTAAATTTGATTAACACCGGACCTTCTTTTCGTCATTAAACACTGAAATGTAAGTATTTATCACTCAATTGATAGATCACGAAACTCTTTAATAATGTGTTTATTTCGGAAAATCAGTTTTACGCACGCTAATGAAAGTGTAATGCAGCATTAAACGAAACAAAGTGACAAGATCGTGTGAAACAGGCCAACCGGCGAGAGAAATACACGAATTTGAAGTAGAAAGAGAATTCCTTTACTGAAGACACTTTTCCGTTCGAAATGTCTGGTCATTATTGATACATTGTAACTGCGATATTACATGTGATCACATTTTTTTCAACGAAAATCGTAGTTTTAGTTGCAATATTGAATAACGCTTCCTTCAAGTGAATGGCACGTATTCCTTTCTTTCGTGGCAAATACAGTAATTAATACATGTATAAATCGGAGTTGGTGAATTTGCGTTCAATAAAGTGAGAAATCACACGTAATTTGTCGTTGTTTTGGATGATGCAACCAAAGAGTAGATCTTTTTCGTTTTTTTTTGGGCTATCTGCAAAAAAAAAAGAACATTTTATTGAATATTTAGTACAAGTTCTTTGGTTTGAAAGGAATCGGTGCCAAAATGCTTGATCATTTTCGATGAGCCAAAAGGCGGCGTTGACAATTTTTTCTTTAAAAGGTGATTTTAAGGCTTATTTTACCTATAAAACATTGAACATACACATATCGTAGATGAAGCATGTATTGTATTGAAAGAATAACACACTTAAACGTAACTCAATCAGTTACATTTGGATTATTTTTTCACATATTTGCTCCAACAACAAAGGCACTCTTCAAATTTTTCATGATTTTAAAGAAAACTGTAGGATTACTATGGAATTCAGTGACAAAGTTGATTCAATTAAGTATTCTACTGTTCCGTAAAAGATAGAATTGGGAGGATTTTACCTATGTTCTTGGTCTTTTTCCATCTTTTTTGGTCGAACACCGTTTCAGATGTTTCAGATGTGCCATAATTTCCAAAAGGAGTCGTTGTAATAACCGAAAGTAATCGAATAACGCCGATATTTACCGAAAGGAATTGATTTGATCCTACACCGTGCACCACTGATGTTGTGAGTTCGAATCTCGATCAGGGCGAGGTGCACAATGTTATGTGATAAAGCTTGTCAGTGATTTGCGACAGGTCGGTAGTTTTCTCCTGGTCCTCCGGTTTCCTCCACCAATACCAATAAAACTGACCACCACGATATAACTGAAATATTGTTGAAAGTGGCGTTAAACATCATCAAACAAACAACATTAAAATCGGCTGTTATCTAGAGTTTTGCATAAAGAGTTTGACTTCAAGTGACCAGGGACCTTATCCGTTAACTCTCCGTTAAAAATGTTCGCTAAAAAGTTGTTATTCACGAAGCCTCCGTAACTTAACGCACCCGTTAACGTTCCTGTTAAACTTCTAGTTTACGGAGAAAATGAACGGATAGGTTATCGTACCCGTTAAACTTCTAGTTTACGGAGAAAATGAACGGATAGGTTATCGTACCCGTTAAACTTCTAGTTTACGGAGAAAATGAACGGATAGGTTATCGTACCCGTTAATCGGACATTTAGATATAAGAGCAATAACAACATCCTTTTATGATGGGAATGCGTAAAATAATATATGTCATATTGCTTTTTTTTTCATTAGCCAGACACAAGCTTTGGCAAAAAGTATTGCAAACGTTCATTTTTCTATAATCTTATATCTTATATTATATCACATTTTTTCCAAAAAATAAATGAATTTGTTTCTTGACAGATTTTAATCATACTTTTACCAAAATGTGCAGAATATTCTACAATTTATCTACAAATGATGTACTTCCTTAGTGTAATAGGCATGGGCGGATTAAGTGTGGTGGGGGTGTCATTGGGTTACGAACCCCCTCCCTCTGCCCTAGAATTTTCAAGATATATGCAACAAATAGATCTATATAAAATTGGTCCGGACCATCTTTTAAACTTGGCAATTGTCCGAATACCCCTTGAAAAAATATGGAACCGCCCATAATAGGAAGATCCTATTTATATGAAATAGCAGTAAAAAGTTAAAAGTTCAATTATCTTTATCAAAGGTCCCCTTTCCATCTGTTTCTAAGGCTCGTGCAAATAAATTATATATTATCCGCCAATTTACATATATTGTCTCTCTCTCTCTCTCTCTCTCTCTCTCTCTCGATATATGTGACCATCTACTTTATATACTAAGTATATTTTAGTTTTATCAGTGATGAATTTATTTATCATACCTACCATTTACTTAAATTTCATGCTTATACTTTCCTTCAACCAAAAAGCAATTTTGATGGGAAGCTTAATGCAGTGGCTTTATTTGAAAAGGATGCAAGTGTATTATCCAATCAAAATACTTGATACAACTTTTTCGACTCATTTGCATACTAACGAACCCGTTAACTTGACGTTTACGGAGACATTTGTGAATACCACTTTAAAATTAACGGATGCTTTGTGAATAAGGTCCCAGGTGGCAGGCTGCTTTATTTTACTGTTTATTAAGGGGTAGTAATTAGTAGACATACAGCTGAATGTGTTAATATATGCCTACAAAAATTAATGTTATGTTTGATAATTTTAACATTCAAACATGAAAACAGTTTTTGGTTACTTTGAAAAAGAATACATGATTTACAGAAAAAACATGCAAAACAAACACAAAAAAACAAACAAAACAAACACACACAAAAAACACAAAAAACAAACACACAAAAAAACAAACAAAACAAACACACAAAAAAACAAACAAAAAACAAAAAAATAGAAAGAAAAAATACGAAAAAAAGCAAATTATTTATGAAAGTAGAATATTTGTAGAATAAAACTAATATTTTTCAATTTTATCTTTTTCACTTTTCAAATGAATAATATATTTAATTATTTGGAAAGAATTAATTATTCAACATGTTAAGTATAATTATGATAGATAATTATCAGATTCAAACAAAATCACCTGAGAGTTATTGGATTTTCGATGTAAGCTCTGCAACTCAAAATGTCATAGATTGTTAAACAGACCCAAGCTGTCCGAAAAAGTTAAACAATGTAAGCTGAAATGAGCACAAATAAAGAGCATTGGACAAAAAAATCATCAGATTATGTTCAACCATGGCAAATGCACAGCTGAATGTAAAGTTCCTTACCAACAGAAGAGGGGGCCAGAACTTGGCACTACATGGGTACATCTACAGAGTTAACCGCAGGGAACCAGACAAAGTATTCTGGAGATGCACCATACTCAGTTAACTCAACCCTTTACTGACTATGTTACTGACCAATGGGTAGAAGGAGACAGATATTTTTTGAATCACTATGAGGGACCACGCATTACCAACAGCATTGAAGGATGGCACAGCAAATTTAAGAAGATGACACGCCCACCCAAATATCTACACTGTAGTACAACTCTTCAAAGACATCCAGAACAGTATTGAAATTGCAAAGATCCAGAGAGCAGTTGGTGGTACCATTCGACCACGGGCCAAGAAATACTTGAACATTGATCCCTGACTCGCAACGCTCAAGGACAGATACTAGACTGGTGTAATCGACCTGATTACTTATGCAGACTCAGCTTCCCAGTTACTCCACTTAGGATGATTCTGTGCTTGATTTCTATGTAGATGTTATTATCCTATAGACTTTTGCATATTTATAATAGTTTAATGATTTGAAATGTGTTTCTATGTTTAGATATATGTAATGTGTAAAACTTTTATAGTATCAAGTTTCATTCCAGTACAGTGTTATTTCTTTTATAAATGTTGATAAGAAATTTCATATATTTTTGTTGAAATTTAATGACTTTTAAAACATGTTAAAGTTGTTTGTATTTCACTTTAATTCATACTTTGCTGAATTAAGAGCTATATCTGCAATATATTGTTGTATTATTTATTTAATTCAAATAAATATATCATAACAATACCAAGTTTTTTCTATCTATAAATGAGAATACATACATGGTTAATTGGGTGGACAGGCAAATAAGGGTAATAACAAAATTACCGAACTCCGAGCAATCTTACAAAATGAAAGTCAAAACTCATAAGTATATAAACAGACAAAATCAGTCAACAACCGGAAAACTGTGAAAACCGTAATGACCCTGACTTGGTACAGGCATTTCTAAAGAAATGGTGGGTTGAATCAGATTTTAAAGCGCCAAACCACCCGCTTTCATTACGGCTCAAAGGTTCCAGCTGACACTATAAATTACAGGTAGACATTCAATTATCCCACCCCTTAGAAGCCCCCCCCCCCCCCCCCCTAATCCCTAATCCCTTTCTTGATTAGGTGTTGCTTTATTCGAGTAGGCGTTCGGGGAATAAACCCTTCGTAAATGTATATTGAATAAAGCTTTAAAGAACAACTTGTACAAAACTAATAGTAATACCTTGAAATGTTGACATAATTTATTATTTAAAATACGATGATAAAATTTAAGTGGTTGGTCAATAAATTATATATGATCTATGCATTTTCTGAAAATATGATCACATATCAATACAATATTTGTAAAATCAGTCTCGTGGTTTCTGAACACACATATACGTAAATGGTACGTAAAGAATTATACTGGTGTTCTATAAACCTTGATAGTAAATAATAATAATAATAATAATAATAATAATAATAAAGTGTTAACCATACCAATATGTGAGTAATGGACCATAAATTCAGACATAAGTTGGTTTTAGGGTTTGGTTTAGTTTAACGCCACTTTCAACAATATTTCAGTTATGGTGACGGTCAGTTTTATTGGTGGAGGAAAACGGAGTACATGGAGAGAGAAAATCAGCGACCTACCACAAGTCACTAACAAACTTTATCACATAATGTTGTATCGAGTACACCTCGCCTGAGCGGGAAGTTGGTTTTAGGAAAATCAACTGCAAATACATCAAATATCAAGGAAATATCGTATGTAAATATAGATAAAATATACCACATTTTTAACAGTGCCTATTATTTCTGAAAAATAGGACTGGTCATGCGTATAAACTTTAAACCAAAGGTCATCGTTCGACGATTCATTTTCTGTAAACCATATTAAAAAAAAACTTCCAGAAAGTACAGGCGATCAAGACCGTGGCATATTATCCACTATATAGGACAGTTTGATGGTATTATTATTTATTCATATGGTTAAATACCATACAGGCGGGCCTAATAGCAATTTTTCTACCATACATGTATAATATCTATAGAATACAATTGCTTATTCAATTTGTAGAAGGAAAAAAGGAAAGTATGAAGATACCAAAAGGGTAACAAGAAGCCGTAAATCTAAGATACCAAAGAGGTAACAAGAAGCCGTAAATCTAAGATACCAAAGAGGAGCAAGAAGCCGTAAATCTAAGATACCAAAGAGGAGCAAGAAGCCGTAAATCTAAGATACCAAAGAGGTAACAAGAAGCCGTAAATCTAAGATATCAAAGAGGTAACAAGAAGCCGTAAATCTAAGATACCAAAGAGGTAACAAGAAGCCGTAAATCTAAGATATCAAAGAGGTAACAAGAAGCCGGAAATCTAAGATACCAAAGAGGTACCAATAAGCCGTAAATCTAAGATACCAAAGAGGTAACAAGAAGCCGTAAATCTAAGATACTAAAGAGGTAACAAGAAGCCGTAAATCTAAGATACCAAAGGGGTAACAAGAAGCCGTAAATCTAAGATACCAAAGAGGTAACAAGAAGCCGTAAATCTAAGATACCAAAGAGGTAACAAGAAGCCGTAAATCTAAGATACCAAAGAGGTAACAAGAAGCCGTAAATCTAAGATACCAAAGAGGTAACAAGAAGCCGTAAATCTAAGATACCAAAGAGGTAGCAAGAAGCCGTAAATCTAAGATATCAAAGAGGTAACAAGAAGCCGTAAATCTAAGATACCAAAGAGGTAACAAGAAGCCGTAAATCTAAGATACCAAAGGGGTAACAAGAAGCCGTAAATCTAAGATACCAAAGAGGTAACAAGAAGCCGTAAATCTAAGATAACAAAGGGGTAACAAGAAGCCGTAAATCTAAGATACCAAAGAGGTAACAAGAAGCCGTAAATCTAAGATACTAAAGAGGTAACAAGAAGCCGTAAATCTAAGATACCAAAGGGGTAACAAGAAGCCGTAAATCTAAGATACCAAAGAGGTAACAAGAAGCCGTAAATCTAAGATACCAAAGAGGTAACAAGAAGCCGTATATCGAAGAAGGACAGACAATACAATAGCCAAAACAAAAAGGTCAAACGAACAAACAATTATCTACAAAACACTACACAGAAAACTAAAGATCGGTCAAAGCGAACCCCACTAAAACAAGAGGTGGTCTAGTTAAGCTTCAGTTTTATAAATATGGCTAAAAAGAATGCATGTAATGATAGAAAATGAACGACAGATAATCATTCGAAATTGACAAATAAAAATAGCGTTCTGCAATGTTGATATTTTGAAAATCAGAGACCCACAAGAGCTTGCAGAAAAGTGCACTGTCGCCCATCTAGTTAAAAACCCTCCTTTCCAATTGTATTGTTTGGTAATTACGACACAACAATTCAAAAAAGATTGTTTGGTTTATGCTGTTTAACGCCACTTTCAACAATATTTCGGTTATATCGTGGCGTCAGTTTTATTGGTGGAGGAAACCACCGACATGTCGCAAGTCACTGGCAAGCTTTATCACATAATGTTGTATCGAGTACACCTCGCCTTGAACAGGATTCGAATTCACAACTTTAGTGGTGATAGACACTGATTGCATAGATGGTTGTAAATCCAACTTCCATATGATCAACATAGAGGCGGACATGAGCCTGTATAACTCTTCTGTTAAAAAGGACTGAATTGCCTTCTTTGGTTATGTTTAATGTTGACCCATGATAAGCACTTGAAACCACGACTATGAGACCTTCAAAATAGGTTCTTTTTATCACAATACTGCTTCATACCAAGTACAATTGCATTTCAAGCGTTAGTTCAGAGATACATTTTCCCAATTACAGTATAAGATATGAATCGCAAGGCTTGAACCCTATATGCCCTGATACCTAAATTTGAGTAAACCTTAATTTGTATATTACCATTATGCTGCACAAGATATATTACAGCATTTCTACTGCTGGTTCTTGAACAGAAGATATATCCTTTGTTTCCTCTTTTTCTGCATCTCCTCAAATGAAGGATCAATTAATTATGCACATTTCCTCTTCCTAATAAACGCCAAGCAAGAAAAATGATGTAGAAAAATCCGATATAATTGTCGTAATATTACGATATAAGATTTGTTCAAATCGCACGTATCTTATTTCGTGTTCGTTGTGAAGAAATTCTTCATCTCACTTTCTTTAAATAAATGTTAAGAGATCATATAACTAGGCGTACGGCGAATACCATCGGCGTTTTACTGCTACTGTGTCAAAAATCATTCATTTGCTGCAATAATACGTTGTGAGTTCGAACCCGCTCATTCGAGGTGTACTCGATACAACATTATGTGATAAAGTTTTGTCAGTGTCTTGCGGCAGGTCGTTGGTTTTCTCCTGGTACTCCGGTTTTCTCCACCAATAAAACTAACCACCAAGATATAACTGAAATATTGTTGAAAGTGGTGTTAAACACCATAATCCAACCACCCACAACAGAAGACACATATTGACTTGTTTTCATTCCAGTATTTTCCAGAACTTTGCGATATTTCACATTTGGCTGTATTTGGTTTCTCTTTATACAAAGATTGATATATAACATCTTCGTTTTGTAAATTATCTATGGATATTCATTCTTACAAAATGTACAGTTTCAGCTACATTAATTTAAATACAAACTAAAGTATAATAAATGTCAATAATCTCTTTTTGGTGCATTTGATGTACATGTATATAACATTTCTAAAATTTGCACATTTGATATGCATTTTTATGTTGTAAATTTAAGAAATAAATCATGGAAGCCAGAATGTGTTGGGAGTTTTAATATGGATTGGCGGATATTAGTATTTTATCCCGAGTCAGAGGCGAGGGATAAAATTTACTAATATCCGCCAATCCATGTTAAAACTCAAAACACATTCTGGTTTCCATGATTTATTTCGATTCTGATATGTCTAAGAGTACAAATACGGTAGTATACTTTGATTGGAAGACGGTAATTTATATTTACGTTTGCAGAAAATGTCGCACACAATTTATGCTGCCAATGGAAAAGTCAGTCACATTCACCGGCCCATGTGCTAATGAGTTTATACCGAATGGATAACTCGCTCGTTTGTTAACAAAGCGGAAGAAGGAGGTTATGTTAAAATGTATTTTAAAATATGTACATGTATTTATCGCAAACGTATGATGCCCAATGCCACGCTCCTTTCACACAAAAGACGCCTCGCAGTTGATCTTCATAAATAATAAATAGTTTGTTGTGGGCTGTTGTTAGTCCCGGTTGTGAGGTCTAATTTTCGGACCCTAATCTATCTATCTGTAGCAATAGAAACATCCGTCCTTTATTAATATTAACCATTTTCATCAAAAGAAATATGTTCACTAGGCATTAAACAACAATCGTTTGACTGTTGAATTTAACAACATTATTTAAAATAAAATAAAAAAGTTATTTTAATAAATTTCAGTGTCATAAAGATACGGTATCACTATGGAAAATAAGCTGGAATCCATTGCCATTGAAGAAATTTCAGGTAACCCAGTGGTGAAGACATTCATACGAATCGTACGTAATACATGCATATGATTACTTATTGAGTTTAAGTATAGGCAAAAGTGAAACTAAAAACTAAAAATAAACTCCGATCCATTTTCAGAAAACAACCGACTTTCTGAAAATGCAATTAGGTTTACCTAGAATATAGAAAATGGAACCAAAGTTCAAAGATCCTTCCATCCAAAGATATCTATAAATAGTTCTATATTGAGTGTTAGTTAAATGTAGATATTCTTTTTTTGTATGTTACTTGATGATATTGTGCTTTATGGAGGTGACTTTGGTACCCCATCCCCCACCTTTTCGTCACAGGATGCTTAGACAATTATCCAATATTTGTCAATCGACTTGATTGGAAGCATACCCCCTTTTCATTCAAACATACCCCCTTCTCATTCAATCTGTCCAGAGCCAATATATCGTTTTGCGTGCTAATAAACTGTTCATGTGGTTTTATGTCCTGAACCAAACGAGATAGCAAGGGACCAACATTTTATCTTTTAAGGTGGGGCTATTTTCCCCTTAAGCCATAAATTTTTTCACTGAAGCAAAAATAAGACTATTTCTTTTTAGGACATGAAAATCAGTATTTTTGTGAATTTTATCAGAATTTCTTTTTTAAAACTGCAGGGTCAGATAATTTATATTTTGTATCTTTCCTGCCAATTATTTTTTCCTATATAACTTTGCGAAATATTTTTTTCAGAAAAAAAATCCAAAATTCTACCTTCCTAGCTAGTAGTCAGTTGAACTACAAGCATTCATTGACCCTGTTATTGTATTGTCCATGTTTATATGTATTGTCATTCAGTTTTGTGATAATACATATCTTAAACTTTTTATTGAATACGAATGCGTACATGGTTTTCTATCGTTTGTTTATATCTGTATTGCCCTTGGAGATCCAATAAAAAAAAAGTTGGTTGGTATCCATGAACCGGTTTAACCACGCCACATATGTGTGCCTGTCCTCAGTCAGGATTTGGATTTCCAACGTCATATGTCATGGTCATTTTTATGTTCAATGATTTGTGGTGAGAGATGATTGTTCGTTTTGTTGATATTAGTGGATCTGTAGACCATTACTGTTTAAACTTTCTTTTCTACCCCAAAAATGGTAGAAACAGGAAAAATCGATACCCACAACACACAAATACATGTTCGTTGACTTTACTGGCTTGATACAGACATTGCAATAAAAAGTGGTGGGGTTACGGTGCTAAACTAGTTTTATGGACCAAAACCTACCGTCTTAGCAAGGAACGAACTCTGGATGAGATTGGATGACAATCTGCTGAAAATAGTGTCTTTTCAAGATTTTCTGTGTTTAGTGGTAATTTAAGTCTTTGCACTGTTTCAATAATGAATGCGGGCCGTGATTGTATGATAGTTGGATTTATAACTACCTGTGCAATCAGTTCCTATCACTGCTAACGTTGTGAGTTCGAATCCAGCTCAGGCGATATGTGATACAGTTTGTCTGTGATTTGCGACAAGGTCGGTGGTTTTCTCCGGGTACTCCGGTTTCTAGTTCTAATAATAAAACCCTAAATGCTCGCTTACTCGCAAGGGTTATAACGGGATGCCATTACACGTAATGGAGCAGCCGCCGAGATTTTTTGCGCTCGCTTACAGAGCTTCTGACGCCTGCATTTATCAATAATAAGACATAACCATTATTATAACAAGTTTTTATCACCTAACAGTATTTTAGAATGTAATTCCCACAAAATAAAATCTTCTCTTTGAAAATTTTGAATTTCGTCATTTCCGGCCCCACTATTTGGATGTCGATACCATATTTGGCGATTTAGGCGTGAATGTTTACCAATCGTAACTACTCGGCCATTCTCGCTACTCTGCAAATAACAGGGTAGCGAGAATGGCCGAGTAGTTACGATTGGAATGTTTACATCAGGTTGTAATAAGAAATACCATATTTAGAAAAGCTCCGCCTTCCGTAGTTTCCGGTTATGGAAAACGATCGATAAATTTGAACAAGGTTGTTGCTAACTTTGAAAAGCATATATTTCTCAGCCAAACCGATTTAACAAGGACTGGGATCATCAGTAATTGTTTTAATGAAATGTTTGAAGCGTAAATAGTGAGTTTTTATGTTTCAACTGCAACTTTTTTTTTGCTCCATTGTGACGAATGGGACCGCGTTGTAGCTCTGCCGAGACACAAGTTTGTCACAGGAGCTACATTATTGCAGCTATCCGGTTTCCTCCACCAATAAAACTGACCGTCACGATATATCTGAAATATTATTGATATGGCGTTTAACGCCATAAACCCAAACGCATCAATAATGTATGGAAATTGAAAGGTAACAGGTGTGTTTAGCATCTGTAGATTTCATTTCTCCACTAAATGGAAATTGAAAGGTAACAGGTGTGCTTAGCATCTGTAGATTTCATTTCTCCACTAAATGGAAATTGAAAGGTAACAGGTGTGTTTAGCATCTGTAGATTTCATTCCTCCACTAAAGGAAATGTCAGAACGATGAGTCAGCAGTCTTTTTACTTTACATTTATATTTTTAATTATATCACTATCTTTTCAAAGACATTTGAACGTTGAATTTCTTACATTTTATATTTTTGTGTATTGTTAAAAATGATGGCAATTCATTGCACAAGGTGATAGTTTCATGAAAATATAGATCACTATTATATGTTGTATTTTGATTGATATTTAAATCATATTTAAACTGTACCACCTCCTCATACTAAATGTCGTTAGTGAGGCATGCGTTTCAAACATGTATATGTAGTTTGATTGTATTTAACAGTTTCTTTGTTTTGTATTTAATATGTTGTTTTGGTAACAATCCTTTGTATATGGATTTTACATCAATAAAAATTATGTTCTGTTCTGTTCTGTTCTGTTACACACAAATAGATGTCTTTTTTTCTTCTTTTCCAGTTCAATATCTCTACTACTGACCTAATCAGTGGTAGGTCGAGACAATGAAACGATAAACCAGTTCGTACTGATCAGTGGTAGGCCAAGGGTATGGAACGATAAACTAGTTCGTACTGGTCAGTGGTAGGCCAATGGTATGGAACGATAAACCAGTTCGTACTGGTCAGTGGTACTTTGAGAGGGTGGAACGACAAACCAGTTCGTAATGATCAGTGGTAAGCTGAAGGTTCGTATGCAATATTTTTGATGCAATTAAATCACAGGCGCTTGTGTAGAGTAAAAAAAATGCTCGCTATGTACCTAAAATACCACAAGGCCGGACTCGCTCCTACTACCCCTGTCACTTCAATCGCTATTTCCCCTGTCAAAATGTCGATAGGACGCAGATCGCTTACTAATTTGCATAGTGAAATGATTTTTCTTCAAGGAAAACCCGTTTTTTTTATATCTTCCTACCATCTACACCCCCATACTGACAGATAATCCTCAGATTTTGTTGACAATGGACAGGTAGGTGGCAGCAAAGCGAAAGTAGGTCACGTGCGACATATTTCCGCCTTTCGGTCGTTCTCGGGTTTTATCATATATAATTACTAAACACTAGAAACATTACAAGGCGCCAAAATATGACTGAGAAAATGAATGAAAACTTCAGTGCTTCTTGGTATGCAAATAATACTAAAAATAAGGCATAGGAAATAATTGGATTTAAAAAACATTATAATTATACAGTAACAATACTGATAAAAATAAATTCAGTCACATAATTTTTTTCTAGTCATATCAAACTTTTTTTCCTGAAGAAAAGGGGGGATGGGGCTGAGATTATCAACTATCAATGATTTTTTTTTTTAATCTTAACAAAAAAATTTTCTCAAAGCAAATGGATTAGATATTTGTAAAGAATAAATTATCAAAATTAGTGATTAGCCAAAATGACCTACCTAATTTTTAAGAAGAATTGGGAATATTGTTTCCCAAGGTAAATTGAAGTTGAATGGACATTCGATCCAGTAAAGGAGTACGAATTACTGGACCAAACATCAAGTTTACAGGACATTCACATACTCCACAGAGGAGGTGCTCAGATTCCTACTGGTCATTTGGTCCAGTAATGAATAACCTTTTACTGGACATTGTCACATGTCTGACGGATCTTGGGAATGACTGGAGGAAGGTCAGGAAACAAACATATTTTTTTCCTGAATGTATTGAATGTTATTCCATTAAGTCCTGTTGCTCACATTCATGAAGAGATAAACGTGAAAAAATAATTCCAAATTCAATCCTGGATTTTTCAAACTATGAGAGACCAAAAAATTTACCTTAATGAATCAAATAATGCAGATCTTCTTTCAATTCTATACAACCATGCCACCTTATATATTCCCACATTCATTACAAAACCATTTATCTGGTAGTTCATCAAGGTCTTCAATTTTCAAACAGTCGGCATGAAACCATGAATCACATCCATCACAACCAAGCACATTGTCCTCACATTCCCTTTTACACACTCCACATGGATATTTGGGTCCAGTTTTTCTCTTTTTTTGTCCTTTTTTACCTCTCTTAGTAGGTCGCCTTCTCTTTGCTATTACAGGTGGGCTAACATTTGAAACCTTGGACTGAACTGCTGAAACCAAACCACTAGTACTGGCAACAGGTTCTATACATTGTGCTTCAAGAGGTGCAAGATTTACATGTAGCCTACTTTCATCTGGTGACCCCAAATTTCCAAACGTTGAAGTATTCAGCATAGATTCAGAAGATGAAATGATCTCATGAAGTTTTTCTGATGTACTCTTTTTTGATAATTTTTTATCAAAAGGACATTTACAAGCCAAACAAAGTTTTTCCAATTCAGCCTTAGTAAAAGTGCTTGATAGAAAATCTTCACTTTTTAGTATCTCAGATTGCAACCTTCTATGCGAAATCATTTTCCCTACAGATGTATCTTCCTTAATACTGGTAAAATTGAACAGGCTCAATTTACCACCAGTGCGGCCAGATTTTTCTCTCATTTTAATTTGCTTTCTGTGTGCTTCTGTTTTTTGGGATTTCATGTCTTTCAGGTAACTTTTCCTTAATTGGCAAAGACTCATCATACTATATTTGGAAATAAATTCATTTTGTAAGGTTTTGGCTTCTTCTTGGCTTATCTGTGTTGAAAATTGGCTGTTGAAGGCATTGAGCAAGGATTCATCTTTTTGCAGTTGTGATATAACAAATGAGTGGAAATTGGTGCCATGGATGTCAATATTCGCTGTTGTCTCCAAAAGCCTTATCTTTTTGTCCAATAGTAGAAAAAAGTTGAAGCATTTATCAGAAATATTTGTGAGTCCTTTCCTCACATTTTGCTTACGCATAATTTCATCTAATGATTCAGTGTCTTCAGAAGTTTCCAAAAGCTGATATTCAGTACTTTCTAATTTGTCTAATAAATCCAACTGTTTTCTTAAATTCAAATTCAGTTCTCTTTTCTTTTCTTTATACAAGTTTTTCATCAGCTTTGACTTTTTCACCCTTTTAATACTTCTTACACACCATCCGCCAATATACCTGCCTCTCCCACCTGGGGATTCAGCATATGCAATGCCCTTTTCTTTTTCACCCTTTTCTTTTGCTTTCTGCTTAATCAAAGAAACACTGTGCTCCAAAGCCATCTTTCGAACTTCTGAACTAAGTCTAAACACAACATTCTGTCTGGCAGCTACATCTCCATCAAAAATATTAACCATATTCATCATTTTGTCTTGAATAAGAAATTGGTGTATCTCTCTGTAAAAATCTGTGGTTGCCTTATTTGTCACTTTACCCTCAACAAATATTTTCTCCTTCAGAATCATAAAAGCATTCCAAAAATATTGAAGCAGTTTAACAGTATAACTAGAGCTTTTCATAACACTCATTTCAGATTTTTGTTCTGCTGTTTCAATAAATTTAGGTTGTACAGTCTTTAAAATCTGATCCGGATTAACACTTTCTGGTAGATGGTATGCAATGTTATCCTCATCATATGTTTCAATAAAAGAAACACATTTATCCATTTCCTCATCTTCATCTAGAAATATATCTTGTGGTTCATACGATGGGTCAAAAATTGCCTCAAGGACGGATTCAGAACTTTGGCTGATCTCTTTGGTTTCATTCCTAGTGCAGCACAAAAGGTTATCATGAGGAACTTTTTGCGGTAACGAGTAAAAGTCCAATATATTGTCTGTTGGCTTTTTAAGCAATGCTTTATTAAAGTTTCTAACTTGCAGACCTTTTTTGCAGGTTGCCCTACTGAGGGCAACATATATCTGCCCATCTTGATTCATCTTGCTGCAATTTACAGATACTCTATTCAAAGAGAGGCCCTGTGCCTTATGAACCGTTAAAGCAAAGCTCAATTTTAATGGAATCTGACGCCTACATGCAATATCTACATGTTTTTGTTTGTCATACACAGTGAAAGGAAATGCTGATAGATTGCATTGTTTGTTGATGGAAGGAAAGTGTACTTGAACAGAATTATCTTGCAGGTCTGTGACTATCCCTGTTAATCCATTCACCAAGTGTTCTGATAAATTGACTGTAAGCATGACTGGGCAACTAACTTTCAATGGAAGTAGCTTCGGTGCCTGTATGGATGCCAAGTGTTTCTTTTCACCACTATCTTCAGCTTTGTACAGTTTGATTTCACCTGCAAAGGATAAAAAAGTCCCTAATGGTAAATGCATTAATGTAATAAAACATGTCTTTATAACTTAATATTTGAACAGAAATGTGTACATTGCAAACCACAGGGGACATCTCAGGATGGCATGGACCCCCATTTATGTATATTTTGTCACGTTTTTGTCCCTCATTTTTTGTGTGTCTAGAGTTAGATCCACCAATAATTATATAAAACTAGAACTGTGAGTGACCTCACTGAGTGATACCCCCCGCTTGCAATACTATGATGTTCAAACTTTAGAATACAGGTATATTAGCAAGTTACCTAGTAAAAAATCCAATAAAAGTTGAATTATCTCCCCTTCTAAATTTTAGACAGCAACGGTATTCCTTCATGCACATCTGCAGGTTGTGTACTACAAATGTGTAAAGTTTCATAAAAATCCAATAAGCGGTTTCAGGAGGAGTTGCGCTTACAAGGTACATGGACGGACGGACGGATAGGGTGATTCCTATATACCCCCCCAAACTTTGTTTGCGGGGGGTATAATTACTCTTTGCAACAGGCTTGGCCGGGAAATACCAGTGTCAGGAATTCCCAGTGGTAATTACCGCGAAATACCGTCCTGGGAAATACTCCAAGTTTTAGCTCAAGTGGGAAATACTGGGAAATATGATTTTCAGATGTGATTAATTTCTTCAAATTTGCTAAAAACTTACCATTTTAACACACAGTGTTGAAAATTACATCAGTTTAATAAATATGGGTATACAGCCTAGCTATAGGTGTAGGACCATTAAGAAGGACTTCATGCAACTTTTGAAATTGTAATCTTCATATAAACATAATATTTATACAAAAGACTTTTATTAAAAACATGTTAAAACTGTCACCACAATTTGATATCTACACTTTTCAGTTCAATCATACAGTTTCAGAGTTCACCAATCTATTTCATCTTTCCCCCTTAACATTCTGTAGCAAAAAAACAAACTTTCCTGCTTTAACAAAACCAAGTCTATTTCTTAATTTTGACTGAATCATGCCAAAGTTTGAGAAGATTCTCTCAATAGCAGTGGAACTTGATGGCATTTCTAACAATAGCTGATTGTTTTGCCAGGTTGTATACATGTAATCTAATATCCTAAGGGCATTTCCTGTATGCTATAATAATGACCAACTTTTTTAATTTGTTTTTACCTTACAAACTAATTAACACATCTTCAATAACCTTTAGAAATCAATAAGTCCAGTTTGTAAAGAAAAACAATAAACATATCAAAAGCAGGTCAGAATATGGTTTTAATCACTAAACAAAGGAGGTACAAAGTGAGGATTACAAGTAAAGAATAATTTTCTTAATATTTCTATCAAAATCAATGTTTTTTTTAACAAATATCTATTTTATATATCTGTATATTAACACTATCCATTATTATTATACCCCCTGCAAACAAAGTTTGGGGAGGTATATAGGAATCACCCTGTCCGTCTATGTACCTTGTAAGCGCAACTCCTCCTAAACCGCTTATTGGATTTTGATGAAACTTTACACATTTGTAGTACACTACCTGCAGATGTGCATGAAGGAATATGGTTGCTATCCAAAATTTAAAAGGGGAGATAATTGAACTTATACTTTCACGAAAAGGGGGGTCGTGTACTTGTGGCGACCCCTAGATGTATGTTCTTGGTTAGTTTATTTTGGAAATGGGAAGTTGTCTCCTTGACATAACTCCATATCCGTTCATTTTTCATAGGTAACTTGCTAATATACCTGTATTCCAAAGTTTGAACATCATAGTATTGCAAGCGGGAGGTATCACTCATTGAGATCACTCACAGTTCTATTTTTTTTTCTTTTCTGTAAGGCCAATATAGTTATATTTGTATCTATTAAAGATTTTTTATATGCAATTTTGGCCATACATGCACAACATAAATATCAATTTAGAAGTTTCCTGTACCATTATATTTGCAAATTGAGAATCAATCTTATTTCCCAGTATTTCCTGGTAAATACCAGTATTTTCCGCAGTCCTGGGAAATATGAGTATTTCCCGCTTTTTTGCCAACCCTGCTTTGCAGACATTCAGCTTCAGCCATGAGGGCCATAATATAAGCTTCCAAAATAACAAGCCCATATAGCACAATATTAGTAGCTGCCAGTTAGCAGTTAGCACATGTGGTACATGTATATATGTAAGACATAATAATGTCCTATGTTAAAGTGTCCCCCCAGACAATATTTTATAGAGACTGCGATATGAAATAGTGTCTGCTGGACACTAACATATGTAAAAGTGTCCGGCGGACACTTTGAACTAGAGGACACAATTAAATGCTACATGTACATATACAACACATATTATAAAAATAATTAGCTTCGTGGACTCCAAGCTCAAGATCTTAGGAGTCCACAGCAAATTTAAGGGACCGTTAGCTGTTTTTAAAAACCCTGTTCTTTACTGTAATTGTCATTTACAGGTTATGTGCTCGTATACATGTACATCAAAGTTCATCAGCATCTGAAGTATTTATTCTACATAAAGAGATAATTCATAGATATAAGGATGCATGTGCTCAGAAAAATATATCACCTATTGCAGATAATTCCCTTTTGAGAGTATTCCATAAACTTTTTCCAAATATCAACAAATGTAGAAGAGTTATAAATGAAAGCAGAGAGGTCATTTATTTGGGTGTAGAATGGAAAACTCTACCATCAAGAACTGATATAGATCAAACGGACAGAAATAATCTACTGAATCCAAAATATCAGTGCCTGATCTTGAAACATTCTAATGACTCTGCAACAATATTGATGACAAGTGATACAGTTTCTAATGGAAACATATTAATGAAAGAAATCATTCTGAATTTCAACAATCAAACCTGGTCACTTAAGGTAAGAGGCACTGAGATAGATTTAGAAAAACTTAGCATTTCCAATCATTTTGACAGCTCCAAAGAAAATCTGGATGAAATATTCTATGTAACCAGCAAAATAGATATTTGCATTGGATTAGAAGTGGTAAATAAGAAGCATATACCAGTACATGTCAGAACAGAAGAAATTTCATTCATCTCAAATGAGAACAGTTATGGCTTAAGAATGAGAAGTCGTTCGTGTAATGTAGTTTTGAACTGGTTAGCTATAGGTGAAACATGCAGAACTTGTACTAAAAATCTGAATAATTTCAAAAATGAAATGCAGGATCGACTGATCAATTTAAACAAATATGACAATAATGATCTCAGTATAATATTTGATGAAATATTTCCCAGTTCGACAAAAGAAATGCAAGACTTTTTCATGGCACAGCACAATATATTGCATTCCCAAGTAAATAATGAAAAAAGGGTGTGGGACAAATCTGTAATAAAGACATGCCTGAACATATGGGCAAGAAGTCCAAAAGTTTATCAAGATTTAGTTGATAGCAACATATTCAAACTCCCCTCTGGACGTCACTTGAGACGCTTTAAGAATTGTACTATTCAAAGACCTGGTATTTCAGAAGACATTTTGCACTGGATGCGAAATACAGCTGACAAAATTAAATTACAGGATTCAGGCTTTTATGGTGGCATTCTTCATGATGAAGCCAAAATCCAGCAAGATTTGGTAATTAAAAAAAAAGGTGATGTAAGTGAAATTATTGGTTGGGTTGATACTGGTGAAGAGTGTCAAAATTTACGAATTATAAAAGATAACAAAGTTGAACAGAAGTTGGCTACAGAGGTCTTACAAGTAACATTTCTAGGCCATACAGGCTTCCGATTTCCTTTAGTATATTATCCCACTGATGGTATTAAGGCATCAGAATTGTATATAATCATATGGGATGTAATATCCCATCTTCAATCTTGGGGATTTGTGGTTGATTTTGTAATGCAAGATGGTGGACAGCAAAACAGGGAGTTTACTAGACTCCATTTCCTTGAGGACCCAAAGGCTCATGAATTTATGACAAACAGTTTAGTACATCCAAATCAGAAAATTGGATTGTGTCAAGATTTTTCACATAATGTGAAAAAGTTGAGGAATGCTGTTCTAAGTAGTGGTATTCAACCCTTTCATACCAGACTTCTTACTAGAAATGATAAGGTAATAGCTTGGGACCAATGGTTCCAAGCTGCAAAATGGGATGAAAGAACAAATTCAAGACTGATTCATCATAAACTGACATCATCTCATTTACAACCAGATTCAGCCGAGAAGATGCGCAACCATCTTGCTGAAGATGTTTTAGATGAAAATATGTTAAATTTGCTAAGATGTTATCAGAAATCGCTCCACAAAGGATCGGGCCTTGATTCCGTGATAGAATTTCTTGAAAACACTAGTAAGATAATAAAGTTTTTCAGGGATCCGCGTCCAATTGTGTCCATGTCTGATGGCAGAATACATGAAATAAAGCAGGTACTTATTTGGTTTCAGAGTTGGAGAGATGAGGTTTCAAGGTTCGAATCTCTGACAGCAAAACAGAAAGAAAAAATGCTTCCAAGTTCTAAGTGCCTTGATGATATTTCAAGTTGTATAAGTGTTTTCCTTAATGTCTGTTCAACTCACACTTCAAGATATAAGGGCCAAGGACTGACACCGTCTAGATTTAACTCCGACTTGGCTGAGAATATCTTTTGCCAACAAAGAGGATTGTATAATGGAAACTGTACAAATCCAAATTATTATTCTTATTGTAGCACCATGAATAACATCATTCTTGGACAATCCTCAAAATCATCTGCTAGAAAATCTAATGCTGGCTTTGTACGAGCAGAACCATACTCCTTCAACGCTGATGTGCCAGTGGTTAAAAGAAAGAAATCAATTCGTGTTTGAATGAAAGAATATTATCTAGAATAAGTTAATAGGCCAAGAATAAGAAATAAATGTGCTTCCACTAAAGTTTTATCCAGGCTACAGTATTATTGCCTAAAGTTTTATCCAGGCTTCAGTATTATTGCATAAAGTTTTATCCAGGCTTCAGTATTATTGCATAAAGTTTTATCCAGTCTACAGTATTATTGCATAAAGTTTTATCCCAGCTTCAGTATTATTGCATAAAGTTTTGTCCAGGCTTAAGTATTATTGCATAAAGTTTTATCCAGGCTTCAGTATTATTGCATAAAGTTTTGTCCAGGCTTAAGTATTATTGCATAAAGTTTTATCCAGGCTTCAGTATTATTGCATAAAGTTTTATCCAGGCTTCAGTATTATTGCATAAAGTTTTGTCCAGGCTTCAGTATTATTGCCTAAAGTTTTATCCAGGCTTCAGTATTATTGCATAAAGTTTTATCCAGGCTTAATTATTATTGCATAAAGTTTTATCCAGGCTTCAGTATTATTGCATAAAGTTTTATCCAGTCTACAGTATTATTGCATAAAGTTTTATCTGGCTTCAGTATTATTGCATAAAGTTTTGTCCAGGCTTAAGTATTATTGCATAAAGTTTTATCCAGGCTTCAGTATTATTGCATAAGATTTTATCCTAGTCTGTCTGTGTGCATGTCCTTAATTTGTTCCTGTTCATTAACATACATTGTAATTCAATTATGATAAATTTTTATAAGTGGTGAGTACATGGGCAAAGTTCAATTTTGACCAGAATATCTCTTAAAATTTTGAATTGTCATATCACTTACTTACATGTAGATGCCTTGTCTGAGACAAGATCACCATGCTGTGAATACACTGAGCCATTGTTGAAGAGTGTTGGGTGAACTCTATATGAGACTATAGTTTCTGTATTTTGTGGATATTTTTCTCATGTAAATTTATCCCACATCTCAGTATTTCTCCTTCGACGCTAAACATAATAGACTTGAAAGTAAAAAAATGCAGGAAAATCTAATCCTACAAAATAATCAGAGAGCTGCTTTTTGTGTGGCAGGTGGGAATGCAAATCTATCATTCAATTTTATCTGGCCTATGAGAATGATTTTCAATGTATATATGTGTATAATATTTTTGTAACAGACTCAAGTGTAAAAAAAAATGGCTTGAACCACATTTAGGACCTTTTATACAGCAGAAAGGTTTATTCCTAAACTTACCATCTATTTCCATTATTCTATCAGAATTCCACATTTCAACATCAAAATTTTCTGCGAATAAATGCACAGGATCTGGTCCCGGTGGCAAGGTTCTTTTTAATCTATTAAACAGGTTACAAGTCTCCTCAGTAACATTTCCACTGCAAGTAATAGAAACAACTTTTATTTCTACCTAAAATGTCACTTTCATAAAGAGTAGTTAGTATTCTTTGCATTTAGGCACCAACCAGTTTATATGGGAGGGGGGCTGGGATTTATCAAAAAATTATTTACAAATTAATTTGAAAAAAGTATTATCCCCAAGTTGAATTTTTTATGGTGCTACCCTCTTTCCCTGAGTGAGTGGGAAATTGCCCCATTAAAGTCTCCAAAAGATTTTAGACACAAATATTACAATTTTTTACCTTTCCTTTGACAGGATTTTTTTTTACCCAGAATGAAAATTCCAGAGGACCCTTGTAATAAACTTTTCGATGCCTAGAGGCACATTTTATTCTTAGTATTGACATATTTCATGTACTTTAACTGTACCTTTTAAAAAAAGAAAAAACAAATCTTTTATGAAGTAGTTTTTTTCCTAAGTGTCATTATGAAATGTATATGAATGATATAAAAACTTTTATATATATTTAATTGTAATATTTTGTATTGTATTATCTTTTTATGTCATTTATCTGCTTTTATGTGTGTCATCAGGGCCGTAGCCATAAATTGTGAAAGGGGGTGCATTTTAATGAAATTGTTTTTCTCAAAGGGGGTGTGTTTTCTATTTTAGCTGATTATTCCTACGAATTTGAAATATTTACAAGTCAAAAAAGGGGGGTGCCATTGCTACGGCCTTGATCTTCTTTTACAATTTGAATTTGTTTTATGAAACAATCTTTGCATCTCTGCCATAACATCATTAATTATCATTAAACACATATATCAATATAGTCATCGTAAAATCTTATAGTTACATGTGTATATGTATGGCCCACAAACCATTCAGGTTACTGAAGCAGTGGCATAGGAACAGACCACAAAGTGGGGGCAAACTTTTTTATTTCTTTTAAAAGTGTGTGGGGGGGGCAAACTTTTGGAAAATTTTTGAATAGAACAAAAAAGGGTCTTTTGCTTTATTTGTCCCGAAATATATATTTCTTCCACAAAAAAATGGGGGGGGGGGGGAAACATACTTTTGACCCCCTCCCCCCCCCCCGAGCTCCACCCCTGTGAAGTAAGAAACAAATTCTATAGTCATACTATTTCATAAATTCCAGCTTAAGAACATGGAATGTATTAAAACAAAAAATTAATATATGTACACACTTTTATGAGAGAATTAAAAAGGGGGGAATCTCAGAAGTATATAATTGTTAGATCTAGACTTAATTGATATTACCCTGCAATCTGGTGTAATGCTGAGATGAAGTCTGGCTCCTCCTGTCTGTGGATCATATCCAATTGCACATGGTGAAAGATTTTTTTTACATATAAAGAATTGTAACACATCTGTCCATTATCTCCATAGTTTATATCAGGCACAGGAGGTAGCTGATAGAAGTCACCTGAGAGTATCATTTGTACTCCTCCAAATGGACAGGCACTACATCTAACTGATTCAAAGATATACTGTATTTGTTCTAAAAGTTTTGAGCTTAGCATTGAAATTTCATCAATGATAAGTGTATCCATTGAATTAATGTTATCTTTAATGTCCACAAAGTTTTCATCGTTGACAATTAAATTCAGTAGTTCATCATTTTCGTATCTGCCATCTTTTAAACCAACAAACTTATGGATGGTTGAAACTACCATAATGTTCTGGTAATTTTTGACTAAGCCCTTGTGCTGCAATCCCTGTTGTTGCCGTTACCACCACATTTTTACCAACAGCTTTTAATTGTTTGGCCAATTCAATGACAGTAAATGATTTACCTGTCCCAGGAAATCCTGTAATTAAAATATTGTGGCCTCTTAGGGCCAAATAAATCGCTCTTTCTTGTATTTTATCCATTGTTTATATATAATTACGTTTTCCCGAACTTTTCTTTCTGAACTTCTCAGGTATGTTTCGTAAGGCAATGATAAAACCCGAGAACGACCGAAAGGCGGAAGCATGTCGCACGTGACCTACTTTCGCTTTGCTGCCACCTACCTGTCCATTGTCAACAAAATCTGAGGATTATCTGTCAGTATGGGGGTGTAGATGGTAGGAAGATATAAAAAACGGGTTTTCCTTGAAGAAAAATCATTTCACTATGCAAATTAGTAAGCGATCTGCGTCCTATCGACATTTTGACAGGGGAAATAGCGATTGAAGTGACAGGGGTAGTAGGAGTGAGTCCGGCCTTGTGGTATTTTAGGTACATAGCGAGCATTTTTTTTACTCTACACAAGCGCCTGTGATTAAATCATTCCTTTTCTTTTTATCACTGGCATTTTGAAAATGAGTCATCTGTACATTTATAAGGGTAATAACAAAATTACCGAAGTCCGAACAATCTTACAAAGGGAAAGTCAAAACTCATAATTATATAAACAGACAAAATCAGTCAACAACCGGAAAACTGTGAAAACCGTAATGATATTATTGAATACCAAAATAAAAAATAAAAAACGTAGATATCTGTAGTGGAGAATACACTCCGACTGTAGATTCTTAAAAATAAATTCTTAAAAATAATCAACGTTGATTATTTTTAAGAATCTACAAGTTGGAGTGTATTCTCTTACATAATACATTTCTATCTGCAACAGTGTTTTCATTTTATATTTTTACCTTTTTAATGTTCAGAAATCTAAATAAGCTACAATTAACAAAAAATAAACAACAAAATTTTATCGGCATCCGTGATTTCGATTCTGGTCTATATTTAGATATTTCAAGGTCTTTTTTTTTTGTCTGATTTGTTATTACTTGCGATCGGTTCGTTAGTTGTTTTTGTATTGCGAGAATACATTTTAAAAGTTCACATACTCGTCAGTTCTGAACATAAATTATGCCAGACCTGAAATACTTGTCTCGTGTCTTGTATACATTGATCAATTGCTTCTTTAAACAAATTGTTGATATTTTTTTTAACAACGCTTACTATCAAGAGTCATATATACTAATTATAGAGTATAGTAGTGTGGTCACCGTAGCCGAGTGGTTAGTTATAAGTTTTATATGCTTTAACTTCTTATATGTGATAGTATATTTTAATAAAGATAAAAAAAAATAAAAAAAATGGAAGTTTTGAAAGTCAAAGTAGACTTGAAAAAGCCCAGCAGTGGTTCTATACTCGAAAGTCCCACAATATGTATTCCACGTTTTTAAGCCTAAAACAGTAAAAGATTAAAGTTCATATATTCAAGAACAAAAGAATAAACTGTAGATTCTTAAAAATAATCCACTGTTCGAACAATAGAGTGACGTCAGAGAAATGTATTATAATTTAGTGAAACGACGCGTTATTGGAATATATGTTATCAGTCTCGAGATGCTATATATATCCCCTTTAAATTTAGTAACAACGTTCAGTTGACCACCGACTCGTGATACTAGAAATTATCAGCTGTTGGTCATTTGTCATGCGCGGTCTAACGTGACATCACTAAACCTTTCATTCAAACAAAAGGTCAAAGCACAACAACAAAATCACAGAGCTGTGTTAAAATTGTGAAATTACCGATAAAAAATTATTAGTTTTTATTTCGCTCGACAAGAACCTGATAATCCTTGTCTTGCGAAAAAAAATGATAATAATTATTATTATACCTCAGTATATATTTTCTATATTAAATTAAATGCAGATAAAATTACTATTTTGTACATAAAAATCCATGCTGATTTTGTTTAAATAGTATTGATGACTGATCATGACTATTATCCCTAGGAAAATAATCTCGATGTTCAAACAGCATACGTTTTCCCGCGCTTTTATGGTTCGGATCTTTCGTGTTTTAACGTACATGCACCTACATGCCCGAGAAATACGATTATTTGTTTACCAGACGATAAAATGGCATCAGCTGAAACTTTAAACAGGTTAGAATTGTTGTTAAGACATGTTTATTGTTGATAGTTAAGTCTCCCAAACTTTGTTTGGGAGACTTATTGTTTTTGCTCCGCTTCTTCTTATTATTATTATTCTTCTTATTCTCTTTCTCCTTTCTTTCCGCGGACCATGAACTTGTCCACGGCAGATCTCAGGAACTACTGGACAGAATTTCATGAAACTTGGTGGAGTTATAGATACATTTGTATATGTTTCTAGTTGGTCCTAAATTTTTCAGCTTTGTGGTAAAGGGGGTCAAAGTCATATTTTGAGGGGTTCAAAGGGGGTGGGGGTTACTATAGAATCCTATGGGAAAGTTGAAATTTCGTACATTAATGTTGATATCTTCTAAATTGATAATGATAGAGACATACAATTTGACATAGTGATAGGTCACCATTACTATTAGAGGAGCAATTCTGCATTTTCAAAATTTTCAAGGTGTCTGCCATTTTCAAAATGGCTGCCAAAACACGACATAAAAAATGGGCGGTAAAAATTCAACATTGTCCGATATCATCAAAATTGTATATGTGGGTAGATAATGATGTTCCGAATTACTTCCCGACATTGAACAATTTCTACCGGTCGCCATTTTCAAAATGGCCGCCACAAAACGCACAGATTCAACATTGTCCGATATCATCAAAATTTGATATGTGGGTAGATAATGATGTCCCAAATTGATTCCCGACATTAAAAAATTTCTACCAGTCTCCAATTTCAAAATGGCCGCCACAATACCGCACAAATTCAACATTGTCCGATTTCAACGACATTTCATATGTGGGTAGATTATGATGTCCCGAATTGATTCCTGACATCGAAAAATTTCTACCGGTCGCCATTTTCAAAATGGCCACCACAATACCGCACAAATTTAACATTGGTCGATTTCAACCACATTTCATATGTGGGTAGATTATGATGTCCCGAATTGATTCCGGACATCGAAAAAATTCTACCGGTCGCCATTTTAAAAATGGATGCCACAATACCGCACAAATTCAGCATTGTTCGATTTCAACGAAATTTCCTATGTAGGTAGATTATGATGTCCTGAATTGATTCCCGACATCGAAAAATTTCTACCGGTTTCCATTTTCAAAATGGCCACCACAATACCGCAAAAATTAAACATTGTTCGATTTCAAAGGTAGCTTTTGATTTATTTTGTCAGTGGCCGGTTTGGGAGACTCCATAATCGTTAGATTATAATCATATCTTGTTTTTCTTAATATTACTATTAAGAACTTCTATGTGTGTCTTTTTAATAACCATATTTTCTCAGATTTCCTAGATTGCCTTTGGTATAATAAAACACTTATTTACTGGCTATTTGGACAATAGCAAATTTATTGTCCTCATAGCCAGTAAATAGGTGTATAATAATTATCGGGTTCGCACAAATTCAAAAGATTGGAAAAGCAAACAATTTAAGAAGTGTTAGGGAGCAAGAAAACCAATGAACCAAACAGGATAGCCAAAGTCGGCTAAGATTGCCTTTGTCTGAGATAGATTAACCTTAGTCTTATTAATAATAATAATAATAATAAAAAAATCCTATCCCAAAATTGCTAATAGTTATAGGTAATGGATGTTTAACGCGACTTTCACAAATATTTCATCTATATCATGGCTATTCCGGAGTACCCTGTGAAAATTACACACATGCGGTGTTACTGATAAACTTTATAAAGTTGTATCGAATGCACGCGACATCACTACTAGGAATCGAACACACAAACTGTATGGGTGATAGACAGTTATTGCATCGATAGTTGTAAAGCTACCATACAATAGTGATATTAAAGGCGGCCACTAAAGAAAACCATGCGAACCATTTTGAATTAAAATGTCGTTCATTGAATTACATGAGGCAGTAGTTGGTTAACTGGAATTATATATGGCTACTGTTGTCTGAAAGATTTATGCTTGATAAATACAGATGCTTAGTCTACGAGTTAATTTATAATTGTTGATATATTTACGGCTAAAAACGCAAAAAAGACCCCCTTTTGCGCGAATCATGTAACAGAGGCATTTTTATGTTTTAATTTCCACACATTTTTATCATATTGTATATAAAATGTGTATATTTAATATACTAAATATTTTTTTTCCTTTTTGCCTTTAATTTTATTGATTTATTTTCGTTTAACGTCATCTGAGCACTATATGCACTGAAATGTATGTTAAACTGCATGGGTGCGTATATAGTGGGCGAAAATTTTAAAAGCGAGTACGAAGTCAATATGTGGGTTGAACTGAACAAAAGTTAGTTATGCAATATCTGATCATACTTTAAATACTGATGACTTGTGTATGACGACATTTTTTGTATTTTGTATTTTAAGTATTCTACTTAATGTAAAATTAATATGTCTAATATGATAAATGTCTGTATATGATCTGAAAAGCTATATTAGTTATTTTGTACTTTTCACTTTTAATGGGTTCTTTGCGCAGTTTAGTTAAATTATTCAAGGGGCAGGGCCGGCGTTAGGGGGTGGGGCGCCCAATTGTTCTCTATTAAACCTGTAGTGTTTTGTTGTACGTACTTGAACAGCCAAGAGTAGATAACTCCAACACGGGGCCCAATTGCGAGCAATTGGTCTAAGTGACGTAAGGCCAGCCATGTCAAATGATATGCCGTACGATGCTGTATGATAATGTATCTCATTTCTATAACCACGTCTTTAGATACGAGATATTTTTGAATGCCATTGTCTGTTCGTCCGTCAGGTGTAAACATATGGCACACGAACTATGTTTTGCCTTCATAGTTTTTCTTTAAACTTTGCTGAGGGTCTATATACTTTTAAACGATATTCACTTTTCTCATATGACTTTATCACATGAAAAATAGTATGCTGTAAACGTATCGCGCAAGTCATGTCATGGTCAATTTTGTTCAACTTCATCAGATTGCTCAATGGAAATGTTGTACGAGAGCATATACCAGTAAGGAAAATATTGGAACGGGTGTATCAACCGTGTATGGCACCGCTCAAGATTGCGGTACTGATAACTAGTATATATGTTGATGGACGATCGTTTGATTCTGAGAGAGACGGGGAATAAAGGAGTGTTATATTGTTTATTTTCAAACATATCCAGGACAAAAATATATATTTGCATAATGTTGAAGGTCAGCATATTATTTTTCTCCACTGTTCGGACAAAAAATGTGGTATATTGACTAAGTCTAATACAGCCAGATCACAATCTGTAATTCCTTAAATTTCTGACAACGACATCAAAACGTTAACAGTAAAATAAACTTCTTCTCCCCCTTTTTTTGCTTACACTTCGGGAGAGGAATTTACTATTAAATAAACAACCGGAGTATGTGTACACACAGGAAATTATTTAAATCTGATGGACAAAGTGAACCTGGATATAAAAGTTTAATTATTCACACACATATTATATTAATACTTGCACCCAAATTTGAGTTCTTTAATAAGTCAATTTTCGACCAATATTTATATTTTTTTTTTATCGTCGTTCATTGCAATTTTACAACACATTAGCCAGTTTTAGATCCAGAACAAGTAGAGACTTCATTTGATATTTAATGAAAAGTAAAAAAAAAAAAAAAAAAAAAACCTGGACTATCGGAACTTTTCTAAATTCCAACAGAACATCGTAGAAATATAAATGACAACTTACTTTCCTGGCTTGGTACAGGCACTTCAATAAAAAAAAGTGGCTGCGCTAAGCTAAATTTAGATTATTTATGTTAACATTTTTATTACAATAAGCGTTGGTATTGTTATACAGGTTGTTAGAGGACCAAATCATTTATTTCTATTTAGTTCATATTCATTTTACCAGAGTTAGTATACAGTATCACATCCGATATTATCGCTTTGCATTCATGTGTGACAGAATCAGTTTCAATATGCATTATTCATAATAACATTATTCATAATCAGAATCATAGTTGACATATAACTTTTAATAGTTGAAAGCTATGAATAGGTTTCTTGAAAATTCATTTTCAGTATCAAGATAGATTATCAATGTATTTACAAAACTGAATTTTGTGAAATATTTTAATGTTTCAATAAAACTGATTTATTTTTTATGAAATGAGGTGTGTAATTTAATCCTATTTCCAACTAAGTAAAATTTGCTAGCTAATCTCTTTTGATACGAGCCATCTGTGATTTTTTGCATAACAATTTCAACATTTATTACTATCAAGGTGTAATAAAATATACACAAAAATAATGACCTGATCCTGTCTTTTCATAAGCATTGCCATTTTACAGTTATGGTCCATCATTTATTGCCGTTCATCGAAGAATTAACCCTATGGGGAAAATATTTTGAATTATTCTTCATTGAAACTATTGAAACATTTGAAATCAAACTTGGCTGGAATGTTTGTTTGGTGGTCTCTGCAGTATGTCTGTTTTTGTGCTGATATGCAATCCAAGATGGTCGCCGTAACAGGACATAGTTAAACATATAACCTTATATAACCTTGATTGAACGCAAATTGTGCATAAAATGAGCGATACACGCCCAGATGAGTCTCTCGTATTTTTTAAATTGTCGTCTAAGCAATTTAAACGAGAGTTTTACGATTAAAAAAATCTTCAATCTTTTTAACTTGAACATGTTTATGTAAAAATGATGTCATTTGAAACTATCATTTATTATCAGTCAATTCGTGACCATATAACGCTATTACACATTTATCCCACTTGCTTGTATGAATAACTGCTCTTTCGGTAACAGATGACCCCAGTTACTGGTATGAGTAACTACTCTCTCGGTAGCCGATGACGATGACTTAAAACTCCTTTAAAAGTACGAATGATGTACATTGGGAGACGATGATTAAATGAGTTGGCTACTTTTAGAATATTAGGACTTAATCACGTCCTGAAGCTTACCACATTTATTGTTTCGCCTCTAGCATTGATATACGATGCTAAATTGGAGAAAACAAAATGTACATGTCAAGTGCAATGTGTGTATTGTAGGTGTGTATATCATATACATTTGTATTAGTCAAACATTAAAGTTAAAATAAAATAGGTCAAGTGTGACCGTGAACTCTTGCAAAATACAGACGTACAAGATGATCGACTTGTCATGACGTATAAAATAGCAAATAAAAATGGAGCTACTACTAAAAAACACACACTGAATCCACAGTTGAGACAATCGCGGAACATTCATTCCTCGTCTTTCGTTATTTATCTTCGTAAGACTCAACAAAGACAAGAATATAATTTTTCCCTCGTACGATATCTGACTGGAACCGGATGCCACAGTCATAGCCCATATTTTTGAGACTGCTGTCACCTCTATCAAGTCATAATTTAACCCTTGTAAATTATCATGTGCAACCTCTGACATAATCGTCAACTTGTTGAAAGCGGTCAGTATTTGTAAAAGTAGAATTCTCCTAAACGTATAAGGGCCGTCGTGGTCGTGATCGTATGGTAGTTGGATTTATATTCATTTACAGAAACTTGCGACCACCACCCAACTTCTGTAAATGATTTTATTGACAGCAAATAAAGTCATAATTTTTTCCAGGAATTATCACCGATTTGTTACAAGAGAGGCACGAATGGTGCCACTAGCTATAGTGAAACAGGAACTGCATAATTTCAGGAGCACCTGAGATCATCCCCGGGTTTTAGTCAGGTTCGTGCTTTTCGATATTTAGTTTTCCGTGTAGTGTTTTGTAGATCATTATTTGTCCTTTTGTCTTTTTCTTATGGTCATTGTGTTGTCTGTCCTTCTTCTTGTTACACCTTTGGCCTTTGGTATCTTCAAACTTTTATTAATTAAATTGTTTTCCTCCTGAATGCTGTTGAAAAGTAGATTGTCTTATTCCGCCATATTGAATAGCCTGACTATATGATCCTGCATTTGGTTTCCTCTAAATTAGCAGTGCCGGATTTACCATTGTGCTTAGGTGTGCTTAAGCACAGGGCCCCGTTGGCCAGGGGGGCCCATCTTCCTGCCCCAAAAATTTTCTGACGATGAATTTTTGCTTATGTGGTTCAATTCAAAATTTAAAAATTTCCTGAGCATGTATGCCTTGTATGCCTGACTGTCTTGTAGGCCTACCTCCTTCAGGGCCCAAGTAAGGGGCCTCATAACTTAACTAGCACAGGGCCTCATTTGTCCTAAATCTGGCACTGTAAATTAGTCTATATAGCTTCTAGCTTTATCCCTATATAATTTATCTGACGTGAATTGTTTCCTACATGTAATATAGGCTATCCTATAACAATGCTAATGCACAACCGTTAAAATTCATTCTCAGAATTTCTTTTTTTTTTAATCAAAGACTGTTTGCTTGTTGCTAGGATTCGAACGTTTTACATACTTATATGAAAACTCGAGGAAACATCAGTAGCCGCTTTTCCTGCGTAATTAGGTCGAACAACATTTATATGTCAATTGTGTTTACAATAATCTTCTGTATAATAAGATTAATATACATCATCTAAGCCTATTTAGTCAACTACTTATATACAAAATAATGACATTTAATTTAACAACACTATTAAGAAATCCCCCCAAAACTAGATCCAAGAAGAGTTTGAAGATACCAAAGGGGCAATCAGAATCCGTATATCGAAGAAGAACAGACAACACAATAGCCAAAAGAAAAAGTACAAAAGGATAAACAACGATCTACAACACGTACATTAGGTATCTACGTTTTATCTAAGATGTATTGATTGAGTTCCAGACTGCCAATAAAACATGCTTTCATAGAATTAAGCATCATTGCTTGTAAATGTTTCTATGTGAATGGACGTAGAGTGAGTGATTGTTGTTTAACGCCTACTCAGCAATTTTTAATCTATAACATGGCGAGAACAATTTAATTTTCAATGAAATGATGACGAGATTCGTTTTGTAATAGACCAACACGATTAGCTGGATTTTCATAGTGCTGGCTCACTGAAACAACAGTCCACGGATAGACATGTCGCCCCACACACGGACACATTACACTGATTCCTAGCCAACCAGCCTTTGCTCTTTCTCCTTAATGTTGCGTGCTTAGCGGAGAAGCAACAAATATCAATTTGATCATCTTTGATTTGACCCGCTCGAGACTCAAACTTACGATCTACCGCAGTCGAGGCAAGCACGCTAACCATTACACCACCGATGCGGTTCAATGGACCTAGAAATTCAACTTAATGAGAACGATTTCTTTTCACGAATATAATATTTTTCTATCCTTTTTTTCACAATTTTTTATGTTGCTTATTATATTTTAGTATTCAACAATTCGTTTATAACGAATGGTCAAGATATACACCGAGAGAGAATGAACTGTCATACAGAAAGAACGGGATGTCACCATGGTGATTTTACAACACAACTTTATACTGTTCCCAATGGCAGTAACCTGTTAACACATCCTTCTGATATGAAGTTTAATAATAATTATCTGTTTCAGCTTGAACTGGGTGCTCATTTTATACTATCAAAGATCGAACAATGGCCGCCTGAACATGATTGTAATGAATTGTTGCCGTTAATCTGAAAGGACAATATTTGAAAATAATTGATGCAACCAATATGGCCGCTGATGAGACGACCATGCGCATTCGGTACAAAAGCCATCGGTAGTATAATTAGGTATTAAGTTTATTTTGTGATCTATGTGTAGTAAACCCCGTTCATGGCGAGGTGTACTCGATACAACTTTATGTGATCAAGTTTGTCAGTTACTTGCGACAGATCGCTGGTCTTCTCCAGGTACTCCGGTATATTGCGAGGATTGCTGGCGTTCCTATCCTTGCAAGTTTTCTTCCTTATTCCTTATTTATTAATTTTTTTGCAAAAAAAAACAAATTCAAACATTTTTGTCCCGACGGATATCATGATTTATATAGCGTACGTCGAAGACAACGCGATTACCATGAGATGAAGAAGAGGCCGTCGTGGTCGTGATCGCATGGTAGTTGGATTTACAACTGCCTGTGCCTATCACCACTAAGATTGTGAGTTCAAACCCCGTTCATGGCGAGGTGTTCTCTATACAACATTACATTATGTGATAAAGTTTGTCAGTGACTTGCGACAGTTCGGTGTTTTTCTCCGGGTACTGCAGTTTCCTCCACCAATGAAACTGACCTCCACGATATAACTGAAATATTGTTGAAAGTGGCGTTAAACAACATAAATCAAACCAGGAATAAAACCAATATTCCATAATCTTTGGTAACTACATAAGCGTCAAATGGGGATATCCTTATTGTTCAGTTACATCTAAATAAAATTCATGTTCACATGATACTTATGACTTATCTAACGAAGCAAAACCGTCTTACAAAATTCAGAACAAAAGTATTTGAGATCGAACATTCAGTTTTTCTTCTGAATGCGGTGTTTAGTCTAATGCGTTTAAATACAATGTTTGAAGGAACATTAGACATGCGCTAATAACTTTTACGTCAGATTTTTAAATACATTACTTTAGTATCATGTATTTTCTCTGGAACAGATATGAATTCCTAGTATTCTATTATACACAATGTAGTCTTAAAGTGAAACAATTGCAGGACAAGATCATACATGGACATAGGTTTTAACAATACACTAGAATACGTAACTATCAAACAGGACTAGACCGCATTGGTTGGGTAATGGTTAGTGTTCTCGCTCCCAGTGTGGCAAATCGTGGGTTGGAATCACTGTCAGGTCAACCAAAAGACTTTAAAATTGATATTTGCTTCTTTTCCGCTATGCACTCAGAATTAAGGAGTACTAAAGCAATGATTGGTTGGTTCAGATACGGGATAATAAGTTAGATTCGAGCGGTATGTTTACCCGCGGACATTTGTTTCAGTGGGCTAGCACAATAGAAATACAACTACGAGTGTTGGTCTAGTATAAAGCGGATGTCGTTACTATCTCGTCGAAATGTAACTTCTTCTGGTCATGATATAGCGGACTATTTACTCACATGGTGCTTAAACATAACTCGCTTATTCACTCAAGCAAGTCGACATATTACTGCTTGACAGACCCACCCTAGATGGTTCGAATATCGTGGTGTGAAACATTCAAGAATCTGTATATCTTATAAATCAACGGTACGATGAATATTCAATTGTATTATGACAACATCCTGTTTTAATTAATAAAACAGCTATATGTATATTACATATGTGGTAGATGTGACCTCATTTATCCTGCCTGAAGCCTAACATGAAACATATAAGCGATTTGTCTCAATTGATTCTCACATCAGGAAGTGAAACCTTAAGCTATGCAGATAATTGCTTTATTTTTGATTCAGTTTTTCGATTCATAAAAAGGTCTAAGCGATTTCTAATCGTTTAATGTACTAACCAAACACCATCCAGCATCCAAACACACACACACATACTTTTTCCTCATTTCTTTTTATTCGTTTACTATTTTCAGCTATATTATATGATAAAATTGTATTTTTCTTGTTTTCTTGTGCATTCTCAATATAATGTAATAATAATTGTATATATAGGAGAAGACTCCATAAGTTGGTAAAACTTATGTCTGATTCTCTTTGTATCATTGATCAAATAAAATAATTATAAATTAAAATGAAACATATAATATTATGAAACGAAATGAAAGTTTAAAAACAGGAATTTCAGCGAAATGAAAGCTAAAAACAGGAATTTGAGTCATTATGTATATCGAAAACTTATTTGCATACTGTAGAGGATGAATCATCCTTTACTATAGACAACTTGCCATATTATAAAAACAAAAAACAAAAACACACACACACACACACACTATATTAATAAATCGGATTATTATGTTCCGTTGCAAAACAGCCACAGGACTGTTTCTTTACCTAGGTGGTAATTGCATATGCAGTCAAACCTGTATTAAGAGGTCACATTGGGCACTAAGAAAAACTGGCATTATAAGACAGGTGACCTCTTAAAAGAGGTTCAATTCATATACAAATTTCTATTACAGGACAAGAAAAATGTGACTTTTTAATACAGGTGACTGCTTAATAGAGGTGACCACATGGGCAGGTTTTACTGTACATGTATATGCATTGTATGGAGAAACAAAGTAAGCGTGTGGAGTTCAATCAAGTTTTTTTTCTTTCAAGGTACAACACGTGAAACACAGGTATTTTGTCAGCAGTAGAATTGGTGTTATATGACTTTCCTTGCTCTTTGATTCACCTCTTTCCTTGCTCTTTGACTCACCTCTTTCCTTGCAGATCTGTGGATGTTTGGATAGAAACATTTTGAAAGAGTTTCATATAATTTTTGCTTTTCCAACTGGACTCAAGACAAGAAGCTACATGTAAGTATCTCAAGGATTATAATGTAGGGTTAGGGTTATGGTGTTTAACGCCACATTAAACAATATTCAGTTATATCGTGGCGGTCAGTGTTATTGGTGGAGGAAACCGGAGTACCTGTACTACTGACCTGCCGCAAGTCAGTGACAAACTTGATCTCAATGTTGTATCGAGTACACCGCACCATGAGCAGGATTCGAAATCACAACGTTAGTGGTGATAGACACTGATTGCATATAGTTGTAAATCCAACTACCATACGATCATGGCCACGAAGACCCCAAATATTATAATGTTTAATTAGAATTGTACATTAAATAATATCATTATATAAGATCTTCATAATTTGTTTATGAAACAAAGATCTTACAACACTCCATTAGGGGTCATGTTCTGGTGAACTTTCACACCAACCAATGATATTCACAAGTTCTTTTGTTGTAACCTTGAGTGAATAATACTATGGGGTGACACTAGTGGAACAGGAACTGCTTACCCTTTCGAAACCCCTGAGCGCATTCCCGTTCTGGGTTCGTGTTGCTAAATATTTAGTATTTGTTGAAGTGTTTTGTAGACCATTGCTTTTTGTCCCTTTTCGCTTGGCCATTTCACTGTCTGTCCTTTTTACGGTTTCTGATTACCGAGATCATCCCCGTTCTGGATTCATGTCGCTAAATCTTTGGTATTCTTTGAAGTGTTTTGTGATCATTGTTTTTTGTACCTTTTCTCCTCTCTTTCTTCGATTTACGGCTTCTGATTACCGCTTTGGTACGTCTTCAAGCACGTTTCCCAATGAAATATCTGGAGAATTCTACATGACATAATATGGAATTACACAAAATCAAAATCTTTGTTTCAGTAGGTAGTGGGAGAATTATTTTGAAACAATTGTTGGTTTTATATTTCTACTGTCATCCAGTATAGTTATATCTATATTTGATAGCAACAAATATTGGGAAATATGTTAAAAAATATTATAAAAATAAATCAATATGTTTTTATTATGTCAATTGATATACCTATAATACTCATATGATAAGGACATTTTGGTATAAATCTGAATTCAAGTATTAATATTGTATAAATTACATAAATAATTAATTATATTGGTAACTTCACACCAACATTTTTATTTTTATTTTGTTACCCTTTCTGTGGTTTAAAAAAAAACATTTCATGCTTTAATTATGTTGATTGTTTTTTTCTCCCAAGCTTTCAATATTATTGGGGAGAAATTATTTTTCAAAATGGTCATCTATTTCATGTAAATTCATTGCTTATATTATATCTAACATATTGTACACTTAAAACAATGTGATACTAAAAATGTAAATGCAAGGTTAGCTCTCTTTGGCAAAATAGTAATATTTATATTTACACTTAAGATTAATGATAGATCCTTGCATACAGCTTACTTATTGAGTATTCACCACAATGTTATTAATGAATAATATCTGATTATTATATATATATATATATATAGCCATATGTCATACATGGTAACGTCTATATACAGTTCCAGGAACTGACAAAAGAACTGACGGTGAGTTAGTCATCCGAAATTGTATGAAATCTAAAATTAAAGTACTTACAATGTTGTTATCATATTATTATTAACTCTGTTTTAAGGACAACGACCCCACCAATTCTTGATAATCTCTCTGTAATAGATATTTAGGTCCTCGTAGCTTGCAATATGCACACAAATGGAATTATAAATGAAACGATACAAACTGGAACAATGGGTTTCTTTTTGATACAGATATACTAGTAATACAAATATCCTTGTGCATAAGAAAGTATAGATGTGCGAGAAATGTGGGTTAAGTGTTTGAGCTGAAATATATATAACAATACGGGAGTTCGGGTAATGGTTTGTAATGCCACTTTCAACAATATTTCAGCTATATCGTGGAGGTCAGTTTTATTGGTGGAGGAAATCGGAATACCCGGAGAAAATCACCGACCTGTCGCAAGTCACTGACAAACTTGATCGCATAATGTTGTATCGAGTGCACCTCGTCTGAGTGGTATTCGAACTCACAAATCTAGTGGTGATAGGCACTGATTGCAAATGTAGTTATAATTCCAACTACCATACGATCACGACCACGACGGTCCCTATATAAAATTAGGTTATAAATAGGAAATTTTCCACAACAGAATAAATAACATTTTCGTAAAACAGAGATACTGGTTAACACGTTGATCGTAGCAGAATCATTTATCTTGGTCGAGGGTCTTCTTCCGCCTCGGCGTAATGCTTTCCTTAATTCGTAAATCCTAAGCCACTCGATAGAAAACAACAAAAGTTACATATGACCCTCTACATGACATGAAGTTGTGCTCCTACTCAAGACCGAATTATGACCTTTTGGGCCCCCCATCAGACGGAGCCACCCTCTAACTCGTCTGCACCTGTCTTGAATATTTTTTACTCGTGATATATTTTAGCGACATTTACTTGAAGTAAACTTATTGGCTGTCCTTCTTCGATTTACAGCTATAGGGGAGAATGGGAATTTTACAATCCTTTGCGGAATACCTCTTCCAAAGTTTCATATGGGGTACTCCATGGGATTATAGCAGGGATCTATCAGACATAAAAACAAGACGAACTGATGATCATAGACCAACAAATTACTTAAAACAAAAATGACGATAAAGCTTATTAGAAGTTCATAAATTAATTTCAATAATAAAAGATTTGATCATTTAAATAAGAAAGTGATGATTTTCACTTGTATT
Source organism: Bathymodiolus septemdierum (assembly GCA_963383655.1). NCBI lineage: Eukaryota > Metazoa > Mollusca > Bivalvia > Mytilida > Modiolidae > Bathymodiolus > Bathymodiolus septemdierum. Next base: position 11,622,911 of record OY726522.1, read on the forward strand.
TATAGGTGTGGAATTAAATTCTTTGCAACTATATAATTATGCGAATAAAGTCCATCTTATTAGTACCTTTTTACCTATGTAATTTATTTATGGTTTGCAAACTGACTCTCGTCATGAATATGTAGTTGAAATACTTCTCACTTGGCGTTCAAGGTCCGCAAATCAATCAATCTGAATTGATGTATATCCATAGTTTAAGCATTTTTATTTGTCCAAATTTACAAATAGCATATATATGTCCTCAGTTTGGGTTATTTTTATCACCTAAATATTTTAGCCAGGGGCATTTGCCTCCCCACTATCCTCAACTTATTTGGCAAATATTTATAAGGTACAAAAGGGGTATTCTTCGACAGAAGGATATGTTTTTAGTATTGTTCTTACTGGACAGTTTTGAAAACTTGTTTCCTTCCCTACTGTCCGCTCCATCCCTAATGCCCCCTTTTCGGTTCACTCCTGTGCCTCTGAACAAAACCAAATAGATCGTAATTTGACGATTTTTCGGCGTTAGTTGCCATTTGGTACGGCCATTTTTGTCCACTGTCTGCTCCACTCCTAATGCTCCCCCATCCCACTTTTCTGTCCACTCCTATTCCTCTGAACAAAACCAAAAAGATCATAATGCGACGATTTTTTCGGTGTTAGTTGCCATCTGGTAGGGACATTATTTGTCACAAATTACTCACTGGTTACTTTAGACCGAGTACATTTCTTACAATACATTTTTATGCAACCGCGACGAAGAGTCGGGAGGCATATTAATTTACCCCTGTCCGTCCGTTCGTCCGTCCGCCCATTCGTCCGTCCGGATAAAGATACATGGTTTGTTCGGCTATTTCCTCCTACAGTTTTGGAGCTACAGCTTTAATATTTTGTAGGATGTTTATACATATAATGGAGGTGTGCATGTCCACAGGATTTGGATTTTCGTCAAAAATTCTCAAAATGACAGGTAGTTGGACTTAGTCATTTTTTCCGTACTAGCTGCATAAAAGGAACATGGTTTGTCCGGCTAATTCCTCCTTCTTGAGCAAAGTTATAGAGTGGTAAAAACGTGTTTTAACATATTATTTCGAATTTCATCGGTATTTCTTAATTTCTCTTTAAATAAAATGTTTTGAAATCCGATTACCCCTCCCCCCTTTTTATGGAAATGTGTTATTAGTAATATTTACAAAAAAATCCTAGCGATATAGCGATTAAATATGTTCTATATATAGGTCAAATACAGGAGTCATGACTCGGTCACACGTTTCTATATATAATATTCGGATCAATATATCACTAAATAGATAAATATATCTATTTCTTTTGTATTTTATAGCTTAAACAGAAAATATATATACAAAAATAAAATATCCGCTTGTTTTATTTCTGTGTATTCGTGTACTTGCCACCGAAACCATAGATTTTATAGTTCAATGTATTACTATGAACTTGTAAACTCTACAATGATAGCTCAGTGTGGTTATTCTTGGAACTGTTTATAAACAATGCAATCACGTGGTTTATTTACTTTCACTTTTAAATATATTATAACTATGTCTACCCATTTGTTCTTACTTCCTAAATTTTAGGAAAATAGAGGGGATGAATTTATTAAAGTACCTGTAATTAAGATTGTTTGTATCCTTATATGCTTGTTTGAGGAGCGAGCGTACGTTTATTTTTAGAATAGGTGTTTTCCTTTATTTAATAGCCACACATGCGCCGATTTCTCGAAAGGGGATTTCCGAGGAAAACACTTGATTTTCTGAGAATGGGTTCACCAAATATGTAATTTCGAAGTAATCAGATGATTCCTAGTACTCTCTCATAATGTCTTATTTAAATGGTGTGTTTACAACGATCGTTTATCACTTAATAGTAGATTCTGAACATTCAACAACGAATTCAAATATTATTTGTTATCAGTTGGCGATATATTTTGCAGATTTAACTAGGTTAAAGAAATACTTATGAGTCCGAAAGGTCACTGCGAGATTACATGTATGGAAGCAGAAAATTTTGTGGATACTGTTCCTCATCGTAAAAAGAAAGGTGATGTTGTCTGTCTTAAACAGCAGAAAAATTCAAACGTTGAACGGCGGCGACAAAAACAAACAGTTAGGCCTAGATCTAGTAATTCGTGTGTGGCTTGTGCCGAAGAGAAGACTCCAGAATATTTATGTAGCAGAGATATAAATGTACAAACTAAAAATATGGAATATTTGCTACAGACAGGCTGGTATTTTGAAGGTATGTCGAGTTCACAAGCTAAATTCGTACTTGCCAAATCAGATGTCGGAACATTTCTAATCAGAGATAGTTCGGATCCGAACTTTTTATTTTCAGTCAGTGTAAAGACACCTCGAGGTCCGACAAGTGTAAGGGTTATATATTTTAATGGATATTTCCAATTAGACTGTGATTCAAAGATCAGAACTGTCGTGCCAAAATTTGAAACAGTAGTCGCTCTTGTAGATTATTATGTACGCCTTGGATTAAACGAGGAAAATAAATGTAGATGGCTAGAAAGTTCTGGACGAAAGGATCTACCAATTGTACTTAATAAACCGAAGGTAAATAATTTGTCCGACTTAAAACATTTATGTCGGTTAAGCATCAACCGTAGTTTACCTGTAGCGCAACTTAAGACGACCGAAGTAGCTTCAAACATTGACAAACTGGGCCTTCCTCGCCCATTGTCGGATTATATAAAATACTATCCTCATTTGAATTGATGATACGTGTACGTGTGGTTAAAAATGGAAGAATTTGAAATCCAAAGAGGACAAGAAAAAATACTGAGACGGCAGCACTTGATATCTATAGAGCGTGTTCATGATGTGATGTCCTTAGACATAACGTTGCTACCTCATATTTGAACTGGTGTTGGTTTAGGATAGAATATTTGTATGTTTGTTAAATGTTTCAATTGAGAATATGACCTTTCACATTTTTTGAAATATATATGACATTAGAGTATTATGCTATAAATCTCAAATATAGAACAAAATATTAAATTATTTTATCTTATGCCGGAAATTATTGCAACAATACGACAATATATATATATGAAATGAAACAATTACAATATTTTTGATATTCTGCATAAACCATAATGTGTGCGAGTCAGAGTGATGGAGCCAAATGCTCTTATTATTTTTTTTTAATCGAAATATTTCAGATTGTATGTTAACGACCATGACAATTAATTAAGGTCACATTTTCTGCCAAACAATGCAAACTGAAGCATTAATTGTATTTATTTAATGTATTTAATTTTGTTTTTAATTTATTGAACAAAAATAATATTAAAAATTATCGAGTTTTACTTGTCTTTGGGTTTATTTACCAGAACGTTACGTCATTGGCCAATGGTTAAAAACTTCCTTATTCGATCAATCGGAAAAAAAAATAACACGTAGTGATTTGTCCACTAGTGTAAACAGATAAAATGCCTCTTCCCTAACCTATCCCCATGAAAGGATCGAACATGCACATTTTTGTGCATAAAAATGGATGACCTCATTGTGGGATTGTGAAAGTTCGATATGTACAACCGAAAAAGACACTCCAAATTCTAAATGTGAAGTTTAGTCACTGAACATAAGGTGTGTAGACTATTGTGTAAGATGTTGGCAATAGATTATTGGTAGAAAATAGACTGATGGGTTTACCACAAATATCTTTTTTTAGTATTTCATGGTTGACATTGTTGACATACACTGTTTGTGCTTCTATCTATTATTTCACCTTTGGGGCTTTGTATGAATTTAGTGTGAATTGTTTTTTTCTTTCGTTTAATTATTCAGACTAAATTGGAGGTGTCGTATTTCGTCGTTGGTGATTTTCGTTCAAATATATTTCAACTCTATCGAAAACTGCAACACAAACCATGTCCGGCGTACTCCCTTTTAAGAAAGGAAACTTAAAGACGCTGTCTTTGATGAACCATTTCGTCCTTGTATATATCATTATTTTTTTTTCTTATCAGCATTCCTTCAGATTTCTATGGTAACTAGATCGAGCAAGCCCAGGTTAAAAAAAATCGATCATAATTTTTTTTAACGACAGGGGTTTTTCCAGATTTTCTGTGAACATTATCACATCACAGGTCTCTGAACAATTATTTGTAGAGATTAGGGTCAATATGGGGCCCGCCTGGCAATAACAATATGACGTTTATTTAGTCATATTGCCATTGCCAGGCGGGCCCCATATTGACCCTAATCCCTACAAATAATTATTCAGAGACCTGTGATCACATTGACCTTTGAACTAATTCATCCATGCAGGTCGTCTGCTAGAATATCCCAACTGGATCTTTTTGCTATAAGTTTTTTTAGCGATTGTGTAAAGCAATTTATACAACATGACATGAAAATGGTTTTCATGCAATTTTTATTGTTTTATTTGAACAATCTGTCTGAAATTTCAACACAATGATCAATGGCATATTAAGGTCGGAGTATATTTGCGGGCTGGTAGACCTATCCGTGTTCAAACAAGAGGCCCCAATGTGTCAAAAGTGTTTTCTTGGTTTTGTTTTATGTGGAAAGTTGGTTGTTCATTTGTTGTTGAGGATAATTTTTTAAAAGAATTTCTTATAAAAATCATGTTTACAAAAAATACACAGCGGTTTTATGTAACTTACCGTTTTCGACATAAAAGGCACTAAAAAGGGGGAGTTTCAAAATTTAATTTATTTTGCATCCATTTGAAAAGTTTTGTTTGATTGTTTTTTTTTTAATTTAGAAGCGTTCAAATTTCATTTTTTGGATGATATATGATTTTTTTCATTTTTCATCCAATTTTGGTGTGTGCTTTGATTTCTTAGAATTGATTGTGTTGAGAGCTTCCGGTAGTATATCGCCGTATTTCCTCTATCTCTTATACGGTTTCTGAGATAATCTCAGATAAACTCAACGGAATGGGGTCAAAATGTGCCAAAATCCAAATGTTGAACATTATTATTTTTCATTCACTTTTAATGAATTTTTGCATAATGTTTATCTTTATGCTTTATTTATGAGTCGATAAAGAAAGTGAGTTACATGTATTTATAAAAGTTTGAAGATACCAAAGGGATAAATCGAAGAAGGACATAAAAAACAATGGCTGAAAGAAAAAGAACAAAAGGACAAACAATGATCTACAAACCTTTACCCAGAAAACTAAAGATCGAGCAACACGAACCCCACTAAAACAGGGGTGGTTCGGAATGGTAGGTAGCTCCTGCTCCACATGTGGCACCCATCGTGCTACTCTTTTTTCAAACCCGGTGATAAGTCATCAATGAAGAAAGAACCGAATTGTGATTACGACAAACGGAACATATCCGTGGTCATTTGTGACACAGACAATCCATGACGGTCAACTAGATCATGGTGGAATATGGGCCCACATTCCAAAATTTCCCAAAATTGAAAGGTATACACAATTTTTATTTTCAACTCATTTTGATGCGATTTTTTTCTTTGAATTGATTGTGACAAGGGCTTTGGGATATTCTCTTAGTTATGGTTAAACTTGATTTCAGTTAAACTGATGCAGGTGGAAGGCCTTGACGACTTGTTGCGGTCGTATCATCTTTGTTAAAGAGATAAGCGACATGTTGTATAATACCAATATAAGTATTACATTTTAAAATACATATAATAATCTAGCAATAATATACAAGGGTAATATATAATTTGTATATATCTGTAAGTGGCAATTGAAAACAAATGAGGAAATATCTTAAGGAAATTATAGGATTTATGGATTGATTGATTGACTGAATTTTGTTTAACATTAAGTTAGCAGTATTTCATCTGTACTCATGATCAGAAGCAGCTTACAATCAAAAAATCAATTCAAGGTAAAAAAGGCTCTGGATGTGGCTGTCTGTGGATATTTTAATGGCTACATGAACAAAGGGATACACCGGGTGCAGCATGATGCGATCCCAGTAAGCCTACAAGGGTTCCTCCCGCACTAGTTCAAGTTGAGGAAATACTCTGGAATATTGCAATTCAAAGCCATTGTCGAAATCAATTAAAAAAAAAAAGTATACAAAATTATATGAAAAAAATGTGTATACTTTCCAATTATGCTAAAATGCAGATCTTATTCCCATTTTAGTCTTTTATTTGCACTCATTAACCCATTAAATTAATGGGTTAATGAGTGCAAATAATTATTAATAATAAATGGTTGGAAAATAAGAAAGTAAATATGTTGTTTACCTCGGAAACCGTAAGAGATAGAGGTAATACGTCAACACACAACAATAAGATCTAATCAAAATCAAGTTAAAGGAAATTACGCATCAAACATGACTGTAAAATTAAAATTCTGTATACCTTCCAAAAATATGAAATTAGGGATTTAAGCCTTGTTCTAAAATAGAATAAGAAGAGTATTTTATTGATTCGTGAATCTCCTTTTTGGCCCCTTTCGTACAAGTTTTTTTTTTTTTTATATAACAACCGTAAGAGATTGAGCTCTCAACACAGTCATGATCACTTCAAAGAAAAATCTACACAACAATTGGAGGAAAATAAAAAATTCTATATTACTTCCAAATATGCGAAAACTCATTTTGTTTTTTATCACTTTTCAAACACCTTTTGAAATAAAATAGCGACAAATTATTGATGGCCCATCAATAACCCATGCAGATGTATATTTTGCCAATATATATCTATATTTAGACACATTAAAACTGGATGAAAGAATTTTAAAAACTCAAATTTTGAAATTCCCACCTTTTGACCCATTTTATGTCAAAAAACGGTAATAGTTACTTTATAAGTTACGCTTTTCGAGAGATATTTCATAAGGTAGACGTTAAAATCACACCAAAACCAATAAATGCTCCACATACAAAAAAAAAAACAACAACATTGTGAACTTTCCATTTATATGTAGCAACTTTCCAGCAGCACCTGCATATGGAGTATATATCTCTCAGTTGATCCAATATTCCAGAGCTTGTGGTTCCTATTGGTTAAGTTAGAGTCATCACTTTGAAAGCTAAGTTTTACGGTCGCCACCATGACTTGGCTAACCGTTACAGAGTATCTGTGTCACAAATTACCATGGATATGTTCCGTTTGTTGTAATTACAATCCGGTCCTTTCCTCATTCACGACCTATCAACCTGATTTGCAACAAGTGTACACGACGGGTGCCACATATGAAGCAGGAACTGTTTACCCTTCCGGAACACCTGCGTTCACCACCATTTTTAGTGCGGTCCGTGTTGCTCGATCTTAATTTTCTGTGTAATGTTTTATAGATCATTGTTTTCCTTTTTGCTTTTAGCCGTTGTGTTGTCTGTACATCTTTTATTTCCGGCTTCTGAATACCCCTTTGGCGTCTTCGACCCTCTCTAATAGCTCACTTGGTGTTAAACAACCACAGTCTTGTTCACTTGATGTTAAACCATCAGTCTATTGCTCACTTGATGCTAAACAACCACCAGTCTATTGCTCACTTAGTGCTAAACAACCACCAGTCTATTGCTCACTTAGTGCTAAACAACCACCAGTCTATTGCTCACTTAGTGCTAAACAACCACCAGTCTATTGCTCACTTAGTGCTAAACAACCACCAGTCTATTGCTCACTTAGTGCTAAACAACCACCAGTCTATTGCTCACTTAGTGCTAAACAACCACCAGTCTATTGCTCACTTAGTGCTAAACAACCACCAGTCTATTGCTCACTTAGTGCTAAACAACCACCAGTCTATTGCTCACTTAGTGCTAAATAACACATGTCTATCAGAGAAAAGGGGCCATCGTCGTCGTGATCACATAGAAGTTGGATTTACAACTACCTGTGCAATCAGTGCCTATCACAACTAAAGTTGTGAGTTTGAACCCCGTTCATGGCGACGTGTACTGGATACAACATTATGTGATAAAGGTTGTTAATGACTTGAGTCAGGTCGGTGGTTTTCTCCGGGTACTCCAGTTACCTCCACCAATAAAACTGACCGCCATGATATAACTGAGATATTGTTGAAAGTGGCACCAAACACCATAAACAAACCAATCATCAATAAAAAAAAATACCAAAGGGGTAATGAAAAGCTGTAAATTGAAGAAGGAAAGACAATACAATGGCCAAAAGAAAAAGGACAACCAATTATCTACAAAACTCTACACAAAAAACTAATGATTGAGCAACATGAAACCCATTCAATTAGGTCATTCAGTGATAACATCTTCAATTATCCACTGCTTGAACAATTCAGTTCAACAACAAAAATACAGTAAATTCATACATTTTTTGTTTAATATTTGGGTCACAGAATTAGTGTACAATCAATAAATACATTACATCAATATCTCTGTCTTCTAGGTAGTAATTAAATTAGTCAATAGTTTAAACATAAAATAAAATATGATATAATTATATACAGGTAATAAAATCTTAACAATAACATTTAACATATAGCATTAAACAAAAATAATAATAAAGGGCTGTACAGGGGGGGGGGGGGGGGGGGGGGGGGGGGGTGGCAGAATGATGCAACAACACCAAGTTCCAACAAGAGCTACCTCCTGCGACAATAGACCCAAAACTTTATTTGTGCAGTTGGATAAAAATGAGTTTTGTTCCAACTCTTAGATAGGGACTATTTTAAATTAGTATAGTTTGAACAATGTGCACCTTATCTCAAAGAACTATCCCATATTTTGGATTGTTAAGTAGACTTTTTATACTGGCTAGTACTTTAATGAATATAGAAATGTTTCAGAAAAGGGAAAATGCTTAAAATTGACAAATGACAGGTGTCTATTTAAGCTCCAATTTTTTACTGTTTTTAAACATATCTGAAATTTCTATTTATTTAGTTAACAAACTTGTACACATTTTTCAGTTCACATTCATAGCATTTTTTTGCTTTGTGGTTTAGTCTTTTATATGAATTTAATTGAAATTAATTAATCTACTTCATTGTATCACAAGTGAAATCTTATTTAGATTATATGGAATAATGAGATGAACATGAAGATATTTCAATGGGGGTTTCTACAGAAAAATGTCAAGTACATAACATTGATTTCTTTCATACTACACTATTTCAATATTCCTTTAGGGTTCCACACATTTTATCACAGGGAGGGGTTATGGTGTTTAATGCCACTTTCAACAATATTTCAGTTATATGGTGGTAGTCAGTTTTATTGGTGAAGGAAACAGAGTACTCAGAGAAACTCACCGACCTGTCAGTCGCAAGTCACTGGCAAACTTTAATACATAATGTTGTATGGAGTGCACCTCACCTGAACCGGATTTGAACTCACAATCTTAGTGGTGATAGGCACCGATTGCATAGATAGTAGTAAATCTAACTACCATACGATCACGATGGCCCCTATTTTTAATGGGAACATTTTGAAATTAGGTCAGACATTAGGTAAAATATAGACAATCATTACACAGAAATAAGAAAATATTTGGGTCTTTAATTTCATGAATGACATGTTTCTCCTGTCATCTACTACTGAATAAATAACAAACTTAAAAATGGATCTTTGAACTTGGCTGTTAAGTGGAAACCTAACAAATTAATCAATTTTAAGATAAGTAAAGATACCAGCTGAACACTAGTAGCTAATGAGAATTATTATGGTAATCTGGTTATAAGGAGGTGATATGGATAAACAATAGTATGGTGATAATATGCATAGTGATCCTTAAATATATCAGTTCTATATCAGTTCTGCAATGTACCCGACACAAAAAACTATGAACATTCTGAGATTAAGATCAGGTCACTACCCTGTCGAATGTTATCTATACATACACAACAACCTCTAATAAAGGAGTATAACATTGCTATAGATAAGAGATCTCATTTTATAATAGAACATTATACAGTGAACTGGTATTTCATATAAAATATATATATAGTGCCGGATTTACCTATAGGCTCAAGCCTAAGGCCTCAAAATTTAAGGGGCCTCCCGCCAAGGTGTATAATATTTTTTACACTGTTATCGGACTTTCACACTTATGTTATCATAAAGTACTGTACTTTCTAAACAAGTTGTGTCAACCCTTCAGTAATTTGCCTTATAGGGTTGCACTCCATTTCAGAATATTGCAGAATTTTAAACACCCCTCATCACCTTCGCCTTTATTGAAATTGATTGAACACACTTCCATCGTCCTGCAGTCGTGAAGGTGCCTCACAAGTGGAATAGCCTCAGGCCTCTCATTATCTAAATCGGGCACTGTATAATATATAATCAGTAATTTATACATTTTTTCCTTTGATATCAGTGAGTATGATGTCAAATCCATCAATACTGATAAAAACAATACTAGCAACATCAGTTGTGAAGGTCTTGACCTACATTTTCAATAGTACGACAGCTTGTCCTATCGGACTTGCTGCTATGCTAGCGATAATGTCTCGACTGCGTTATTCTATATATAATACTCCAGCTCCTCAAATACCATTAATTAACAAAATGGATTCAACTTTCAAGAATAGCCATCATAAGATTGAAAAGGAACATAAATGACATATTGAACTTGCACAGTGAAAAATAAACATGCTGCTACATGTATATTAAAAAAATATAAAAAATATTTATGTTATTTGTTTGAAGATGTCATTATTTACTTGACCACACATATAGCCAACAAACTGCATAAATAGAGTCTTAAATTATCCAGACAATCATAACATGTGTTCTCACAACATATAGCCAACAAACTGCATCAATAGAGTCTTAAATTATCCAGACAATCATAACATGTGTTCAAGAACAAAATTGTCTAATAGTCAAACTTGTCTAAACTGAACACTGAGTAAACCGAAAACCTGCCTAAACCAGACAGACTTTACAATCCCATCTACTAAATGTCTATGTAATTTGAACCTGTGTAAACCAAACACCTGTTTAAACTGAACAAATTCTTTAGTCCCAAAGAGGTTTGGATTAGACAAAAATGGTAAGTTACGATTAAGAAATAAAATATAATATAACTTTTAAAACAATGAATGAATACAGAAAAATTACTTCATTATATTGTTAAAAAGAACAAAGAGAGGAGAAATCATTTTCAGAAACAATTACCTGATTAATTCCAGAATTAAAAAAAATAAATTTAACAATCACATAACCTTTATTCATCAATACCTATTAACTATATTAACTATGCACCTTGGTGGTCCAGGTTCAACCATGTTTTACATCAAAAGATAACATGCAATTTCAGGAAATTGATATATCAAAAACTTAATAAAACAAGTCATGGTTAACTTGTTACTGCATAATACATGAGCAATTGTTTTGTAAGGGTGCTAGCAAAACAAATCTTATGTCAAACAAAAGAGTCCTTTCAAAGACAGTGAAGCACTACCATTCTAACATAATCATATTATCCAATAAAACAATCAATTACTGGTCACAAATACATTGTATTATCTTTTAAACTTCCTGGTTCCTTCGGAAAAAAACCCACAAAAGAAAAACAGTTATGATAGGTTGAACAAAATAAATAGCAGAAATTACAAAATATCAGTAAAACTAGTGAAATAACTTTTATTTTTTATTGAATTACTTTGTAATAAAATAAAATATTTAAAAAAAAAGGTTTAAATCGGTCTATGCCACAAAAAGCATAGAATAAAATGGGTTCAAACTTAACTAAATTTTAAAGCAAAATATTGAAAAACATATTTGTTTTAAAAGTCACAATATACTATATAATATCACATTTAATTAATAACAATTTCCTTGATTTAAAATGAAATAAACATCTTTGGCAATATTTTTCTGCACCAGAAAATCAATTTAAAACTCACTTTTGTGAGAGAAAAAAAAATATGATATAGCAAGGTAACACTGTGTATTGGTCTTCCAAAAAAAAGTATAGAATAAAACTTGTACAAGCTTTGACCAAGTATTAAAGCAAAATTTATAAAAAAAAAAAAAAAAAAACAATAAAAACATTGTTTAAAAAGTGGTCACAAAGCACTATATAGCATCACATTTAATTAATAGCCAAGAAAGAAATATCATTATCACTGTATATTTCAGATTGCTATATATCTATCAAGCAAAAAAAGAAAATTTAGTTTCATTGTCCTATTTAATTAAAAAACCCAAAATAGAAATGTTTTTAGGAAATGGCATATTTCCTAAAAACCAATAAAATAATTTCAGAAAAGATTAACATAATTAAAATAAATACTGTATTAAATCATGACAACTGTAGACCTGAATAACCTGCTTGATTTCTTTGATTCAAAATGAAATAAACATCTTTGCAAATATTTTACTGTGCCAGAAAATCAATTTAAAATCCCAGTTTTGTGAGAAAAAATAGTGTTAAAACAAGGTAAAACTGAGTATTCATTATTGGTGTTTACAATCTCAAGGACAATGTACATCAGACATGAACTGCATCAGCTGATAAAATTTAAATGTCAATAAACCTTTTACTGTTAACACTTAAGAGCATGCTGGAGTATATCCAGCTAGTGTACCTGTATCCATATAACAACACAATCACATTACAGATTCAATACCAAGAAAATAAAAAAAAATAGCTATATAAATAACAGTCTGTGCCAAAAACTTGTTGACTAACTAGCATTTTTTCTAGACTGGGGTATTTGTCACCGACTGAAATAACATATTATAAATACAGTATTTGTGTAATGTTATTTAACATAGTTCTTCCAATTCTAGTTTGGTAGTGTTTCTATTACCTGACTATGAAACCTCTTGAAAAACTAAGTTGTGGAATTCACATGGAATATTAAAATGATATCAAATACACAGATTAAATATATTAATAAATAAAATTGCTGAAAAATAGTTGAAAGAAAAACAACAACAAAGACAATAAAAAACAAAAATTAAAATAAAGAGATCCAGAGAAAGCTATATAACATTCATGAACTTTGTTCAAAGTTGTCTTAATGTATGGGTATGCTGGAAAGTTGCCCAGGGGCCCCCCATGCTATTCTATGTATGTTGTGTACAGCATGGGTACACTGGAAAGTTGCCCAGGGGTCCCCCTTGCTATTCTATGTATGTTGTGTACAGCATGGGTATGCTGGAAAGTTGCCCAGGGGCCCCTCATGCTATTCTATGTATGTTGTGTACAGCATGGGTATCCTGGAAAGATGCCCAGGGGCCCCTCATGCTATTCTATGTATGTTGTGTACATCATGTTTTTTTTTAATGTTTAAACATTGATTTTGTTGGAAGTACCAATCAAATAAATATATGTTAAATTTTACATGAGAGTATACATTTTCAATTGGTCTTCTGATATAGAGAAGCATCCAATGAAATATGATGTTTAATTGTTACAAAAAATAAGAATTGGATCTTTGGGGTGTTACTAAGATTGTGCATAATGTTGTTGTTTTCATATGAAAGTTTTGTATATTGTACATGAACATGAATTTTATTGTCAACTACAGTTAAACCGGCTTTAGCCTTTTAACCTCTCTTATGCAATAACTTGTATTATGTGACCATGATTTCAATTTCCCATCACAGTGTATTTTATATTAATTAAACCTGTATTTAGCAACCATCTGTCTTATGTGACCCTATTTAAATGTTCCCTTGGAAGGTCATATAAGCCATGTTTTACTGTGTATGTAAATCACATAATTATTCCTTAAGTGGGTTATTTTCTATTAACTCAAAGCCTTCTTCTTCTGGTAGTTGTATAATGAGCCTTTAATATTTTCACATACTGTACCCACTGATTATGTGTGTATTATATTATTGGTATTAGAGAATATGAACCATACTTATCTAATAACATACAGGTTATCTGTCAGAACCTTTATGATCATATTCTCATTAAAAGTCAAATCACAGGTATACATAAATTCTTTGTCAATTTGGACTGACATTGGTTTTACATAATTTGACAATTTTCTTTGATCAATAAACCACTAAATTTTGATCTTTATATGTTAAAGTCTGATATAATGTGTAACTCAATCAGACCAGAATACCTACGGAATTGTGATGGAACATCTCTATTATAAATCCCTATTCTAACATTAGGAGCCCAAATGACACTATTTCATGGGAGGAGGGGGTCAGTGACAGGCACATACAGATCAAGGTGAATCAAATCAATATAATAATGTTGTTTAATAAAACAATCATATATTTCTCTATAACACCATTCCAAAATTTCACACGAAGATTTTTACTCTGTAAATTATATAGGGTACCTAATTAATAACCATGACAGATTGCTATGGACAGACAATACCATTTTTCAAAGATTCACTTTCGTTTTGGTAGCTGTTTATCAATAGAAGCTATTGCAGAATGACAAGTTTATTAATGTTTCTGTTTTCTACCTGTTGGACAAGCATTATTATTACCGGTATCATCCCAGTTATCACAGAAATGCACCATATACAAAATGTAGTACAATGTTAAAACATATATCTTTTATCTACAATATACAATAAATAATCTTAATATTTGAGTTCTAAAATATCCCTCTATTTTCACGTTTTATACCTACATTGCACTTTTTTGGGGTTTCCTGACTAGAAACAGTACTCTTAAGTATCTGACATTTTGACAGATAATTCTGTTTCGTTTGTTCTATCATCTAAAAAATGTTCCTGTACAATCTGTGCCAGCTTTGTAAGTTGATCTGTGGCAGAAACCGACTTAACCTGAGCCATCGATTTCATATCTACTTTTGCTTTACTTATTTCCACATCAGCTTCTGATGTTGACTTAAAGTTTGGCTTGGAGTCCATTTTCTTGAAATCTGTTGTTTTATCTTCTTGACACTCAGTGTTCATGTTCTGTTCAGTACTAGTACTGGATGTATCGCTAGGATTTATTAAATGCTCTGCGGGAGGAACTAATTTTAATGAATCCAAATTTGGTGCCATTGATTCGCTGTCTTGAGAAAATAAAGTCAAAGCAGGAGCTTCTGCTGGTCTGAGAGTCTTTGGTGATTGGCTCTCTTTACTTCTTGAATGTATTTTATGACATTCTTCTTCAGATGATCCTGAAAAAGGTCGCGAGTGGTTAATTTCAGATATGGGTTCACTCTTACTATGACCCCTGCTTTTCGGTGTGGAACTTCGGTCTCGTTTGTTTCCTTCTACCATTGAAGTTGACCTGCTTCTATTTGAGTTCAGACCTTCGTCACGTTTTGGACTGTGAGAGTGACTTCTGTTATGAGAGTTGGACACAACGTTATGCAAATGTACATTCGAAAGCTTCTTAGATGAATGTTTCTTCTTTCGTTTGGATAAATCTTCCATTTGAATTTCTTGCTTTGCCATATCAACTGGTGACGGTGTGTGACGATTGGATATGCTATTCCCTGTTTGTTGATTAAATGTCTGGTAGGCAAATGCTTCTTCTGCCACTTCGGCATTTTCAACTGATTCGTTGTCTGTTTTAACACTACTCCATGATTTAGATGGAGTAGGGTCGATTTGTTGTGACCTTGATGATGGAGGATTTGTAGGATTGCTTTGTTGTTGAGATACCATGGGTGTGGATATACTTCTTATTGGGTGGCTTCTCCCTGTAAATTAAATATAAAATTGATCAGTATATTTGTTTATCAACTACCCCAAAATAACACAATGATACAGAAGGCACTTGTCTCTATCATAGTATCTTTCACCAAATACTGACCCCCTTCAACAAGTTCAAGATTACATGTATGTCAGAAATAGCATATGATAATTGCAAAAAAATATGTTATAGACTATTTACAGGTTTGATAAATTAGTATTTGATGAAGGAAACAGCAGCACTGAATGTTTCAACCAAGCGACTCGAAACTACAGGCCGATTCTAGTAAAATATCCTACATATACTTTCCAGTATCCACACAAATATACAGAACTAGTGTGGATGGTAAAGATATGTGGATCGATACAGGTGCATGATGACAATAACAAGAAACTATGTCAGGTTAAAACGTAACATGGGTTTAGGGTAATGATGTTTAACACCACTTTCAACAATAATATTTCAGTTATATCGTGGCGGTCAGTTTTATTGGTGGAGGAAACCAGAGTACCCGAGAAAGCCACTGAGCTGCCGCAAGTCACTGACAAACTTTATCACATAATGCTGCATCGAGTGCACCTCGCCATGCTCGGGATTCGAACTTACAACGTAAAACGTAACAGATAGAGAATATTTTAACATATTCTCAAGAACAATGACTTCTGAAATTATATCAACTGTTGTATTGCTATAACAGGTTGTCACAATGTGAAATATTAAAAATGACAATTATTAAGAAACTATCAATAAAAACGTAGACATCTTATTTAGTGTGATCTATGTACGGCATCACTCTCCAGGTCAATCAATTCTAAATTTCTAGAAAAATAACACTGAAGAAGAATTCATGATATTTATATTATTCATTGTCACATAGGATTTGTTTGTTTATTTGATGGTGTTTAACTTCACTTTCAACAATATTTCAGCTATATCGTGGCGGTCAGTTTTATTGGAAGAAACCGGAGAAAACCACCGACCTGTCGCAAGTCACTGACAAACTTTATCACATAATGTTGTGCACCTCGTCCTGATCGAGATTCGAACTCACAACATCAGTGGTGATGGGCACTGATTGTATAGATAGTTGTTACTCCAACTACCATACGATCATGGCCACACGTTGGTCCGGTCACACTATTCTCTTCAAACGGGATTTCTTTTCCCAAAGGAATTCAACGAAAAAAACTGCAGTCATACAACTAGAGAACAATACCCAAAAGCTCAACAGATATACCACATCATCGTCATGTTGCAAGACTACTTTGTCATTACAGAACTGTGACTGTCTTGTACATGTAGGTGGGACAAATGTACCATTCTAATATGACGTCCTTTAATTTGGATTACTCCCATGTAAAACCACAATATTAAATTGTTTAAATCTCTTTTTCTTAAATATTTATTGAAACTGATTTTGGTTCTGTTGCATTAACAGAACGTAAATTAAAGTTTTGTGAATGATTGTTGCTTAACGCCAAATGAGCAATTTTTCAGCTATATGTCATGGCGATATCAAGATACATTCTATGAGATGATGATAATGTGAGTTGATGCTGTTTGACGGCCCTTCACAGTATTCCAGTAAATGTAAATGTAATGTCCGCTTTGTACTAGACCAACGCCCTTAGTTGTATGTACATGTATATAGTGCTAGCTCACTGAAAAAAATCAATCAACTGTTAGACATGTCGCTCCACTTGGTCACATTACACTGACTCCGAGCCAACCAGTCTTTGTTCTTACTCGTTTATGCTGCGTGCGCAGCCATGAAACAACAAATACCAATTTTAAAGTTCTTTTGTTTGACCCGAACTCACGATCTACCGGACATGATGCGACAACGCCAACCATTACAACACCGATGTGATCGTTTCCAGTTGTAATTTTCAGTAATATGTGTCGTTGATACGATGTCCTTCGTTGAAGTAGAAACTCTCGAAAGTCATACCGGAGAACGTATAATTATAATATGCACAGATAGTGGACAAAAGTATTCGGACACTTCTAATTTTTCCTATATATTTCACATAAAGCAAAAGTTTTTCAAAATATTATCTTTAAGTCAATTAATGTCCGATTTTGATAATTATTTTATCAACAAAAGCAGAAGGATAGGTAGTTTATTGTAGTAATTTTGAAATAACGTGTTGAAGCATGTTTTTCAAACCTCCATGATTTAAACACAGATTCGAACACTTTGTCTACAAACACAGTATGGGTACCTGTGCGACGCAACTGACGTGTTTACGTAAAGTTTGTGGGCACGTTACCGTTTCCGATCATCGACTGTCAAAACCGGTAGGGTTCAATGTAAGTTTTTATGTTTATATGTGGTAGTAAACATTGCTAATGAAGACAAAAAATTACAGAGACCCGCTGATATAATACCTTTATACGCCAGGAAAATTTAAAACATATCTGTTGAACGGAAATATCCTTTTTTTACACTTAAACTTGATTTTGATGTTGCGTAAACATTGACATCATTGTTTTCTCGCTGAATTCAGCAAGGACGACCCTGATTTTTTCAAGAAGCTTCTTGTACAACCAATTATCACCACACAAAGTCATGTCTCGTTCCAATTTACATTTTTTGTATAAATATAATCTTATCATTTCCAATGACTGTGGGCATCTAAATGTGTAAAATGTGTTCGTATTAGTATTCCTAGCCCACAGTGTAACATTAAAATGCCCACAGTCATTGTAAATGACAAGATTATAATTATACAAAAAATGTACATTGGAACGAGACATGACTTTGTGTGGTGATAATTGGTTGTAGGGAGAAGCTTCTTTGAAAAAATCAGGGTCGTCTTTGCTGAATTCAGCGAGAAAACAATGATGTCAATGTTTAAGCAACATCAAAATCAAGTTTAAGTGTAAAAAAAGGATATTTCCGTTCAACAGATATGTTTTAAATTTTCCTGGCGTATAAAGGTATTATATCAGCGGGTCTCTGTAATTTTTTGTCTTCATTAGCAATGTTTACTACCACATATAAACATAAAAACTTACATTGAACCCTTCCGGTTTTGACAGTCGATGACAAGGGCGTAGCTAAGTATATGCTGCAAAAAAAAATATAAAGACAATTAAATTTTATTTCCATGTTCTCAATAAAGGGACAATAAATAAGTTAACAGACTAAGACTCAGTTACTGACGGAAATGGCACCTAGTTGAAGGGTTTAGGTCTCGTTGCAACTTCAAGATGAAGAACAGCAATTAGAAGGTGCTGTTCCAGTATAGCAATCACGAACATAGTATGTTCAAGTTTATATGTGTGATTTTGTCTAATGCAATCCATAATATTTTTGAATCGGCAATTAACAAAGTTTCTTGGACTAAGTTGTGCATGTTAGATGATCATTATGAATGTACAATTGTGTATAGCTGTGACATATTTTTATGACTATTTGAAGCAAAACTGGTCCCAAATATACTCTAAATCGCTTATGGGGGGCTTTGCCCCTGTACCCCACTAGGGGCTTCAGGCAGCCCCAGACCCTCTGCCTCGGTAGAATAACATAGTAAGCTACGCCCCTGGATGATCGGAAACGTGCCCACAAACTTTACGTAAACACGTCAGTTGCGTCGCACAGGTTCCCATACTGTGACAAAGGTACTATCATTGCATTGTGTTTTGAAAGAAATTAATTCAGTTGTGTGTTTAACTTGTGTAATAATCTCAAAATGCTTATCATAGAAAATTATTTTGAAATTATAGAGTAAAACTACATTTAATTCTGTTGTTATTGTTATAAAAATTATCAAAATCAGACTAGAATTGACTGCAGGATAATTTTTTGAAATTTTTTGTTTTATATGAAATATATAGGGAATATTGGAAGTGTCTGAATACTTTTGTCCACTGTCTGTAGGTAATACTTCAATTGTGTATATGATTGATTTGCAACGAGACACATTCAATAACAAGACTTCAATACAAACTACCGCATCCATATAACAAGCCTATTCAATGAATACCATGATTAATACACTCTTCAAAAAGGCAAATCATATTAAGGTTATTACCATAATGTCTGTGCGTTTTGTATTGTTTGTTTTATGTATGTATTGACGTTGGAGATCAAATTATCAAGAGGGAGGAGTTGGGATCCCATTAACCAGCTTAACCCCGTCAGGACCTGGATTTCCATTGTCATATGTATGTCGTGGTCTTTTATTTATGTTCAGCGAGTTAAAACGAGAGGTGACTGTCCGTTTTATTGATATTGGTAGAATTATTGACCATCATGCACGGTTTAAAACTTTCTTTACATAAAAGTTCAAACTTGTAAGAAATAGAAAATTTCTTTTTACAAATATTCTGAAAAGTACTTCTTTGTTCATTAGTATGACGTAGGAGTCCTATCGAGCTCATGTTTACTTGTTATTATGTATCTACGTGACGATTCTCCAGTAAAATTTACTCTATAATGTCATACACGGGTAGGTAGGCCCATGTTAGTGTATCGCTATCTCATCCAATATTCGTCATTATTTGGTGTTATCCGATATTAAAATCATTGTTATGTGACTTGATTTAAAGTTTTCCTAGAACTTATTTATACTTGATATAAATAATTCGTATATATAGCGTTCCACGAATTTGCAGTAATCAAAGCAAACACACGTTTTGTCATAGCCAACCAATGGCGTCTTCTACCTGGTATCAGTGCGTTTGCGCAGCATTGTTTTCTGTGACATGATCTATTATTAGCCAGCTACCTATGAATATATTTATTGTTCCCTCCTGACAACCGAGATATGGATATTGGAATGTTGGGCAGGCTATTATGACATTTTTTAAAATCCAAATTATAAGCTATTTACAAAGTCTATATGTTAATGACACATATAAATAAATCAATGGCAAGACAATGTATGCCAAGATATTCAACTACGAAAAAAAGCTCAAGCGATAATGTTAAAACAAAAAAATAATAAAATTCGGACAATGAAAGTTTCGCAAATCTATTCACATTTGCGAAGAAACAATATACAATTACTGCCTTCATATGATGTTAACATCAAAATTGAACCCAATTTGACGACTAATTAATGTAGTAATTTAATTATTGTTCCATAACCCTGGAACAATAAAAGTCAGAAACTTAAAATTTAAACTCTTACAAATTAGTTAAACCAGTAATCAAAATCTTAAGACAATGCACAGAAATCAAGAAAAACATAATTTTATAAATAATTAAGAGGTAGGAACGACATTTGTCCATACCTCAAAATAAAATTTCAGTCAAATCGGATATCAGAAACTGTATAGTATGCAATTTATCGGAAATCTCAAAATTAAGTCGGGTACATAATAACCTAACTGGATATGTATAAAATCAATCTAAATATTACTCAAAATATTACTTAAATCGAATATCTGACATGCTGGAAAACCGAAGGGTTGTATAATCAACCATGGTGGCTATTTTGGATAATTGACGGGATCTGGAAGAGTGCTGGAGCTGCTAAAACGGTTCTGATTGTTCATTATCTTTTAACATGGTCTAGCTGTCCATCATAAGCGCCACATCCGACCTTTCTGTACTGATAACGTAGTCTCGTGCTCGGAAGTTTTTTTTTCACCACAAGGCCTGGCAGCCAACGTTTTTGAGATAATGCGACAACAAATCTGACAGATAGAACCAAGATCTTTTACCACCAAAAGGAGTTGTTGATATTATCAAATAATATTGATGTGACAAATTTTTCAGTTATATCATGACGAGAACAAGCAACATTTCGATGATGTAATGACGATGTCCGCTTTGTACTAGACCAACACGCTTAATTGGGATATTTTTTCAACACGTTGCTAACTCACCGAAACAAGGATCAGCGGGTAGACATGTCGCTCCACTCCTACACATTATTCTAATTATTAACCAGTGTTTGCTCATACTTCTTATTGCTGCATGTTTAGCGGAGAAGCAACAAGTTCCAATTTTATAAATATTTGTTTGACCCAACCGGGGTTCGAACCTATGATATACTTTGCAACAATTTGGTATTTCTGCTTCAAAAACCTTTGAATTATTTGGTTTTGCAATGTTTTGACTTTGAGCGTATCAGGTGAAAGTCATTCCAGAAACTCGTCAAAACATTTGATCAAAGAAAACTTGCATTAAAACCACAAAAACACCATTTTAAAATAAATTAAGGTGTATATAACTTTGGAAGTAATACAAGGAATAAAAAGCAAAATAAAGTGTGATCTGTTTATGGTGGTCAAACCCATTGTGCAAAATATTTAAACGTTTGACATAAATTTGAAATTTTTCACTCATAAATCTGGAACCATCAGAGGAATAAAAAAAACCCCCCAACAAATTCGAACTTGACCTGTGTATTGTGGCCAAAATATGTGTGAAAATTTCAAACATTCGACCAAGGGAAGCTCCAGTTAGAGCACAGTAACCAAAACGAGACGGAAAGGAAAGACCGATACATGAGGATAGCATATTCGACTTTTCAAGGGAGCATAAAATAACCTTTGGAATCCCCACTTCGTCTCTGTGAATTAGGCAAGTAGTATGCTGAACAAAGATAAATCCATAATCCGTGCAGTAACGCCAAGGCTAACGCTCAAATCTTCCCACATTGCATATTTATATGTCTTGTTCCTATTGAGTATGAGGGCCCGATGACTCAATGAGTTAGGTAGTTAGATTACCTAACAACTCATACAAGCCTATCACCAATACGGCGTGGGTTCGCGCCCTGCTTTGTAAACTACAAAAAGGGTGCACTCGACTCGCAGCCGCAAGTGATAACGTTTATCAGTTGCTTGTCCATGGTCGGTGGTTCTCTCCGGCTTCTTCCATCACTAAAAACTGATCGCCATGATATAGCTGAAATATTGCTGAAAGTGGCGTTACACACAATAAATCAAATAAAATCCTATTGATTATGCATATATAATTACATTTTAAATGTAGGTTTGGTTTAACGCCACTTTCAACAATATTTCAGTTATATCGTGGCGGTCAGTATTATTGGTGGGGGAAACTGGAGTACCCGGGTAAAACATCCAACCCTGCCACAAGTCACTGACAAAATTATCACATATGTTGTATCGAGTACACCTCGTCATGAACGGGGTTCGAACTACGTTAGTGGTGATTTGCACTGATTGCACAGGTGGTTGTAAATCCAACTACATGTACCATACGATCACGGCCATGACGACCCCCATTTAAATTGTATTCTTTTACTTTCCTTTGAATAGTACAAGCTAATCAATAAGAATAAATATTCTGAGAATTTGATCATGAAAACATTTAGCGAATACAATAAAGTAGTTTCCAAGAAAACTTATACAGACTCCACGTGCAATCACGCCTTGTGTTCAAAAAAGATTTAAATGCCGGGTATTTATTTTAGATTCATTGATCAATTATATTCACCTGCAGTATCTGACAACCTTTGCCATTATTTTGAGATATAAGATGTTTGTTTAGTGCAGTACATTAATTTCATACTTCAAACAAAATTCATATAAAAAAATTAATTGCCATATTCAATCGTTTGTTTATTTCACTCACATTTTCTGAAATGACAATTTGTCCTTTTCAAAGAATACAATAACCAGAAGCTCACGTAATCATGGATCGCCCACCTTATTTTTTTAACTCGTGACAATCATAGCTTTAATACAGTGCGTCTATAAGAGAGTGCACATAGTACCCGGGCCATGGTGCCAACATAGTGGAAATTTCCTGGGCTCTCTGACAATCTTTGCATATATTGTGTGAAGACCATCGTCGTTACCCGTAAAACCCCTGTTACACGGTAAAGCAAGTATCATGATACTTGTATCATAAACCAAAAATTACAATGTAAACAGTGCTATTACTCTGTATTATGCAACTTTTAGAAGTTGCATGACACACACTTTGCGATAGAAATTTTCTATTCTGTACAGCAAGGATCACGATACGTTTTATCTCAGATCAATCAGAGATCTTGGTTTGAGGTCAGGAGGTTACAACATCATCAACAAATAAAAGCACATGGTAAATAAAACATGACTGGAAAGGGAAAAAAGTAGTGATGTTATTTCGTCAATTTGTATGCTAATGTCTTCATTGTCAGGATTCTCCATTTTGACGGGAACAGTTTGTAAACAAACTCTGCATGAAACATGCTACTTGATTTAGTGTGTAAACTGAGAAGGATCATGATACAAGTATCGCGATACTTGCTTTACCGTGTAACAGGGCCTTAAGTCAACTGACAGGGAAATCATTATACTATAGTCATGAATTATTCACCAGTCATTTTAAAACATTTTGATTAGTTCTGAAACAGTGCTTTACAGCCAATCAAAAAAAAGTTTTTAAAAAGAAAATGATTTTCTTGCATACAGTTGTATTAAAATGATGAGAGATCATATCTTTCATAATTTGTTCAATCCGTCAAATAGGAAACTGTTGTTTTGGAAAACACTAATTACAGATCTGTTACGGAACAAACCAAAAACGACGGTTTCCATTTGAATAGACCCATGGGGTGATGAGTAGAGTATAGGAGGTGAACAGCTATGGCTTATCGACAATGTGTAGGTGATGAGTAGAGTATCGGAGGTGAACAGCCATGGCTTACCGACAATGTGTAAAGACTAGCATTTACCTTTTGTGTGAGCCTACATATTTTAATACATCGTAGAAATTATGATCCATAATATTATGCAATGTTTGGAAATGTAAAAGTATAATAAATATTCTTGTTTCCTTTCATCATGACATCACTGCATCACAATGATATAATGAGGCTTTAATTGGAGAAGCAATGCAATGGAAGGTCCGAGACGAGTCGGCAGCTCATAACGCTTTGTTCGTTACGTCTAGTGTATCCGTCATGTATTGGTGTAGACGTGCATGGTAATGGAGACGGTTTTCATTTTCAATCTGCGTATTTGTTTGAATGGTTCAAAATGACAAAGAATTGACCCATTAAAACCAAACAAAGTAGACTATTTTGTGGATTTACATCAATAAAAAATATTATAATGATCAATATCCTTTGTACCTATATTTACCAACTATAGTCGGGCAAAGCAAATAGAGGATCACCTATTTTGACCCTGTAGACCGGCAACATTTATTTCGCTTTTATGCGGCATAATCTAGATTTATGGAAATATACGAAGGAAAATATTATAATTTTGGTACGAAAAACAAGTAAACTGCATATGCTTTATGACGTCGGTTGATAAATGACGTAACCAGCGTCATTGAACGATCGAGTGGACCTTTTTTCGTCTGAGATACATCTAGACCAAACAGAAGTACAAAGTATAATTTCTGTAGAAGAGAGGAGAGTCTGAAGAATTTAAACAAAAAGGAAAGTTAACAAATTAGCTGTATGCCACAGAATTGTTAAAATACAAGTAAAGAAATTGTTTATACCTAGGAATTGTAAACCTGCCCCCGAGCGGATGATATTTCTGCAATGCACAACACGACTACCACATCGCTCACGGTGTCACAAAAACTTTCATATTGACACCTGTAACACAGATATGTACAATATATCCGTAATTTCCACGAATTTCAATGGGAATGAAATTAAATATTTTTATTTACTATAAATGATATATTTGTGTCTCATAAGAACGCGAAATTGGTGCCTTTAAGACAACTTGTTCCACTGAAATTTGCATCTTGCCCGTACCTGTCACACTATCAAAAATGTGACGTCTTGTTCCGAATCTGTTGTTTTTCTTTTCGTCGTTCCGGTGAATAAATATAATCTTATAGACTTTTGTGAATTCCTCACAAAAGAGGACTTCAGTTTTCGATTTTATACCTATAAACGCTAAAATTAACGATATTATAGCGAATGTTATGGTGTCTCCCTAAATGTCCCACTTCCTTTTTTTTCTCTCCAATATTATGATGTGAATTTTGCCAACATGCTAAGCCATCTTGAGTGTATAAAATCACCGTGTCCCCCGTCACATTTGGGGACATGGCTTTGTGAAGGTGGGGGACACGGATCTGAATCGGCGGTTTCAGCTAAGCTGGTGTGAAATCATAAATTATAGCATTATTACAATTATTTAAAATATATGACTTATCTAGCGGAACACCAGGTTCATTTCGGGAGATGTTGATCCCATTTTACCCACGTTATTCGTCCGGTATATAGTTGAACAGTTCTGCAATGTATGACGAGGGTGGTCAAAATTGAAAATTATCACAAGTCTCTGTCAAATTTTAGCTAATTTAAGGCTCAATGCACATACTTTCAATGACATATGTTATCTAAAAAGTCGTCCGCGTTAAATGCAATCATTATTTCAAACCACCAACGCAATATAAGAAGTATACGATCGAATTGTCTCTCGCGTTAAATTGTGTCGTATGGGGGTAAAATATTTGTGACGTCAGGGTAGCGAGAATGGCCGAGTAAATTACGATTGATCGACAATATAGCAAAGCGTAATATAACGACTGGATTATTCGGGTTCGGTTCACGATACGTGGACAATCGTAACTACTCGGTCATTCTCGCTACCCTACAAATAACCTCGTATGTAGATAGTAGAAATTCTTCTTAAATTGTTTGCCGGAAGTTAAGTTAAGTTAAGCCGCACAAAAATATAGTCCACGAAAATCCAATATGGAAGTCATACTAAGTAAAATCTAATCATACTTTTATCCATGAAAGTAATTGAAATATAGAAAATTGTCTAAAATATAACTTTATCAAACTGTCATTTAACTGACATGTGAAAAGTAGTGCGATTTATACGCCTAATGCATACGAGGTTATTTTTAGGGTAGCGAGTATGGCCGAGTAGTTACGATTGGATACGTGGAGGACGCTTACGATACAATGCTCATTTTTTGAAAAAAGTAGTGTTGAACTTCCGTTTTCTTCTTTTGGTGATCATTTAATTAATATTTTGGGAAAAGTGAATCGATTAATTTACGCTTTTAAAATTAATTAATCAAATATCAAATATTTATAATTTCCGCTAGTACGTAAGGGAACGACCATTTAACTTGAAGGGGGGAGGGTTATGTTTTTTTTCTAAAAAAATATTCAGATTCCTAATGTTGCTGAAAAAAATATTCTGATTTTGGTGGAGGAAAAAAAAAATAATCTGATTCAGAGTCTTTGTCATATAAGCTAATGCTAAATTCTGGAAAAAAAATATTTTTGTTTCGTTCAAAATTTTTTTTTCGGACAACACATGTCCGAAAATTTTTTTTTGAACGAAACGAAAACCCATAACCCTCCCCTAAGGGATCGACCATTTAACTTGAAAGGGGGGGGGGGGGGGGGGGTTATGGTTTTTTGTTTCATTCAGATTTTTTTTTTCGGACAACACAAAAGTTAGAATATTTTTTTTTTTTGTCGCGCAAAGCGCAAATTTCCCCCCCAGAATTTAACATTAGGTTATATGACAAAAACTCTGAATCACATTATTTTTTTTTTCCTCCACCAAAATCAGAATATTTTTTTCAGCAACATTGGGAATCTGGAATATTTTTTTTTAGAAAAAAACCATACCCCCCCCTCAAGTTAAATGGTCGTTCCTTAAGCGACCTCATATAAAAAAAAACATGGCATGGACTTTAGTTTCCTATAAATCGTATCGTAATCCATATCAAATATCGCGATACTTATCGCTTGTGGAAAAAGTGTATCGTTACACCCCTACTTGTTCGTGTCAATATTCATATAATCTTATGTTAACATCAAATTAAATTGTATGTGTTAATCGACCCTATCTATCCCTACCTATATAGGGTCGACACATGCAATTTGATGCCAGATGTTAACATAAGATTGTATGAATATTGACACGAACAAGTTAAAATAAGGAAAAAGAGATGAAATAATAAAGAAATAAAGAAATTTTATTGAAAATAAATTTGTAAACAGAAAGTTAGAAAAAGGGGGGTGGTAAGTCCGTGCCACGAGCACTTGTGATTACTCGCTCGATTGGTCAGTTCTAATTTTACTTAAAAGAACGCGTCTCCTAATGCAATTGTCTTAGATGACAAATAAAGATCTAATTTTAATTACATGTCGATTGACAGATGTACACGAATAACTGGAATTGATGGTTAACAAATTATGCAAAAAGAAAGGTTGTTTTATTGTCACTTTCCAGGAATTTAGAATTGTGTCAAGTACTTGGAGTGTAAATTACAAAACTTCCTAGAAAATGTAATTTGGCCATATTAGTATTTAAATGAATTTTCTATACAAAACGATTCATCTCTTTTTTTTTGACAATCATTCAATTAAGAAATAATTCATGGCAGCCGTAGATTTGTGTTCATGTAACCATGGGTTGGGCATTTATATTCGATTATTTTTTCCCAAGCGCTAGCGAGTGATAAAATACGAATATAAATGCCCAACCCATGGTTAAATGTACACAAATCTACGGCTGCCATGAATTATTTCTTTTCTAATATGACAAATACGGTAATTGTTATGATCCTAGGCTATATACCTTAGAATCCGCCACACAATGGCTGTTCCGTTTAGCCCCCTTCACATATAAATACGAATATAGGTTGTTTACGTCGTCAAAATTTCACGTGGGAGATGGTCGGGGAAAACCGTTTTCATGGCATATTTGTGTATACATGTAAACAAAGTAATATAATGTGCATAACCTCACAGAAACGGCCTTTATTCATTACAGAAACTTTTTAAATTATGTTTTTTTGTTTCCAATCGATAATTTGAGTGCGCAGGTGCTAAAGGTAGATATATACCGACATATACTGGTTGACGATATATAGGCCGTCATATTAGAAATGAACATTAATCCATTTTAAGACAAATGTTTTAAACAGGCTGATCAGCTGTTGTATCTCTTACCAGTGTTTGATGCATAATATCTGTAATATAGGATCTGTACCATTATGATGTAAATTACTTAAAAACATGACCCACTTTTGAGTAAATAGGGCATAAATATATCCATATGGCATCACACTCGAGTAGTTGTTGCTAAACCTTTAGCTCATTCTGGCTTAAAATGTGGTACATGTAGTTTGGTTGGTTTGGTTTATGGTGTTTAACGCCACTTTCAACAATATTTCAGTTAGTTTTGTTGGTGGAGAAAATCGGAGAAAACCACCGACCTGTCGCAAGTCACAGACAAATTTTTTCATATAATGTTTTATCGAGTACATCTCGTCATGAACGGGCTTCGAATTCGACGATCACGACGGGTATGTTTGGCATTCTAAAGATATTTCTATTTTTATTAAAATCCACCTGTGATGTAAATCTATTGTCAAAACTCTCCATTATTTTTAAGGAATGGAGAGTTACGAGGACATTCTCCTCAGCAACTGGCCAGCATGACTTCCCTGGAGGGTTTCCGACAGGCCCTGGCCAACACCACCATTGTACCATAGAACTACTCCTTCTGTTTTTAAATTGTATATACTGGACAGTTTTATTGTGTCATATGAACAGTGTGATTATACTCAACCATGAGTTCTGCACTTACAGAAGAAGAGAAGAAGATTCTCCTATACGTAACATACATCTCCGTTGGATAGAAAGAGATAAAAGTGGAGAGACAAACCGAAGTTAAAAAAGCACAAATAAAACACAACAAAAGCACAGACGACACGAATTCCAACATAACCTGGAGCGAGATAAGATAGCTTGGAAGGGTTGGCATCTAATGCCCCCTAATTTTGAAAAGTGCAATGAAATTAAGGAGTTAGGGTTAAGGTGTTTAACGCCACTTTCAACAATATTTCAGTTATATCGGGGCAGTCAGTTTTATTGGTGGAGGAAACCGGAGTACCCGGATAAAGCCACCGACCTGTCGCAAGTCACTGACAAACTTTATCACACAATGTTGTATCGAGTACACCTCGTAATATATTTTAGCAGTGACAATCTTGGAGAACGAGGCTATCAGATAACAATTTCAAATTGGGTTGAAGCCATCAACATCTCAGCCAGGTTTCAGAGAACATGCAGTCCTCACAATAAGCACCAGTCCTCCGACCGAAGACCAGTAAAACTTTGTTCGGACCAGTAAATTTTTCAGTTTTTATTTAGAACTATATAAAAACTAGATGCTCAGTGAGCTAAGCATGTGTCGCTCACCTTTCATTCTGCTTTGAGGAAACTTAATACAGAACCTTCCATAGGTGCTTCCCACCAAGTTTCGGTTCATTTGGCTAAGCAGTTACAGAGAAGATTTTTAGAAATCGACCAATCAGAAACAAGAATGGCCTGTGGCGGCCATGTTTATTAACGGATCGGAAGTAAATGAGCAATCTTTATAGATGACCTTCCAAGGATGCTTCCTACCAAGTTTCGATTCATTTGGCAAAACGGTTTCAGAGGAGACGATTTTTTTTAGAAATCAACCAATCAAAAACAAGAATTGCCTGTGGTGGCCATGTTTGTTAACGGATCGGGACTAAATGAGCAATCTTTATAAAGGACCTGCCATAGATGCTTCCTACCCAGTTTCGGTTCATTTGGCCAAGCGGTTTCAAAGGAGAAGATTTTTTTAAATCAGCCAATCAAAAACAAGAATTGCCTGTGGCGGCCATGTTTGTTAATGAATCGAGACGAAAGAGCAATCTTCGAGACGAAATGAGCAATCTTCATAGAGGAAGCTTCCTACCAAATTTCGGTTCATTTGGAAAAACAGATTCAGAGGAGAAGATTATTTAGAAATCAACCAATCAGAAACAAGAATTGTCTATGGTGGTCATGTTTGTTAACGGATCGGAACTAAATGAGAAATATTTATAGAGGACCTTCTAAGGATGTTTCCTATCAAGTTTCGATTCATTTGGCAAAGCGGCTTCAGAGAAGAAGATTTTTTTAGAAATCAACCAATCAGAAACAAGAATTGTCTGTTGCGGCCATGTTTGTTAACGGATCGCAACTAAATGAGCAATCTTTATAGAAGACCTTCCAAGGATGCTTCCTACCAAGTTTCGGTTCATTTGGCCAAGTGGTTTTAGAAGTCAACCAATCAGAAACAAGAATTGTCTGTGGCGGTCATGTTTGTTAAACGGATCGGAACGAAATGAGCAATCTTTATAGAGGACCTGCCATAGATGCTTCCTACCATGTTTCGGTTCATTTGGCCTAGTGGTTTCAGAGGAGAAGACTTTTAAAAATCGGCCAATCAGAAACAAGAATTGCCTATGGCGGCCATGGTTGCTAATGGATCGGGACAAAATGAGCAATCTTTAGAGAGGACCTTCCATAGATGCTTCCTACCAGGTTTCAATTCATTTGGCTAAGGGGTTTCAGAGGAGAAGATTAAAATGTGAAAAGTTAACGGACGACAGACGACGGACGACAAAAGCTCACATTTCCTTTGGCACGGTGAGCTAATAAATTCAAGAATTTGATTTGAACCAGTAAATTCAAATTTCCATTTCGAGGACTGATATTTGTTGCAAAATTTGCACAATCTGCAAAAAGTATAAACAAAGGGTTACGCTGAGGAGAGACAGCATGATATGACTAAAGACTGTTGATAATGTTTCCTCCTACTCCAGTTTTACAGCAATTAAATTTAATTAGAAAATCATTACTGATAGAGGAAATCCGGTAGAATAGTGTCTGAAGGTCCTGTCATATTCAATTCAAAGGAGAAAAAAAGAAAGTTTGCATAGAGTAAACATTGAAAAGGTCAGGAGTCAATCTCACAAACTTAATTTATTTGACTTTCAATCTTTTGATTTTGAGCATACGTGGTAAGACATCGTTTCAGAAACGTCCTGTGCGCGCTAAATTCGATACCCACGCTTTTATTAAATGATAATATGCACTATTTGTAGGCGTAACACTTTTCCTATAACTACTACATGGCAGCCTCGACAAAGATTAGGTCACAAGTGACAAAATAGTCCTGCTAATTATAAGATCATTCTATTTTGTGGCATTTTTTTTTAGCATTGATCCATCTGATAATTGTTTTCTATAGGTATTACTCCATTTAAATCAGACAAAAGCACACTCATTGAGTTTCACCTTCCAACAAAATAGTCCATAACATATTTTTCATGTAGCTAAACACCTACGTTATTTTTCATATTATTTATGATATAGATTTATATTCAATAAAATTTTACAAACATAAAAACGTAAATGCAAAAACTTGTATGCAGCTATACAAGTATACACTGCAAAATAGTTTGAAAAGTAAATTTAACATGCATTGTAGAAATATAACTTTGCCGCCCCCTGATCTTAAAAATATTTTATTTCTGTGTTCACACATACACGTAAACATTGAAATAGTAAAAATTGTACACGATACGTTTCTGGAATAACCTTCATTAGGTACCCTCAAAGTCAAAATATCGTTGTCGTCATCGTATGGTAGATTTACAACCACCTATGCAATCGGTACCTATCACCACTAACGTTGTGGGTTCGAATCCATCTCAGGCGAGGTGCACTCGATACAACATTATGTGATAAAGGTTGTCAGTGACTTGCGACAGGTCGGTGGTTTCCTCCGCCCATAAAACTTGTCGATATATAACTGAAATGTTGCCGAAAGTGGCGTTAAACACCATCACCCTAACCCTCAAAGTCAAAAGAATGGAAAGCATACTATTTTAAGTCCTTGTGGGCAAATAAACTTAGAGATCTAAACAGGATACCCAAAATAATAATTAACCTGACATGTGCATCATCTGTAAAATCATATTTAATATTGTAATATGTATCACAAGGGTCTATGAAGCCAGTGTAGTATATTGAATATGTAATTTCAGTATTCGACGTACAGTTATGTAATTAAAAACTTTTCAATTCATTCTCTATAGTTAATTATTTATTAAGTGTTTGTTTTGAAGCCAGTGTAGAATATTGAATATGTAATTTCAGTATTCGATGTACAGTTATGTAATTAAAAACTTTTCCATTCATTCTCTATAGTTAATTATTTATTGATTAAGTGTTTGTTAATGTGAATCAAATACACTAGAGAGAGATATAAAACACATGTCTCTGAACATAGGTCATTTCACAAAATACGCTGAATGTGTGGTATAAATAATCCATAATTTCATACCATTTTGTATGACAAAGTAGTCAAATTCATTAACTTCTAACCACAAACCTGACATGTGTTCAAGCCCCCAATACCCACTTCAAGATTTAAGGGGTCCAGACATATTGACGACGGGCAGATTTGGGCTGTCCTCACCAAATAAGTCGGGAAGTCACGATATACACACACAATGTAGCTAAAAGATAACTGAAAGTGACGATAAATACAGAAAAAGGACAGATATTGATTCTCACTACGTAGATTTCAGAGATAGTCCTCTTAACCTCCATATTAAAGAAACAGTAAAAACGTAGATATTTAATTTATCATCTGGTACGCCAAATAATTCAAAAGTCTTTGGAAGCAACACCAATACCGTAACTATCATTGAGGCAAGTGATGCAAACCTCACTCAAAATTCCGTCATTCTTTTTAATCAACGATTTACAAAGGTTGCTTGTGTATCCCTTTATGTTGATTTAGCCTATGTAGTATCAAGTTGTTCCAATCGTATAATAGTCAGTCTATTCCGTATGTTATTGTACGTCGGAGTTCACTCAGCATCAAACCGAATCCACCCCTCATTTATTACCTGATGTAGTTATACACGTTACATGTTTATATTGACGACACTTCTTGTACGAAATGGATATTTGGCTGAAAACAGGGTCTTGCCAAAAAGGAAAAGCAGGATAGTGTGAATTGGGTTTGTGCAAGTTGTATATTGCAATTTGTCATGCACACATTTCAACGTGTACATCGAAAAAATTACCGTTAAGAACTACTAGTGATGAAATACTCGAGATTACCCATATGAGGTAATGACACGAAGACAGTACAAAATCGAATGCTAGACACTTCGGCACCGGGACAATTCGGCACCAGGACACTTCGGCACCTGTGTGAGACATTTCGGCACCAAGACAGTTCGGCACCCGGACAATTCGGCACTTGTGTTTTTTTCTTTGATTTTACGTACAAAACTTCCAATAGCCTTGAACTAATTCCAAATTTTAATCATGTCTGTTCCGGAAAAGATCCCGATCGGTAAAATGTAGTAATTTATGCAGTTTAAAACATGTATTTTTTTTTCTATTACATAATGTCACATATCTAAACAATATTTTGATTGTCAAATGACTGCAAAATGTTTGTGGATTTTATAATCCGTTCAGGTGAAATGTAGTAATTTATGCAGTTTAAAACATGTATTTTTTTTAAAAATCCATACACAGTAATTTCCTTTTCATTATATGTTTAAAGATCAAACAATCACCAATGCAAACACAAGCTGTAAACATTTGATCACTGCTTTTGATCTTAATTAAGTTAATAATGGCTTCTTTAAAAGAATATTTAAATAAATTATGCTTCGATTGCATTTAAACGATCATTGATGTTTTTTTTTTTTATTTTCGTTGCAGGACATCATGTCGTTCATTTTTACTTCTTACAGAATCAAGATTTATCTACAGAAATGTGATACCTCTTTGTAAATTGTTAATTATTTTATGCGGCTTCTACATGAAAAACAATAATTCCTACACTGCTCACTTTGTTCCCGTTTCCTTTGTTTATAGTATTTAAGCTTTCATTTAAGACAACATTTAACTCCGGTTTTTTTTCCTTTCTATGTTATCCTCTACCGCATACGGAAGGAACATTATTCCTCCACATATTTGCTACTCTATCATTGTGCAAATGATTGATTTTTTGGTCAATTGCATAAGTGCTCCCTACATCATAAAAATATGCAACTTTGTGGCTTTGTGAAGCGAAGACAATATTCGAAGGGAACTTAGTTTTTTTGTACAAAATATATACCGTTAGTAAAAAATGTGTGTTGAGGGTTTCCATACCGACCGTTTTTTGTTGTTGCGTACCCCGTTTTGTATTGAAATTCTGCCACATAAGCAAAGTTAAAATCTGAATAGCTACAGATCGATCTGTTAGCCCATATCTGGCAAAATGACTAGCTAATTCTTTTTTTAATTTTGATAATATTGATGACCGTATAGATTTGTCCGACCTGGTCCTGAACTTTGTGATTCTGAACAATTTAAACAATAACCGTTTAAGTTCAATTCAATAATCCATATTTCGAAATATTCGGCCAAAATCACAGGAATAAGCCATAAAATATTAACTGAAGCGTGTTTATCTAATCCAATTATGAATACTGATTAATCGTAACTAGTGTCAACAACCGATTGTTACACTTTCGTAATGGCGGACGATAGAAACACCACCTTATAATTAACATGCTTTCTTGATGTGTTTAATATTATGTATTGCTTCACTCTTTGTTTGACACCTGATTAAATGTGTAAAATTTCTTTGTTCACTTTCATTGTTTGACACCTGATTAAATGTGTAAAATTTCTTTGAACAATACACACTGAATGGTAAGAGTAACGGCAACGGTTGCTTGGTATCACTTCCGGTTTAGCAGAAAAAAACAACTTGACATATTATTGACATATTTTAACCTAAAGTTGCAAAGGAGATAAGAACCACAGAGTATTGTATGTACTTTACCTATGAATTTCCCTGTAAAACCATACGAAATCTGATATTCATTATTGTTAAATATCCGAGAAATTAGCATATGAAGGAGAGTTTGATGTCTTCGTTAGTCCATTTCGTCGTATTTTGTTGCCATTCTGTACACATAAGTGAATCTAAACCCCTTCACGAAGATTCTTTTTTGAGAAAAATATTCTCCCTTTTGTGTTCAACAATATTTCACTGACCAAAATGAATGAATTATTATTTTTTTGTATACAACTAATAAATAAATAATTAAAGTAGACCAAAATGAATGAATTATTATTTTTTTTGCATACAACTAATAAATAAATAATTATCAAAAAATTGTCAAAAAAGACTTCATCTATCATAATATAATAACGATTAAGTGGGGCGAATCAACTCACTTTCCGGGGCGAACAGGTAATCGGGGCAAAACGACCCGGATTCCTTTCAGCTAGCAATTGACATTTAAAAGAATCCCATCATCCATGTTAAATCATCCATCACACGCTAATAAAACCTGTACATTCAAAACGATTCAAATGAAGGATATGCCACTATAGAAATTAAGTTTTACAAAGGATAATTTTGCTAAAGAAAAAAGATGCACTTTACTTTAGCATACCTGTTAACCCTCCCCCTTTTCGCGGGAGTCTCCCGCATGGACTGGGTCTCGTGCGTGGGAGACATTAATCTCCCGCACACATCTTTTCCTCCCCCCAACAAAAAAATCAAGTACAATAAAATCTTGACCTACATTTTGCGATCAATATTTCTGGAAATTCCCCATTTGGAACTCCCGCGCCGATGAAAAACGCAGAGAGATACGAATGGTAAAGGTGTTTAAATGATATCCGGTTATTGATCTGTTTGACACCTTTACAGGTAAATTGGGTCATGGAGAATAATTAAGGTGTTGATGATTATACAACAATTATCCACTGATTGACAGTTAATTGGGGATAAGGAAGTGGGTTTGTGGCACACGTTTAGATGATTAGAAGTGTGATAGCGGCAATTAAAAATAGTTTTAAACCGTTGTGCAAACAGGAGTCGGACAACCTTTGATGCCGAGGAAAACTTCTTATTTCGATCAAACGTGCAATGAATTCATCTCGGATTGAGTTGTTATGGCTTGTTTGGGACCAAAGCCGATCAAAGTATTATTTAAGGACTAAGTTCCAGGATGGAATTGATAAACCACAAAAATGACAAAATATGCTATCACCCAACGCACCAGCAGCAAAGTGACTTTATAATTTTAGTGCTCTATGACTTTATTGTTCAGAGCATTCTGTCTTCATTGTTGTAACATTATGATTATGAATAAATTATAAATACAGTTTTTATCCTTCATTCATCATATGAAACACTACTAATAAGACAGAAATGTAAAGAATATATATTGAAATGGGATGCAGTTGGTTCAATACTGAAACAAACAAAAAGAAAACATCAATTAACAATAAAAACATGCATCAAATACGTCGATAAAAAATCTCCAATTACGAGACCAAATCTCCAGCCAAAAATTTACAAATCTTCACTTGTAGCATAGCAACTCTATCACATGTATGCAACTACAAGGTACAATTTTGTGCGCTTAAAGGCGACACACAAAATCTCCCCCTTAGAAGAGTTGGTAGGGGGGAGATCTCCCCCTAGCAGTTCCCAGAGGTTAACAGGTATGCACCTAGCGTCCACGAACGATAACTAGGTAATCACCGATTTCTGAAAACGTCTTTAGGTCTAGAACACCTCAACAAAATCAGTTGAAATTAAGTTGCACTTCAACATATTTGTTGTTTTTATTATGTCCCCGCTTTTAGGCGACAGGGGCATTCCACTTTACCGTCCGGTTGTCAAGAAGTGGTTTCCGTGCAATATCTTAAAAACACCTCAACATACCCTTATGTGGGGTATTTTGCATTTTTCGGTTTCTCTGCTATGGTGTCTACTGCCAGATATATATTGCATGGCCCTACTTCTCATAGGCATGGCATTCGTTTCATAGTTATATCTTTTCATATAATTTTAACTTTTCTTGTATGACTGGGTTGATTTTCGAGTGTAAATAGCATGGGATGACCTAAAATTTTTGCCAAAATACCCTTCCAATTTGAAATAAAGCAGGAGGATTAAGGGAGGCTACCAGGGGTATGTCCTGGACCTGCTATGGACCTAGGCGGTTCCCAGACCCATTGCCTCACTAGAAATGAGACCCTAGTTATGGCCTTGCCCGATCAAGTAATACAAAGGCCCTAAACATGATAGGCAAAATCGAGTAAAGTCACCTATGCCTGAGGGGGGGGGGGGGGGGGGGGGAACCTTAGCAGCAGAGCCATTCAAATCACATGCAATTACATGTAATATTGAAATAACATAAGGTACTTAA
Source organism: Bathymodiolus septemdierum (assembly GCA_963383655.1). Taxonomy (NCBI): domain Eukaryota; kingdom Metazoa; phylum Mollusca; class Bivalvia; order Mytilida; family Modiolidae; genus Bathymodiolus; species Bathymodiolus septemdierum. The sequence goes on from OY726522.1 coordinate 11,660,419, forward strand.
GTACTGGATGCAGAATGGGACAGCAATGCCAATAGATGATACTCAGGTATTAAATTTAAAAAAATGCTGACCATGTTGCTACTGCATGAAGTAAGCATTACATGTATACATATCATGTTGCATACATATAGGTTAAATATCATTATATAGATCTTTATAATCCTACACACAACAGATGTAAATGATAAATAGCAAGGAAGAAATTAAATACTGATGCTTTGAAAATGTATTGGAATTTCTAGGAAAATGTATAGACACTGCATGTCAATTCTTTTCTGTCAATATTTGAATTTATTCAGAAATACATAGGAAAGGCATATTTTTATATAATTAGTATGTAGTATATTTCCATTAAAACATTATTATGTTAGGCTACACTACACAGAAGTTGATCTACAAGGATTATGCAATTTTCAAGATTTTATCACACAAAGGAAATATGACTCAATTAGTCAATAGATCTCCAGGACTTCAATTCTACACACCTAAAAGTTCACATAACAATGACAAAATATAACCCAACTTTCACTCCATGATTTTTAAGAATGTTTTTCCACAGAGACCAGTAATCAGACCCAAGAGCCTGAGGTCTTTGTGATTTTTATTTGTACAAATTTGAATCTACACTTCACATTGATGATAAGATGGGAATTACCCACACAGTAGCATATGTTAACTTTGGGCCCAAGATTTGGACCCCACTGATCTTAATATGATCCTTCATTCTTATAAACTTCAATCTGCATTCCACAACATTTCTTCCAGTCGAATATAATTCTATGAAATTCCATGGCTGTTTCTTAAGATTTTCCTTATTGTAATCTTATTAAACTTGAGGCTGAGTGAGTGATAATTGCTTAATGCAAAGTGAGAAATTTTCCAGCCATAAAATGACATGAACCAATTTTTTTTAAAATTAGATTGGGTAATGTACTGTTGCTAAACAACACTGAGCAATATTTTTGCTACATTCCTGATGATAACAATTATACAAATATTAATCTATGTAGGTGAAGTGGCACTGGCATAAAACTATGGAAAAACTTTAGATTTTTATATTCACCCCTCCCCACTAATGAGGATATGTGGATAAAATGGATAGGGTTACAAATTTCGACAAACCACCACTCCTAATAACTGATGTGTTTCTGGAATAACCATCATCAGGTAGCTCAAAGCCAAAATATTTAAAAGCCAAATACTTAAGAAGTCTTTGGGAGCAAGACATCCAAAAGGGTCTCAACAGGATAGCCAAAATCTACTATGGTCACCTACACCTGAGGAAGGGAAACCTTAGTAATAATAACATGATCTAGGAACAGTTCATTTCAATAATAAATATATCTAATAAACCATTTCAGTGCCGAAGCACTGACTACTGGGCAGATACTACTCTCTGGGACTAATAGTATTCCTCGTTAGGAACTGCTGCCAGTTGTCTTTTATGTGCAAGGGGAGCACGACATTCTCCATACATTAGGCACTCATTTAAAGTCCAGGACAGGGTTGCACAAACCTCAATTAAATTTAAGTGTCAATTAAAGATAAATTGACACTTAAATTTACTTGAAATGTACATGAAATTAATTTACACTTAAGGTTTAATCGAGACTTAAATTTAATTGAAGTTTGTGCAACCCAGTCCTGTACTATAAGGGTGAGTTGTGTATTTCAATCAAACTTCACAACTAGCAGATGCCCCTTTCAGAGTGGTTATACCCTGCAGCTGACAACAGGCCCTAATTTTATACCCCTGGGTTCCCTCGATTAAATGATGGGTTCTGTTGTATACTTGACCACCAGGCTTTTTGCCCCCATTAGGTCTTGTAGACACTATATAAGGGTAGCTGACAATTGCTGAAAATGATAATAAACACCAATAAACCTAACCTTAATCCACCTATAATTATCATCATTACTTTCAGAGCTTTGATTTCATGACATGAATGTCAATTTGATCATTCATGCCAGTTCACAAAATTGACTGTTATTTCATACACTGTATGGTGTATGGACACATATCTGTTCTAGTCTGCATCAGTAACTTTACTCCATAACAATATACATTGTATATACAGTTATCAAATAAAACTTCTTTTATAGGAAACCAGTTTGATAAATACATTCAATTTGAAATGTGATTAAACTTCTTTTTCAATACAATAAAACATTAATTTTAATTTGATATTTTCTGTATTTATGATGAATTGAGTATGTTTAATGACTATTTTCAATTTTTCATGTGTATTTTTAAGGAAACGGATTAATATAAGCGATACCCTTGTTTCTGAATCCTATGTTTTATTGTTATTTATCAATAAAATATGTTTAAATCAACACTGCAATATCAGTTTTTTTGCCTTCTTGAAGTAATGACTAATACATTTTTCAAGGAATTACATGTGTAGAATTCTTGGTATATTGATTCCTGTACTATTTGTTCCTCATTAATCAATACAATCTACATGGATTGGCCTATGGTGTTTAACACTATTTTCATTGTCTTCTTGCTAACCCACTTGTCCAAAGCCCAGAAATAGTCAACCTGGATACGGACAAGTTAAAATTATGAAAGAATTTGTTTGAATAAATATTTTTTTTTTTCTAAATTTGGCTTTTGGGCAAGTAGGTGAAAAAAATTAAGGCAAATATTTCAGTTATATGATGGCAGTCAGTTTTATTGGTGGAGGAAACCTGAGTAACCAGAGAAAATCACCGACCTGTCACAAGTCACTTAAACAAACTTTATCACATAATGTTGTATCGAGTTACAATCTATATGTACTTGGTACTCTTTTGTAATATTATATCTACTTTATGAATTATAAAGTATATAACAATTAATTTGGTCTTAGTCATGGTCATGGAATTATTCGCCATCACAATCTAACTTTTCCTTATCACATTACAATGCTTTGGTTATATCTAGGATTACATTGTACTTTTAAATAATAAGCTTTAAATTTCACATGCAATCTTAAATGTTTTTTTCCTCTTTTTACAGCCAGTATCTAGCCTTGCACTTACAAAAAAACCAAAACATTTACAAGTACCAGTATGTCCATACCATACTTTCCTTGTAAATCACAAGTACATGAATTATTGTTTAAAGATATTCTTGATATGATTTTCTAAGAATTACTTGTATTGATTCATTACCTTGTCTTAGTTAAATTGAATGGCTGTTTTCCAAAAAAGTAAAATACATACAGTAGTACATCATTCTTAATTGACATTTCTAAGTAATTAGGATAATATTGTATATAGATTATTTGTTTTACCAACATCAGTATGATGAATCAATGATAATTTTGTTACAGTTTTCCAATATCTCACTATCTGAAGTCTTTGTAAGAGTATATGAGTAGAGTGAGTGAGTGATTGTTGTTTAACACCAACTCAGCAATTTTTTAGCTATATCATGGCGAGAGCAAGTTAATTTTTAATGAGATTATGATAAGGTCCGCTTTGTACCAGACCAACAGGCTTAGTTGGATTTTCAAGGTTCTAGCTCACTGAAACAATAGTCTGCGGATAGACATGTAGCCCCACTCTGGCACATTATCCTGATTCCGAGCCAACCAGTCTTTGCTCTTTTTCCTTAATGCTGTGTGCTTAGCTGAGAAGCAACAAATACCAATTTTATAGTTTTTGGTTTTACCAGATCGGCACTCGAGGTGAGCACGCTAACCATTACACCATCGCTATATTAAAAACAAACACAATCTAATTATTAGTGAAATTAGGCTGAATCAAAAATGTTAACAAGTTTAGTTTCAACTTGTAAATATGGCCTGTCCCAAGCAAGGAACTGGATTTACAATGCCATATGTTGTGGTTTTTGTTGTGCTTAGGGATCTGAAGTAAGGTGGTTATTTGTTTTGTTGATATTGGTGGAATCGTTAAACATAACTGCTTAAACTTTCTTTCCATAATTCAATACTGGATGTAAAAGAGAATGACAGAAAATCTCTTTAAACTGTGGTAAACAGTTAAGGAACAGTACTTATATTGCTGTTCTTCATCTGATAGTAACAACAGGGTCTTTTATAATAATAACTTGAACATAAAATTAATTGATGAAGTTTTAAAAGAATGTAATTAAATTTTCACATTCAATTATTGACAAATGTTTCAATTTTTATTAAACAAATCTGTAAATAAATGTAAGACAGTACCAAAAGGGCAATAAAAAATGGACGATCCAGAAAAAATGGCAGCATAGTCTTCATAGGGTACACAAGACGAAGACAAACAAAACAAAAACACAACACAATATGCAAACAAACACAAATAATGTAAATGAGACATGAGCCCTCCTACAAACAACTGAAGGTAAAGACGAACCGATATGCGGAAATTGTAACAGACATCAAAACATGGACTTCAGAACGTAAAGATACATAACAGAGTAACTCAAAAAAATAAAAAGGTGAGCAACATGGACCCCACCAAAAAACCGGGGATGAACTCGAGTAATCTTATGCAATATATCATACTGTTTTTACTCTGCCGTATCTTCTATGTTATGCATTGTATACATGTCCTCATGTTAATAAAATAGATGATAATATACAATGTAGCTCATGTGGTCACATGACCAAATCATCTTATCTAGCTAAAGTAGATCATGACCTCTGTCTGCTACAGGACTATATCAAAGAACAGGAGGGGATGTCGTGATGGTATGGTAGTTGGATTTATAACGACCTATGCAATCAGTGCCTATCACCACTATCGTTGTGAGTTTGAACCCCGCTCATGCGAAGTGTACTCGATACAACATTATGTGATAAAGTTTGTCAGTGACTTGCAACAGGTCAAGGGTTTTCTCCGGTTTCCTCCACCAAAAATACTGACCTCCAGGATATAACTGAAATATTGTTGAAAGTGGCATTAAACACCATAAACCAAAGAAACAAGCAACTGATCTCGTTAAGAGCAATTCCAATAAGATGACGTGATGGAATAATCAACTGACTTGGTAGGATCGATGTCAAATAGGTGAATTAACAGTCAACTGACCTGGTGCAATACCTACCATATGAATCAATATTCGATAGACCAGTTAAGTGACTGTAATAATTCCTTGAAGATAAAATAACACACCATATAAAAGTCTACTGACCTGGGTAGGGTCTATTCCTACCAGAAGATGACTGACCACATGACCTCTGACCTCCATCGTTTGGTATGTCTAATAACCTCTCTATCATCATCATCTTCTGTTGACGAGCTTTCAATCTACCCTTTGTCAGTCTTTGCTTAGCTGCCATACATCGTATATGATCATCAAAAACAAAGCGACCAGACAAAAGAGGAAGTGGTCTTGCATGCTGGGAACTTGGAGGTTTATGAATGGTGATGTGTAGTGATCGACTGTCATCTTTGTCACCTGTTACCTCCACATCCTGACAAAATTATTACAAGGTTAAGTTAAGATAGTGCAAGTATTCTCATATTGTATTAAAGGTAATCTTCAGATATGAAAGGTGTTAAATTTAAGGCAACATACATTCATCCTTAAAAAAAAAAAAAATCCAATATTTATAAAGTCAATGATATCATTTGGAGGGAGGGGGGAGGGAGGGTGTTGTTATTTTCTGCAATGTTTCTCTACCATGAAAATTATAAATTTAGATCTAAAAAAAAATGCATTTGCTTTTTTATAATATTAACAAGTACTTCCAGTTCTGTTTGTGATAGATGCTGTTGCTTTTTTTTTTAAATTATACCAACAAGTACTTCAAGGCCTGTTTTTAATATAATGAAATTTTAACAGTCCATTCCCATCCTTTAACACAAGTAAACTATGCATTGCAGTAATATATATGTATTTTATGTATGTATGTATATTGACAATGGTGGTGTGTACCTGCATCACCTGTCTTGTTAACCATCATTTGACTATTTAATATTCATTTATATAGTGTGTGTTCAATCAGGTATGTGGTTTCTCAGAAGATATTCTTTAACATTTCTCCATTAGGTTCTTTTAAACATTTCATCCAGTAGTGGATATTCTCTTATTTCTGATCAACATGAAGATATAACTTTCCTAGAATTATTTTGATTGATGTTTAATGCCAACTTTAGCAGTATTTCAGCTATGGTGTGTAACTTCCATTCCTAAAGTTTGTCAGTTACTTGCGACAGATCGGTGTTTTTCTCCAGTTTCCTCCACCCATAAAACTCATTGCCACGATATAGCTGAAATATTGTTGAAAGTGGCGCGAAATACCATAACTCTCTCTCTCCTTTATGACCATCTTCAATTCAGTATTAAATTTCAAAACATTGAGTAGAGCTTTGAGCTTGCTGCACTGCATATTAAAACTGCATAATAGGCTCAGGCGACCATTCTGAATTTTTGGATCAGCACTAAATTCAATAATTCTGTTAAGGTTCACCAAAGCTACAATCTTGCAATGTTTGTTTCTATTTGGTTGGGTAGCTTCAGAGAAGACGTTAATGTACAATGTCGGGCAGTGCCAGGTTTAACAACTACAAACAAAAAAGTGATGACAATAGCTCATCTGGTCCAAAAACAACATGACATGTAGAAATTAGGTTTACCTGTAAAAATCCAGCAAATCTGACAACACCCCATCCTAATCTTTTTGTATCAGGTTCTACCAATATTAACTGTATACTATCTATAACTAGAAATCTACGTTCCATCTTCCTGCTGAAAAATACAACCTAACTGTAACATAATCAGAAAGCTATGTTCTTCCTGCTGAAAAATACAACCTAACTGTAAAATAATCAGAAAGCTACGTTCTTCCTACTGAAAAATACAACCTAACTGTAAAATAATCAGAAAGCTACGTTCTTCCTGCTGAAAAATACAACCTAACTGTAAAATAATCAGAAAGCTACGTTCTTCCTGCTGAAAAATACAACCTTACTGTAAAATAATCAGAAAGCTACGTTCTTCCTGCTGAAAAATACAACCTAACTGTAAAATAATCAGAAAGCTACGTTCTTCCTGCTGAAAAATACAACCTAACTGTAAAATAATCAGAAAGCTACGTTCTTCCTGCTGAAAAATACAACCTAAATGTAAAATAATCAGAAAGCTACGTTCTTCCTGCTGAAAAATACAACCTAACTGTAAAATAATCAGAAAGCTACGTTCTTCCTGCTGAAAAATACAACCTAACTGTAAAATAATCAGAAAGCTACGTTCTTCCTACTGAAAAATACAACGTAAATGTAAAATAATTTGAAATCTACATTCCATCCGACTGCTGAAAGATCAAAAATCCATGTTCTATCTTTCTTCTGAAAACTACAACCTAGCTCTGTAGCAAGGAATCTGCATTCATTGTTTGAGTGTTGAAAAGTTCAACCCAACTCTATAATCAGGAATTTAAAGTGATGTCAGAGAAGATTTTAAATTATTTTTGTGAAATAAAAAATATCTACAAAATTACGCATTTCACATAAACACCTGGAATATGTCAAACAATTCATTATCACATTGCAAAATGTTCAAATTTCTGAAGGTTTTGGTCATTTAAAGACATTTCAATATTTAGTAACGTTGGTAATTTTGGATGGAGAGGATGGCCCGTTAGACATATGTCTAAAAGGAGACCATTCAAGAACCATACCAATTAGTAGGGTTATGGATGCCACTTTCAACAACATTTCAGTTATATCGTGGCAATCAGCTTTGTTGGTGGAGGAAACTGGAGTACCAAGAGAAAACCACTGACCTAACTACCAATTACCCATAGAAAGAATGGATACGGATGTAAATGAACATGGGAGACTATCCAACTTTACACTTTAGACACAAATTAAATTAAAGGAACAGCACATTTCACAGTCACAGTAGGGTCTTCAACAATGAGCATAACTCATACACTAAAATTATTGTAAAATGGTCTTAAGCCTGTAGTTGAGGGGTGCTCTTAACTTTTGGTCAATAAATGCTACATCTAGGCCTCTCTGTTAGTTCGATGTTATTTGGTGCATAGAATTTTATTTCCCTGCAGATGCAAGGTTATCACTAAGAAAACAAAATAGGTTTGAAGTAATCTGACATATTTCGTTGTCAAGTGTACATGTTCTGTTTGGTTAATTTTGTCCTATTTTGGTTTGTTTGTCTGTTTTATTGTTTTATGGGGTTTTAACGCCACTTTCAATAATATTTCAGTTATATCATGACAGTCAGTCTAATTGGTGGAGGAAACCAGAGTACCCGGAGAAAACCACTGACCTGTTGCGAGTCACTGACAAACTTTATCACATAATGTTGTATCGAGTACACCTTGCCACAAATAGGTTTCGAACTCACAACTTTTGTGGTGATAGGCACTAATTGCACAGGTACAATGTAGTTGTAAAGAAAAAGACTAAAATAATGACATACGTTGCTTAGCTTAAATGGCTAATTGGTCAAATCAGCAAAAAAGATCTAAAGTCATTTACCAAGTACAGTCAAACCTGCTTTAGTGACCACCTCTATTAAGCAATAACTTGTATTATGGGACCTTATTTTTAATTCCCTTCATAGTGCATGTTATATTTTATATCAATTAAACCTGTATTAAGCGATCACCTGTCTTATGTGACCATATTTCACTGTTCCTTTGAAAAGTCACATAAGACAGGTTTGACTATAGTCATAAAAACCAATTCTTGGTAATCAGAAATTAAACATGATACACCAGGCAGGATCTAGACAGTATTCAACAATAGTGTTGATTAATAATATATAGGTCTAGAAACAATACTAAAGAAATCAATTCAATAGAATATATAAGTATTTCCAGGAATTTGTTGTTTCATGTGATCAATGAACTGTTAGATTTTCAAAATGAAATCATTCCCTTTTAATTTCCAATTCATATACATATGCAGATTAATATTTCCTGTTGAATATTATTTTTTTTTGCTGTTGTTTTGAGAGATTTTTCTTGTCACATTGAAATCATAAATGATAATTGATCTACTTCCACATTTGTGGTAAAAACTACAATAAAATAAGATTAATTAAAATGCTGTTGTTTTATGTTTTACATACATACTTTTAAATGGGGGGGGTGGGGGGGCAATCACCATTGCAACCAATATATTCTCCTTTATCTGTTATAGGGGCTGTCATGGTCGTGATCATATGGTAGTTGGATTTACAAACTACCTGTGCAATCAGTGCCTATCGCCACTAAAGTTGTGAGTTTGCATCCCACTCATGGTGAGGTGTACTCAATACATTATGTGGTAAAGTTGTCAGTGACTTGAGACAGACAATAACTGAAATATTGTTGAAAGTGGTGATATAATTAATGATACAGACATGTAGGGAGAAGACAAAATTTATGATACAGAGCTGTAGAGAAGACATAAACAAGAACTGTGAGTGACCTCACTGAGTGATACCCCCCACTTGCAATACTATGATGTTCAAACTTTGGAATACAGGTACATTAGCAGGTTACCTATGAAAAATAAACGGATATGGAGTTATGTCAAGGAGACAACATCCCATCTCCAAAATAAACTAATCAAGAACATACATCTAGGGGTCGCCACAAGTACACGACCCCCCTTTTCGTGAAAGTATAAGTTGAATTATCTCCCCTTCTAAATTTTAGACAGCAACGGTATTCCTTCATGCACATCTGCAGGTTGTGTACTACAAATTAGCAGCTTAGTAGGAGTTGCGCTTACAAGGTACATGCCCCCTCCCCTTTTCGTGAAAATATAAGTTGAATTATTTCCCCTTTTAAATTTTGGACAGCAACCATATTCCTTCATGCACATCTGCAGGTACTGTACTACAACTGTGTAAAGTTTCACAAAACTCCAATAAGCCATTTAGGAGGAGTTACACTTACAAGGTACACGACCCCCCTTTTCGTGAAAGTATAAGTTGAATTATCTCCCCTTCTAAATTTTAGACAGCAACGGTATTCCTTCATGCACATCTGCAGGTTGTGTACTACAACTGTGTAAAGTTTCATAAAAATTCAATAAGCAGCTTAGTAGGAGTTGCACTTACAAGGTACATGCACCCCCCCCCCCCCCCCCCCCCCCTTTGATACAGACATGTAGGGAGAAGACAAAATTTAAGATACAGAGCTGTAGAGAAGATATAAATAATGATTTAGACATGTAGGGAGAAGACAACATTTATGATACAGAGCTGTAGACAAGATATAAATAATGATACAGACATGTAAGGAAAAGGAAAAGACAACATTTATGATACAGAGCTGTAGAGAAGATATTAATAATGATACAGACATGTAGGGAGAAGACAAAATTTATGATACAGAGCTGTAGAAAAGACATAATTAATGATTCAGACATGTAGGGAGAAGACAAAATGTATGATACAGAGCTGTAGAGAAGATATAAATAATGATACAGACACATAGGAAAAAGACAAAATTTATGATACAGAGCGGTAGAGAAGATATAAATAATGATACAGACACGTAGAAAGAAGACAAAATTTATGATACAGAGCTGTAGAAAAGACATAATTAATGATTCAGACATGTAGGGAGAAGACAAAATTTATGATACAGAGCTGTAGACAAGATATAAATAATGATACAGACATGTAGAGAGAAGACAAAATTTATGATACAGAGCTGTAGAAAAGATATAAATAATGATACAGACATGTAGGGAGAAGACACAATTTATGATACAGAACTGTAGACAAGATATAAATAATGATACAGACATGTAGAGAGAAGACACAATTTATGATACAGAGTTGTAATTATAACAATATCTACCTTTCTTTAGTGACAACTGTACAGGCTATGAGATCACTGTTATCTGTAAGAAAACAAAATTTGCATAACACATACAGAAACAAGACAAGAATTCATTGAGAACCGCAACATCAACCATGACTCCAACCCATTACTAGGATATCTTTTTATTTAAAAAAAATACAAAGACGGTCTCAAGTGCTTGTTTCACTAACCTGGTTGTAAACAAATTAAATATTACCTGAAATATCATAATAAAAATAACCTAACCATTTTTAAGAAGAGGTTTGCAATTTTTTTCTAATCAGTCATGGTGACCATATTGGATTTGAAATCTCTTTAAAAATAGAAAAACTGTCTAAGGACAAAAGAATTCATGATCTTCAATATAGCGGTGTCCCAATGCCACATGTTTACGTTTTTCGTCATAACATTAAAACGTCAGTTCAGATAATTATGATAGTATTTTAAAAGGTATTAGTGTAAACCAAGATGTCTTGTGAGCTGTTCTGTCATTTTATAAACCAGATGTCTTGTGAGCTGTTCTGTCATTTTATAAACCAGATGTCTTGTGAGCTGTTCTGTCATTTTATAAACCAGATGTCTTGTGAGCTGTTCTGTCATTTTATAAACCAGATGTCTTGTGAGCTGTTCTGTCATTTTATAAACCAGATGTCTTGTGAGCTGTTCTGTCATTTTATAAACCAGATGTCTTGTGAGCTGTTCTGTCATTTTATAAACCATATGTCTTGTGAGCTGTTCTGTCATTTTATAAACCAGATGTCTTGTGAGCTGTTATGTCATTTTATAAACCGGATGTCTTGTGAGCTGTTCTGTCATTTTATAAACCAGATGTCTTGTGAGCTGTTCTGTCATTTTATAAACCAGATGTCTTGTGAGCTGTTCTGTCATTTTATAAACCAGATGTCTTGTGAGCTGTTCTGTCATTTTATAAACCATATGTCTTGTGAGCTGTTCTGTCATTTTATAAACCAGATGTCTTGTGAGCTGTTATGTCATTTTATAAACCAGATGTCTTGTGAGCTGTTCTGTCATTTTATAAACCAGATGTCTTGTGAGCTGTTCTGTCATTTTATAAACCAGATGTCTTGTGAGCTGTTCTGTCATTTTATAAACCAGATGTCTTGTGAGCTGTTATGTCATTTTATAAACCAGATGTCTTGTGAGCTGTTATGTCATTTTATGTCTGTTGTGTCATCTTCTTGTAAAGTGTAACAAACAAGATGAGTAGCAAAAACAAAGAATTGAGAACAGAAAGCAAAGATTTGACTGTAAAGTACAAAAAACAAATCTTACAGCAATAAATTTATGTGGTTTTCCTGTCTTTAACTATGTGGTCCATATTTCTGAACAACTTGCACCAATTTGAATTTTTTTAATACTGGTAGTTCTTTTTCCAAATTTACTGTTCATCAATGTGTAAGAATAACAGATTTTTTTCATATTTAATTCCACTTTCTGGCGTTCTTTAGCTATATCGGGCACAATTTCTATTTGGAAATGTCGATGTCAAACAACATAATCAATCAATCAATGCTTCAGGTATATTATTATAGGGTTATGGTGTTTAATGCCACATTTAACAATATTTCAGTTATATCGTGGCGATTATTACTACAATATTCAGTTAAGGAACCCAGATGCATTAATAAGGTCGACCTTCTCATATAAAACGAATTGTAAGCTGTACAAATATTGTTTTCATTATTGCCTACATAAGATTCATATGTATGTAATTATCAAGTTGTAAAAGCCAAGATATAATAAGAATGTAGATATTGGAATGCCAAATAATTTATAAAAGTCTTTGGGTGCAAGTTAATTATACAGCTTAAACATGATAGCCAAAATCAGCTATTTGTATGTAAAGTTGATACTCATTGTTTGATTATTTTACAATTTTCATTAAAGCTCAAACCAATTACTGTATAATTTTAATAAAAGTTCTAAGATAACTGGTCTTGATTTATTTTTATGGAAATGGGGGCGTTTATTAGAAGTAAAAATGTTCTGTTGGCAGAATTAAGTGAGGGGGCGTTAATTAGAAGAAATACGGTATGTACAGTATATTTCATTCATATTTCTTTTCAGCAAACTTAAATAAAACTGTCAAATACGTATACTTATTAATCAGTTAAAATACTATAAAAAAACAATTTTTAGTTTGACTTTAAACTTTAATATCTCTATTTATTTCACTACACAAATAAATATCTAATTTCTTTTTAAATGTGTCCACAAGGTTATTATAAAAAAATAAATGATAACATATTTCTTGGAAATGTATTTCTAGGAAAATTACCTGAGCTATAGTGTCGATGAACTTTAATTAAATTATATACAGTTAAACCTGTATTAAAGAGTTCACCTTTGAGAAAAAGAAAGAGTGGCCTTTTAAGACAGGTGACCTGTTAAAAGAGGTTCAGTTCATATGAAATTTTCTATGACAGGACTAGAAAAAGGTGACCTTTTAATACAAGTAACTGCTTAATAGATGTGACCACATTGGCAGGTTTAATTGTATACTACTTGTAACTGTGGTCCAGTGTGAATTCATCTACATTAAATATATAACAGATATATGTAGTCAAACCTGTTTTAATTAAGAGACTCTCCTAGGGAACACTGAAATATGGTCACATAAGACAGGTGGTTGCTAAATACAAGTTTAATTCATATGACATGCTTTGTGCAGGAAAATTAAAATAAAGGCCTGTCATATACAGTCAAACGTGTATTAAGAGGTCACCAATGGGACAAAGAAAAACTGGCCTTATAAGACAGGTGACCTCTTAAATGAAGTTTAATTCATATAAAATTGTCTATGACAGGACTAGAAAAAGGTGACCTTTTAATACAGGTGATTGCTTTATAGAGGTGGCCAAATGGGCAGGTTTGATAGTATATTTTCTCATAATCCAGTTTTTCTTTGAGGATATGTTCTGTCTACTATTATTATTATTATTATTATACAATTAATGACTTTTAATGAGGTGGATACATATAGATTCTCCTTCAGTTGCCTGTGGGTTACGATATTTCTCCAATCAAGAGAGTTAAATCTAAAATTTTAACCACAAACCGTTAGGCGAGTGGTTAAAAATTTAAATTTAACTCTCGAGAGTGGAGAAATATCGTTACCCACATGGGCAACTGAAGGAGAATTTGTTTCTCTCATTATTTACCGATTAATTACCGATTTGACAACATGCGGAGAAAGGCACGAGACATTTTAATTCTCTAGAGGATTACAGATTTTTCCACCACTGGTTCAGCGGGGCTAAAACGCCGTAATAATGGGAGAAAAGGATTTATTAACCCAAGAATATTATATTTATTGAGGCCCCTTAGGGCCGAGGTAAATATATTATTCTTGGGTTAATAAATCCTGGTATCCATCGAATTGAAAGTCATTAATTGTTTTATTACATAATGATTTTATTTAAACAATTTTATTGGCTATCATGCTGTCACCTGACATTCCGTTAAATTTGATATTGTTTGATTAAAACTTGTATTGACTTGGTTTCACTTTCGTTTTCTAACGAAATCTATAAAAAGAATCACGTGAATTATATTTCTATTCGATCAATGGACATAAAGGTAAAGTGAAATTTCGTCCAATCAGAATGGTCTTATTAGCGTTACTTTAGAATAAACAAGTAATCATCATGTCCGATGCAGGTGATGGGCTTGCAGAAGTCAAACAGAGATTTGCAAAACTCTCGGAGACTTGGTTTCACTTTCACTTTTCATTTTAATGTAATAAAACAATTACAGTCTTTTGTATTGGTCAATACGAGTTTTTATGGACCTTAGAAATCAATATTCACCTCAGCCTATAGGCTGAGGTGAATATCGTTTTTAAGGTCCATAAAAACTTGCATTGACCTCAACAAAAGACTATAATTGTATATTTATTATATGACACATTTTATGTTTCTTTCAACCTTAAAATAAGCTTTGATCACGACATTTTCTTTTGTTTACCTTGTTCCTTGTTGGAATGTTATATTCACCTCACGTGACCACACAAGGTGATTATAATGCTTTATCAAAGATCTTACTAGGGACTCAGCCAATCAGAAAAAGACATTATCTGAAGTCATATAATAAAGTCTGTTATTTCATAGTCATCATTGGCAATGTTCCAGCAGTATCAACATTCACATCCTGGTGTGATATTTTAATTAAATACACTAAGATCAAAAGGGAAATATAGGTCAAGACACTACCTTTAATGCAAAACTATAAAGTGATATTGTCAACAAATAACCAGAGGCCCTCAAATGCCTGTATCACTTTATACAGGCTTTGACCAAAACAAGGGCTTCCTCCTGAAGTAGTCTTAATGAAAATGACTATTGTCAGTTGGAATTTTTTCAAAAGAATTCATGCAAAAACTGCATTAAGAATTGAACAAAAAATAATTATCATTTTGTGTGTCGGTCATTTTTGGCTCCCATTAACCCCTTTTATCTCAAAATTCATATTGGGCTAGGAGTTATGGTGTTTAATGCCACTTTCCACAATATTTCAGCTATAGCGTCAGAAGCCATATAAGATCTAGATAAAATCTGTTGATGTTTATTTCAGCTATATTGTGACATAGTAGACTTATTTAAGATCGAAAACCCAGACAGTTATGAAGTTACCAGTGATACCCCCATGGTCCTTAGGTTTGTGTCTGGAAGCTTAAAACCTGCGGTCGGTTTTAGGGCGTGGATTCTTGTCATTGTCAGTGGTGCTAAAATTCCGGTCAGTAGTAAACGACCTTTGACCACAAAACCATCAGAAGGCCTCAGTAACCAATGAAGTTTTATACTAGTACTCCACAAAACTGGGGTGGGTCCATTGTGGTCGTGATCAAATGGTAGTTGGATTTATAACTACCTATGCAATCAGTGCCTATCATCACTAACGTTGTGAGCTTAAATCCCGCTCAGGCGAGGTGTACTCGATACAACATTATGTGATAAAGTTTGTCAGTGACTTGCGACATGTCAGTGATTTTCTCCGGTTTCCTCCACATATAAAATGGACTGCCATGATATAACACAAATATTGTTGAAAGTGGCATTAAACACCATAATCCCCATAAAACTAAGTATTAATCAAACTTACTGAGATCTAGAATATCTGACACTTTAATACACATATCTTCTTTTGTAAGTGGTAGCTGATTTTCAGGTTCTTGTAACAGTGTGAGAGACAAATCTCTAACCAGGAAAAATACTCTTATTGCCTGAAAATAAAAAATACACACATTTGGCCTTTTCCATATTATCAAAATTACAAAACAATACAAATGTATATGTAAAAAAATTGACTTTGTACATAATTATACAGGTGAGAGCACAGATCTATGTATTGCATGCCACCTTTCAAATTGCTTGTGTGAATTTTTTTATGAAAATAAACTAAATCAAAGGACCACGAAACCAGAGTTCGCAAAATTCGTCAGTCCTGTCAGACATACTCAGTAAAATTTGGGAAAATTTTGGTAAGGACTGACACAATATTGGTATTTTGCAATAGGAAATCAATAATGACAGACATTTTTTTCACTAGAACCACCAAATCCATATACAATTTCTTGACTGAGTCGAAACATGGGCCAACACTCCTTTCAGATACCATCATGTAACACCATTATAAGGAAGGAGTCATTCTACTCAAGAACCATCAGGGATTGGAATGCTCTGCCCACTGACACTGCCACTACCAAGAGTCTTGAATCCTTCAAGGCTCACTTACTTGATTAAATTAATCAAGTTGTTTTTTACTTCCACATTTATTTTGTACAGCACTTTATTGTTTTCAGTTTTAAAAATTAAGTTTAAAATTGGCATGCGCACCAAAGTGGCAGTATCATCAGTGATTGATGGTGGCCGCAAACTGGTACAAGTAGAAGTAGTAAATAATGGGCCAAAAACTTTTCTAAAGTCCTCCTTTACCGGCTTTAGTAAATAATGGGCCAAAAGCTTTTCTATTTAAATTTTTGTTATATCTATATAAATATATGTATGCAGTCCAAAGAATTATATCTCATACACAAACATTAACATATCTTGCTTCTTGAATTCAACTTGATAACTTGAAAACATTGATAACACTTCTCTTCAATTTTGAAATAAGTAGATTATGCTTATCATATATTTTTTTATCACAACTTGCTTGATGTCCTTATTTTAATATTATTGACAACAACTTACACGATAAATCTTTTATACAGTTTCAAAGAATTTACCCTCAAAAAGTTTCAAAGAATTTACCTCCAAAAAGTTTCAAAGAATTTACCCCCAAAACATTTCAAAGAATTTATCCCCAAACAATTTCAAAGAATTTACCCTCAAAAAGTTTCAAAGAATTTACCCCCAAACAATTTCAAAAAATTTACCCCCAAAAAGTTTCAAAGAATTTACCCCCAAAACATTTCAAAGAATTTACCCCCAAACAATTTCAAAGAATTTACCCCAAAAAAGTTTCAAAGAATTTACCCCAAAAAGTTTCAAAGAATTTACCCTAAAAAAAATTCAAAGAATTTACCCCCAAAAAATTTCAAAGAATTTACCCCCAAAAAGTTTCAAAGAATTTACTCCCAAACAATTTCAAAGAATTTATCCCCAAACAATTTCAAAGAATTTACCCCCAAAAAGTATGGAGATATTCTTGAAATAAAGATTTCGTATAAATTTGATGAGTCTCCGTCAAAGAATGAAGTTGGCAAGATGGTCATGCACGTTTCTGGATTAACCATCATCAAGTACAGGTCAAAGTCAAAAGATAGGAAATTCAAATAAATCAAAATCTTTGGGAGCAAGAAAATTGTAGAGAACTATACGAAGAACATAATACAGCTATGTTTTCATTTAAATGATAAATGGGATTTCAGAGAAGGAGATTTCCAATACATTTTTCACATCGTTGCCTATTAATTCTAAGAAAACAACTTTTTTACACCTTCATAAATAATAACGAAAATATAATATCTATTATGCACAAAATGGCATCCACAAAGGGTAATAAATCATGGATCATACACATGATTTGAAGCAAATAACTGATTTTTTTTATTTCTAATATATTTCATCAAAATCATAATAAATGAATGACATTCTTAAAATTTGTCATTTTCCCTCCATATTGAATTACAGAAAATTATATATAACTGCCTTTATTTGTATTAATCTGTGAAATGTGCATGAAAGAGACCTTTAAATATCACCTTTCTTTAATAATAGATCTCATAGTTCAAACAAAAGATTTACAAAATATTATCTGCCTGACCTAAAAACACAGATCTAATAATATATACATGCAATCTTTAAATCTGATCTAAAACTAACCATAACCCAGATTTTGATAGTATGCTATATAATACTCTTATCTACAGGTCCACTACATGAACCAAATACTTAGAAAAGAGCCTTAAGGTTCTTAGAATTCACTAACCCTTCTCTTTTGAAGACCAACAGATTATGCCCCTGAATATTATTATGATGTTTTATTGGGGTAGCTAACAGGGAAGTGGCTAAGCATTTGTTTATCATGACGATTTTGTTTCCATTTTATTCAACTTGCTTTTCAATTTAAAATTGTTAGTTTCCATGTCATAGTTATTGTTCTTCAACTTCCAGAAATGTATGGTTCCTGGGTACTCTTCCAACAAATAATAGGTCTGAAAATCTTCCAGGACGTTTACCAAAGTTGGAATTAAATTTTAATAAATCCACTTGTTCCATGTCACAGTAACTGTTCTTCCAGTTTCAGAAATGTAGGCTTATTATGCACTTTTTCAAAAATATAACAGTTCAGTCTTTCAGGAATTTACCAAATTTGGAATTCAAATATATTGAAATCCATGCAATTGTTTCATGTCACATCCATATATCTTCTTATTCCATATATGTATGGCTGAGGGGTAGGTACTCTTCCAAAAAATAATAGGTCTGAGATTGTTCCAGGATATTTACCAAACTAGGAATTCAAATATCTAGAAATCTTGAATTTAAGATTCTGTATAATTTTGGGGATAATCTGTGAAAGAATGAATTTGCTAGAGGACATGCAATCTGCAATTCTCAAAATTAACAATTTTTCTTCATAAAACAAATATTTCATCCCAAACCAGAGGCTCTGAAGAGCCTGTATCGTTCACCTGGTTATAAAAAGAACCAATTGGTCCTATGTAAAAACTATATCCTGCAGTGGTAGTCATCTTGGAATTACGATCAACATAAAAAACACAAAGTTTGTAAAGGACCTTCCAATGATTGATGCACAGTTTAGGTTCAATCAGTGCAATAGCTTCAGAGAAGAATATATTTCTGTTTTTTCCCCATATGGTCCTGTGTTAATACTACATAGATGCCAACCCCTTTTTGGTGCAATCAGTAACAAAAAGTTGAGATGTCAGTAATTTGTGATTTTTTTCAGTAATCATAATTTTTCATAAAATTTTACCATAATCGTACTACAGACTAGGCACAAAGTGATGAGCAAATGATTTCCTTTATTTGTGACAACTAGATGCAAAATTGATGAGCAACAAAAAGAAATAAAAAGTTAAGTTTTAATACATGTATGTTCACTTACAAATGTATTCTATGTTTCAACTTATTGTCAATAGAAATGAAAATTTCCTGAAGTGGCCCTCCCTCACCCTCCCATGGAATAATTAATGTCTAATTCTGGAGTGCCTGATATGTTGTTGACTTGGCACTTTTGAACTGTTTTGTTGTATATGTGTGTTCATCCCGACCACCGTGCTGAATGGACAAGTCTTGTTTGCAATATTTGCAATAGGCATAATGTTCCCGTGTCGATTTCATAAGGCAAGAGAAGAATATTCGGGACGAAATCGTTGTCCCAATTTTCTTTTCTTCGCTGCAGAAGCTGCACTTGTTCCCTCAGACATCGCGAAATTGACAAAACGTGCTGTGTTCATTAACTACTCGGGATCGAACAAGAAATGGATAGATCGTTTTCTACTATAGATAGTCCCGAGAATCCCTAAAGGATTAAATAATCGAAATCCCTCAAGCGCTTATCATTACGCGATTTTAACATACAATGAAGCGTCTAAATGATCACAATGATATTTAAATGGGGAACGGTTCCGGGCCAGCCATAATCGGAAATCCGTAACACCGTAATTTTGGCCCGAAATTCGTAACAATTACGGAAAAATCGTAATGGTTGGCATCTATGATACTATGACCTGTGGTAGCAGCCATCTTGGATTTCCGATCGGCATAAAAAACAGAGGACCTTCCAATGATCATTCCTGGGCAGTTTGGTTTCAATTGTCCAAGTGGTTTCAGAGAAGAAGCGTTTTGAAACATTTTTCCCATAGGGTCCAATGTTAAACTAAGTCCTGCCGTAGCTGCCATTTTGAATTTCATATCAGAACAAAAAACGTAAAGTTTGTAGAGGACCATCCAATGTACATTCATGTACAGTTTGGCTTTAATCATATATGTAGTTTCTGAGAAGAAGGCATTTGAACATTTTCCCATAGGGTCCAATGTTAATCTATGTCCTGCGGTGGTGGCCATCTTGGATTTTCGATCGGCATAAAAAACACACACTTTGTAGAGGACTTTCCAATGATCATTCCTGGTCAGTTTGGTTTCAATTATCCAAGTGGTTTCAGAGAAGCAGCGTTTTGAAACATTTTTCCCATAGGGTCCAATGTTAAACTAAGTCCTGCCGTAGCCGCCATTTTGAATTTCATATCGGAACAAAAAATGTACAGTTTGTAGAGGACCATCCAATGAACATTCATGTACAGTTTGGCTTTAATCATATTTGTAGTTTCTGAGAAGAAGGCATTTGAACAATTTCCCATAGGGTCCAATGTTAATCTATGTATTGCGGTGGCGGCCATCTTGAATTTTCGATCGGCATAAAAAAACAGAAACTTTGTAGAGGACCTTCCAATGATCATTCCTGGTCAGTTTGGTTTCAATTATCCAAGTGGTTTCAGAGAAGAAGCATTTTGAAACATTTTTCCCATAGGGTCTAATGTTAAACTAAGTCCTGCCGTAGCCGCCATTTTGAAATTCATATCGGAACAAAAAACGTACAGTTTGTAGAGGACCATCCAATGAACATTCATGTACAGTTTGGCTTTAATCATATTTGTAGTTTCTGAGAAGAATGCATTTGATCATTTTTCCATAGGGTCCAATGTTAATCTATGTCCTGCGGTGGTGGCCATCTTGGATTTTCGATTGGCATAAAAAACACACACTTTGTAGAGGACCTTCCAATGATCATTCCTGGTCAGTTTGGTTTCAATTATCCAAGTGGTTTCAGAGAAGCAGCGTTTTGAAACATTTTTCCCATAGCGTCCAATGTTAAACTAAGTCCTGCCGTAGCTGCCATTTTGAATTTCATATCGGAACAAAAAACGTAAAGTTTGTAGAGGACCACCCAATGAACATTCATGTACAGTTTGGCTTTGATCATATTTGTAGTTTCTGAGAAGAAGGCATTTGAACATTTTTCCATAGGGTCCAATGTTAATCTATGTCCTGCGGTGGCAGCCATCTTGAATGTTCGATCGGCATAAAAAAACAGAAACTTTGTAGAGGACCTTCCAATGATCATTCCTGGGCAGTTTGGTTTCAATTGTCCAAGTGGTTTCAGAGAAGAAGCGTTTTGAAACATTTTCCCCATAGGGTCCAATGTTAAACTAAGTCCTGCCGTAGCCGCCATTTTGAATTTCATATCGGAACAAAAAATGTACAGTTTGTAGAGGACCATCCAATGAACATTCATGTACAGTTTGGCTTTAATAATATTTGTAGTTTCTGAGAAGAAGGCATTTGAACATTTTCCTATAGGGTCCATTGTTAATCTATGTATTGCGGTGGTGGCCATCTTGGATTTCCGATCGGCATAAAAAACATAAACTTTGTAGAGGACCTTCCAATGATCATTCCTGGGCAGTTTGGTTTCAACTGTCCTAGTGGTTTCAGAGAACAAGCGTTTTGAAACATTTTTCCCATAGGGTCCAATGTTAAACTAAGTCCTGCCGTAGCCGCCATTTTGAATTTCATACCGGAACAAAAAACGTACAGTTTGTAGAGGACCATCTAATGAGCATTCATGTACAGTTTGGCTTTAATCATATTTGTAGTTTCTGAGAAGAAGGCATTTGAATATTTTCCCATAGGGTCCAATGTTAATCTATGTCCTGCAGTGGCGGCCATCTTGGATTTCCGATCAGCATAAAAAACAGAAACTTTGTAGAGAACCTTCCAATGATCATTCCTGGGCAGTTTGGTTTCAACTGTCCAAGTGGTTTCAGAGAAGAAGCATTTTGAAACATTTTTCACATAGGGTCCAATGTTAAACTAAGTCCTGCCGTAGCCGCAATTTTGAATTTCATATCGGAACAAAAAACCTTAAGATTGTAGAGGACCATCCAATGAACATTCATGTACAGTTTGGCTTTAATCATATTTGTAGTTTCTGAGAAGAAGGCATTTGAACAATTTCCCATAGGGTCCAATGTTAATCTATGTCCTGCGATGGCGGCCATCTTGGATTTCCGATCGGCATAAAAAACAGTAACTTGGTAAAGGACATTCCAATGATCATTCATTTACAGTTTGGGTTCAGTCAGTTCATTAGTTTCAGAGAAGAAGATCTTTGAACTTTCAGCCAATCAGAGCACATTATTGGCCCTGGCAGCCATATTGAATATCCGACTACAACGAAAAACAGTAACTTTGTAGAGGACCATCCAAGGAACATTCCTGCAATGTTTGGTTTCAATCAGCCCAGTGGTTTCGGAGAAGCTTGAAATGTGAAAAGTTTACAGACGACAGACGACGGACGCCAAGTGATGGCAATAGTTCACCTGGACCTTTGGTCCAGGTGAACTAAAAAGTATTTCAATCTTGCTTAACTGAAATATTCTTTAAATAAAGATTCTGTAAAATGTCTAAGTTAATATAACATTTGTTCATGCCATGATATAGCTCAAACACTGTTAAAGTTGGCATTAAACACCAATCAATCAATCAATCAATCAAGCAAAAGATTCTGTAAAAATTTGGTGAGAATGAACAAAATAATGAATTTACACATAAGCAATAATTTTAAAAATTCACATTTTCTAAAATAAAAAATAAAAGATTTTACCCCCAAAAACATATTCAGATCAATTGAAGAAGTTAAGAATATTTGAAAATCTAATAACATACTTTGTACATTGTAACTGAGGAAATACAACAATAATTTAAGAAAACATTGTATACAAAACGTGGTTTTGTAAGATGGGTGAAATCTGGTCTGATAAAGAGAGGTGGCTTCAGTTGAGAAGGATCCTATAAGAGTGGGAGCAATAAAAAAAGTGGCCTTATAAGATTGGTGAAATCTGGTCTGATAAAGAGAGGTGGCTTTTGTTGAGAGGGATTCTATAAGAGTGGGAGCAATAAAAAAAGTGGCCTTATAAGATGGGTGAAATCTGGTCTGATAAAGAGAGGTGGCTTTTGTTGAGAGGGATTCTATAAGAGTGGGAGCAATAAAAAAAAGTGGCCTTATAAGATGGGTGAAATCGGGTCTGATAAAGAGAGGTGGCTTTTGTTGAGAGGGATCCTATAAGAGTGGGAGCAATAAAAAAAATGGCCTTATAAGATGGGTGAAATCTGGTCTGATAAAGAGAGGTGGCTTTTGTTGAGAGGAATCCTATAAGAGGGGGAGCTATAGTATCCATACACAAGACCACATTGACACCTGATAAAAGATGCCTCATCTTCAGGAGGACAATTTACTAGTATTTGTTATTATCTCAGTACATCTAAAATCTGGCCTGATTAGAGAGATGGCTTTTGTTGAGAGGGGCTCTATACAAAGGTGACTACTGTAATCCATATATAAAACCACAGTGGTACCTGATACCATAAATTATCTCATTGATGGCAATAAAGTTTTGTTCCAATGTTTAAAGTACAGTCAAACCTGCTTTAGTGACCACCTCTATTAAGTTAGTCAAACTTGCTTTAGTGACCACCTCTATTAAGTTACAGTCAAACCTGCTTTAGTGACAACCTCTATTAAGTTACAGTCAAACCTGCTTTAGTGACCACCTCTATTAAGTTAGTCAAACTTGCTTTAGTGACCACCTCTATTAAGTTACAGTCAAACCTGCTTTAGTGACCACCTCTATTAAGTTACAGTCAAACCTGTGCTTTAGTGACCACCTCTATTAAGTTACAGTCAAACCTGCTTTAGTGACCACCTCTATTAAGCAATAACTTGAATTATGTGACCTTAATTTTCATTTCCCTTAACAATGCATTTCATATCAATTAAACTTGTATTAAGCGACCACCTGTCTTATGTGACCATATTTCACTGTTCCCTTGGAAGGTCACATAAGACAGGTGACTGTATTTGTAATATTTTCAGTTACATATATAGTCAAACCTGCCCATGCGGTCACCTCTATTAAGCAGTCACCTGTATTAAGATGTCACTTTTTTCTTGTCCTATCATAGAAAATTTTATATGAATTGCACCTCTTTTAAGAAGTCACCTGTCTTATAAGGCAAATTTTTCTTCGTGCCAAATGTGACCTCTTAATACAGGTTAGTCTGTATTTATATATTTTTGGGTAACATATACAATGTATATTCAGGATGGTTTTAAGCTTAGTAACATGATAATTTTCCTGATTCATAGAATTGATGATTTAAATGACGAAATATCACAAAATATAGTGAACATGATAATTCTA
Source organism: Bathymodiolus septemdierum (assembly GCA_963383655.1). NCBI lineage: Eukaryota > Metazoa > Mollusca > Bivalvia > Mytilida > Modiolidae > Bathymodiolus > Bathymodiolus septemdierum. The sequence goes on from OY726522.1 coordinate 11,684,938, forward strand.
TTACCGAAAATGAGTCAAAATAACTAACAAAAAACATAATATATTGTGCGATTCATAGAACTGGTGATTTAAATGCAGCATAACAATATAATTTTTTTTCTTTCTCAAATCTCCAACAGGAAATAAAGGTTAATATTATATAATGATATGTAATTCTAATTCATTCCACTTCCTCTATTTTTTTTTTTTTATATAACAATAGAAGCTTTTGGGTCTTGAACTTTTCACATCAGTGAATAAAAATAATAATACAATGTACCGGTAATCAATTTAATACATGTCCTTCTCAACTAATAAACCCTGACAAATTCTTGGAAAAAAATTTGATCTAGGAAGTAAATTGGCTTTTTGACTTTTCAACTTTTAAAAATCCAATACCTGGGTTAAGACATAACATTTATATGCAAATTTGGTCCTGTATACATATTCTTTAAAATTGTTTTGAAATAATTAATTACACATAACCAACCATGCCTGTGACATCACAGAGATCATCATCTGATTTCTTCTCTTTAATTTATGACATCAGAGAAAATACTTTACATAGTTGTTAAATAAACAGTACATGAATCATCTTACACACAAGAGTGCAGTCAAGTACATTTAAGTATTTTTTAAAGTACCCAATATGGAAATGAGAAAATATTTTTCAAATAATTTCTTTTTCAAATTACAAAAAAAACCTGGATATTTCCCAAAAATAAAATAATAAAATAATGGTATTTCCAGAAAAAAAAACCAATCTAAAAAAAATCAAAATCAATACTGTTATCATGTAATAACGCCTTTTAAAGAAATAAATCAAACTATCAATAATGTTATTGCATGGTATTAAAAATAGGACTTAAAAGTGTTTGTCTGCTGCAAGTTACTTTACTACCATTACACAACTCACCTTTAGGGGGAGTTAACCACTGTATGAAGAATGCCACTTTCCTTGCATGTAAAAGATTACTGGCAGCAGCTCCAAATGAACAAATGATATAACTGAAATATTGTTGTAAGTGGCGTTAAACACCATAACACTACCCTACCCAAATGAACAACAGATTGTAAGGAGTGGTTATTGGTGATCCGTTGCAAAATAAAATTTGTCTACCCTATCTATCATCTCTTCTTTGACTTGTGGCAATTAAAACATACTTCCACAGAAAGATTCTCAATTCTATATACAATTTTCATTTTAAACCACAAACAAATTTGGGTCTGGACAATATACAGTTATAAAAATCAATTCATTTGACCTTGACATTAAAAATCATGACCACTTATACTTGACACTCCACCATGCCTTAATACACATACTGGGCACATAAAAAATATGGTGGTACTGGGTCTTAAATGAAAAACATTCTGCCATTTCTGCCAAGCTTCCCCGTTACAGCAAATGCTAAACTTTGAACCCAAAAGAATCAGATCCCATAACCCTTTGTACATGTACATTAATGTTTGTTTGTTGTTGTTGTTTGATGGTGTTTAACACCGCTTTCAACAATATTTTAGTTATATCGTGAGTCAGTTTTATTGGTGGAGGAAACCGGAGGACCCAGAGAAAATCACCGACCTGTCACAAGTCACTGACAAACTTTATCCCATAATGTTGTACACCTCGTCCTGATCGAGATTCGAACTCACAACATCAGTGGTGATAGGCACTGATTACATGGCCACGACAGCCCCCACATGTACATTAATTTGTACTAGATTGAATCTCTATATTTAAAAAGGATAGGTCATGCCAATTACATGTACATAAACATTTCCATTTCTGCTTCATGAGAGTTCTATTTTAAAATTTATCTTCGGGCAATTTATTTAAACCTCTGGACACAAAAAGCTTGAACCCCACATGGGGTATTCAGGGGCTGCTCTGGCTCCCAAAAAGTAGGAGCCAGAAAAATCGCCAGGTGCCAGTTTTGAAAGTCAGGAGCCAGTTTAGGAGCCAGCTAAAATTTTTTACAAGGAGCCAATTTTTTTCGAAACGAAACTGGATGATTGCATGTACCACTACCAGTTTCATGTATAAATGGTCTGGATTTGTTTGTACAAATGTTAATGTCTGTATTGTACTTCTGTTTTTCATTTCGATTTCATCATCAAAAACAAAAAGATTTATATATTACAATATACTGTATTTTACGGATTATCAGGGATTCAGCCAGGATTTTGAGACCATTAGTCACTTTTGCAGAACAGATTTTTAATGAGCTTAATCTTATAATCTTATAAAGTGGTTGTCCCATTTCCAATCCCTTGGAGAACTTAAAGAATCATATAAAGTAAGACTATCTCAGTTGGAGAGAAGACTTGATGACCTTGAAAAGATACCATGTTATAATGATTTAGATAATGTTATTTCCCAAAAAGAGATCACCTCAGCAATATCAAAGCTGAAAAACAAGAAGGCCCCAGGTCTTGATAATATTTCCAATACCATGATAAAACAGAGCCAAACAGTACTATTGCCATGTCTCTCAAAATTATTTAATTCCTGTCTGTCTCATGGCAAATATCCACAGTCATGGGCTGAAGGCTATATCTCTGTAATACATAAATCTGGTGATGCCGCAGATCCCAACAATTACCGAGGTATTACTATTACCAGCTCAGTTGGCAAAGTTTTCAACAGTATTTTAAATGAAAGACTAGATTCCTTCTTAAAGTAAAATAATATTATTGATGACTGTCAAATAGGTTTCACTAGAAAAGCTAGAACATCTGATCATATGTTTATTTTAAAATGTATAATTGACCAGTATTGTAAAACTAAAGATGGAAGGGTGTTTGCCTGCTTTGTCGACTTTCAAAAAGCATTTGATAAAGTTATACATACAGGAATTAAACTCAAGTTATTAGAAATAGGGGTTAGTTCAAGATTTTATAATATCATAAAAAACATGTACAGTTATAGTACATCTTGTGTCAAGATAAACGATAAATTAACAGAATTTTTCGCCACCAAACTGGGAGTAAAACAAGGAGACAACCTGAGCCCTAACTTATTTAAAATATTTATTAATGATCTTCCCAGTTATCTCAGTAACACAAAAGACCCAGTCATTTTAGATAATTCCCCAATCCATTGTTTGATGTATGCTGATGACATTGTCTTATTATCCAAATCAGCAGAAGGAATGCAAGAAAAATTAGACAAACTTTCTGCATTTTGTACTGATTGGTGTCTTGATATCAATATTAAAAAAACTAAAATTTTGGTTTTTAACAAGGCGGGCAAACATCTTTCAGATAAGTTTGTATTTCAGAATAATAATTTAGAATGTGTATCTCGTTATAAATATTTAGGAATATGGTTTAACAACTCTGGCTCCTTCAACTTTGCTCAGAATGAACTTTATCAGAAAGCCTTAAAGGCCCTTTTTAAATTGAAGAGTGATTTTCTAGTCCACAACCCTGAAGTTAAAACCTCAATTCACGTTTTTGATCACACTATTAAGCCAATTCTGTTATATGGCTGTGAAATTTGGGGTTATTTTAACCCGTTTACCTCACGGTTTAGAAATGGAAATATTCCAATAGACCAAATTTTTTCTAAACTACATTGTGAAAAGTTACACTTGAAGTTCTGTAAATTTCTTTTGGGAGTGCATAAAAAAAAGCACCAATCTTGCAGTACAGTCAGAACTAGGTCGGCTCCCTCTTCGTTTCGATATATTAAAGCAAATTTTAAGATTTTGGCATAGACTTGAAAATCTGGATTCATCTTTCCCACTTCTTAAAGCTGCATATAAATGTACTAAAAATTTATATGAAGGCAAGTAACCATCATGGTATGGCTCTGTAAAACATATTTTGCAAAATATGCCAAGCTTAACTAATTTCTTGACAGACAAAACATCAACCTTTAAATATAAATGCAATAAAATTGTAAAACAACACTATTTGGAATTGTGGACAAAACAAGCCCATTCACTTAAAGAGGGAAAATTAAGAACTTATTTAAAAATAAAAACCAATTTTGGATATGAGAATTATTTGTCAATCATTAAAAATTTTGAGCAGAGAAGAAGGTTGTCCAAATTAAGAATATCAGCTCACAAATTACAAATAGAAATAGGAAGATACCAGGGTACTCTCCGGGAAAACCGCATCTGTTGCAGGTGCACTTCGGGTCAGGTAGAAGATGAGATCCATTATTTACTTCATTGTACTTGCCATGCAAACCATAGGGAAATTTTTACTACATATTTGACATCTGAGTGTCAAAATTTTCAAAATTTAGATGACAAATGTAAACTCATATGGATCTTAAATAATGAAGACCCAACTATACTCAGATATCTTTGTCAATATCTTTTATCAACAACTATTTGATTAAATGGAATTGGAGATCTGCAAACTGGATGACCTGCATTGAGCATGAGAAAGAAAATATTCTTTTTGGCATCGTCCCTTGATGCTCACTGCTGGTTATCCAAAAGCTCTGATCCCTTTCCATGTTCCAAACAATGTTCCTTCCACCTCAACATGGCCGGTCTGCACTAGACACAAGTAGGACTTTATTCCTTTTAGCATCGACTCTAGGTGTCTCTTGCAGATTGGTGATGAATCACCTGATATATATGTATATGTTCTCTCTCATCACCCCCCCTCATATATATGCGAGTAAGTGTATGTACGTTTATGTGCATATATCTCTTTTACTGCCCGAGTGTGCCTGCACCACAATTATTGATATTTCACCGCGAATATTTAAGTTGATATATTGTTGTTGTGTATCAATCATAATTGTTATTTGTATTGTTGTTGTGTATCAATCATAATTGTTATTTGTATATGCCCTCCTGGGGCCCTGATTTGGTTAATAAACTTATTTCTATTTCTAAAATCAGTTACTTTGCCTTATTAGTTAGTAATGGAGATTGAAAAGCTATGAAGACCTCCTAGGATGGGAACATACTCTGCAAATTAGAAACTAACTGATAAAACATAACATTGCCATGATTTTGATCTAATACCACACAAATTGTAATACCCCCCTTTTTTGAAATATTACTGTGCTTTGATCTAATACCACACAAATTGTAATAACTCCCTCCCCTACCCTTTTTTAAATGTTACTGTGCTTTGGTCTAATACCACAACAATTGTAATAACTCATATTTGTGTAGTCTTCAGCAGAAAAAAATCACAGGCACTCGGGTACACTTTGTGATTTTCGTTATTTTCATTAAAATTAAATATAGTAGAAAAAATGGATTGTATCAAAATGTGTAAAATACGTCAAAATTAGGTGATTCTGCATAAAGAAAGCTAGAATAGAGGCACTAAAAAGGAAAATATTTAATTTTAATGAAAATACCGAAAATCACAAAGTGTACCCGAGTGCCTGTGAAAAAAATATGTCTCTCCCAATGGTCTAGATACACAATGTTTGTACAAAATGTAGGTAATGTATAGAACAAATGTCAAAAACTGAAGCAAGTTGTAAAATAAATAATTATTTCTCAGATCTCATAATCAAATTGCAACAATTGGAATAAAAATACTGACTGTGGTTATTCTTTTTAATTGCAGACACGTGTGTTTGTAAATAGTTCTACAATACAATACAATACAATATTTTTTATTCCAATTAGGGTCCCTCAAGGGGCAATAACAAATATACATTCATAATTATATCAACAGTTACAACAATACAGAATGGAGATATATGTTTTTAAACAAGACAATTCTAACTATTTAAATGATATATGTTACAAAAAATATATAAATAGGCCGTGTTCGGCAGCACGACCCGATGAGAGGCAATGAGTAATGTATAGTTGCAGTGTATCATATGGTTGAAGAATGGACTACATGAATGCGATTACTTAGCTGGAGGAGACACCAGGGGATGATGCTTAAGAATTGTGTTTTGATTCTCCCCGTGTCTGATCCAGCAAAACAAATAGAACGCAATTGTTACCTGGATGCTGATCGATAAAAAAACTTATGCGTCCTCGTGCAGTGCATTTCAATGGTCACCCTTCGCATATAAAAAATGACCATATTAAATATGAGAACTAAGATTACATTTCACAGAAATGAGAATAAATATAGCAAAAGTTCGTTTGGTTAAAAGTATCGGTGGATTACTTTGCGAACACCTGTTGATCGTGCCATTTTTATTTTTTAAGTTTCTTTATAAACCAAAGTTTATGACTTTTCGAGAAAGTCACTTTCAAAATACATAATGAATACGATAGACAAAAGACTTCCTAACTCCGAACTTCCGTATAAACATGATATCGACATTTTCATAAATGAAACGTGGCAAAAATAGTTCGCTATGCCTATGGTGGACATTGTGACAAATCGTGCAACGAATAACATATGTCCACTTAAAATACATACTGTGACATTTTGAGTACATGTCAATCATAACTATAAAAAAAAAATCATTATTGTTGATTGAATTCTTTGTTGGGATCATTATCTTTAACCAGGTAAATCAAGCCAGGTGTGATAAAAGATTACGCAATCAAAACAAAAATTCTATAATCCGTTGATTGGCTTGTAACATGTAATAAAATTGTCATTGTAGTGACTAATTAGTTTTAATCAGCAAATGAAGAAGAAGAATGGATTGTCACAAACATTTTTCTACGATTTTTTGAAAATTCAAGTGACGAATTGGGTACGGGAAATACACGTCACTTTCGAAAATCAATCGTCAATAATTTATTGATTTTTGTGATTATCTATAAATTTGAATCCGGGTCGTTTCGCCCCGGAAAGTGAGTCGATTCGCCCCACTTAATCGCTATTATATTATAATAGATGAAGTCTTTTTCGACAATTTTTTTATAATTATTTATTTATTAGTTGTATGCAAAAAAAAATAATAATTCATTCATTTTGGTCGACTTTAATTATTTATTTATTAGTTGTATACAAAAAAATAATAACTCATTCATTTTGGTCTACTTTTGTCAAAGATCTCAAGCGAAACTTTTCTTGCAAAATTTACAAAAAACCACACAAGAACAATAAAAAGGTTGGGTTTTTTTTGGTACCAACTCAAAAGTGCATGAAATGACTAAGATGCTGTACAAGTGCGCACATAACCTCTTTTTTAATGAATTGCACATCAAATGTTTATTTGCTCATTATGTTTATATGAGTGGTTTTTATTTGTTCATAAATTAAAAAGGATTGTAAATTTTTGGGATTTATTAATAAATCGGGGCGAAACGACCTGGGGCGAACGGGAATAGGGGCGAAACGACTCAGGGGGCGAACAGGATTCGGGGCGAAACGACCCGGTACCATAAATTTACACAAGGTAATCTAGGCGCCAAAAAAATCGCCAGTCAAGAATTTTTTTTCGCAAATTGCGACATTGGCGACCGACAGCGCAATCCCTGAGTATTCATTTGTGTAAGCTTAAATATGGGTATCAAAATGATGATTCATACCATATATTTCAATAACTAACTTTTTTTAAATTTTCGACTTTGGTCCCCAAGATTCAGGCCCCTTTGACATTGGGACCTTAGTTTGTACAAATATAAATCTACACCTCATAATGATGTTGCATAGCTCTTAGCAAAATTTCTATTACTGATTTTTGAGAAGATTATTTTTTTAACGTTTACTTAAATTATCAATTTTAGGCTCCCTAATAGGCCCTCCCCATGGAGGATCAGCTTCATTTAAACAAATTTGAATCTCCACTTCACAAGGACCATCCCTGCCAATTATGGCGCTATTTGGTTCAGCAATTTTGCAGTAGAGGTTGAAAATGAGATAAGCTAATGATGACACACGCCAAGCGATGGCAGTATACGACATGATTATCAACTTCAAGTTCATACCATATGTAACAAGGGCAACGCAAAGCGTGGCATATCCCCTCGCCTAAAAATTTGACCCGGTGACCTTGACCTTTGACCTTGAAAATCAATAGGGTTCCAGATTCTCTTAAGGACTAAGTATGTACCAAGTTTGGTCAAAATCCATTAAAGGATGTTGATTCTAGAGTGTTCACAAGGATGTTACGGAAGGACAGACGGTAGCGTTACTATATCCCTTCGCAACTTCGTTGGCGAGGTGATAACAATGTACTATATATCATGGATTGCATGAAAAAGAACATTTCATGAACCTGCTGTATAACAAAACTGGTAGGGGTCATTGTGGTCGTGATCGTATGGTAGTTGGATTTATAACTACCTATGCAATCAGTGCCTATCAACACTAACATTGTGAAGTCAAATCTCTTTCAGGCAAGATGTACTCGATATAACATTATGTGATAAAGTTAGTCAGTGACTTGCGACAGGTCGGTGGTTTTCTCTGGGTACTCTGGTTTCCTCCACCAATAAAACTGACCACCACGATATAACTGAAATATTGTTGAAAGTGGTGTTAAACACCATAAATCAACCTATAACAAAACTGGAACATTACCATGATTACTGTGTTTCATAATATTTTGATTTTACTAAAATATGCAAGAGCAAGATTATGATAGATACAAAAGGGGTCGAGATGTACAAAGAGAGTAATCCCATTGGTGTGCAAAATACAGACACAGCACAAACAAAATGTGTATGTTTACCAACCATGAACTGAATTATACATTGTATTGTTAAGTGATCTTTGTTGTTATCATTCATCTTATTGTCCCGTTACAAAGTAGTAATTTAAGACAAGTAATCACAATATATTACAAAGACATTGAACAAAAAAAACCAAAATAATAGAAGATAGGTATCATATGATTTACTGCACGCAATCTACATGATATTTACAATTTGCATGTTATAATTGAAAATTAAATTTTGTTTTCGTGACAAATATTTATTTTGCAGGAAAATACTTCTATATATATCCCATGTACAACATGTAATTAAAATTAAATATAGCTTGTTTGAAGGGTTAACCAGAAGACAGATAAATATCTAAGAAACAGTATAATGTTATTTAGAAATCTACACATCTATAGAGCTATCTAAGCCTATGTTAGTCACCCAGTTATAAATATATGTTTATCATGATTACAATGATCTTTTATCTACAGTTTGTAGTTTCTGAGAAAAGCATTTTATACATTGCCCCATAGGTGTTATTTGGTCACACCATGGTATGAGGCAAAATTTGTTATCTTCTGATAAAAAATAAAACTTTTAAAAAAATTGTTCGAGGTTCATACATGATAATTCCTATCAAGTCAAATTCCCATCATACATGTGGTCTCTGGGGATCCTATGATAATTAGGTCTTGCAATGGTGACCATCTTGGATTTTAGTTCTTACAACAAAAACAGAATGGTGACCATCTTGGATTTTAGTTCTTACAACAAAAACAGTTATGTGTAAAGGACCACCCAATGACCATTGTACAATTTTGTTCAAACACGTTTGCAATTTCTGAGAAACTAATTACACAATTTCCGCATATAGTGGCTTTGAAGGCTTTCCAAGTGACAAAAAAAACTTTTAAAGTATTATCAAATGGACAGTTTGATTTCCATTACATAATTCACCAGTTCTTAGAAGTCAGAATTTTGTCCTACATTAAACTACAGTCAAACCTGTCTTATATGACTTTCCAATAGGTCACCTAAGACAGGTGGTCACTAAATACAGGTTTAATTAATATGATATGCATTGTGAAGGGAAATCAAAATTAAGGTAACATAATACAAGTTATTGCTTTTTAGAGGAGGTTACTAAAGCAGGTTTGACTGTATGTACAATTCTAACACCCATCTTAGTTTTTAGATCAATTATGCATTTCTTCATAGCTAAACTGGTTCCCTGTATGTATCACTATATCTGATATCAGGCATATGAGTGAGTGAGTGAGTGATGGTTGTTTAATGCCAATTCAGCAATTTTTCAGCTATATCATGACAAGAACAAGTTAATTTTCAATGAGATGATTTTTAGGTCCGCTCTGTGCTACACCAACAGGCTTAGTTGGATTTTAATAGTGCTAACTCATGGAAACAACAGTCCACGGATAGACATGTCGACACCACGCTGACATATTATTCTGATTCCGAGTCAACCAGTCTTTGCTCTTTCTCCTTACTGCTTCGTGTTTAGCGGAGAAGCAACAAATACAAATTTCATAGTCTATGGTTTGACCTGATCGAGGCTCGAACTGCACCAGGCGAGCACAAAATTTGGTTAAGTATAGAAAATGTTTATAAATATCTTATACTATGTTGGCTGTTTGCATATGCTTCAATGCAGATGATTGAAATACAATTGTTAAAATATTTAGCAATACAATATGTTTAATCTAATGAGACTAATCTAATCTGATCATTATGAAAGGCTGTCAATAAAATTGGTCAAAATGGTTCAAGTGAAATATCATCAAACATCTACATAACATATGTACAGAGTAAAAATAAATTTTGAGATTATAATACTGATATTAAAATAAAATTGTTAATAGTGGGGTTTACCAGTCAAAATTTAACAGCCACAATGAAAATAAACTAAATGCTGAATTTGTAAAATTTGTAAAGCTTGCAGTCTAAGGGAGACAACTCTAAAAAGTTTATACCAACTTTTTTCCTAATTTCTGTAAATTATATAACATACTTATATAAAATGAAATGGCAATATAAAACTGTATTTCATGTCCAAAATCCAATTTTATCTGCCTTTCATGGTCCCTGACCTTGTGTACAAATTTCAAATGATTTGCTTTGGGGAAACTTAAGTTACTGAATAGAGACCAAAGCAGGACGGACATTCATTTTTGAAAGGACATGGGGAAACCTTAATGCTCCCAATACCAAGTGGCTGGAGCATAATAAATAGCAATTTCAAGTAAAATAATATGAGACGTGTAGAAAAGTTTGGTTTAAATACATCGTGTGTGGTAAGAGGAGTTTCAGATTATAATAACATGACAACAACATGAACAATAACGACACAGACCCAGAATGACAAATAGTGATACTTTATATATTGGCTCTGTTAAGCAGACGACACAAAAATGTCTTTGTCACATATTTCTGAATTATTCATTTTTTAAATGCTGTTAGTCAGACTGTTCATATCTAAGGAATGCTAATGAATTCCTAGAATTTTATCATACAAGTTTTTTCTTTTCTTTTGTTTTCAGTTTTATTTAAGAAAAATTTTGGGGGGGGGGGGGGGGAAAGAGTGAGTGATTGTTGTTTAACGGCAACTCAGCGGTTTCTCAGCTATATCTGACATGGCGAGAACAAGTAAATTTTCAATGAGATTAATAATTATGTCAAAATTACTGCACTTTGGGTAAATTCCTGACGAGTTAAATTCAGTATATAAATCTTTTATTGCATTCTAGACAAATGTGTCTTACTGTATAAATTTATCTTAAATCCTTTTTCCATCAACATACATTTCACTTGCATCTATATATAGTGGAACCTGTCTAATCCGACACACCAAGGGACCAGGGAAATGTGATGGATTGTACAGGATGTCGGAATACTCAGGGTTTATTTTAGTTAACAGAAATACTATGGGACCATAAATTTTGTTGGATGTCACAGGATGTCGGATTGCACCAGTTGCACTGTACTTTTTTTTTTGTCCCCCATTTTTCCCTAAATCTTTAACATTAGAATTTTGTTTATTTATTATTGGTAAAGAAACCATTTTTTTTTTTGGTTTCTTTACTTCTCCACATGGTAATCAGCTAATCTTTCTAGCTGTCTCTACCTAAGTAAATTGTACTTAGGCTAATATCAACATTTTATATTAAATACGATAGAAATATGTGTTCTGTTAAAAGTAAAACATAACTAGAGGCTCATCACAGCCTGTATTGCTCACCTGGTCATTCATACAGGTTTAGGTTTATGGTGCTCAACGCGACTTTCAACAATATTTCAGTTATATCGTGGTGATCAGTTTTCTTGGTGGAGGAAACCTGAGGACTCTGAGAAAACCACCGACCTGTCGCAAGTCACTGACAAACTTGATCATATAATGTTGTATCGAGTACACCTCGCCTGAGTGGTGTTCGAACTCACAATATTAGTGGTGATAGACACTGATTGCACAGGTAGTTGGAAATCCAACTACCATACGACTACAACCCCCCCCCCCCCCCCCCCGTCATTCATACAATTTATCTAGAATCAAGCCTAGATTTTGAGAGAAAACAATATTTGATTCATTTCACATTAGGTCTCATGTTAATGTGTTAAACCCTTTAAATTAGTACTTTTTGTCCTCTCTTATCTCCAAAAAAGTAAAAGCTACAACAAATCTGTAGTTGAACCTTAAAATAAACAGCTGCGCCAAGAGCGCATGAAACGCCCGTCGTCAACATTCATACAATATTTGTAAAGACTTTCTTTCCCAGAACTCTTGAATTTCAACAACAGCTGCACCATAATCATGAAATGGAACATTTATACAATATTTATACAATTGAAAACAACATTTTATGAGAAATCAGTAAAGACTATCAATTCCAATAACAGTACGAAGTTTGAAGTGAATTGGCGAAGGGGTTCTCAATTTACAGTGCGACATACGAAAAATCGCCTACAATTTGATGAATAAAGTCCCATAACTCTGGAATGAAAAATCAAAATTTCACCAAAAAGTATAGACCGTAAGACTATCAATTCCAATAACTGTACGAAGTTTAAAGTGAATTGGACAAGGGGTTCTCAATTTACAGCACGACATACGAAAAATCGCCTACAATTTGATGAATAAAGTCCCATAACTCTGGAATGAAAAAAATCAAAATTTCACCAAAAAGTATACAGACCATAAGACTATCAATTCCAATAACTATGCGAAGTTTGAAGTGAATTGGCCAAGGGGTTCTCAATTTACAGCGCGACATACGAAAAATCGCCTACAATTTGATGAATAAAGTCCCATAACTCTGGAATGAAAATTCGAAATTTCACCATAAATTATACAGACTGTAAGACCATCAATTCCAATAACTCTGTGAAATTTGAAGTGAATTGGCCAAGGCGTTCTTAAGTTAGAGCGCGACATGTGAAACGGACGGATGGACAGACGGACGGACAAACAGTCGGACATTGGTATACCATAATAGACGGGCGTATAAAAATGGAATGTTTCAAAGGAATTCAATGGAATTAAACTACACACAAATTAGAATTAAAATAAAAATAGTTATCCAATTTGGATGTTGGTCCCTTTTGGCTCCTTTTGATGATAGATCCCTTTTATATCGAAACCCATAAGTGATAGGCTATATCAGTTTGAAAAATATAAATTGGAAATTTTTATAAAGAATCAAACGGAGAAAACTTGATCAAAATCTGACTAATAATCAAAATTTAAAATATCTTGGAAACAGTAAGAGTTACAACAAAGCTGTTGCCATACTCCAGACAGGAACTATTCAAAGGAATTTTGTGTAAATAATTGCTTATAAATCTGACTTAAAATTATAAAGTTATCAGTTAACCCTTTTTATCTTAGAAAGTACGAGAAGTAGGTAAAATCTGTTTGAAATACACAAACAGGAAATTTCAGAAGGAAACTAAGGAGAAACTAGAGGCTCAGTGGGCTGAGCCTGTGTCGCTCACCTTTCATTCTGCTTTGAGAAAACTTAATACAGAACCTTCCATACATGTAGATGCTTCCTATCAAGTTTCGGTTCATATGGCTAAGCAGTTTCAAAGGAGAAGATTTTTTTAGAAATCGACCAATCAGAAACAAGAATTACATGTGGTGGCCATGTTTGCTAACCGATCGGGACGAAATGAGCAATCTTCATAGAGGACATTCCATAGATGCTTCCTACCAAGTTTCGGTTCATTTGGCCCAGCGGTTTCAGAGGAGAAGATTTTTTTTAAATCGGCCAATCAGAAACAAGAATTGCCTGTGGTGGCCATGTTTGGTAATGGATCATAACAAAATGTGCACTCTTTAGAGAGAACCTTCCATAGATGCTTCCTACCAAGTTTCAGTTCATTTGGCTGAGGGTTTTCATAGGAGAAGATTAAAATGTGAAAAGTAAACAGATGACAGATGACAGACGACGGACACCAAGTGATGGCAAAAGCTCATATTGCCTTTGGCAAGGCTTGCTAAAAAGAATATTAAAATGTGAATACCTACTTGTAATGTATAGAACAAGGGCAATGCAAAGTGTGGCATATCCCCTTGCCTAAAAATTTGACCAAGTGACCTTGAAAATCATTAGGGTTCCAAATTCTCTTAAGGACTAAGTATGTACCAAGTTTGGTCAAAATCCATTGAAGGATGTTACGTAGTAAAAATTTGACCCGGTGACCTTGACCTTTGACCTTGAAAATCAATAGGGTTTCAGATTTTCTTAAGGACTAAGTATGTACCAAGTTTGGTGAAAATCCATTGAAAGATGTTAATTCTAGTGTTCACAAGGATGTTACAGGGTAAAAATTAGACCGTGTGACCTTGATCTTTGACCTTGAAAATTAATAGGGTTCCAGACTCTCCTAAGGACTAAGTATGTACCAAGTTTGGTCAAAATCCATTGAAGGATGTTGATTCTAGAGTGTTCACATGGATGTTATGCAGTAAACAAATATGACCCGGTGACCTTGACCTTTGACCTTGAAAATCAATAGGGTTCCAGAATTTGCTAAGGACTAAGTATGTACCAAGTTGGTGAAAATCCATTGAAAGATGTTGATTCTAGAGTGTTCACAAGGATGTTACAGGGAAAAAATTAGACCCTGTGACTTTGACCTATGACCTTGAAAATCAATAGGGTTCCAGACTCTCCTAAGGACTAAGTACAATGCTCCCTCGGTCTATCACCCCCCGTTTTATCGCCAACCTCGCATATTGCCAAAATTCTCGTCTGTCCCGATTTCCCCCATTAAAAATACCCGGTTATACTGCCAAACTCAGCTACCGCCATCCGCCACAGGTTTTCAGATACAAAAGTCGTAAAACCAATTTAAATTCCCCCGTTAGTACTGCCCACAACTACCTTTTGACAGCTGTGTATTGATCGGTAATTATGGAATGTCAAAACTGGTCATCGGACACGGTCATTGATCTCATAGTTGAGGGTCGGAACAGGTGATCAGTTGTTTTGATTAGAATAATTGCTTTTCTAGTGATTACATTTGTACTTTTAATACTGAGTAAAATTTGTAATTTCATTAGTTGTCATAAAAATGTTGTGCTTGAAGAGAAAGCGTAATTAATTAATTAGACGACAAACAAAAACGTGCAATTATAAGTTATGCAAAGGAAAATCCAAAATTAACATAACAACAAATTGCCGATAATTTGACAATTAAATGGGATCTTCCAATAACCCCACAAATGAAGATGAACTGTTGCTGTCACGTGTTTATATTGACCTTGATGTCCCGAGCTACAAATGATGGTTCAAGAATTTGTCAACACTGACAAAGATCTGCAAACTGTACTGGACATTTCCGATGTGAATATAATTATTTTAATTTATTTATTTATTAAACATGTATTATTTATACTTATGTATTTGTACAAGTGCAAAATGCATGTTAGTCGAGTTGAAAGTTTATCTTTTCATATGATCACATAACTTCCGGTTTTCAATGTCCCTCAGTTTATCGCCAAACTTGTTATACCGCCAAACTACCGACTGCACAGAAGGAGGCAGTTTAACGAGGGAGCACTGTATGTACCAAGTTTGGTCAAAATCCATTGAAGGATGTTGATTCTAGAGTGTTCACAAGGATGCTATAGGATAACAAATTTGACTCAGTGACCTTGACCTTTGATCTATGACCTTGAAAATCAATAGGGTTTCAGATTTTCTTAAGGACTAAGTATGTACCTAGTTTGGTGAAAATCCATTGAAAGATGTTGATTCTAGAGTGTTCACAAGGATGCTATGCGGTAAACAAATTGACCCAGTGACCTTGACCTTTGACTGTGATAATCAGTAGGGTTCCAGATTCTCTTAAGGACTAAGTATGTACCAAGTTTGGTCAAAATCCATTGAAAGATGTTGATTCTAGAGTGTTCACAAGGATGTTACGGAAGGACGGTAGCATTACTATATCCTTTCGCAACTTCGTTGGCGAGGGAATAATAAACATGTTACACTATATCAGCATTAGTTAATTTCCAAGGGAGATAATGGCAAGAGTTATCTTTCTTTTAACAGAGGAGAAGATTTTTTAGAAATCAACCAAAAGAATTGCCTGTGGCGGCCATGTTTGTTAACCGATCGGGACAAAATGAGCAATCTTTATAGAGGACCTTCCATTGATGCTTCCTACCAAGTTTCGGTTCATTTAGCCACACGGTTTCAGAGGAGAAGATTTTTTAAAATTGGAAAATCAGAAACAAGAATTGCCTGTGGTGACCATGTTTGCTAATGGATCGGAACAAAATGAGCAATCTTTATAGAGGACCTTCCATAGATGCTTCCTACCAAGTTTCAGTTCATTTGGCTGAGGGTTTCAGAGGAGAAGATTAAAATGTGAAAAGTTAACGGACGACATACGACGGCAAAAGCTCACATTGCCTTTGGCAAGGTGAGCTGACAAGAGCAATAAAAAAATCAGTTAGCATAATAAATGAAATGAATTTGATTAGGAATGATAAAGATTTTTTTTAATTAAGATTGGTTGAAAAATAAATGCCCCACATACAAAAACAGACAACACCCTTTTTTACACCTTTGGACCTCCTGTTTCTTTTGTGTATTTCTGATCAACAAAAAAGAACATAAACTTTTTAAAGGACCATCCAATGATCATTCCTACCAAGTTTCCAGAGATGAAGATTACAATTTTATGGACGAATCTACCTTACTAATCTTTTAATCTGTTAATCTGAAGAAATTTTACAAACTCATACTAACAGCTCTCTCTACCTTACTAATCATTATACAAAGGATATACCAATCTGAATAAATTTTACAAACTCACCCTTCTAGCTCTCAACCTTACCAATGTTTTACCAAATAATATATCTATTAATAAGAGACAAATAATATCCTTGTTACAAGGGTAACAAGATTGCTACACGTAGCCATATGTTCCACACCACAGTAGAAAGAGGTGTAATGTGAGTATGTTATCCATGTGATATATTTATATCAGTAAAGGTATCTCTTCTACTGTTTTTTTTTTTAAATAAGTTGACTATCAGCCCTTGAAGACAGAAAAAGTTGATTACTTCCTCTTGAAAATATCAGATCAGAAATAAATGGTTTCATGCCTTTCACATATGACCTTTTGTTAAATGTCTAAATGATTTATAAAGAGTTGTGAATACATGAGTCATAGACAGACAAACAAAGTGAATGTAGTCATAAGTATGTACAACTAGTGCATGAAACATAAAAAAAAATCAATTTTCCGAAGAAATAACGTAGGTAGTAGCACTGGTTGAAAATAAAGCTTAGGAAAATCTTCAACTTATTTAAGAAAATTTGTATCTTTTACTCTCAATCTGCTGAAGTCCACATGGGGAAAGATGGGAATTTCTTAAAATCATTTAAGCTTTTCCTTATATTCATGTCGTACTTGGGTAAATTTCTTAAAATCATTTAAGCTTTTCCTTATATTTATGTTGTACTTGGGTAAGAACATGTTATTCTCCAAAACTTCCTGTATGCAGCTGTAAGTTGACTATGAACTGAAAGCAGCAGAAAGATTGACAAGTCTGTCTGACACTTACAAAGAAAGTAATCATATAAAATAGTCAAAGTCCCATAACTCCTACAAATTTTGTGGAATCAACATTGTGCCAAATCAGACTCAACTACATGTCATGACTAACAATTCCACCAAATATGAACACATTCTGTCATATGATCTCAGAGGAGTTGCATTCACAAAGTGTCATGGAAGGAGACCACTACTATGTCCCTCCATCGTGGAGTGGTGGAGGACGAAAAGTTTATAATATCACAGTTAATAGGTTCAAATTTTTATAAACTCACCCTTCTAGCTCTCTCTACTTCACCACAAGGTAATCTTTTACTGAATGCTATCCCTGTTAATGGGGTACCAGTAGGGGGTAACAGTATAGATGCATCCATAGTCAGATATTCAACATTTAGAGGACGGTTCTAGAAAATAAAGTAAAGTGAAGCATTGATATAAAACTAATTCAACAAAACTATGTTTAGGAACTACTATGCTATGTTCTCTATAAATCTACAAACAATAGCAAATTTCCACAAGGTTTTTTTTTTTTGCTTTGTAAACATACTCCTTAATTATACATAATTATATGCTATAAATCACCAGATTCATCTATGCTGTACCTATTTATCAATTATTCACAGTTAAAGGTCAAGAAAATGATCTATTTTTATAGTATATGAAGCTAACTGAACCGAACTATTTAAATTTGATTGATGTATACCAGTATACCACTTATCTTGGCTTTGTGAAAGTACAGGTGTAAACATGTATACAGTCAAACCTGTCTATAGTGGTCACCTGAGGGAGTTTGACAAAATGACCACTATGTGCAGGTGACCTTTATATGAAGGGGTTTGATTATTCAACGAAATATTCTACATTAGTTTTAAATAAACATTTTTAATTACATGTAATGTTTATTTCAATCTGATATGATTTGAATAAAACATACAAATAAATAAAGAAAGATATTTAATAAACAAAAGTACAATTTCCAGTAACACGATGTTGAACTGGAAACATTGTTTTCAAAATCGTCAATTGAATCTCACGTTTTCTTTAAAGAATGTTCATTATCTGGGTACGACCAACACCCTTCTCCTTGCCCACAGCCCAACAACTTTTCCCACCATCGATCACAACGATTTATAACCCGTTGTATTAAAACCCAGCAGGGATTCTACAACGTACTCATACAGATAACTTTCACTTTGTCGTCTAATTTCAAAGCTTTCCTATTTACGGATGTTGATGATTTTGACATGATGCACTAGATACAAAATATTTTTGGTGAGTGAATTTCTACTCTCGTCGTAATGAATAAATATCTCCAATAACCCCCGGGTATAAACTTTACTTTATGTAATTTATTACTCACAAAGTTTAATGGTGTTTGTTTATTTAGTTAATTAAATTAAGCAATATATTTTGCAACACCTCGGGATTTTTTGTACATTTGAGAAAAATACCGAACTTTCGAAATCACTTCCGGTATTATTTTAAAAATGAACTTACCGTTATACAAATGTTTTACACTGGAAATTACTAATAAAGGGTGACAGCTGACCACATTGAACAGGTGACCGCTATATCGAATTAAAATATATAGTAAAATGCACAGGGAGAGCACGAAAGTGACCGTTACGACAGGTTTGACTGTATATACTTTGTTTTGATTACAATGTCGTACATAGTATAAAACATTGCTGAAGGGGAAGCTTTAAGGTTCAGTTAGATTGTCAAACTTTCCCTTCAAATTCAACTCCCTACCAGTATTTGATGGACCCATCACATGTTTGACAACATGCTTTGACTGTCAAATTTGCATATGAAACAGGTACACAGGCAAAGTTTGATGAGAATTTGAAGGAACACTTCTTTAGGTTTTCAATTATTTACAATTATTTAAAAAAAAAAATCTGTATACCTACCTTCATTTCTCTGTATTCGTCTTCGAACATATCCAAAAACATTTCTTCACTCTGGAACAAAATGAAGACATACAGCTTCCCAAACGAAAATATTTGTATACCTATTATTGCTAAAAATAGATTTCAGAATAAAATTGTGTTGATGAATAATGCATTCTCACATTCTATAAATAATCTAATACAGTAGTCCCCCTTTAGTATAAACATATTTTATTAATTAATTCAATATTACACATTATGATAATACACATATAAATTATATAGACATTTTTAAATTAATCAATAGTCCCCCTTTCATCAGCCTCCAACTAAAGGTCACCCTTAGCCTAGTTTTCAGATACATTGAGAAACTACTAAAGAGAGGCCATTCCTCTTATGAGGCCTCTTTCTCATTCCAGAAGGGATGGTCCTATAAGAGGGGACTACTGTTCCAAAAGGGATGGTCCTATAAGAGGTGGACTACTGTTCCAGAAGGGATGGTCCTATAAGAGGGGACTACTGTTCCAGAAGGGATGGCCCTATCAGAGGGGAACTACTGTTCCAGAAGGGATGGTCCTATAAGAGGGGGACTACTGTTCCAGAAGGGATGGCCCTATCAGAGGGGGACTACTGTTTCAGAAGGGATGGTCCTATAAGAGGGGGACTACTGTTCCAGAAGGGATGGTCCTATAAGAGGGGGACTACTGTTCCAGAAGGGATGGTCCTATAAGAGGGGGACTACTGTTCCAGAAGGGATGGTCCTATAAGAGGGGGGCTACTGTTCCAGAAGGGATGGTCCTATAAGAGGGGGACTACTGTTCCAGAAGGGATGTCCTATAAGAGGGGGACTACTGTTCCAGAAGGGATGGTCCCATAAGAGGGGGACTACTGTTCCAGAAGGGATGGCCCTATAAGAGGGGGACTACTGTTCCAGAAGGGATGGTCCTATAAGAGGGGAACTACTGTTCCAGAAGGGATGGTCCTATAAGAGGGGGACTACTGTTCCAGAAGGGATGGTCCTATAAGAGGGGGACTACTGTTCCAGAAGGGATGGTCCTATAAGAGGGGACTACTGTTCCAGAAGGGATGGTCCTATAAGAGGGGGACTACTGTTCCAGAAGGGATGGTCCTATAAGAGGGGGACTACTGTTTCAGAAGGGATGGTCCTATAAGAGGGGGACTACTGTTCCAGAAAGGATGGTCCTATAAGAGGGGGACTACTGTTCCAGAAGGGATGGTCCTATAAGAGGGGGACTACTGTTCCAGAAGGGATGGCTCTATAAGAGGGGGACTACTGTTCCAGAAGGGATGGTCCTATAAGAGGGGGGACTACTGTTCCAGAAGGGATGGTCCTATAAGAGGGGGACTACTGTTCCAGAAGGGATGGTCCTATAAGAGGGGAACTACTGTTCCAGAAGGATGGTCCTATAAGAGGGGGACTACTGTTCCAGAAGGGATGGTCCTATAAGAGGGGGACTACTGTTCCAGAAGGGATGGTCCTATAAGAGGGGACTACTGTTCCAGAAGGGATGGTCCTATAAGAGGGGGACTACTGTTCCAGAAGGGATGGTCCTATAAGAGGGGACTACTGTTCCAGAAGGGATGGTCCTATAAGAGGGGACTACTGTTCCAGAAGGGATGGTCCTATAAGAGGGGGACTACTGTTCCAGAAGGGATGGTCCTATAAGAGGGGGACTACTGTTCCAGAAGGGATGGTCCTATAAGAGGGGGACTACTGTTCCAGAAGGGATGGTCCTATAAGAGGGGGACTACTGTTCCAGAAGGGATGGTCCTATAAGAGGGAACTACTGTTCCAGAAGGGATGGTCCTATAAGAGGGGGACTACTGTTCCAGAAGGGATGGTCCTATAAGAGGGGGACTACTGTTCCAGAAGGGGTGGTTCTATAAGAGGGGGACTACTGTTCCAGAAGGGATGGTCCTATAAGAGGGGACTACTGTTCCAGAAGGGATGGTCCTATAAGAGGGGGACTACTGTTCCAGAAGGGATGGTCCTATAAGAGGGGACTACTGTTCCAGAAGGGATGGTCCTATAAGAGGGGGGCTACTGTTCCAGAAGGGATGGTCCTATAAGTGGGGGACTACTGTTCCAGAAGGGATGGTCCTATAAGAGGGGGACTACTGTTCCAGAAGGGATGGTCCTATAAGAGTGGGACTACTGTTCCAGAAGGGATGGTCCTATAAGTGGGGGACTACTGTTCCAGAAGGGATGGCCCTATAACAGGGGGGCTACTGTTCCAGAAGGGATGGTCCTATAAGTGGGGGACTACTGTTCCAGAAGGGATGGCCCTATAACAGGGGGGCTACTGTTCCAGAAGGGATGGCCCTATAAGAGGGGGACTACTGTAACTTTCTGTATTCTATTATCTTCATGTTCAGTAGGCCATAAAGGGAAATAACTCATTCCAAAGTTTAACATGAAAATTACTTTTCTCTCAATCTTAATATGATAAATTGTATTTCAACTTTGACATAAATTGCATTGTGTATCAATAAACTATATAAGGAAATACAGTTAAATCTATCTAAAAACAGAGTCTCCTTGGGACCAACATTTGTGTTTGTTCGTAATAGACAGGTGTTTGGTTTATACAGGTGAAGCTGACAAAGATTTCCTACATTGGGATTTTAATTGTAGTTAGAATTATAAAGGATTCCACTCTATTCGGGGTTTGGTTTAGACAGATTTCATTCTAATCCAATTTCCATTGTAATTGTGTTTATTTATTAATAATGTCATAGTATTTATTTTTGACACATACAGGTAGATCACTGCTTTGAATGTTAATTACCTATTTTCTTACCTAATTTATTATCAAATAGGTAGACCAAATTTTGAAATTATGTTACAAGAGCCGTATCAACTGTTTTTCAACATTTTCAACCAATTATTTTATTTAGTGTACTAAGATCCTAAAATTCGTGAGTTCTGAAATGACTACTGATAACCATAATTCTAATGCAATTTGTTTGTATCGTCGAATTTGATTGGTTACTATTTTACGTAAAATTTTCAATTTAAAAGTCGTAACTAAAGGGTTCAGCTGAAAAGATCCACCATATTGAAAATGTGAAATCCTACATGTCATATTCACAACAATACACAATTTTTTTTTTAAATCCCTACTGTGCAAATTTATTTTAGCTTGAAATTTATCCAAATTGAAGCATACAGGAAACCAAAAAAGTCTGATCTTTACGTCTTAAACTGGAAGTCTTTATATAACGTCATGTTGTTTATGTGCAAAAGTCGTCAACCTTTCACAGAATTTTGATTTGTGTGATTTTTAGACCAAGGGATATGCAAGAATACATTTGTATGTTCAGTATTGCATTAGAATGGAGATAACTGTATTGTATTTGAAAATTTCACAGCATCAATTGTCGATTTAATGGTCGCAAATATCCGTTTACTGCCTCCGCTAACGCGTCGCCAGTAAATTCAATTTGCGACCATCAAATCTCAGATTGATGTCGTGAAATTTTCAAATACAATACAGTTATCTCCTAAATATATACTATCGCTAATTTGTTTTACGAGAATAGATTTACGAAGCCTGAAATATGAGATGCGATGAGAAGTCCATTTCAAACAAAAATATCAATGAGAGTATGCTTATCAAAAATTAGGTAACGTGACGTCATTATAAAGTCATATTAGAAAACAGCGATGTTATGTTAATATCACGCTAGTTGTTCGATATTAGATATTATCGCATGTAAAGATCAAAAAGAAAAAGAACAAATCATTGATATTAAAAGTTAATTAACCTTGTAGAAATTCCTGAGTATCTGAGTACAACACTCCCTGGCGTTTTCTATACTGGCAAGATGTCTGTCTTGTAGATAAGATCTACCATTTTGATAAACCAACTGTTTTAGAAGTTTGATGGTTAGTTCTAATGTTGACAATCTTACTTTACTCCCTGAAAGATAACAAAAATAGATATATACAACATGAATTATTTCATAAAGTTTTTTGTTTCTTTTTTATTAAAAAGAAAATGCAAAATATAGCAAAAATGCATGAAGATTAATTAGTGAGTCGGTGATTGCTGAACGCCAATCGAGCATTTTTTCCGCTATATCATGGTGAGAAAAAGTTACATTTTGATGAGATGATAATGTTCATTTTATACTAGACCAACATGCTTAGGTGGATTTTTGTAAAGTGCTAGCTCACTGAAACAACAGTCTGTAGATAGATATATCGCTTCACTCGGACACATTATCCTGATTCCGAACTAACAAATCTTTGCTGTTACACCTTAAGCAACAAATACCAGTCTTTGGTTTGACCTGACAGGCTTGAACCCACCATCTACTGCATATGAAGTGAGTACGCTAACCATAAAGAATAGAAAGATTTTATGGAAGACATATTTTAACACGATTCAGTTATTCATACATTACACTCCTATTAATTTTATCCAATACAATGATGCACTCATGGTAAAATTTGGGTTGCAGAAACCAAATAAAAGATAAGTTGACTGCTGAGCTAGCCAACCCAGGATGCAATACGTGGAACTTCTTTTATTGGCTGGGTATTAAACCAAAAAAAATTCTTACTTGTTTTGCAGTAATCAGTAACTTCTAAAAATATTTTGGACTGCCTAAGTTTAAATATTAAACTTCTAAATAAAAATATTCAGTTTACGTTGAATACAAATGTTAAGCAGAACAATTTGGTTCCATCTTTATTTCAACATTCATAAAAAACTTAAATATCTTATAATTACATGGCGAGATGTACTTGATACAACATTATATGATAAAGTTTGTTAGTGACTTGCGACAGGCTGTTGGTTTTCACCAGGTACTCCGGTTTCCTCCACCAATAAAACTGACCGCCATGATATAACTGAAATATTGTTGAAAGTGGCGTTAAAGATCATAAACCCTAAATCCCCCAAACCCTACACTTTATAGAAAAAACAAATAATATATTTACCACTTTGACTAGCTAACAATATAATCTTGATCAGTTTTTCTACCAACGCTACGTTATAATGGTCTTTGGTCTGTAAAATATAACAAAGAGATCAAATACCGGTAATAGGAACAGGGCTTAGGAAACCCTAATATAATTGAATCTGTAACAAACATGTATTTTATTGAATTGTAAGTATACTGAGGTAGCTAGAAATATGCTTTGAAGCCATCAATCAATCAATCAATAATGTAAATATCACTATAAAAATTGATGGCTGTGTTCTTGTTATTTGTAGAATGTTGTTTTCTCTATAATTATTTGTACCAATAACAATATATCACAAAGTTGAACAAGTTGATATCTAGCTTTTTGTCATGTATGCTCCTTATGTGACATATATATATCCATGTCACGATATAGCTGAAATACTGCTAAGCATGTGCTAAACACCAATCAATCAAAAAAAAAATCTTTTGGGATATAGCTGAAAAAAACCTCATTAATTTGAAACTTTTTTTTATGTTACAAAACTTTGCATGGTATAGCTCACTTTAATATTTTGAGTGGCTGTGATCACATGGTATTAGTAGTTGGATTTACAACTACCTGTGTAATCAGTGTCTATCAACACTAAAGTGCGTTCAAATTCCGCTTATGGCGAGACGTACTTGATACAACTTTATGCGATAAAATTTGTCAGTGACTTGCAGCAAGTCACTGGTTTACTTTGAGTACTCTGGTTTCTTCCAACAATAAAACTGACGATATAACCAAAATATTGTTGAAAGTGGCATTAAAACCAAAACCATAATTACCTCTGACTTTTCTGTGGGCATTAATACAGCATCCATTAAACCTTGGTGTATTCCTGTAATACAAATTAACATCATTATAAAATTCATAAAGTAATACAAATTAATATTATTATAAAATAAAAAATTTCTGTATCTTTTTTTAATGTATTACATATCTTCTGTAAATTTAACTATCCATAAATTTGTAAGGACATTTATTTATAACATTTGTTTACTTTAGAAATGACTTTTCATGCTGGTGGCCAAAGCTGATACACATAATTTGAGTTGGTTTGATGCTTATTACAATGCTATCGTTGATTTGTTTTGCGAGAAGTCCATTTCAAGCAAAACATATCAACGATAGTATTTTATCAATATATAATGTCACTATATTACACAAAGAAATCAACCATTACTTGTTTATATCATGTTTGTTGCTTGATAAAAAAAATAGATATTATAGTGTGCAAAGATCAAAATGAAAATTTACAAATCATTGATAAAAGATAGTATACCAGGGCTCACCAAACCAGGCGAAGTGGGCGACTTTTTTGCCTTGGTTTCAATGAAATCACTCAATTTCTGTCAAAAAGCGAAGTTTTAATCGCCCTGTCAGTCTTTTCAAGTCAGTATTTTTCTCACCAATAATCACACTTTTTCTTCAATATTCACGTAAAAGAAGCTCCATGTTCCTGAAATATGACCCATACAGGGTTTGATGTTCAATATTTTATTCCAAACTTGTTAATTGCATCCTTTTTAAGATCATTGTGCAGCACGTTCGTTTTGTGAAAGTTAGGTGGACATGCGGTAGTGGTGAAAGAAAAGTTAAAATTGAGAGAGAAGTCAAGTTGCCCTGTTTTTACTATGTGTGGTGAGTCCTGGTATACATTCATATGTATATACAATCACTAAAGGACAATGTCAAAAATATGTGTCATAAATATATTATTTATTCATTCTCATATTGGCAATTACAAGCCTCTTGAGGTAAATCTACATATTACGCTTCATGATTTTTACATCCCATGTAGTTTCTACCAAGAAACATGTCTTGATGCATTCCTTTTTTTTCTTTGATAATCAACATTATTATCAGTTATTTCAAGCACTGAATTTTTATTACTGGTACAAACCTTGTCCACATAAATGCAAATGCTACTATTAAATATATATAAATATTTATTTACTTCTATGAAACATAATGTATCTTCTAATAGAAAAAAGACAACAAAAAGACAAGAGGCCATGTTACTACTTGGTTTGGTTTGGGTTTATGGTGTTTAATGCCACTTTCAACAATATTTCAGCTATATCGTGGCAGTCAGTTTTATTGGTGGAGGAAACCAGAGTACCCAGAAAAAACCACCAACCTGTCGCAAGTAACTGACAAACTTTATCATATAATTTTTTATCCAAGTACACCTCGCCATGAACTGGGTTCTAGCTCACAACATTGGTAGTAATAGGTACTGATTGCACAGGTAGTTGTAAATCAAACTACCATACGATTACGACCACGACAGCCCCTATTGTTTGGTAGTTAGATAGATTTACATCTACCAATACAGGGCTCCCCACACTTGCAAAAAACAGGGAGACTTGACTTCTCCCTCATAGAACATGAGGGAGAAGTGAAGGCATGACAGGGAGACTTCCAACAGCTTCATAGAGACATGTTTCCGCAAAAATGTATTCGCATCACTTAAAAAAAAATTATTTGAAGTGTTTCTTTGCTAATATCTTGTTAATATCCTTCATATTTAACATTAAATTCATGTTTTGCACTTGTATTATTGTTGTTGATCTTATATTTATTTATTTTAGATTTTGTTCGTTTCGCATTGAAATCTGTAATATTACATCAAAATTTGAGTTCCCTCCCCTTGTTTCGATGAAAACCATTTCCTTTGGCAGTGCAAAAAATATAGGAAAGAAAGAGAAATATTATTTAAAAAAGTATCTTTATATTATAAAAAATTTCCAAACTTCCATAATGATACAATGAAATCAAAATTATTACTTAATAAATTATGCACAGACTTTATATCAAATTTGTTAAAAATTAGAAAAGATAGTATATATTAATACAGTTATGTCATAAAATTGTTATTTATGTTGTTAATTTAGTATATATTGCATAAATACATATCCTTATTGCTAATGTATTACAATGGGTCTTTACCAATTATTGTAAATGCATTTGTGCCAATAAAATATTGTCTATTGTCTATTATCATGCCGCCATGTTTAAAACTTGACAAGTTCATTGTTTACCTTTGAAAAAGCTACAAAAAACTCAAGTTGTGTTAAATAATAAAAAAATATAACACAATCCAACAACACATTTGGTACAGGAAGCGTCTGTTTGATTATTTTTAGATTTGGGATTTAATTTTCATCTGGAATTTCGTCAGTGCAAATTTACAAATTTGCCGTGATACTTTTTTCTCAACAAGTTAAATTTTCTTTATTGCTTGAATAAAGCCTTTTCTCTCATTCTTATGTATTTTAACATTGATTACAATTGCTTTGTCAATCACCTTTACCATAAAACGCAGATTATTTGCAAGAAAGAAGCGACTTGCAAAAAGAAACAAGGCGACGTTAATTTCGCTTTGGAGTCAAGGGAGGGTGATTTCAGCTGATATAGGGCAAGAACTTTGCCCACTTCGCCTGGTCTGGTGAGCCCTGCCAATATAATCACCACCAAAGTTTTTGAGTTAAGATTCCTGTCCATTGCAAGATGAACTCAATACAACCTTTGTAATAATGTATGACTTGTGACACTGTTGGTGGCATTCATATACAAATACAACTGATCACCATGATATAGCTGAAATATTGTTTAAGGTGGTGTTAAATACCTATCACTCTAACCCTAGACAAGAAAATATCATAAATAATACCTAAATGTTAATCAACATATATTATATGAGATATCCAAGAGTATTAATGGTTGGTATATAGTAGTGACCCTCTTATAAAGCCACTACTATTATTAGGTCAGATTTTAGATACATTTAGATAGTAAAATACTACTAAATTGTCCCTCTCAAGAGAGGCCACCCCTCTTATAAGGCCGCATTTTCATTGCAGAAGATGTGGCCTAATCTAAGGGAGGCTACTGGATATGTGTTTTTTTTTCTTTCTATTACCGGTATTCATTTCCCATATATTATTCTGAATTTCAGGTAATACATTGACGTGCTTTTTAACTTGTTATTCAATAAAAGTAGTTTCAATACAAGATGAAATTTCAGTACTGGTACCTCTTTTAATCATTCTTCTGAAGAATAACAGAATACTAGGGAGGAGTATTGACAACAAGGACAAAAGGCTACATACAGTTTTATTTTACCTGTGATCTTAGGTGTTTTGAAATACCTACTTCTGACTTCAAGCATATCAAAAACAGTTGTTCCAAAAAAGTATCTTGACACTGACTTTTTGGATTATTAAAAGTGATATTTGATCTCACAAGATGGCATTGCTAAACTCTTGAAAATACTTTAACATCTATCATGATTTATAAACCTGTCTTATGTTACCTTCCAAGAGAACAGTGAAATAGGGTCACATAAGACAGGTAGACAGGTAGTCGTTTATTACAGGTTTAATTGATATGAAATGCACTGTGTCAGAACAGAAATAAAAATTAGGGTCACATAATACAAGTTATTGGTTAATAGAGGTGGTCATTAAAGTAGATTTAACCTTATATTCTGTCTTTTTTTTTCTTTTTTATTTTGTCAGGATAACTTTAAAGTTGTGATTTCCAAAAATTGTGATAAAAACATAAACTAACATAAAAATAATAATACAGAGATTACCTAAGTCTGTCTCACTTTACCAGACATTCGGTCTGGTAAAGACTCCCTTTTCATCAGACCGAACAGAATTTCACAGGACCGAAAAAATATCAAGCTTTTCCTGCAGTGGTTACTTTCAACCAAGGGCTACCAATTTTCCATTTCTCATTTTAGTAACGCAGATTAACTGTATATATATTTTTCTGAACATTGTTTGATAAAACAAGTCTGCTTTGAAGTAAACATTTTGTAGAATTTTTTTTTTTTATATAAATAAAGCAAAGTATTTTATTTAAATTCACAGAGAAATAAAAATTTTAGTGGATCTTTTCAACCATTTGTCTTAATCAGGAAAAAGCTTGTAATATTTGTCCATTTCAAAGGTTTCAATATTTCCCAAAAGCCTAAATCAAGTCCTCTATCGTATTTTGAATAAAAGACAAGTTTAAGTTTGGTGCCAAATTGATATCCGATAATTTTTACGTGTCCGGTCCGGAGTGATTCTTGTTCTTATATTTCAAATATTGATATTTTCGTTCATTAAAGTGTTTCTGAGATTGCGACTTTAATTTTGTCAATGTCCTAAAACTTCATCAAAGCATGAAGGAACGATAAATGATACAACCAGAGGCTCTCAAGAGCCTGTATCGTTCACCTGGTAATAAAAAAAAACAATTGGTCCTATGTAAAAACTATATCCTGCAGTGGTAGTCATCTTGGAATTACGATCAACATAAAAAACACAAAGTTTGTAAAGGACCATCCAATGATCGATGCATAGTTTAGGTTCAATCAGTGCAATAGCTTCAGAGAAGAATATATTTCTGTATTTTCCCCATATGGTTCTGTGTTAATACTATGACCTGTGGTGGCAGCCATCTTGGATTTCCGATCGGCATAAAAAACAGAGGACCTTCCAATGATCATTCCTGGGCAGTTTGGTTTCAATTATCCAAGTGGTTTCAGAGAAGAAGTGTTTTGAAACATTTTTCCCATAGGGTCCAATGTTAAACTAAGTCCTGCCGTAGCTGCCATTTTGAATTTCATACCGGAACAAAAAACGTAGAGTTTGTAGAGGACCATCTAATGAACATTCTTGTACAGTTTGGCTTTAATCATATTTGTAGTTTCTGAGAAGAAGGCATTTGAATATTTTCCCATAGGGTCCAATGTTAATCTATGTCCTGCGGTGGTGGCCATCTTGGATTTCCGATTGGCATAAAAAACAGAAACTTTGTAGAGGACCTTCCAATGATCATTCCTGGGCAGTTTGGTTTCAACTGTCCAAGTGGTTTCAGAGAAGAAGCATTTTGAAACATTTTTCCTATAGGGTCCAATGTTAAACTAATTCCTGTCGTAGCCGCCATTTTGAATTTCATATCGGAACAAAAAACCTTAAGATTGTAGAGGACCATCCAATGAACATTCATGTACAGTTTGGCTTTAATCATATTTGTAGTTTCTGAGAAGAAGGCATTTGAACACTTTCCCATAGGGTCCAATGTTAATCTATGTCCTGCGGTGGTGGCCATCTTGGATTTCCGATCGGCATAAAAAACAGAAACTTTGTAGAGGACCTTCCAATGATCATTCCTGGGCAGTTTGGTTTCAACTGTCCAAGTGGTTTCAGAGAAGAAGCATTTTGAAACATTTTTCCTATAGGGTCCAATGTTAAACTAAGTCCTGTCGTAGCCGCCATTTTGAATTTCATATCGGAACAAAAAACCTTAAGATTGTAGAGGACCATCCAATGAACATTCATGTACAGTTTGGCTTTAATCATATATGTAGTTTCTGAGAAGAAGGCATTTGAACATTTTCCCATAGGGTCCAATGTTAATCTATGTCCTGCGATGGCGGCCATCTTGGATTTCCGATCGGCATAAAAAACAGTAACTTGGTAAAGGACATTCCAATGATCATTCCTTTACAGTTTGGGTTCAGTCAGTTCATTAGTTTCAGAGAAGAAGATCTTTGAAATTTCAGCCAATCAGAGTATATTATTGGCCCTGGCAGCCATATTGAATATCTGACTGGAACGAAAGACAGTAACTTTGTAGAGGACCATCCAAGGAACATTCCTGCTAAGTTCGGTTCCAATCGGCCAAGTGGTTTCGGAGAAGAAGCTTGAAATGTGAAAAGTTTACAGACGACAGACAACAGACGACGGACGCCAAGTGATGGCAATAGTTCACCTGGACCTTTGGTCCAGGTGAACTAATAAAAGAGTTTTGATCTGGTGTTTCACTTTAGTTTTAATCAAAATAAATTATGGACAAATTGGAGATCAAATAGGGCTCTTTTATACAACAAACCCAGTATTTTATACCAGAGTCGGTCCGGTGGAAACCAATGTTTTTCCAGACCAAACTGATTTTTACCGGATTTGTCTGTCGGACTGGCATGTTTGGGAATCTCTGATAATAAGTTCAGATGAAATAACATACAAACAAGTATACAATCAAACCTTGTAATCTCAACCTCTGATTAGTCACATTTCTTGGTTAACTAATAATTTTTTTTACTCTGATATCTGAACGTGTTTGAAGTAGACTTTGGTCCTTACGACTTTGAAACAACAAGATTTGACTGTACATAGTTATATTATATAATGTATTTAACATGAAGAATACTGGCAGAACTTTACAATACAGTTTTCACTGTTTAAATATCTGCAGCTTAGTTTTCTATATAAAAATGTAATTAATTTTGTTTTTAATGACAATATTCTTCAAATTAAATAATGCTGAGTTTTTACAACATGTTACACAAAACATAAACAAACAAATATTAACATTAATGTTTTATTATCCCAATTGCAAACAAGAAGCTGACAATATGCATTCTAAATACATGTAGTTTGAACTTTAAAATAATAAAATCAAGTAATAATTACAAATCAAAATAATAGAATTAGCCTTAATATGTGTAAACTATTGTATGTGAATTACAAAAGGAAGACTCTATTTTTTAAAGGATAAGGATAATGGTGTTTAATGCCACTTTCAACAATATATCAGCTATATCATGGTGGTCAGTTTTATTGGTGGAGGAAACCAGAGTACCCAGAGAAAACCATCGACCTGCTGCAAGTCATTGACAAACCTTATCACATAATGTTGTATCGAATACACCTCGCCATGAACGTTAGTGGTGATAGGCACTGATAGCATAAATAGTTATAAATATAACTACCATACGATCACGACCACGACGCCCCCATTATTTAAAAATAAAATAGCACCAGTGTTTGATAAAGTACTCTTTAAATACATGTATATCTATACATGTAGAAGATTAATTTATATCCATGTAAATTTTTTTTACATGCACTGACCTATAACCTATGATGTCAACAGAAAATATTGAAGTGAGGCTGGATGTTATCTTTACTGTCATAAGACAAGGGGCGCCCACAGGTTAAATGGGAGGTGGGCACACAGGAGGTAGATATAATTTCTATAAACTACAATTATGTTATAATTTTCATTTACGGTCAGCAATTTTCAGGATAATATAACATATCTAGTCCTAAGCTTTCAGGTGACAATGTTTAAACCTATCAACTGCCATTACACAATGGTATCTCCCTCTCAAGTATTGAAGTAATAGCAAATTTAACAAAAATATTCTTGCTTGAGGTAATTAGTAACAAAATTAGCTATATCATGGCTGTCAGTTTAATTGGTGGAGGAAACCAGAGTACCAGGAGAAAACCACTGATCTGTCGCAAGTCAATGACAAACTTTATCACATAATGTTGTATCGAGTACACCTCTCCATGAGTGGGATTTGAACTCACAACTTTAGTGGTGATAGGAACTGATTGCATAGGTAGTTGTAAATCCAACTATCATACGATCACGACCACGACGGCCCCTCTGCATACTACGAAGGTAGATGATTTTTATATGGATCTCTCCGAAAGGTGAATGAAACATTTGTTCTAAAGGATTCACCCATATTAGTATTTTAATGTTCCTTCCCTGGGTGGGAAGTAAGTATAAAATGGAACAGCCAACCCCGAGATATATTGTTTAAGCAAAATTTCTATCTTTATATTAAAAGAAAGTTTTAAACAGTGATGGTTAACAATATTCCACCAATATCAACAAAATAGACAACCACCGTTCGTTTTAACTCACTGAACACAAAAAAACAACCACAACATAGGACGTTGGAAATCCAGGTCATTATTTACAGCACAAAAAAAATAGTATTATTGTGTCATACAGGTTTAAGATTTGTCACCTTCCAGCTGAGAACTAATATAAAACTTAAATACAATACAAATATTTTCATACCCTCTGTTCAGCAGTAAATTAGTATAGAGAATAAATATAGATTTAATATATTAATTATATGGCAATTATAAAAAAATTCAAATTGGTGTATATATGGTGTATTTCTATATATCTCAAACTGTCATACATGTAATTATTTGATTCAAAGTTAAATATGTCATGATACAATCAACATTAATTTCATTAATGATCTACTTTTAGAATATAAAATGTTTTATTCTTAAAATAGTTGTTTAATTAGATGTAATCACATGATTCTGTTGTATCTAAAACATAAATTTCTTACCGTCGTTGTGTCCCATAGCATACAACAAACAGAGGGAAAACAAAGCTTCATAGTCATTCTCACTGCATTCTAAAGCATTAAATATTGCCTCCAAATATGGCCTGTAAATATCAACAAAATTCAAATTAATACTTATAGACTTATCTCAATTTTGAAAACTCACGTTCGCCTATTGTGAGTGATTGATGAATGAAAGTGTATATTACTATTTTAAGTCATATATTTCTGAAATTATCATGTGCATTCCGAAATGTAAAAATAATGTAGTTATTCTAATTATCATCTTGACAACCTGTCAAGTGGTAATTGCATGGGAACTGTAATCTCCTGACATTGGAAAAATAAGATATAATATGCCAACAGAACTTTTTTGAGATTTTGAGATGTGTCTTCTTTGCTTAAAATATAAATAGTGTGATTGCTAAAATATCAGTTTTGTCTTGAAAATATTTTTTTCTTAGAACTGTCAATATATTTCTTACTCTTGTTTATATACCAAAGTTTTAATTCCTACAGTTTGATGGTACATTTTCACATCTGATCTCACAAGAAGACCATAATTCATATTTTTATTTAAAAAAACACATTAGGAGTACTAATTAAAGGATTTCAATTGATTTATTAATATTAATATAATCATTATAATTCCAAATGGCTGTCGTGGCTGTGATCGTATGATAGTTGGATTTACAACTACCTATGCAATCAGTGCCTATCACCACTGATATTGTGAGTTCGAACCTCGATCAGGGCGAGGTGTACAACATTATGTGATAAACTTTGTCAGTGACTTGTGACAGGTGACTGATTTTCACAGTGTACTCTGGTTTCCTCCACCAATAAAACTGACCGCCACGATATAACTGAAATATTGTTGAAAGTGGCATTAAACACCATCAAACAAACAAACCAAATATTACGAAGTACAAAGTTGAAAATTGAAATAACTCTGCAACGAAAATATGAACAAATCATTTTTGGTGGAGAGTGAAAAAAATAAGCTACTGTTGCATAGAAATTTTGACCTATGGCCTTTAAATACTGCTATTATTTTGCATGTTAAATTATCTCTATATCTGTTCAGTAACAATTTACCTGTTTTCTAAAGTAAAGGCTGTCTGTCTTTGTTCTATACTAGATCCTGGAGTAACTCTATGACCTAAAGTACTGTATAATTTTTCTTCATCTGTAGAGTTTTGATTAGGACTAGATAAGTCAGAATCAACTGTAGGACTTGGTACCCTCTCTAAAATAAAGTCAGAATCAACTGTAGGACTTGGTACCCTCTCTAAAATAAAGTCAGAATCAACTGTAGGACTTGGTACCCTCTCTAAAATAAAGTCAGAATCAACTGTAGGACTTGGTACCCTCTCTAAAATAAAGTCAGAATCAACTGTAGGACTTGGTACCCTCTCTAAAATAAAGTCAGAATCAACTGTAGGACTTGGTACCCTCTCTAAAATAAAGTCAGAATCAACTGTAGGACTTGGTACCCTCTCTAAAATAAAGTCAGAATCAACTGTAGGACTTGGTACCCTCTCTAAAATAAAGTAAACAACACAGTTTCACTTTGCATGTTCAATAAATGGTACAGAGAAACCTGTCTAAACCGAATGTTCTGATTAAGAGGGGTTAGGGTTATGGTGTTTAATGCCACTTGCAACAATATTTCAGTTATATCGTGGCGGTCAGTTTTATTGGTGGAGGAAACTGGAGCACCTGGAGAAAACCACAGACACTGACAAACTTTATCGTGCAATGTTGTATCGATTACACCTCGAACTCACAATGTTAGTGGTGATAGGAACTGATTGCATAAGTAGTTACAAGTCCAACTATTATACGATCAAGACCACGAGCAGACAGGTTTCACGATCAAGACCACGAGTAGACAGGTTTCACGATCACGACCACGAGCAGACAGGTTTCACAGTTAATATATCTCCTTATTTTCATGAGTATAAAATATTGCTTCCATTGGTCAAGCTAATTGGAATATGCGATACTCTTGATACACAAGGCAAGTAATGTGAATTATGTGTAACTAAACTAAACCATTGGATGGTCACATATATCCTATAATATTCTACTTGATCTAAGGGAGATAATTAAGAGACTCAGCAACCAAAAAGAAATTAAATATTTACATATTAGTGTGAACAATAGTTTTTGTAATGTATATATGCTATGACACGGTGGAGTGCTATGTATAGAAATGAGGTAACTGTGACTTTGATTTCTGATTTCAAGAAAAAAAATAGTAATTCCAAGATTTTTTATTTTTCTCTTAACTTGATCTAAGGGAGATAATTAACAGAGAAAACTGAGTTACCAAAAAGAAATAAATTAAATATTTACCTATAAGTCTAAACAAAAATATTCACATTAAAATCTGTACATATTTAAGATATAAGAAACACTGTCCTACGCATGATACCATAACAAATTATTACTTCTAGTATATCATAGTGACTAGTAAACACAATACTGAATACTATTTAAAACAGATGCTTCAAGTTATTTCTATGTTTATTGATGAACTAGAAGATATGAATATGAAAACTCATAATTTTGTTTACTATTAGTCTAGTTCACAGCCTAATATTAAAACTTTACTGGTTATACAATGAAATCTGTCTAAACAAAACCTGAATAAAACAGAATTCTGTATGAAACAAACTTTTTAAAAAGTACCAATGTAGGAAATCTTTGTTAATGTAATCTATGTAAACAGATTTTGGGTTAGGGTTAGGGTGGGTAATGCTACTTTCAACAATATTTCAGGTATATCGTGGTGGAGGAAACCAGAGTACCTGGAGAAAACCACCGACAAACTTAATCACCTAAAGTTGTATCAAGTACACCTCACAATGAGCAGGATTTAAACACAGAACTTTAGTGAAGATAGGCACTAATTGCACAGGTAGTTGTAAATCCAACTACCATCCGACCATGACGGTCCCCTTTCTATTAAGTATACAAATACTGATCCTGAGGAGGTCTGGTTTAGATAGGCTTCACAGTAGTCAAATCGCCACATTTGTTCAGCAATAATTTGGCATTATAGCATATTTGGCGATAAACTGAGGGAAGTCTTAAACCGGAAGTATGGACACAGACATAAATGACCATCGGTAACAGAATGACAAATTTACGGATGGGGGGTTGTTAACTGATAAAAAAAAATCAATAAACAATAATAATTTATTTTAACTTATAGAAACAATATTTTATGATACAAACATGAGACAAAAATTATCATTCGTAAATAAAGTTTTTGTAAGTCATCGAACTTATTTACACGTATGATGTCGTTTGCTGGGAATTCTTTATTTGATATGATATCTTCGACAGTTCTATACTTTACGAGTAATTCCCCAAAAATAGAGAAATAATCTGCTATTTGTTTATGAGTGCTTTTAGGATTGTTTCATTGCATGGTCTATGATTTCACATTTCTGTTCGAAATAAAGCAGATTTCTTTTCCACTTTGGAATAGACATTTTTACACTACGAAATTGAAAACACTGCAAACTTCAAACAAATTTTATACACAATTAAAAGAGATCACAAACTATAAAACTAACACTATGGTTTCAACTTTTAATTATATAACAATTAACTGTAATCAGATGGTTGATACAAGAACTTCAATTTACCTTATTTGCTTGTAAACCTACCTGTAAAAACAACAAACACCTGTAAAATCATTGATGTGTGACATAACTGATTGGGATTATATCAAGGGACAATCAACAGTAAATTGACCATTTGATCTTTTGACACCTGGACAAATGGCGATATGCGAGTTTGGCATTATAACGAGGGTTTTTACATGGAAAGAAAACGGGACTTGATAATTTCATGGCGGTATGCGAGTTTGGTGATAAATCGGAGGGCAATAAAACAGGGTTTTACTGTATATTGAAATAAGGCCAAACAAAAAAAATGATTAGCTTCTCAGGCCAATTTCCAAAAATTTTGATGAGGCAGGGAGGCACCTTTTTTGTCGTTGTAATAATCAGTGTTGGTTCAAATGCAGTGGCAGCTTATACCGGAAACAACCATGCATGTCTTCGACATAAACGCTTTACTGACAATGATCATGATCAACAAACTTACGGATCGAACCACAGTGGACCCGAAAAAATTTCGGAAATGACCGGAAACGGACACAATTTTTTTTCCCCAATGTAAAAACGATCAATGCGGCAGTAAAAACATACACACGGCGGTACCTGAGAAGCTAACAATTATTATTTTTTGGCCTAATTCAATATATATGTACCATGTACTTCAGTCTGTAAGTTTTCTATCATTGACGGAGTTCTCATATAAAACGTAGAGTTGCCTGTAGATACAGGTTCTAATTCACCTTGATGGAACAGATGTTGACCTCTGTTACTCTCTAATGTCTTTTCCAAAGATTCGTCTGGAGCTACAAATTCACGTATTCTCTATAAATAGAAACAATATTTTAATAAAAAGTAGATACATTTTAATTGAATTTTTCTTTATGAATTTAAATCTTAAGACTTATTTAAATCAAACAGTAGAACCTCTGCAAACTGTCCACACATTGAACAAGATAAAATCAGTGACCCACATAGAATTATGATCCTCCCCTTTCTAATTACAGAGAAATCCTCACAGTCATGAATTATTCAGGAGTCATTTTAAAACATTTTGATTAGTTATAACACATTTTTTAATAGCCAATCAAATCACTGCTTTAGAAAAGGATTTCCTTGCAAATTAAAATGATAAGAGGATGAATGGACCACAACCACCCATCTAATAGGAAACATCGAGTGTTGTTATGTTGCTATGGAATCTATTAAATATAGATAGATACTGAACAAACCAAAAACTACAGCTTTCATATGAATTGACGCATGGGTGATGAAGGAAGAATCAGATTAATCAACCGTTGGTTACCGACAATGAATATACAGTATATTAGAACATCTCCTTTCTTTAATAAATCGCTATGCAAAGCGAAGCATGATACGACCGTAGCATGTCGACGAGGGAAATTTGAACAAGTGTATATCAAAAGTAAGTGTGGACACAGTATTTTGCTGGACACAAGTTATTGCATGGAAACCATATGTCTGCATGGAAACCATAACATAATACAACCACAAATCTTGTTAGCAGTCGTATAACTAGAAATACTGCTGCTATAATAACATTAATCAGACTTACAGGTTGTGGAGAGTCACTAGAAGATGCTTCTTGTGACACAGTTACGTTCCCTTGAAATATAATCTCTGCCAGCTGTTTGATTAATGGTGAGTAATTTATTATAAGAAAAACCTGAAAATAAATAAAGCTTTTTATCACTCTTTTTTGCACAATATAATATGAAGGCAATGCATAATTACAATTACGCTGATCGTTTGAAAAGATTATTTTTTTCTATCACTCACACAGGGATAATAAATATATCAACATATTCTAATGAAGTGAATAGAATGATTTTACAAGCAGGAAATTTATTTTCATAAGAATAAGTATTGTCTTTTCAATACAGAATAGTCTGTCCACAAAACATATGTACACATGCACAACCTGTACTTTAGTAAAAATTGAAGGAAAAGAACATACTGATTACATACACATCTCTCATATACAAAAATGTTTTTAAATAAAAAGTTTTTAGCAGAAAAAATGTGAAATTTGACAAAACTATTAGGGTTTTCCAGAAGAAAAAGACACAAGTTCTGATGGCTTAGCTGGAAAGACTATTTTTTTTAAATATTATGATATAATTGATATGATCTTTTTCAACCTACCTGAGATAAAAGATACAGGGCCACTACAGAACTTATATGCTTTTTATCTCCCTGAAATCAAAATGTATATGTATTTAACCATACATAATCATGATCAGCTGTATAAATAGATTCATCAATTTTGTTACAATGTAAATATTATATTTACACAATGTATGTGAATGGATGTCAACAGCATCTGTGCTATTATTAGTTAGTGTGCTCACCTTGGGGCGGTAGACCATGGGTCAACTCATAAACTATAAAAATCTGTATTTGTTGCTTCACCCCTAAGTATGCAGTTTTGAGGAGTAAGGCCAAAAAAAAAATATGTGTGTTTACGGTCACCCGACCGGCCCTAATTTTTGCTAGCGACCCTATGAATTTTTACACAGAATTCGGATAACCATTTTTGCTGTTTAACCAGCAGCAATGTTTTATTTATTCAACTGCTAGCTTTTTGTCGAAATTGAGAGAGCAAAGAAGGTAGAAAAACTGCATAATTCGTCATAAAACAGCTTCAATAAATGACGGCTTACCGAAAATTTCGAAAATGAAATACCGGAATCGGATTCCGGAACCGGGAAAGACTATTTCCGGTTTTGCCGATAATAATAATAAAAAAAAATAAAAAATAATCCTGACCGACTGACCCAAGATTTTTTTGACATGTGACAGTAAACACACATATTTTTTTTTGGCCTAAGAGTAAAGACTGGTTGGCTCGGAATCAGGATAATGTGTCCAAGTGGAGCGACATGTCTACACACAGGTTGTTGTTTCAGTGAGCTAGCACTTGAAAGATCTTATTAAGCATATTGGTCTAGTACAAAGTGGAAATCATCATCATTTCATTGAATATAACTTGTACCTGTCATGATATAGCTGAAAAAATTCCTCATTTGGCATTAAACAACAATCACTCACTGAATGAATGTCCATTTATAAGTTTTCTTTATAAATGTAAATATATTTATAACTGTGAAATAATTAACCACTTCTTTTATGCAATAACTTATGCATTAAGTGACCTTAAATTTTAATTTTCTTTCATAGTGCATATCATGTTTTTAAACCTGTATTTCGTGACCACTTGTCTTAAGTGACTCTTTTTCAATGTTCTTTTGGAAGGTCATATAAGACAGGTTTGGTTGTATACAATAGAACACCTACCATTATGCCACCATGTTTCTTT
Organism: Bathymodiolus septemdierum; assembly: GCA_963383655.1. Lineage (NCBI taxonomy): Eukaryota > Metazoa > Mollusca > Bivalvia > Mytilida > Modiolidae > Bathymodiolus > Bathymodiolus septemdierum. Next base: position 11,725,576 of record OY726522.1, read on the forward strand.
CTCATTGTTAGACAATAGACATATAATGGAATAAGAAGTCTGTTTAAAAACTGATCTGTTAGAACCTCATTCAAAGCATCAATGTTAATACACAGAATGTCATTAAGATAATGGAGGTGATCTAAATGTTCTGCTACTAAATCTGCCAATCTATCTCTACTCTGGTGACTAAAATAAAAATATAAGTATAAGTATACAAATATTTGTAAATGAAAGTTAATTAGAAATCCTGAAATTCTGTTTCCAAAGAAAATATATCCTGGAATCGAACATTTGCACAATACTGACTTGATTCTAAACTCATACATTTTTATAGGAGTTATTTCCCTTTAATGTGCAGGAAAATTGTCTCCTTTCATGCAAAGTTCAATGAAAACTAGTATTACTGTGAGCACAGCTCACTAAAATATACCCCCCGCTCCTCACATCTGTCCAACCTATTTCCATAACCAAAACATTACCGATTGTTCCGACCAAAAATAAAAAGGGACCCTCCTCTCTTCACCAGTAAGCTGCTGATAAAATTTCAAAACAATCTGAGAAACACTACTCAAGTTATCATACGACATAAGGTAAAAATCCTATTTTCCGTCATATCAAGTCCAATAACTCTGGAACGGCAAAAGTGAAAATCGTCAAAAATGAAAGGGATCCTCCTCTCTTCACCGGTAAGCTGCTGATAAAATTTCAAAACATTCTGAGAAACACTACTCAAGTTATCATACGACATAGGGTAAAAATCCTATTTTCCGTCATATCAAGTCCAATAACCCTGGAATGGCAAAAGTGAAAATCGTCAAAAATGAAAGGGATCATCCTCTCTTCACCAGTAAACAGCTGATATAAATTTAAAAGATTCTGAGAAACACTACTCAAGTTATCATACGACATAGGGTAAAAATCCTATTTTCTGTCATATCAAGTCCAATAACTCTGGAACGGCAAAAGTGAAAATCGTCAAAAATGAAAGAGATCCTCCTCTCTTCACCAGTAAACAGCTGATAAAATTTTAAAAGATTCTAAGAAACACAACTCAAGTTATCGTACGACATAGGATTTGTCTACAGACGGATGGACGGACGGACATGGTGAAACCAGTATACCCCCTACAACTTCGTTGCGGGGGGTATAATAACATATATTTTCCCATAATCTGCACAAAATCTTAATGTTGTAACAACTTGTGAATTTTTTATTTGCTATAAAGTTATTGACTGAATCTTTTCAAGGTTAAAATATCTACAAACTATATTAAGAAAATTACACTCAAAATTCCTTGTCCTTTCCATTGTTCTTGCATGGAATGAGTATCATTTTACACAACATAAGGGAGATAATTTGTGTAAAAAAAAAAAAGGTATATAATTTCAGAATTATATCTGGAATGTGCAAATGGTCTATTGAGGAATACATTTATTTTTTGAGTGGTGGTGTAACAAATTAAATGTTCTCAATAAAAATATGGAGGCTTTAATTAAATAAAAAGTATATTCACCACAACCCTATACATTTACTTCTGGTATAGACCTATCAAACCAAAAACACACCGCTAGCTACAGTAATATCATTTACAGAATATGTATATATTACTTTTCTAATTTTATCTTATTATTTTTTCCTAAGCCTAAGGTGTGTTTTCACAATCAAATTGTTCCTTCAAATTATCTTTAACCTGTTTCAAACACATATTTGACCATCTAAACTCATTGTCAAACACAATTTGACAAGGTTCATCGAATATTAGAAGGAAATTGGATATGTGTTTGAAGTGAATTTGAAGGGAAAATATGACTGTGTATACACATGTTCAGGCATAAAAGCATTAACAGAATAAGCATATACATATTGTTTTTTCTAATTTTATTTATTATTTTTTCCCCAAAGCAAAAAAGTTTAAATTTTTATTGATTTTAAAAAACAATTTGATTTTTTAAAATGAAACATGAAATATTTGCATTAATTAGAATGAGAAAACTTCAAAGTAGAAGTGTCATGATTGTTAAACTACACCACTGCAATTTAAATAAATCAATATAATTATGATACATTATCAATATTTCAGATGAATTTACATTAATAAAAAATATATATATAAAACAAGAAGTATTTTATCATGTTATAAAATGAAATTCACATGAACCCAAAAGTACTGTATACAAATGAGCTTCAGTTATTCCGGAATAAAACACATATTAAATAAGAAATCCAGTAAAAACACTAAGTCTTCCAACCTTGTTTTGGACATGATAATAAACAATTGCAAAAAAAACAAAAATGATGATCATTTTTGGTAAAATCTTAATATCTTGGTTTTTTCTTTCCCCGAATTAACACAAGGCATGCCAAAGGGCTACACAGAGCGAAACATGATACGACCACAGCATGTCGACCTTGGAAAGTCGAACAAGTGTATATTAAAACTGGTAGGGTTAAAATACCCCAAATCAATACCAACTTTTATTATGTATCAAAGATCATTGTGTTCAACATTCAGAAGGTTCCGTCTATTAGAACTTAAGTTATCGCACGGAAACCATTCTGTCAACAGACAGATGATGACAACGATGATGACAGCACAATAACATAATATTACCACAAAATTTGTTTGTGGTCGTATAAAAACAAAATAAGATTATCTATATAGATTATGATAGTTTTCAATAAAATCTTAAAATATTGGTCAATAACTTTCTCCATATTAAAAGTCATCAAAATTTGCAAACAGTTTTCAATAAAATATCAAAAACTTGCTTAATAACTTTTTCCAAATTAAAAGTCATAAAATTTGCATGACTAATGTGTTTTATTCTAGAAAATTTCATATATATTTTCATTCATTAAAATATATGGACACCAGGACAACCAAAACATCTACAATATATTTTACTACATCAGCAACAAAACTTTTACTGACCATGACTAACACTTAGTGTTAGATTGTCCAAAAAACAAAAATAAACTGACCATGTACATGATGTATCTAACATAATCAGTGATTTTCCGACTGCGTTTTTGGGGCCGATATTGGCCCCAGTCCCAATGTGAAAAAGGCTCTTTTTATCCCAATTTCATGGGGGGCAAGAAATGTGTGCATCACAAAATACGCCCGTCTATATAAATTATCAAACAGTATAATGGTAATGACTCCAAAATAAATAGGGTTCTTCCCCTTCCACAGGTGAATCATGTGGCCAAGTTTGTTAAAGATCCAATATACAGAACTAAAGTTATCGTGCGGAAACGACCCTGTTGTCAAAAAATATATTTATAGTAACGGTGACCTTTGACCCACTGTGGCTAATGGGTACTAATATCTTTTAGCCACACTCAATTTCAGTTAGCCACACTAAATATAAACAAAGAGCATAAAACAGTTGAAAGTTCAAAACTTTATTATTTAATTAACTAACAATAATAATTCATATATTATCATGATAAACAACAAACTTTGAACATTAGATAAACAGAACATTTAATATTCGTATGATTTTGTTGTTTTTTGCTGTGTAGGGCCGTTGGCATTGCCAAAAAAGGATAAAATACATCCTTGGCGCTTGGCGGTATCAGGTCCGTTTGCCCTGGGTCCGTTCGCCCTGATTATTAAAAATGATATCAGGTCTTTATAAGCCAACAAACAACCCATTGGACCATGTTGCACAACAGAATTAAAACATTACAGCTTCTATACTATGCAACTTTGTTTTGTAACTTGAACATTATGTTAATAGTTTGTTTAAACTATCTTTGTTATAGTTATTACTTTTTTAATACTTTAATCAAGTATAATGGACTACAGACTCTTGATTCACTCATCTTTACCTGATTTACTAATTCTAAGGAGACATACATTTTCTACAGACTAAAACGTTTAACTTTGTTCATTATAGAAACATACACTTTAGCATACCAATTATTTTTAATATCCTACATTTTCTACAGACTCTGGATTCACTCATCTTTACCTGCTTCATTCATTCCAAGGACTAAAACGTTTAACTTTGTACATTATAGAAACATACACTTTAGCATACCAATTATTTTTAATATCCTACATTTTCTACAGACTCTGTGGATTCACTAATCGTTACCCGATTCACTTATTCCAAGGACTGAAATGTTTAACTTTGCCCATTATCGAAACATACAGTCCGTGGACATATACATGTATAAGTATTTGTCACTTTCATTAAAATACAGTATATAGCAAATTTGACGACAAAAAACAAAAATTGTCTTTAAATCATAAGAAAATCTAAAGGAAAATCATGCTAAAATAAACAAAAATCTTTAATATTTCTGCTTATTCTGGTGCAAAAATTATCAAAACCCGTTTAGAAATGACTTCAAAATAAATTTTTTGAACAATGTGGTTATATGAAATATATAGCGTAAATTCGAGTGACGAATACCTATGTTCATTGACTGTACACTTTAGCATGCCGCATATTTAAAATTTCTCAATTTAATATCTATAAGCAATCAAATATCACTTATTTTCCTATTATTTTTAATATCCTACATAATTATAATTATCAGGGCGAACGGACCCGGATTCGCGCTTTGCCATGCTTGACCTTCTCGTTGTGAAATAATTTACTGGTTTTAGATTCAAGCATAAGAAGGACAGACAGAATAAAGCGTAATTTAGGAAACCAGTCAGTCGGTGACTAAATTCGAAACTATTTCCGGAATGGGACCCGGATAGTGTTATTTCAACTGAAAAAACTACCGGAAATAATCAATTTGACCCACTTTTTAAAATCATTTTGGATATTATACATCGATCAAATCATTGTCTATAACGAGTTTTATTCGAAGTTGACTTTCTACATAATAAAAGATCATTGTCAGATGCACGCTCTAAAAGTTTTTCGCTCGCCAGTGTGGCTACTGCTACACAAATTATCCTCGCCACACTACCATTATATTCGCAAAATGCGACGTAGCGATCGTCTACCGCTAACACAGAGAACTAAAGTTATCATGTGGAAATGACTCTGTTGTCAAAAATTATATTTATAGTAAGTGACCTTTGACCTAATGACCCCAAAAAATGGGATTCTTCCCCTTCCACAGGGCAATCATGTGGTCAAGTTTGTTAAAGATTCAATTTACAGAACTAAAGTTATCGTGCGGAAACGACTCTGTTGTCAAAAATTCTATTTATAGTAACGGTGATCTTGACATTTGACCTAATGACCCCAAAATAAATAGGGTTCTTTCCCTTCCACAGGGGAATTATGTGGCCAAGTTTAGTAAAGATCTGATATACAGAACTAAAGTTATTGTGCGAAAACCTGTGTGGATGCCCGCCCGCCATACCCAATCACATAATACGGCCCCGTCTTGAGACGGGCGTATAAAAATTCCCAATAGCGTGGTGATAAAATTATTCGTAAAAATCGTTAATGAAAGCTTTTTCAGATGAAATTAAAAGTCGAACATTTTCACTTTTATAACCTGGTTACTGTTTGCTTTGATTATGCAAGCCAAATACTACACACAAGATACCGGGAACCAGTGCTGTATATTGGGTCGCTTGATTTGTTGAAAGTGGCATGTACTGGAATGCGGTAAAACTTCAGAAAAACGAAAGCGGAAATGGTAGTATTTGGAATAAATTTTATATTCAATAAATTTAATAGGCTATAAAAATAGTAAATATGTCCTTTGATTTACATTACTTGATATTTTGTCAATTCATTGGGAATATAACCAGAGGCTCCCAGGACCCTGTAATCGCTCACCTGGATCACAGCTGCTTTCAATAACAATGCAACTGCACTGTGGCGGGAGAGCGTGACTGCCGGACACAATTTTGGAAGAGGACCATCCAATGACTATTCCATCAAAGTTTAGTTATAATTGAGCTACTGGTTGCAGAAAAGATGGTTTTTATGTGAATTTCCCATAGGGTCCTATGTTAAACTAAGTTCATCTGTGCAGCCATCTTGGTCAGAGGGCGGGACCACCAGACACAATTTTGGAAGAGGACCATCCAATGACTATTTTATCAAAGTTTGGTTCCAATTGAGCAGCTGGTTCCAGACAAGAAGATTTTTATGTGAATTTCCCATAGGGTTCTATGTTAAGCTAAGTTCGGCTGTGGGGGCCATCTTGGTCGAAGGGCCGAACCGCCTGACACATTTTTGTAAGAGAACCATCCAATGACTATTTCATCAAAATTTAGTTCTTATTGAGCAAATGGTTTCAGGCAAGAAGATTTTTATGGGAATTTCCCATAGGGTCCTATGTTAAATTAAGTTCGGCTGTGGCGGCCATCTTGGTCGGAGGTCTGAAATGCTGGACACAATCTTGGAAGGGGGCCACCCAAGCATCATTTCAGCAAAGTTTGGTTGAGATTGGCTCAGTAGTTTCAGAGGAGAAGATTTTTCTAAAATTTCATCCCCCCTTTTTTCTATTTTTAGCTTGTCGGCCATCTTGGTTAGAAGTCGGGATCACCTGACACAATTTTGGAAGGGGGTCATCCAAGGACTATTCCACCAAAGTTTGGTTGCAATTGGCCGTGGTTTCTGAGGAGAAGATTTTTATGTGAATTTCCCATAGGGTCCTATGTTAATATATAAGCTAAGTTCGGCTGTGGGGGCCATCTTGGTCGAAGGGTCGAACCGCCGGACACATTTTTGGAAGAGAACCATTCAATGACTATTTCATCAAAATTTAGTTCTTATTGAGCAAATGTTTCAGACAAGAAGATTTTTATGGGAATTTCCCATAGGGTCCTATGTTAAATTAAGTTCAGCTGTGGTGACCATCTTGGTCGGAGGTCTGAAATGCCGGACACAATTTTGAAAGGGGACCACCTAAGGATCATTCAGACACAGCTTGGTTGAAATTGGCCAAGTGGTTTCTAACAAGAAGATTTTTAAATGATTTTTCGCTTTAAATAATTTGCCTAATTTCCATAATCGGTCAAAATCGGCAAAAGTTCAAAGTTCATAAAAAATCCTGTAATTTATATTAAAAAGCTCATCATTATGCTCATACAGTTCATATTTGGGCTTAAAATAAAGAAGTTTTGGCCATTTGAAGAAATTTCTATTTTTAGTAATGGCGGCCATCCTGGATGGAGGGCGTGGCTATCGGACATAAATTTTAAAGGGAACCCCCTAAGGATAATTCAAGCCAAGTTTGGTTTAAATTGGCCCAGTGGTTTCAGAGGAGAAGATTTTTTAAAAAGTTTAGAAGGACAACGGACGCCAAGTGATGGCAATAGCTCACACAGGTGAGCTAAAAAACGGAAAACAGTTGATGAACCGGAATACGCGAATTATTGCCAATTGAGTTTTAAAGTTAAAAATAACTAGAGGCTCCCAGGAGCCTGTAATCGCTTACCTGGTTTTCAATTTGATATCTAAAGTTGATAGAAAATGGGGGTGTTACACATAATTTTGAAAGATCATTTCAACTCAAATTTCTGACCAAAATATTTTGATGTGATTTTTATCTCATAATATTCCTAAATGGAATAAACTGCCTGAAAAAATCTCACAGAAAAACCCAGAATATATGTTAAACTACTCATTGCCATGTAGCTGCAGTTTAAAATTTGAGTTCATTTTGATTTGTAATAAAGCAGAAATTGACAACTAAAGAAATTTCTATTTTTAGTAACAGCAGCCATTTTGAATGGAGGGCGGGGCTGTCGGACACACTATTGAAAGGTGACCACCCAAGGACCATCCCAGCCAAATTTGCTTTAATTTGGTTCAGCGGTTTCAGAGGAGAAGATTTAAATGTGATCTTTTATCAAAATATGCCTAATTTGCATAATCTGTATAAATCGGCTGAAAGAAAAATTCTACAGAAAAACTCAGATTATATGTTAAACTACTCATTGCCATGTAGCCACAGTTAAAATTTGAGCTCATTTTGGTTTATACTAGAGCAGCAATGGACAATTGAAGAAATTTCTATTTTTAGTAACAGCAGCCATCCTGAATGGAGGGCGGGGCTGTCGGACACAATTTTGAAAGGGACCCACCCAGGGGCCATCCCTGCCAGGTTTGGTTTAATTTGGTTCAGCGGTTTCAGAGGAGAAGATTTAAATATGATCTTTTATCAAAATATGCCTAATTTGCATAATTCGTATAAATCGGCTGAAAGAAAAATTTCACAGAAAAACCCGGAATAGATGTTAAACTACTCCTTGCCATGTAGCTGCATGTAGCTCATTTTGACTTATACTAAAGCAGCAATGGACAATTAAAATTTCATCCCCCCTTTTTTATATTTTTAGCTTGGTGGTCATCTTGGTTGGAAGTCGGGATCACCGGACACACTTTTGGAAGGGGGCCATCCAAGGACCATTCCACCAAAGTTTGGTTCAAATTGGCCCAGTGGCTTCAGAGGAGTTGATTAAAATGTGAAAAGTTAACGGACGGACGCAGACGCTCAGTGGTGACAATATGATTGGGTCAGGTGAGCTAAAAATGTCACGATGTTGTATAATTCTAAATAATATGCTAAAAAATTACCAGTGAAGATGGAAGCAAGTACAGGTAACTTGAATCCTTTCCTCTGGATTAAAAACCAGAGGCTCTCAAGAGCCTGTATCGTTCACCTGGTAATAAAAAAAACCAATTGGTCCTATGTAAAAACTATGTCCTGCAGTGGTAGTCATCTTGGAATTACGATCAACATAAAAAACACAAAGTTTGTAAAGGACCATCCAATGATTGATGCACAGTTTAGGTTCAATCAGTGCAATAGCTTCAGAGAAGAATATATTTCTGTATTTTCCCCATATGGTTCTGTGTTAATACTATGACCTGTGGTGGCAGCCATCTTGGATTTCCGATCGGCATAAAAAACAGAGGACCTTCCAATGATTATTCCTGGGCAGTTTGGTTTCAACTGTCCAAGTGGTTTCAGAGAAGAAGCATTTTGAAACATTTTTCCCATAGGGTCCAATGTTAAACTAAGTCCTGCCATAGCCGCCATTTTGAATTTCATATCGGAACAAAAAACGTAAAGTTTGTAGAGGACCATCCAATGAACATTCATGTACAGTTTGGCTTTAATCATATTTGTAGCTTCTGAGAAGAAGGCATTTGAACATTTTCCCATAGGGTCCAATGTTAATCTATGTCCTGCGGTGGTGGCCATCTTGGACTTCCGATCGGCATAAAAAACACACACTTTGTAGAGGACCTTCCAATGATCATTCCTGGGCAGTTTAGTTTCAATTATCCAAGTGGTTTCAGAGAAGAAGCGTTTTGAAACATTTTTCCTATAGGGTCCAATGTTAAACTAAGTCCTGCCGTAGCCGCCATTTTAAATTTCATATCGGAACAAAAAACCTTAAGGTTGTAGAGGACCATCCCATGAACATTCATGTACAGTTTGGCTTTAATCATATTTGTAGTTTCTGAGAAGAAGGCATTTGAATATTTTCCCATAGGGTCCAATGTTAATCTATGTCCTGCAGTGGCGGCCATCTTGGATTTCCGATCGGCATAAAAAAACAGAAACTTGTAGAGGACCTTCCAATGATCATTCCTGGGCAGTTTGGTTTCAACTGTCCAAGTGGTTTCAGAGAAGAAGCATTTTGAAACATTTTTCCCATAGGGTCCAATGTTAAACTAAGTCCTGCCATAGCCGCCATTTTGAATTTCATATCGGAACAAAAAACCTTAAGATTGTAGAGGACCATCCAATGAACATTCATGTACAGTTTGGCTTTAATCATATTTGTAGTTTCTGAGAAGAAGGCATTTGAACATTTTCCCATAGGGTCCAATGTCAATCTATGTCCTGCGATGGCGGCCATCTTGGATTTCCGATCGGCATAAAAAACAGTAACTTGGTAAAGGACATTCCAATGATCATTCCTTTACAGTTTGGGTTCAGTCAGTTCATTAGTTTCAGAGAAGATCTTTGAAATTTCAGCCAATCAGAGCATATTATTGGCCCTGGCAGCCATATTGAATATTCGACTGGAATGAAAAACAGTAACTTTGTAGAGGACCATCCAAGGAACATTCCTGCTAAGTTCGGTTCCAATCGGCCAAGTGGTTTCGGAGAAGAAGCTTGAAATGTGAAAAGTTTACAGACGACAGACGCCAGACGACAGATGACGGACGCCAAGTGATGGCAATAGTTCACCTGCACCTTTGGTCCAGGTGAACTAAAAAGTGTTTACTGTCTGGGAGCAATGATGTCGATGACGTTAATAAAGCTAGTGAAACTGTTTTTGCTTTGAAGTGAGTCTGACCCATTGCTAGTGCTAGGCACTACCGGTGGTGTCTTTGAACTATCTAATCCCACTTAAAAAAAAACTTATTCCAGCTATTCCCACTTACAAATAATAATATACAATTATGGCCCTCGGAAGAGGTGAATATCCAAAATTGTCAACCCCACTAGGGTTATTTCCCAGAGGGCTTTAGCCTGAGTGGGGTTGACAATTTTGGATATTCACAGATTCAGAGGACCGTAACTGTTTTATTATACCGAACAAACAGTTGAAATATACTGTTTAATATTTGAATTGTTAAAGTATTATTTCATTTAGGGTTATTCACCGTTGAATAATAGGGTTATTCAATGGACGTGTGTAATTCTTGAGGTTATTCACCGTTGGCGGCGATTAGAAGCAAAAATATCCAGATTATTTTATTTCATGTGATTATCTTTTAACCAATAGAATTGATTCTTTATTATGTGAGGTATAATAATAAGTATTGTTACAGTTAATTTCCTGTTTTTGCAATTAGTATCTACCAGTAATTAATTATTACCTGTCATTTACCTGTATTTTATGTCAAATATTCTAGAAAAAAAAAGCCAAAATATTAGTTGAGTGAAGTTTAAGTGTTATTAATACAACCCTGAATACATGTAAAATCAATTATAAATAGGAATGAAACATTTTTTTCCCATATGGATTGAAATTAAATATGACATAAATGGTAACATATCACTTAAAAAATATTTGTACCTTTGAAAAAAATATGAATCATAAGAATTTCATTAAAAAAAAAATATGAATAGTAACAAACATAAGCTAAGACATGCTTGTTTATTATTTCATGTAAGTTTTGTGAAATGTTTTGTGGTCATTCTTCTTCATCACAATAATTTGTTGCTGTTGGCATTAACCTTGGTACAGTATGATCACTATTCTATTACTGGACATCCAAACTAAAAAATTTACTCTTCCCATCTTTTCCCAAATTCACATAATTTATGTACTAATTTTCCCAATTATAAGGGACCCCAGGCCCCAGATACAAATGAGTAGGAAAATCACTGTATGTGTTAGGTTATTAAGCTCACGTGATTGTGTCTATAACACAGATATACATTACCTTAAATATAGCCTTCTATAGAAAAGTAAAGGAAAAATCATGCAAACATTGCAGCAATCTGAATAAAACAACTTTTATCACTTGCTCTGCCTGTCTTGGTATGTGAAGTCTGAGGAAACCCCCATTACAGGTAACAAAAGTTGATTAAAATCACATTTCTCACTTTTGCTCCTCATTACAGGTAGCAAAATTAGATTAAAATCACATTTCTCACTTTTGCTCCCCATTACAGGTAACAAAAGTTGATTAAAATCACATTTCTCACTTTTGCTCCCCATTACAGGTAACAAAATTAGATTAAAATCACATTTCTCACTTTTGCTCCCCATTACAGGTAACAAATTTAGATTAAAATCACATTTCTCACTTTTGCTCCCCATTACAGGTAGCAAAATTAGATTAAAATCACATTTCTCACTTTTGCTCCCAATTACAGGTAGCAAAATTAGATTAAAATCACATTTCTCACTTTTGCTCCCCATTACAGGTAGCAAAAGTTGATTAAAATCACATTTCTCACTTTTGCTCCCCATTACAGGTAGCGAAATTAGATTAAAATCACATTTCTCACTTTTGCTCCACCATTACTGGTATGTCGTGGCACATGAAATCCAAAGAAACACCTTTACGGGTCACAAGCGAGTGACCCTATGTTATGACCTTGACTGTCCAATGAAAATGACAATTAGGAGACTATGAGAGCTATAATGTAAAATTAAACTGTTTTGCTTGCTACGAGCAATCAGATGGTTGAAAAAGGTTGGTTGGTTGGTTGGTGTTTAATGCCAACTTTAGCAATATTTCAACTATATCGTGGCGTGAAAAAAAATGTCATAAACCGTACTTATCATACTATTAAATATTCATGACATAGGGTCACTCGCATGTGATGCCTAATGTGGTTTCTTCACATCTCCCACACTGTGACATATCAGTAAAAGGCAGCAAGGGAGAGATGTGATTTTAATCAGATTTATATCACAGTACTCAATGATTTTTTTCATTTACTAATTCTATATCTTAATAATTTGAACATCTATAGAATACAAAGATAGGAATCAACCAATCATAAACTTGGTAAAATGGCAAAATGATTTTGACACAAATAATAAAGAATTTTTTTTTTTTTTTAAATCCATAATTCTGGGAATTTATCAAATTGAATATTCATATAATAATCTGGTATCTTGTCTTAATCAATGGGAAAAAAAATTATAACAATTTTCAATATATTATTATATTATTAAGTTTATTTCCCCTCATCCCTGTTGACTGACTCTATAAATAAAAATGAACACTTGCACATATATTTGCAGGTCAATATATTCATAATGTGAATATTTTATAATATACATATATTTAATTTATCATGGACTTACTCTGCATCATGTCTGACACAAAGGTCAACATTTAGGATGTGGTTACCAATAAACCAAACCAAGTTAGAGAAGTACGGAGCAGCAGTTCTATCTCTGATGTATCTTAGCATGGCTTTATCTTCCACTGAAATCAAAGTTAAACACTTTATACATGTAATGTGACAAATCAAGAATTACCAGCAACGTTGCACACCTTTGTACTAACAAGTAAAATCAGTAATATCATTAGTTAATAAAAATGTTTTAAAATTTCTTCTTTTCTTTAACAATTGAAATATTAGATAACCGAACTTCAAACAAATTCATTGGTCCTGTCAAGAATAACCTTCAATATTTAAACACATCAAACTCAAATTGTAGATTGAAACGTCAGAAGTGTCCAAAATTTCACTACCTATACAAAACAAATGAGGTATTAATTATTATCTTATTCTTAGCAAGTTTAACCAGTTAGTTAAATTTCATAATATCGAAACCTGCTGAGGCGAGGTGTACTCGATAAAACATTATGTGATAAAGTTTGTCATTGACTTGAGGCAGGTCAGTGGTTTTCTCCAGGTACTCTGGTTTCCTCCACCAATAAAACTAACAGCCACGATATAACTGAAATATTGTTGAGAGAGACACTAAACACAATAACCGTAACCCTAACCCCACATAATATTTATAATTGCCATGGTGGTTTAATTTCTGCACGAGATATCCCACTAACTTTCTTTCGACAATCATTAACAACGGGAACATTCATAAGCTAACCAGTCTTTGTTTTAACTCCTTAAATCTACAAACTTTGCGGAGAAGAACTAAGTATCAATTTGATATGTCTTCGGTTTGACTCGACCCGAGCTTGAATCCATGATCTACTTTAATCGAGGAAAACTTACTAACCATTGTACCATTTATGCGGTTCCTTCTACATGGAATAAACATGAAAATATCCATGTTTAATACATACCTTTATAAACATTAAGTGTAATAGTCCTTACTGCAATCCTCACCATTGACTCTGAATGGTTGAAAAACTTTATAGCCTCTGTGTACAATGCAAAATCGTTGGTGTGCTGAATATAGAGAATTAATTATATTTTAGAAAACTCATTTAATTCTTTTTTATTCTTTTCTTCATACAATAATTGTAAATATGCATGACCAGCAAAACACTCTTGTAAATATACAATACACAGTGTGTTAAACAAAATTTTGTGGTATCATAGACCAATCTCTATTTTACTAAGTCTGCACTGTACATTATATACACAATTTTGACCAGCTTGATTTTACATAGACATTGTCTATAGGTGTACCGCTAACTTCACACACTGAATACATTGTATATCTATACAAACAACTGATAATCTAAATAGTAATATGCACTAAGAAAGATAACTCTTCCTAATTTTAGAAGGGTGAAATGGACTATGTGGAAATTATATTGACTGAATCTAAATGGTGTTTTTTTAACGAATTTAACAAGAATTTACGAGAATGATTAGGAACCGACTTTTATTCTGCAGTCACATGTTAATTACAAAAAGTCAAACAAGATGAATTGTGAGCTAATGCTCACTTATGATACCCCGGCATATATGTTCAATGTGTATAAAAACCAACCAAGTCAGCAAACAGGAAGCAGGAATCTGATGGGTCCAAAATACCACGATATGGGGTACCTAAATGAAGCTTGTGACCAAATATCAGATTCCTGTCATCAATAGTTACTGAGAAAAATGCGACGAAAAATGTGCATATATGTTAAATGTGTATAAAAGCCAACTAAGTCTGCAAACAGGAAGTAGGAATCTGACGGGTCAAAAAACGCTTCCCACAAAATGGGGTACCTATATGAAGCTTGTGACGAAATATCAGATTTCTGCCATCAATATTTTCTGAGAAAAATGCGACGAAAAAATGAGCATATATGGGCCCCAAAAACGCTTCCCACAATATGGCATACCTATATGAAGCTTGTGACCAAATATCAGATTCCTGTCATCAATATTTGCTGAGAAAAATACGCCGAAAAATGTGCATATATGTTAAATGTGTATAAAAGCCAACTAAGTTGGCAAACAGGAAGTAGGAATCTGACGGGTCCAAAAACACTACCTACAATATGGCATACATATATGAAGCTTTTGATCAAATATCAGATTTCTGCCATCGATAGTTGCTGAGAAAAATGTGACGAAAAATATCTTGGACGGACGGACAGAGGTAAACCTCCCCTTCCAGGGAGCGAGGGTATAATAATAAACTGTCAAAGATTTCAATAGACAAGTGGCAACCAAAACATTTTTAAATCATATATCCAATCATAATGGCTGTTTTTCATAATTATAGATATATTTTAGCCCATGTAGGATTTCATTGAAACCTATATCACAGATAGGACAGTTTACCGCTAATATCTCCTGGTGACACTTCAACATGATTTACAAATAGGTTTATACTTACTTCATTATAAAAGAAATGTATTGTGTGTTTATTTAACTTCAGAGACAATGTCTTCAAAAATGAGATGTAATATGCCATGACCTGAAAAAATAAAAACAGACAATGTTAATTACATGTACCAAAATCAAATTCTTCCTGTGGTCTGAAAACAAAACTATTTTATAATTCCCAATATATTCTAGTTGGCACATGAATGATTAACATTAAATAATGTCTTTCTTTTTTCTGGAAGGGCCGTCGTGATCGTATGATAGTTGGATTTACAACTACCTGTGCAATCTGTGCCTATCACAACTAATGTGAATTTGAATCCCGCTCAGACGAGGTGTACTTGATACAACATTGTGTGAGAGTTGTCAGCAACTTGCAGCAGGTCTGTAATTTTCTCCTGGTACTCCTGTTTCCTCCATCAATAAAACTGACAGCCACAATATAACTGAAATATTGTTGAAAGAGGCGTTAAGCACCATAAACCTAAACTTTTCAATTTACTACTTTCAAATTCTTAAAATGAGGTCAGTGGATTGCAGTCTGTAACTTAGGTCTTTTTTGTCCCTGGTCAGTAAATATCTAATCAGGACAGTTAATTAATCTTTCTTCGCAATTGTGCTTAAAATTTCCTATTTTTGAAAGATTGTGCCAGTAACTTCTGAAGTCTAAAAATCACAGACTGAAATTGTTCAGATGTGTTTTGTCTTGTCCTTTACAAATAACAAAATTTGTGTCAAATACTGGTTCTGTTAGAATTGATATAATTTATGGCAGTCATAATTTCCTATAAAACTATGGCTGACAAACAGCTCAATGAGCAGTTTTCCTTCATTTAAGCGATAAACTTATGGAAGAATCAACAAATCTGAGAACAACAAATTACACATTAAAATAAAAAAAACAAGTGAAAGATGAAAGATTACTGCTCGTAATCTGGATTTTAATGACATTATATGTTCAGCTCATAATTTTTTTAGCTGGTCACATACAAATACGATCTTCCGTCACACATAAGTCACACTCTTAAATAAGACAAGACGCCCCTTGTTTTCTTTTGGAAAAAGATAGTGACTTTATCTAAAGAAAAATACGGTAAATAATAGACAAACCTCTTCATCAGAAAAATCAAACTTGTGGACTATGATGGAGTTGATGTGATTATTAGACAGTAAATAATCTACAAAATAAACAACAATTATAAACATGATTAATCTATTGTCAATTCAATTATCTAAACATTACAATACAAATATCAAGATGGCATCGCAATTCCAATTTTTTTTCTAGTTTTGCCTAATTCGAGATGCAATATATGACATTTAATTTCACATTTTGTATTAATTTCATTTAGTAATTCAGCAATAAACAAGAAATGTGTGCATCACAAAATACGTCCGTCTATATAAAGCCGGAGTACCCGGAGAGAACCATCGACCATGGGCAAGCAACTGGTAAACTTTATCACTTGCGGCTGCGAGTCAGGGGTGCACCCTTTTTTGTAATTTACAAAGGCGGGCATGAACCCACGCTGTATTGGTGATAGGCTTGTACGAGTCGTTAGGTAATCCAACTACCTAACTCATTGAGCCACCCGGGCCCTCCGGCATTTAAGACAATAATTACAATATGTGTTCATTTCATATAGAAAGTCACAATGTGATTGGTTCAAAGGTTAACATGTGACTTCAAAATTGAAACTTCATCAGTCAATGAAGTGCACAACCATTCAACCACACACACTTCTGGGAACTATTTTGAAAATGTGGAATATTAAAACCAATAATAATTGTATTAAATAATGTGAGTACTGATAGCAATTTTTTGCAGTTTTATAGGGTTGTAAAAGTGTTGCCAGAAGTCCATTTTTTACAGTAAGAGTCAATGCATACACACAGCAATAAAACTACCAAAAAATTGCATTCAAATCTTAAACAAATGTACTTACATAAAGATGTCTCGTTCCTAATATTTTCAAACAATATATTTAATGTCTGTAGTAACTGCACACATATATGTCTTCCTGATCTCTGTTGTAAATACCGCAGGAAAAATGATAACATGTTCTTCTCCAGAAAAAAGCTGTCAAAATTATCCCAGAGCTATTAGTAATGCTTTTAACTTCTGACATACAGTAACATTATTATATTATTAATCTTAGTTCATTGAGAACAAAAACTGTCTCAAATTAAATACATTTGTACAATTATTGTTTATACGGAAGCTTTTCAAAGCTTAAGTATATAACCCAGAAAATGACGACATAATACAAAAGTAACTATAACATTCACTAACCCTGCTATTGTACTGTCCATGTTTATTTTGTCAATCATTTTTGTGATAGTATATGGTCTTTTTGAGTGGAAGCAAATATGTGCAACTTCACATGTCATGGTTTTTGCTATGTGCAACAAGTTGAATGTTCGCTTGTTGATATTGGTGGAATTGTTGACCATCACTGTTTAAACTTTCTTTTCAATATACGGTAATAAAAAATGTTGTTATACCTTATAATTTTTTCTCTATATTATATAAATGTATTAGGAATAAAAATCAACATTTTTACTGTTTATAAAAAAATCTCAAAATCCTTGAATCAGCGATCTGTTGACCATCAACAGTTTTCGGTCTGTTTCACCGGGTCCGATCTGTTGACTAGTTGCCCTACTTTTATTGGTTCCTTAAAATAGCTGCACGCATATGTCACGCGATTCCCTGTCGTCTGTGTAACATTTACTAAAAACAAAAATGATGATGGTGTATACTGAAGATGAAACAAACAGAAAATTTCATAGTTTTAATGGTTATAAATAAACTTGTGATGTAGACAAAAAAAAGAACACTAAAACAGACTTATTAATGAATTATATACTAAAGCAAAAAAGACTGCTATTGGAATGGCAGAAATGCAGGATACAAATTCAAAAATAATTTATAAGCTGGTCGCGATAAGCCAGTAAAACTAAAAACAGGAAAAGAAATTAAAATAGAAAGCATTAAAAATGATAAGGTATAACAAATCAGTTATAGACTGGTTCCTCGAACAACAGCTGTTGTCCTCGGATCCAGTCAATAACTGTATAATGTTGTTAGTTCGAATTCCGCTCATGGCAAGATGTACTTGATACAACATTATGCTATAAATTTTGTCGGTGATTTGCGGCAGGTCAGTAGTTTTCTCCGGGTACTCCGGTTTCCTTCATCAATAAAACTGACCGCCACGATATAACTGAAATATTGTTGAAAGTGGCGTTAGTATAAACATATTTTATTAATTAATTCAATATTACACATTATGATAATACACATATAAATTATATATACATTTAAATTAATCAATAGGATTCGGAAACTTATATTAATCCGTATCCCTGTTGTTATCTGGTGTTCAAGTTTTAATTAGTATCGAAAAGGTAGAAGTGTATTGAGAATTAATCAAGTGTTAATCAGTCGTTGTCAATGTTATTTGGTGTGCTTTAGTAAGAAAAAAAAATAAAAAGAAACAAAAAAATGAAGTGCAAAGATGCAAGTGCTTTCTTTTTTCTTTAACATGTTTAAGTTGTGTGAATATGGCTAAGAGGTGAAAGTGGCATTAAACACCATAACTCTACCCACCCCTAAAAAATTCAATTTCTTACCTTTGGCTTTGTGTATCTTGCATGTGTCCATAGTCTATATATTACATGAGCATTGTGATCATAATCATATGGTACTTACATTGTAGACTTACAACAACCTGGATGCAATCAGTACCTATCATCTCTAAAGTTGTGAGTTTAATTTCTGCATGTGGCAATGTCTACTGGATACAGTGATAAAGTTTGTCAGTGACTTGCAGCACTCAGCAGGTCTTAGGTCCTGTACGGGTATGCTAGACCTAGTTTCCTTCACCAATAAATTTGATTGCAAAGATATAACTGAAATATTGTTGACTTGACAGAGGTAATAAGCAAAGTCTATAAATTATATCACTATCTATGTTAGTATGTAGTTCCTTTGATGTACGTAGATATTTTAAAATTACAAGTACACTTACTCAAAAACACTGCTGTCATTTTGATCACCCCAAATCAGTATTTCTGATATTGATCTCAAAGTTTCTACTAATAAGCTCTTGTTATTTTCTGTTACTGTCTGATTTTTACATAACAATCCGTATAGATACCTGTAATCAAAAATAAATATAAAAAACAAAAAAATCCCAAAATACAAATTTGGGGATTGTAATATAATGATCAATTATTGAAGTGTCTGTAACAAGCCAGGAAAATAAGTGGTCATGTATATGTGTATTAGGGGTAAAGATATTGCTTCTGTTTATATGATTTTTCAATTACATTTTGGAACTGTTCAAACAGTGGTAGTTTTTGTTTTTTAATTTAATATGATTGTCATCCTGAATATAGCTGAAATACTCCTTGCTGGACGTTAAGCAATCATCAATATTACAGGTGATTTGGACAACATGTTACTCCATACTGTGTGAGGGTCATATTAAAAAGTGCCCGGGGACTGTAAATAACGCCCGGCGTATTGGAATATTGTTTAAATTGAATGTTTGTCGAAATTATAATGGAATATGATGTTAAGTGAAGTCTTACCGTGAGTGTAAATGTTCAAGTTATGTACTAAAAAGCACCCGGGAGTATTCCCTAATTTTGTGTAAATATTAGGTTTATTTCAATTCTATTATATATAACTTGCTATATTTTATTGTCTTTTTCTTAATTCAATTACTAATAATCACCAGAAATGGATGATAGGTTAAAACAAGACCAACATATACAGGAATAAGAAAAATATGGAAAAATAACAAGAAATATATTTTGATATATATTTTAAATATTTAAAACACATGTAATATTTTTTTTAATTTGTGTTAAGAGTCCCGGGCGGCAATGTTTGACCGGATGGCTTGTACGATAAATAAAATTAAGAACACAATTTTGAAATAATTTATCTAAACATAAGAAAAATATCTAAAAATATATTACTGTATGATATATATTTTAAATAAAAACAAAACACGACTCGTCACGAGTAATATTTGTTCCAAGTTGTGTTGGAGTCCCGGGCGGCAATGTTTGGTTGCAAATGGCTTGTACAATATATAAAATTCACAACATAATTTTAAAATAACACTTTATTTAAAACAATTATATAACCGGGCGGTCCCGGGTGCTTTTTAGTATGACCGCTGTGTGATGTAAACATAACAGAATAAAGTGTGTGCAACCTGTCGAAAACCTGCACACAAGTATCACTTGGCAGCTATAGTCACCAATTTGTTTTCTTCTTCTTCTTCCAAATACAGGATAGACTCAAAGGATTGAGTGAAATTATCCCGGCGTGGAGACTATAAATTTTGAATTTATATTGATAAAAATATATTTTTGATAAATTGCTAGGATAATGATTTTATTATTTTATATTAACAAATCAAACATCAGAAAAGTGTGGCTTATAACAATGACAATGTTTATGAAACAAATCGAGGAGAATAAACTAAATCAGTAAATAGTAAAACGATTTTGAAGAAATCTCTTAAATGACTGCTAAAGATCTTGTTTATGTGGTTTTGATTTATTTAAGCAAACACTGGTGGGCGACGGTACATGAAAGACCTTCCCATTGATAGAAACAAGTGTTATGCGACAGGAAAGAGATGAAGATCTATCTAAATCTTACTTTAAATGTTCTAATGAATGTGGATTTTTTGGTTTAGACAACAATGCAGGTATCCAACCCTTTGATCTTGTAAACATTGTGTAGAGTATTCAAGGTATAATAATGTTTGTAAGTGGTTTTTTTCTACGCCCAAATCATTTGGCAAATGTCACATTTTCGATGTTGTGGTATTATTGATCCTCCTTTGAGGAAGATTGGTACAATAGTTTTTATTGGTTGATTTTTCTCTCTACAACCAATTAAAACTATTGTAACATTCATGAAAGATAAAGCGAATTAACTCTTAAAAAAAACATATTTATTATGAAACAGGTTGCTAATTATTTTCTCCCATTGTTGTCATATTCGATCATGACAGCACGCAGTGACATGTCTTGAATATTTCTATTGTACTTACCTCCATGTACAGTTTCTGATAATTAATTATAATCGGAATTGCTGTGTGCAAATAGCCCTTGGCCTGGCTTATTACAGTTACAATGCGTAGTTTAATTTCTAGCCATATGACATAATGCAAAAATAATAATACACATTTTAAATTAATTTGTTAAAATACACTAATAAAATTTGATCTGCAACATGTAATTGTACATTTGAAGTTGGGCTATTCTATTGTGGCCTTGTCTATGCAAAAATAAGTCATGATTATGATGAAGAAGGAATAATAGCATTTATTTCATTTTTTTCCAGCTGACAAATTGCTTTAACTTTAAAAGCAATTTCATTTATGTAGATTTACAGATGAAATAAACATGACTTTAACATGTCCATAATGTTTAAATGAAAAGCTACCAGATAAGTCTCGACAAACATTTTGTTTTAAAAAAAAACAACTATAAATTATTAGTGATTTTTTTTAAAAACTTTCTATTAATTTCAGAATTAAAAGAAATACTTTCAGGAAGTTTGAAATTAAGATTGACAGATGAATCAAGTTTTCATGCATATCATAGTAATCAAAGTGATACATGATTTAGTAGTAATTTATTCAGTCTTCACGCCAACCCACTTGCCGGAAGCCCATGACAAGTAAAATTGCACTCGGACAAGTGAATTTATGAAAGAATTTGTTTGAATAAATAAAAAAAAAATTGTTCTTTTTTTCTAAATTTGGCATTCGAGCAAGTAGGTGAAAAAAGTTAAGGCAAAGACTGTTTTTTTTATGATAGTATAGGCTGTTAATTGTATTTTGCCTTTTTTTTTTCAGGAATGACTAGGCATATATTAAGAAAAGTTGCTCAGGTTAAATCCTGTCAACTTTTGAGATCTTTGGAAAAGTCAACAAACAGCCTTTTTAAAAACAATAACAAATGTTACCATGTATCACCACAACCGTCTAATAGTACTCAACACTATGTTGTTGATCTTAGAAGTGACACTGTTACAAAACCATCAGCTGGTATGAGGAGAGCGATGGCAGAAGCTGAAGTGGGTGATGATGTGTATGGAGAAGATCCTACAATAAATGGTAAGTGACACATGTCTGTAAATCTCTGATGTATCAAACTCCGATCTATCCAACTTTAGTAGATTAACAGACAGTACTATAGGAAATGATGAAAGTCTAACTGAGCAGGCTGTAAACCTACTAATTAGTAGCGAATCGTTCAGAAATGCTATCTCTGGAAAATTCAACTCCGTCATTGATGATCTCAAGAGTGAAATATCAGATCTAAAAAAAAGAATGGACGATTTGGAACAATATTCAAGAAGAACATGCCTCAAAATATCTGGTATGCGAGAATCGGGTAGAATTGAAAGCACTGATCAGCTTGCTCTCAAGGTCATTGACGAACTCGTTCTACCAAATACAGGAAAAATCTGACACTGAATCATATAGGTAGAATGCATAGAATTGGAAAACCATCAAACCAATTTAGTATAAATGACAAAAGGCCAAGAGACATAATTGTCAGGTTTTTGAGTTATCGCGATCATTCTCTTGTTTATACAAACAAAAGGAACCTAAATACTCACAATAGCGATCCAATCAACCTCTACAAAATCTACATCAATGAGACACTTGCCCAACAACGTGCAAAACTGTATAAACAAACCAGACAGTTATTCAAAGATAAAAAAATTGCAAGTTGTTGGACATCGGATGGCAAAATCCTAGTTAAATCACATGAAGACAGGACATTCAGCATTCAAAACGAAACTGACTTGGAGCAATTCCTAAAAATTCGTGTTAATACCAATATTACTAATGGATCATCCCAACCCAATAGAAGGAAGGCACGTTCAAGCTCGCATCTGAACATCTCAGCAGTAACGTTCGTCCCTCAGGCCGACCAACCCATTACATCTACGCTGGTATCATCTCAATCCGTGCAGAAAACCCAGGGATCATCAAAACCTGGATAGTTTTATGTCTTGTGTATCAATATTCTATGATCCATGAATTTATCAATCAATCGAGCATTCTATTTGTATTTACATAAAATGTACATGAACCATTAATTAATTAACTGAACAATTTCTTTAACATGTATATTGTTTGTTGTCATATACTATTATTTCTTATTTTCACAATACCACATATATGTCTTTATCAATTCCTAGTAGAGTCTAACTACTTTTATTTTGTTATATAGAGTATAATAAAAAAAAATCAAGAGTTATCTTTCTTTTCACCAGTTCAATAAATAACACATGATCTACTGCACGGATCTCTTGAGAATATTTTCAACTCGTTTTAACATTCTAATCTCTTATTGATATGAGATCATCTAAACTAGTTAAAGATTTCCAGAAACTGCTAATATTCAATTGAATAAAGTAAGTTATGTATTAAACAAAGTATTAACGGAGACATGTTTTTATATGCCAGACTCTGCTACCAGTACCAGTAACTTAATTAATGTGTCTAGTATTATTCAACATTGTACTATTTATTGTATGAATGCAGCAATATTTACCTGAATATATCCTGTTCAACTACTGTTTGCTAAATTTTGTCTGTTGTCACTATATTCAAATAACAGAAAATTGTTGCAAATCTTTCAGATAATAATAGCTTCCGGAACTTATTCGTATCGACCCTGATCTGGTTCGCACCATCAGAATCAAACAAACGCTTTAAACCATGCAACTTATAGGTAGCACTTCCGAAAATGTTAAACAACACAGATTGGTTTTTTTTATTTCCCATTTTCTGATGGATAGACCATGAAAATTTATTAAATAATCAAGCAAAGGCTCCAAATTCGTGTTATTGATAATACACATATAATCGTACTCCTCCATCAATTTTTGCAAAGACATTACAATGTTCATTTTGGAATGGTTTGATCATAATATTATTAATAATCGTATACCAGACATTTTTTTTTACAAAGCGTTTCTAACGTTCATTCAGATTAGATTTAGATTAGAACATCTTCTCAGCACACATATCGATCTTTATTTTTATGTTTTCATTTACATATGCTTCACATAATTTCTCAAGAATGGATAAAACCTTGTCCTAATACGAAACGGGCACGGCCATGAATGCTCGTGAATCTGAAAATTATCTGCCAATTTCACACTCATCCAGTGCATCAAAATAGTGTCGAGATTTTTTGGGTCGAGATATATCGGGGACGACTTTTTTAGGGTCGAATCTAGTCTCATTCAATCGAACTCTCGTTCCTTACGAGATCTCAAAAGTTAACTTCCACGTAACCCGAAATAATCCAGTTGTTATATTACGCTCCCGCTGGTCGCTACATTAACTAGCGATAGTGTCGATAGAGGGCGCAGTATTATTCGAGTTGGCTTCCATGCAGAATTTTTTTTCTTGTCAGTATGTCAGAAAAGATTTAATAAAATTTGAAAATATCAATATAAGTAAAACAAGCTAACAAAATTACTTTTATTACACACGGGTTCCGGGCTTCAGTGATATCGGACGTACGAGAGAGGGTCCGAGATTTAGCATCACCTTTGCGCATCTACTACAATTGGTCCATACAGCACTCATCATGGAGTACTCATTTCAGCCACCTACTTTGTTTCATTTTCATTGTTCATTGTGACTAGATTACAGAAGTGTGTTTCTCAGTAAGTCACTCATTATTCCTGGACCTCTTTCTATATGAGAGAGAAAAAAAATATTGCCTAGATTCCTATTTGTAAAGTTGAAGTCATCATTTCAAAAGTTTATACGGTCGCCACCATGACTTGGTTGACCGTTATGGAATATCTGTGTCACAAATGACCACAGATATGTTCCATTTGTCATAAACACTTCCTGGTCCTTTCCTCATTCATGACTTATCACCTGGTTTGTAACTAGATTAAGATGACAGGTGCCACTAGTGGAGCAGGAACTGCTTACCTTTCCGGATCACCTGAGTTCACCCCCGGTTTTTAGTGGGGTTCATGTTACTCGATCTTTAGTTTTATGTGTATGTTTTGTAGATCGTTGTTTGTCCTTTTCTCATTTTGCTTTTGGCCATTGTGTTGTTTGTCCTTCTTCGATTTACAGATTCTGATTACCCCAAAGGGACTGAAGTTAAAAGGAGAATTCTGCTGCAAAAATGTATGTTCTGTATTATAGGTGTTTTGATTTTCAAAGACTTAATGGTTTCTTAATGTCTCTAAAGAAAATAAAGTAAATAGAATAATAGTAAATATTGATGTAAATTAAATGTTTTTGTAAGATTATAAACCAACAATAAATAATTGAATTATTTATCTCTTGCAGAGTTGCAAACTAGATGTGCTGAATTGTTTGGAAAGGAAAAAGCTTTGTTTGTACCAACTGGAACCATGGGTAATTTGTTATCAGGTAATTTTGTTTATCAAGCTACATATGTAAATGATTTATTTATTTCTAATGATAAACTGAGCTGTGGCATCTGACATGGGAAAGACCTGACTTACGAAGATGTTTTCTCTGTGAAATCCCTGAACTTTTTGAATGCAATCTTGGATGCTATTTTCGTTTTATTTCTTCTACAGATTTTTAATTTTTTGTGTTGGTAAGAAATACAAGACGACCACCATCAGAGAATATAGTATACTATAGGACGATATGGGAGAATATATAAAAAAAATACTTAGATATTACAAAACTTTTTTGTTCAGCGACATTTAAACTTAAGAAATTAAAATATAAAATATTTATATAGATAACATAATGTAATTTGTTCTCACCATGATAAAGCTGAAAATTGGCATTAAACAACAATCACTCACTCACCTTCATATTTATATTTTAACAGTATGTACACATTGTCCTAAGAGAGGAGAAGAAGCCATATTAGGTAGCAAGAGTCACATCTTTGTACATGAACAGGGTGGTATAGGATTTGTATGTATACATTGTATTATTTAGATTCCTATATTAAGGGAACACCAATTTAACTTATGGAGAGGAGGAGGGTTACATTTTTTTTCTGAAAAAAACCCAACATTTCTTGTAATTTTATCATGTTTATAGAAACAATTTAATTGACCTGAAACATAAAAAAAAATAATCTCACCATGCAGTTTACAACAAGTAAATTGGAAAAATTTGAAGAAAAAAATACTGATTTTTCATGTTAAAAAAAGAAGTAATCTGATATTTCTGGCACCCCCTCCTAAAAGTTAAATGGTCAGCCCCTTATGAGAACACAGTAGACTCGTTAATAGAAATATCATCAGGCTATGAATATACGTTCTTGTTAAAAAATTTAAAACTTGAAACATCAATTTAAAAAAAAAGTGTTCGCAGTGAAGGAATTTATTATTTAGATTGCTTATTGTATTTTTAAAGACATCTT
Organism: Bathymodiolus septemdierum; assembly: GCA_963383655.1. Classification (NCBI taxonomy): domain Eukaryota; kingdom Metazoa; phylum Mollusca; class Bivalvia; order Mytilida; family Modiolidae; genus Bathymodiolus; species Bathymodiolus septemdierum. The sequence continues at coordinate 11,752,174 of OY726522.1, forward strand.
ATCTGTACTGTTTTAAAAAAAAACAATTAAACAAAAATGGTTGACAATATATCTATAGGTGTAATACCACTAAAGAATTCTCCATAGCCTTCTATGTTAAATAACATCTTTTTGAAATTTCATACAGGATTCACCTTAAGTTTAATCTAAGTGACACTCATATCTCATGGAAGGGGTACCTAATAGGAAGCTTAAGTCCGAAAATCAACATACATTTAATGGCATATAAGAAAAAACAGACAGTCTGAAGATGTCTACCGTCAAAAATCCTACTTTCACTTTCGATTTAACACAAATTCAGGTGGTTTCTTTCCAATGCAATAATTTTTTTATTTAAAACCACAAGGACATCAAATATGGGCTTAAAATTATCCTAAAATGTGTAGGTTTCTGCTGACATTCAGTATTTTGCAGTATCTAATAGGGTTTATTTTTTATCCAACAATGTAGGAATCCATTTTCTGTTTACGTACTACTTTCCCATACGTTCTTTTCGACTGGTACCCATGTTTAGTGGTAGTACACCTAAGAGCAATAAAAACTTGTTTCTTTAACCTTTTCTTTGCCTTATTTATATTCCTATATCAATATCCAGTCAAAAAAACTATATCAGGTATATGGCAGTCCAATATTTGAAAGAATTAATGTCCATATACAAAGGTACCTCCATGAAGCTTTTAATGAAAAAATCTGATTTTTCAGCTGTTGAGTTGATATTGTGAAATAACATGACAATGGCTTTTTATCTCAATATATTACAAGTATGAAGCTGATTTTCAACACAATAAGCATCTTATGACATGTATATATGCTTCATTTGTACATTTAACATCTAATTAATATGTATTTTTTTATTTTAAGCATACCCCCCCCCCTTTTTTTTTTGCCTCCTAGAAATGATCTCACAATATACTAAATTATGTTAATTCATGCTATGTTCCCATTAATTATGCATTGCAAGACATTAAATAAGACCTAATACCTAGATATTAAGCAAAAATTACTTCAAATTGCCCAAAATATGTAAAATTATAATTGTTGATTTTCAGGTTTCTGTTATTTCTTGTGACCTGCAACTGTAATTTTCTTCAAAACTCAATAAATGAATATTTCTTGACAACTTTTGTTATGTTTCAAGTTAGCTGGATGCACAAATGTACATTTACAGTCAATTTATACTCTAAAATATAAAGTCTACATTGACAATTTGAAAAATTAACAGTAAATGTCCAGTGACAAATACAATTCTCCTGGGATCACTAAAATTACCTGGTTTTAAGTACATAATTCTGAAATAAAGCCACTTTCTAATGCCTTATATTTTTTCATATGTACATGTTACATGTGTTCTAACTATAACTACCAAAATTTATCAGGAAAAACAAGTAGGATTATAAAATTTTCAAAAATGGTATCATCATATACCGCATTTGAAGTCGACTAAATGCCGCAACATGAAATTGTTAAAATTCTTAATTTTAGCAATCTTTTTCAACATCATCTGCCCTTTTACTACAAAAACACATTAAATCTACCAGTCTCAATAATTGTAAAGTCACAAATAAGTATAAAATTATATTTCAATACCCTCTGTGCATGTACATCTAGTGCATGGGGAATATTTTCCAAAATATTGCATAATATTCATATTGAAGCTGTAACATGACACCTTGATGTATTTTGTAATATTTTGGTGTGGAAAATGTCAAACTGGGTCTGTTGTGACTGTTCAAAGCCAATTTGAGTGTGGTACCATCAAAATTAAGTTTCTTGTTTTTTGCCTAAAAGGTGTAATACCACTAAAGAATTCTCCATAGCCTTCTATGTTAAATAACATCTTTTTGAAATTTCATACAGGATTCACCTTAAGTTTAATCTAAGTGACACTCATATCTCATGGAAGGGGTACCTAATAGGAAGCTTAAGTCCGAAAATCAACATACATTTAATGGCATATAAGAAAAAACAGACAGTCTGAAGATGTCTACCGTCAAAAATCCTACTTTCACTTTCGATTTAACACAAATTCAGGTGGTTTCTTTCCAATGCAATAATTTTTTTATTTAAAACCACAAGGACATCAAATATGGGCTTAAAATTATCCTAAAATGTGTAGGTTTCTGCTGACATTCAGTATTTTGCAGTATCTAATAGGGTTTATTTTTTATCCAACAATGTAGGAATCCATTTTCTGTTTACGTACTACTTTCCCATACGTTCTTTTCGACTGGTACCCATGTTTAGTGGTAGTACACCTATATAGTGTTTTATAAACGGAATATCATTTTAAGGTTTAAGTAATATGTATGGCAGGAAGATATTGGTGTTCTATGGAAGACTTAGATTTTGAAAAGTGGTAGTGATTGTATGGTAGTTGGATTTACAACTACCTATACAGTCAGTGCCTATCACCGCTAACGTTGTGAATTTGAATTCCACTCATTGAGAGGTGTACCTGATACAGTTTTATAAGATAAAGTTTTCAGTGACTTGCGACAGGTCAGTGATTTTCTCCGGGTACTCCAATACAATTGACCGCCACGATATAGCTAAAATATTATTGAAAGTAGGGTTAAATACCATAACCCTAACCCTAGATATTGAAAAATCTGCTTTTTGGTTTTTTTTTCAGATTGCAGGAGTGATGACGTCTGTTGTAGAAAATAACCCTGATGGTACATTTGATATAGATATAATGAAACAGAGGATTCGTCAGATTAATGATCCACACTTTCCATATACCAGACTGATCTGCTTAGAGAATACACATAACTTTTGTGGAGGGAAAGTTATACCACTTTCCTTTATGGAAGAGGTATTGTATGTGTCACAATTTATTGATGCCATTTTGTAACTTGTATCATTTACTCTTGTCCTTCCACCACATTGGTGGTGTGTTGGTTAGTATGCTCACCTCGAGTGCGATAGATCGTGGGCTCGATCCCTGATCAGGTAAAACCAGAGACCATAATCATGGTATTTGCTGGTTCTCAGCTAAGCATGCAGCATTAAGGAATAAAAGCAAAGACTGGGTGGCTTGGAATTGTGATGATGTAGACTGTTGTTTTAGTGAGATAACACTATTATTTTTTTGTGCAATGCTTAAACTTGTCTGATTTAGTTCAGTCAATGATGTGAGGGAACTTTTCAATATATGTAGTCAAACTTGCCATAATCATCACCTGCTGTAAATGGTCAGTTTAGAACAGTTTATCCCATCATATCAGTTTAACGGCCAGTTTTAGTTCTAACTGAATATTCATCTGTAATTAGCTTTCGAGGTGTTCTCAATACACGATAGTATTTAATTAAGGCTATCACCTCATTGAATGATGACCTAATTAACTGTAAATCACTACAAAAACACTGCTGCATTACAAAGCGACTGTCATGTTTTATGAAATAATTACCTTCGGGTAACACTAAAACAACAGTGATATACAAATCATTACGAACCGGAACTGGCAATCCTCGTCAATCGATCTTAAATAAACGGTCACTTGTCTTACCCGGTCATTTTCCTTTGTCCAAAAGGTGACAATTGAATACAAGTTTGACTGTACTATCTTTTGAATAGGTTATGGTTATAATGTTTAGCGCCACTTTCAACAATATTTTAGTTATATTGTGGCAGACAGTTTTATTGGTGGAGGAAACCGGAGTACACAGAGAAAACCACAGATCTGTTGCAAGTCACTGGCAAACTTTATCACATAATATTGTATTGAGTACATCTCGCCTGAGTGGGATTCGAACTGACAACATTAATGGACATAGGCACTGATTGCATAGGTAGTTATAAATCCACGACCACGACAGCCCCTCTTTTGAATAGGAAACTATTGATCTCTTACATAGTAAAATGTGTAACAAATAGACAATATATGACATTGTCCTTAAAACATACATATATATTGATCCACAGGTCTACAACATTGCCAAAGAAACTAATGTTAAGGTGCATTTAGATGGAGCAAGAGTTTTGAATGCTGCAACTGCTCTTAATATACCAGTCAGAGATATACTCAAGTATACAGACTCTGTCAATATGTGTTTTTCTAAGGTAAAAGTCTCTTATTGAATTGTTTTTTTACGACAGTTTACAAGAATTATACATTAAGAACGGGTACCTACTTTGATATTTTCCCTTTCCAAGTACTTGCATGACTGCATCATTTCACTAAGAGGGGAGGTTTGGGTCCAAAAAAACCTGCCTGTATCAAGCCAGGAAAGCCAAAAAACCTGCCTGTATCAAGCTAGGAAAGCCAATAAAACCTGCCTGTATCAAGCCAGGAAAGCCAAAAAACCTGCCTGTATCAAGCCAGGAAAGCCAATAAAACCTGCCTGTATCAAGCCAGGAAAGCCAAAAAACCCTGCCTGTATCAAGCCAGGAAAGCCAAAAAAAACCTGCCTGTATCAAGCCAGGAAAGCCAAAAAACCCTGCCTGTATCAAGCCAGGAAAGCCAAATATCCCTGCCTGTATCAAGCCAGGAAAGCAAAAAAAAACCTGCCTGTATCAAGCCAGGAAAGCAAACAAAACCTGCCTGTATCAAGCCAGGAAAGCAAAAAAAAACCTGCCTGTATCAAGCCAGGAAAGCCAAAAAACCCTGCCTGTATCAAGCCAGGAAAGCCAAAAAACCCTGCCTGTATCAAGCCAGTCATGTAATTGTGTTATAAATATCAATTTTTCTCTTTTTACTATTTTTCTATTTGATTTTTGGAGACATTCTGACGGTGTGGTATTTTAAGTTTTTCATTTTATTTATTTGACTAGTACATTGTGTATTGCAATGAATTTTCTGTCAAAATAGAAGACAACTTTTTAAATTCATATGATCTCACTTCCATATTCCAATCAACTTTGAATGAATCATTCTATGTCAAATAAATATCTTGTCAAAACAGCTGTTTACAATATCCAGGAGATACCACCACAAACAGTGTCTTTGTAGATATTTAGACTCCATGTATTTTACATCTGTAGAAAAAAAAATGGAGATATCATTAAATGTACACGAAAAATCTTCAGGTACGCTCAAAGATATCAAATTTAGTGCGCAAGATGGGTTTCTGGAATAACCTTCATCAGGTACGCTCAAAGCCAAATGTTTTAAAAGTCTTTGGGAGCAAGAAAATCAAAGGACCTAAACAGGACAGCCAAGAAATTCTGATAAAAAGTATTTTAAAATTTTCTATGTTTAAAATAACAATATGATTATGTGTCTTTGGTTGAATTAAATCTACCTCAGTCTATAAAGTATTTCTTTTTATGAAAGAATAGAATTTCAAATAGCTACAATGTTGCAAAGCAAAATTTTATGCAAATAACATTTTTTTCAGGGATTATCAGCACCAGTAGGATCTGTCATAGCAGGTACAGAAGAGTTTATAAACTCGTAAGTTCCTTTATGCATTTTATTATTGTGTGGAATTGAACAAATTTATTTGTTAATCTACCTTTGCTTTACCCCTTGGGTTGACCCCAGGGTATAGAAATAGGACACACTGGTTTCTGTGCAATAACGTTTGTTCTAGGTGAATGATCCTTCTGAAATTTTAACCCAATGATTTTTGGCACATGTTAAAGGTTGGTACATCTATTGATATTATGTGCCTTCCTTTCCTCTTCCCAGTTAATTGTACTAATTCATGTCATTTGTCTGTGTTTGTCATATATGTCTTATATCATACACAAATTATTGTCATTGTTGTATATAAATTTATTATGTAATTAATCTGCTCACAAAGGCACCACTGATCGGCAAATAAAGCATTTGTTGTTTTTGATATTGGGGATTCTATCCATATCCGATTTTAGACAAGAGGACCGAAGGTACCAAAAATGTTTTTTGTATGTGTAGCGTTTAATTTTCCACCAATTGTGATGAATCTTTTTCTTTATGCAGACAGATTTTGTTATGGGTCTTACTTATTTCAAGATACAAGGGTGCCAAAAGGGGAAAAAATCCAAAATTTAGAATTTTGAGTCCTATTTTTGTAGGGAATTTTTTTCTTTAGATTCCATATGAAATTTCCTGCCTGCATTTCTCAAACTGATATGACCTGGCTCTTATGGTTTCCAAGATAAAAAGGGTCAAAGACAGCCAAAGTGGACCAACACTCACTACATACTGTATGAAGAGTTTGAGGATACCAAAGGGGTAATCAGAATCCATAAATAAAAAAAAAACAGACAACACAATGGCCAAAAGAAAAATAACAAAAGGACAAACAACAATCCACAAAACATACACATAAAACCAGAGGTCGAATAACACGAACCCCACTAAAAACCGAGGGTGAACTCAGGTGCTCGGGAAGGGTAAGCAGTTCCTGCTCGACTAGTGGTACCCGTCGTATTAATCTAGCTACAAACCTGGTGATAAGTCATGAATGAGGAAATGACCGGGAAGTGTTTATGACAAATAAGGGTAATAACAAAATTACCGAACTCAGAACAATCTTACAAAGGGAAAGTCAAAACTCATAAGTATATAAACAGACAAAATCAGTCAACAACCGGAAAACTGTGAAAACCGTAATGACCCTGACAAGTGGAACATATTCGTGGTCATTTGTGACACAGATATTATATGCTATGTATTTTTTCAGGACCAAGCGTTTACGAAAGGCCTTTGGTGGTGGTATTAGACAAGGAGGTGTTTTAGCTGCAGCTGCTCTTTATGCCTTGGATAATGTGTCGCCAAACTTATATGTGGACCATGAATATGCTAAAAGTTTATCAAAGAGTAGGTGTTTTCCATCTAAATTATGGTAACATCATGATATGATGTAATTAGGTGTTTGTTGGATATTTTTCTTATATAAGGGATCATCGAATGAGCAACATTATTAAAAATTTTGAAAAGAGTGAAAATATCAAAAGAGTGACAAAAGATCAGTCCTCGCAATGAGCACAGGTCCTCCGGCCCAAAACCAGTAAATTTTCAGTTTTTATTCAGAAGTATATAAGAATATATTTAAATTTCCATTTTCAGGACTGAAAGATGTATCAAAAAACAACATTGTAGATTGCTAAAAGAACAATATTTTCCTGTGCATTTAGGGACGGACCATTTAACATCCAGGGGGGGGGGGGGGGTTATGGTTTTTTTCTAAAAAAAAATATTCTGATTCCCAATGGTGCTGAAAAAAATATTCTGATTTTGATGGAGAAAAAAAAAATAATCTGATTCAGAGTTTTTTTCATATAACCTAATGTTAAATTCTGGAAAATAAATTCACGCTTTGTGCGACAAAAATAAATAAATATTCTAACTCGTGTTGTCCGGAAAAAAAATTCTGAACGAAGCAAAAAACCATAACCCCCCCCCTGTAAGTTAAATGGTCGGTCCCTTACCAATCATCATTTTTGTATTCAAAAGTATTGCCAAGACTGTATTTTTCACTACCAGACTTAAGACATTAATGAAAATGACTTCCTTTAATAAAGACTGTAATTTTTATTGTCACTCTTTTCATAAATATAATTGGCTTAATTGATTTAAAAATGTCGCTGTTATGATATATTGATAATGTCGCTATTTCTATAGTCTCTAAATATTTAATATTAACATAGTTTGAATTAATGCAACATAAAAATTACATTACCATAGCAACTATAAATCAGTAGTGATCAGTAAAACTATTAGTATTATTTTATTATGAATTAAATTGTCATTTATCACCATAAAATGGTATCCTGTATCATTCTTTAGAGAATATAGTGTACATGCAACATGCTTGACTAGTTTTCTTGGAAGATATAACAGTTGATATACTATGTAATAATTATTTTGCATTTGTAATTTTAGTGTTCATTGCTTAGCTTAACAAACAAAAGGTTGTGCAAGCTGCTGTAATTGTGTGAAATCAAGATTATACTCAGAAAATATATGCTCATTTATACCTATGCATTTTCTTCTAAAAACTGTAAATGTCCATATTTTACATGCACCTCTGTTGGCTCCCGGAATCTCAGGGGAAAAAACCTAGTTCGGGTATATAATTTGCATAAACTTTTGACACATTCGTGAGGACAAATGCATGATATAAAGCTTAAAATTTTGCAAGTAAAATGGATAATGGAATGAAATAAAAACGTAGATCTCAAATTTAGTGTGCATGACACATTTTGTAATCACCTTCATTAAGTATGCTCAAAATGGAAAGTTTAGAAAACCAAATAATTTTAAAATGTTTTGCAGCAATAAAACTAAAGAGCCTAAAAAAATGTGTTCAGTTATTGGTAATTTTTTTTGTCCATTTTAGTTAACATTTAAAGAAAAGAATAAGTCTATTAAAAGATCGTTATTCTTTGTTAGGTAAATCAAACTTTTAATAAATGTTATTGTTTATTAAATTGTCACTAACAATCTTTAATATTTGCTTGGGGATATATTATCTGATTATCGGTAACACACAGTTAACCATGCTCCGATACTCTCCGCTCATCTCTTGGGGATGAATTCATATGAAAACAGAAAATAGCCATTTCATAGCATAGTTTTCATATCAGCATAACATCACTCAAATTTACTATTAGACAGGTTTTCTCTGGGTATTCCGGTTTCCTCCAATTACCTCCACGATACTTCTGAAATAATGTTGAAAGTGGCATTAAATACCATAACCCCCACCTATTAGACGGATTGAACAGATTATGAAAGATACTATCTCACTAGTCGATTTTAATTTTCAAAAAATCCTTTTTAAAAATTATGATCTGATTGGCTGTAAGCAGTGAGTTGGTACTAATCAAAATGTTTAAAATGACTCATGAATAATTCAGGACTACATGCAGAATTTTTCTTTGAGAAAGTGGCCATAGGAAAATATAATCAATCATTCATGACCACAAGGACTTTTTTTGTCCATTGACCCACGAATAATGCGTGATGACCTAATTATATACCGTATCATGGGTTACTGGTGATAATTATATCTGTACATTTTTTATTTTTATTCATCATTATATGTACACAATTTTTTTCATCAGTTGGCATATTGTGGTAAGTCTTTTTGTATAGATGCACATTCATTGCCATTATATATGTTAGGCATATTCCTGTGTGAGGTGTTGACGTTATTGTTCAACCTCCAATAACCATGAATGCAAAACCCCTGCAATTAAAAAAAAAATGTGGAATAAACCATAGATTATTGCCAACATCATGAACAATTTAATAGAAAAAAAATATACATAAGAATTGTTATTACCAGTATAAAAATTAATCTACTCTGCTCATATCTACTCACTGACTGTTGTTTCGGTGAGCTAGCACTATACAAATCCAGTTAAGGGTGTTGGTCTAGTACAAAGTGGACCTCATCATCATTTCATTGAAAATTAAGTCGTTCTCGCCATGATATAACTGACAAATTGCTCATTTGGCATTAAACAACAATCACTCACTCTATAATTGGTCCTTATATTTGATTCTGTTTAAAATTTGTTTTTATTAAAATAACATTAGTACATGACCAGTATTATCATTGTGCTAGATGTAAAGCATGTTGTAGATTGCTAACCTCATCAAAATAGACTAGCTGTTAATATTTTCTTTGTCTTTAATAAAGATATCATGGAGAGTCACTGTGACCTAGTTTCTATAGATCTAGATGGAGTTCATACCAACATAGTATTTATAAATATGTTGAAAGATGAAATACCAGCTCAGCATTTACATGATAGACTACTTCAGGTATTTATTTGTATTTATATATCAGGTAAAATGCTTTAGTATGTTCATAATCCATATAAGACATTAATATAGTTAGGTTAGGATTAACCCTCTTTCAAAAATATTTCAGTTATATCGTGACAGTCAGTTTCATTGATGGAAGAAACCATCAACCTGTCCTAAGTCACTGACAAACTTTATCACATGAAGTTGTATCTAGTACATCTCACCATGAGCTGTTTGGTTAGGTTTAGGTTTATGGTGTTTAACACCACTTTCAACAATATTTCTCAAGAACCTTAAGCTTGCTTGAACACAAAATGTGTATGAATAATAACCAGGTGAGTGATACAGTCTCAGGTGGGCTTCTAGTTCATTACAATAATTTGCTAATACAATAAAGCAAGAATGTACAGAAAGAGATTTTAAGTAACTTTCACATACTTTCAATTACTTTTAAATATATTTAGCGGAATGTTTTAATCCTCGACATTGTTCCTTATTACATTATATTAAAATATAATATGAAAAGTATAATATCCTCGTCTAACAATAAGTCGGTCAGTCATTGGATAATGTTTGATTATTTTGTTCATGTTTGAAAAGTAAACATTTTTTTCTTTTTAATTATGTTCCTCATCTATTCTTGCTCACATGTGTAAAGTTCCATGGAAAAAAGATCGATAATAATAACACACTGACCTGTATTTGTTTACCATCCATTTTCCAAATGGCGTCGTATGACGTCACATAAAGCCGGTCAAAGTTCAATAAAGCACATGATTTTGTCATAGGCCAACCAAACTTAAAAAGTAAACCAGATTAAGAAAGTACAGTATTTTAGCTTTTTCAGTGTAATTGATTTATCTGAAAAATTTCAAAAGATGTTTTTTTTTAAATAGTTTGAAATTGAAGTATTAAAAATTAATTATGTGATGCAAAAATTAAACTTGCTTACCCACATAAAAAGTATTTAATCCAGTGAATTTTGTGTTTTTGCTTTTGTCAATACAATCTATTAGACCGACATATTTTGGTAAAACAATTAATGACTGATTTCAATTTATTTTAATCACATTTATTATCACAGAGTGGTAACAATACAGTTTTGTTGATGCTATTTGTAATAATGACAGGTTTTTTTTAACCCAGATAATCTCATTTTTCTGTCTGGTTTAATTTAATTTTCTGTTCAATTTATGCTATAAATTTTGATTATTGCTGTTAAATTAATTCTTTTTCTATCTTCTCTGTGAATTTCGTTTCAATACCCCAAGAAGTAAGGGGTATATTTGTTATTAAAGCAGCAGTGGAAATGCAAAATAATCTGCCATTTTGTGACTAATGGAGAGCACTTGCATGTATTTTCCCGGTAAAATCAGCCATTTTCTAGAAAATGGTGGAATCTGAATGATCAATCATCATATTTTCAAAGTATTTTAAAATACAATTTGCTTGGCCTACATTCCAGAAACAAACCGGAAAAATACAAATGTTTGGGGAATACCATCGATGGAAACATATTTAACAAGCATAATGATCAGGAAAAAAAGACATTAGTAAAAAGGATCTTTTTTACTTGCATGGAATTTATTCAATTCAAACTTCTCTGTTTTAATCTCATCTTGTAATTTTGACGTATTCCCTCAGTGCTTATGTATGCTATGAATATACAGAATGACGTCATTGGTCTCGTGCTGCGCGAGAATTGTAAATCAAAACAAGTGATCGACTTTATTGCATGACCGAGCAGATGTCACAGTAGGATATATATCACAAATAATCTTGAATTGTATCATTTTATTATTTATTTAATTTTTTCTGCATTATGTTTTATTGTAATTTGTTGCTAGGTAACAGACGAAGAAAGAAAAGTAATAGGAGGAGATGTAATAGTAAGGACTGTGATATACAGCAATAAAAAGTTACGATTTGTTTTACACGGTGATATATCACTTGATGATGTTAACTTAGCTAAGAAAAAGTTCCAGTTTGTTTTACAAGACCTTGCTAACAAGAACAATAGTTTGTGTCAAGGTGGAACTTGAATAGTAGACAATATAATATTGACAGTCATCTGTAACTCTTGACTGATTTTTGCTCCGATACTCTCCAATCATCACCCATGGATCTATTCAAATAGAAAGTCAGTTTGAGTTTGTTCCATAACTGCTATGTTAGGGTTATGGTGTTTAACGCCACCCTCAACAATATTTCAGTTATATCGTGGCTCAGTTTTATTGGTGGAGGAAAACAGTGCCGAAGAAAACCACCGTCCTGCCCCAAGTCACTGACAAATTTATCACGTAATTTTGTATCGAGTACACCTCGCCTGAATTGGATTCAAGCTCACAACATTAGTGAACTGATCTGTATTTATTTAGTAGTTTCCATAACAACACAACATCACTCAAATTTTTCTATTAGACATATTGAACAGTTTATTAAAGATACGACTTGACAAGTCGATATAGCGCTTATCATTGATAACTTTGGGGTAATTGCCACCCTTTCATCATCTCAAATCGTATTATTTGCCAGGTAAGCCCTTACTTTTATTTTTTTCAGAAACTGTAATACAGTTCGTCTGTACAAATCAATATGTTTTAAAATGTTCCATGAATAATTCATGACTAATTCCCTGTCAGTTGACCAACAGATGATGAGTAGAGAGAAATCAGAGTGTGATCAGCCATCAGTTACTGACAATTATAGAGAACTAGTAGATGAGATAACAGGTTGTAAATTACCTTCATAATCAAGATTCAATATAAAAAAAAAGAATGATTGTTTATGTGACACAATAGTATTAAATTGTTTACAATTATTGTAAGAATATATTGTTGTATGTTTCTTGTTGGTGTTAAGACAGATTGTTTAATTAATATACAGTGAAACCTGTCTAAGCCGAACCCCCCTAGGACCAGCTATTGTGTTCGGAATAAATAGGTGTTCAGTTTATAAATATTGAATTAAAAAGGATTTCCTAAATTAGGACTTATGTACCATGTCCGAAAATATTATATATTTATAAATTTATATAGGCAATAACAATTATAAAACAAATGGTTCACTAAATATGTTTTAAGTGTATACCATAATTTTAATTAATTTTTTCCATATTTTTGGTAGACTTGTATGATTTGATTTTACAAGTTTTATTCCACTATATCATAAATGTATGTCTATTTATTCCAGACATTTTATTTTGTAACAGAGTTTTAAATTTTATACAAGAGATTGTCTCACGATTTATACAATCTAGTCAGTTTTATATGATTCGATTGGTTTTGTTTTAAGGTGTTTAGCGCCACTTTCAATATTATTTCAGATATATCTTGGTGGTCAGTTTTATTGATGGAGGAAACCACCTACGTGTCGCAAATCACTGACAAACTTTATCACATAATGTTGTATCGTGTACACCTCTCCATGAATGGAGTTTGAACTCACAACTTTAGTGGCGATAGGCACTGATTGCACAGGTAATTGTAAATCCAACTACCATACGATCACAACCATGGCGGCCCCCCAGCTTTATATGAAATCATGTTATTGAATGAAATTTGGGTTGTACATTTTGTTTTGTATTAAAATACTGTTAGTTTGTTTTTGTCAACTGATGGGATTAATAAACCAAAATTTTCAATTTGCTTGACATTGAAGTTTATACCAAGTTATACAAATGAAAGATTTTTTGTTTCCTAGATGACTGTAATTGTAATTGTAATTTACTATATTTTTATATGACAGCATACATTTTGTGGTCATATTATGTTACAGGTCTAACTGTTTTCAGTGTTGTTGTTGTCGTCTGCCCAATACAATAACTTTTCTTATAGTAAGCCAGATTTGTATTCCATTTTTCCATTTAATTCCTAAAACAAATTCCTGTCTGGAGTTTCCAACAGATTTGCTGAACAATAAATATTTTCAGTAAAACTGGTGCAAGAGGAAGTCCTTGTTGACTCTACTGTCTGTCATGTGCTGTGTTTAGTGATGTAATGTTTTTATTTCCTGATACTGTGGTTATTACAATTAGCAAAAATTATCAGTAATTTGGACATGTTTTCTTTGGTCTCACAGAGTGATATTGTCATTATCAATGAACTGACTCTTGATACTGAAAATCATCGATCAGTGTGACAATAAAAACGTCAGTTTTGAAGGTCTCAACAGATGTTATCACAGTTCATCCTATTGGATTTGCTGCAATAATGTCTGTCTCAACCTTCATAACTGCCATTATTATCCCCTCGCCAACGAAGTTATGATGGCATATAGTAATGCTACCGTCCGTCCGTCCTTCCTTCCGTAACATCCTTGTGAACACTCTAGAATCAACATCCTTCAATGGATTTTGACCAAACTTGGTACATACTTAGTCCTTAAAGGAAAATGCCAGTCAGTTGAACAATTGTTATAATTCAATACATTGTAACTTTTTATTTGTAAACAACTAATTATTAAACAAAAAACACCTTTATTAACATTAATATGCCCAATTAAAAATATGAATATTTGGAATTTCCTGTCATAGTGTAAGCGGCCATGACACCTCTTCATGTGACGTCACATAGTCCGTTCCTATTATTTGAATAAATAATCTATCCGACTCTTCCCTTTTGATTATGTTTTAATATCAGATCAACTGTAATACAATGTTTACAATGGTATATCGTCCTATTTTTTTTCTTAATATTCCCATCCCATGTTACATTTTCATAAAACAAACGAGTTTATTATTGTAGTTGGGGGAGGGGGGGTATCTACGTATAATGTTTTACGTGAATGTCCGTAGGTTTAATAACTGTCCATTTTAACTTATTTTATGCGTACACATGCTTTTTTCTTTATTGTCGCCAATGCTATCGTACTTTCCCGTGTTTTTCGTTGTCACTGGTCGATGTATTGACAAGGATAGTCCTGACTAGTAATTACAAAAAAAAAAATCTTCTCACACTTTTCCTTTTCGTGCTGTAGTGTAATAAAATGCTTGACATGAAGCCATAATGATATTGTAAATATCAAAAGATAAATATACGACGTTATTTTACAATTTACATAATTTTTAATGATAAAATTGCACCTGGTCAATGCCGATATATTATACCATACCGATTGTACGACGTCACGGGCAGGATAAATCCGAGAATGGATTATGCCTTTTGTCTCCTCCACATTGAAGAGTTTTGAAAAATGGCAGTCCCCATTATCTGGTGCTACAGGCAACTTCAATCACCAAATTCTACCTAACGGTATACTATTTTTAACATGCATTAGCACAATGTCTTTTATTTACTGTCATTTAAATTTTCACGCTAACTTGTTAAGACCATGGCCTTTTCCTGTAAGAGAATCTAGAAACCTATTGATTTTCAAGGTCAAAGTCACAGGGTCTAATTTTTACCCTGTAACACCCTTGTGAACACTAGAATCAACATCTTTCACTGGATTTTCACCAAATTTGGTACATACTTAGTCCTTAAAGAGTATCTAAAACCCTATCGATTTTCAAGGTCACCGGGTCAAATTTTTTACTGCATAACATCCTTGTGAACACTCTAGAATCAACACCCTTCAATGGATTTTGACCAAACTTGGTACATACTTAGTCCTTAAGAGAATCTGGAACCTAATGATTTTCAAGGTCACGGTCTAATTTTTACCCTGTAACATCCTTGTGAACACTAGAATCAACATCTTTCAATGGATTTTCACCAAACTTGGTACATACTTAGTCCTTAGAAAATCTGAAACCCTATTGATTTTCAAGGTCAAAGGGTCAATTTTTTTACCACATAACATCCTTGTGAACACTAGAATCTACATCCTTCAATGGATTTTGACCAAACTTGGTACATACTTAGTCCTTAAGAGAATCTGGAACCCTATTGATTTTCAAGGTCACTGGGTCAAATTTTTAGGTGAGGGGATTTTTGTATATCAATGTTTGTAGTGTTAATTTATTCACTTGTTATTAGTTTTAATGGGTTTTTTTTAATCAATAATTTATGTCTCTTTTAATTAATAATAGTATTGTTTGCTATGTTAATGTCTATTTTGTTTACTTTAAAATTTGTCTTTTAATTCATGATATTACATTCCATATACATGTACATGTAGTGGGAAAGCTGTTTCTGTTTTCTTTGTCTAGTGCTGCCATAATTGTGGTCAAATGTTGAAAGCTGCAATAAAATGAACTAAAACTTGTTTCTTGTTGTTTACAAATAATTGTCATACATGCATATACAATTTCTTTGGCTTGTAGACACCTTTAAGCATACTATAAAATCAAATATGTGTTGTCTTTGCAATAATAATGGTCCTTTTCACCTGCCTCAATCATTATTTTTCAATTAAACTTCATAATCTGGACTGCTCCTCCCTTTTTTTTTAATAAACTAATAGGTATTAGTGGTTCTTGGTGTTCGATATATGATATACAAAATTGACATTTGGGACTTAAAACACTGGGTCTATTTTAACTGACAATTTGTAAGAATGTTGAAGGAATACAGGTTGTCAATGAATAATCCTCAATTAAAATTGTCTTTTTTGTTCACTGAAAAACTGCATTGGTGGTGTAATGAGTAGCGTACTCGTCTTGAGTGTGGTAGATCGTAGGTTTGAGCCAGTCAGATCAAAACAAAGACTATAAAATTGGTATTTGATGCTTCCTGTTTAAGCACTCAGGTTTGCTCTGAATCAGGATAATGTGTCCGAGTGGAACAACATGTCTACCTGCAGACTGTTGTTTCAGTTAGCTAGCACTATAAGAGTCAAACCACAAACTATAAAATTAGTATTTGATGCATCACTACTGCTAGGTAGTAAGACCTGGTTGGCCTGAAGTAAGAAAATGTGTCCAAGTGCAGTGACATATCAACCTATCCGAAAGGTTTTGTAGTTCTCGTCATATTTACAAGACAAAATTATGAAAAGAAAGTTTAAACAGAGATGGTTAATAATTCCATCAATATCAACAAAACAAACAATCACCGTTTCGCCTCTAATCATTGAACATAAAAAACCCAACATGAAATGACATTGTAAATCCAGGTTCGAGTTTGGTCCAATTGTTCTACTTGTCCTCGCTTGTCCTATGGGTCTGGTGAGCGAAAAAAAATAGTTAATCCAAACTATTCTATTATTTGAATCATATTTGGATTAACTGAAAATCAATAAAATACAAAGAATAAAATTAATTATAAAATACTTTGTCACAAAAAGTATACACATAATATTAATACATTAGGTCACATTAATGAATGACATATTTTCTAGTTTATTAATCCCACACATGTACATGTACCAGCTCCTTTTGATAAAAGCAATCTTATCATCGGACATGTGGATGGTAATGGTGTTTAATGCCACTTTCACCAATATTTCAGTTATATTGGTGGAGAAAACCACTGACCTGCCACAAATCACTGTCTAACTCAATGTTGTATTGAGTACACCTCACCATGAGCGGAATTCGAACTCACAACGTTAGTGTATACAATAATACATTCGGTCTTCGATGGGTGTATAAAAAATGAGTATTAGACACAAAATAAATAAGAATGGCAATATCCCAAAAAATCATATTAAAAATGTTTTCTTAACATAAAAATGCAAAAAATGTTATTAGCCCCCATGCAGATTTGCTTAGGGATATTTTGACTTGTTCAATTAATAATTAATATGGCAATAAAAATTGGATTAAAAGCATTTTAAAAAATGTATTAATTAAAAAATAACGTGAAGATAATCGTTGTTAATGTAACAATGTAAAAGACAATGAGATGACAAAGTGATATATATAATAGTTTATTATACAATGCCTATATGAAGAGATGACGAAATAATTACAATGTTAATACAATGAAACCTGTCTTAGCTGAACCTCCGTGGGACCAACTTTTGCATTCTGATTGCAGACTACATGCTAACCCTCTTAAACGAAGTTTGGGATAAGTAAAACTAGATTCTGACAAGTAAAAACTTGTTTGAATAAATAATTTTTTTTCTCTCAAAATTTGTTTAAGGCAGACTGATTGAGACTTTATTTCAAGTTCAGTTTATACATACAGAATTGAGATATATTCAGGGTTCAGTTCAGGCAGATTTCACTAAATTAGTTTTAAATCAATGAAAATGACAAGTGATATAAAATACTTATTTTACACAATATTCCAATAAAAAGATGATCAAAATGACAATTTCAGTACAATTTTAACTGCAGAAATAAGAAAAGCAATACCTGGTATTCATATGAAGGTAATATTTAAACAATACAATGAACTACTCGTACAGATAGCTTTATTAATGTATCCCTGAGTTGTTTTTTAAACACATATTGGTTTAACTTATTTCCTACATTAAAAATATCTTGGTAAAAACTCAAATAATTAATAGTTTGGTTTATGGTGCTTAACACCACTTTCAACAACATTTCAGTTATATCGTGGCAGTCAGTTTTATTGGTGGAGGAAACCGAAGTACCCAGAGAAAACCACAGACCTGTCGCAAATCACTGATAAACTTTATCACATAATGTTGTATCAAGTACACTTCGCCATGAACAGGGTTCAAACTCACAACTTTAGTGGTGATGGGCACTAATTGCACAGGTAATTGTAAATCCAACTACCGTACGATCACAACCACATGGCCCCTACATGAAAAATATCCTAGTTAAAAACTAAAATAATTAATACAATACAGCCTTAATATAATTACATTCTCTTATTTTGATTAAAGACAATGGTTTATAAAAGTTAATAAAAAAAAAGTTCTTCAAGCCTTATCAAAAATAAAACAAAAATAAGGGACTATGTACATGAATAACAAAATGTTTTTAAAAGTTGATGTGATTGATTGATTGTTTGGTGTTTAAGACAACTTTAGCAGTATTTCAACTATATCACAGTGTTAATTGATGTGACCTATATACTGACATGTATATATTGTACAGACAATTGAATTATAACGGCTATACATGACATAATATTGGTGATAAACACCATTAAAAAAATTAAATTATAAAATTATAAAATTTAAGAAAATATACGTTTAGAGTAGTCACAGTAAAGACAAATATTTCCAAGTCACGATGATGGCAAAAGATTTAGAACAAATAAATTTTTGCTAAAACAGCTCGGCAAACATATAATTATGTCTCAAGAATGATAAATTAAATGAACTCTATCAAATGAATTAATTGCAACAGATTTTTTTTTTGCATTGACACTAATCGGCATTTGTAAAGTTTTCGGAGAATGACCCATATATGTAACGGATTAGGGCTAAATGAACACATTTTACTTTAAAAAAATTGGTATTTTGTGGAAAATGAAAATCACATTCACCTAAAAATCATAAAATTCAAGAGGTTAAAAATATATATAAACAAATTTAAGGTAAAATATTTGTCACTGAACAGTTATATATATATATATAGCAGGAAGGCAAATTAACTGTTTCAATAAATATAAATATGAATCTGGGTTTGTTTAAATTGTTAATGCAAAAGATGTCTTCAGAAGAGCTTCAAGATACTATAGGGGTAATCAGAATCTGTAAAAACACTACACAGAAAACTAGATTGAGCAACATGAACCCCACTAAAAACTGGGTATGAACTCAGGTGTTCCAGAAGTGTAAGCAATTCCTGCTCCACTAGTGCCACCCGTTGTGTTACTTTAGTTACAAACACTGTGATAAGTCATGACTGAGGAAAGGAAAGGGAAGTGTTAACGACAAGTGGAACATATCCGTGGTCATTTGTGACAAATGGTTAATCAAGTCATGGTGGTGACCATAAAACTTTCGAAGTGATGACTTCAACTTAACCAATAGGAACCCTTGGAAAATAGGACATCGAGTTAATTTTTTATCTGCTTTTTAATCTAGCAAGGGACTTTGTGGAACTAGAACTCCCATGATGAGTCAACTAAACATCCAGGAAATAGAATATTGGTAAATATATAGTATGAATTGGGTTTCAATATACATGACTCAATACTGTACATTTCCATTTTCTATCATTCCGAGTCCCTTTCCAAATGTATAATTACAAATTCTAATTATAGAAAAAAACATAAAAATACATTATATTTGTAGATATCAGTAACAATCATAAAAACACTAATATAATTCAAATCACTATCCAGTGAAACCTGTCTAAACCAAACCCTGAATAAACTGGAATCCTGTATAAACCAACAACCAAACCCTGAATAAACCCGAATCCTGTATATACTGAACTTTTAAATAAAGTCCAATCGAATGAAGGAAATCTTTGTTAATTTAACCTGTATACACCAAACACCTGTCAATTCCAACCACACAAAACACAAGTCGGTCCCAACGAGGCTTGGTTAAGATAGGTTTCACTGTAATTCATAATTCAACACTACAAATTACTTGCTTACATTTTATAGCAAGAGCACAGTAAAAATAACATTTTACATCCAAGTTGGACATATAAAAAGATTATTACAGTGGAACTTGTGCAATCTGACACCTGAATTTTCCCCGACATTCGACAAATATTTATGGTCCCAAAAGTACTAAAAACCCGAGTATTCCGACATCCTGTACAATCCGACACATTTCCCTGGTCCCTTGGTGTGTCGGATTAGACAGGTTCTGACATCCTGTACAATGCGACACATTTCCCTGCTCCCTTGGTGTGTCAGATTAGACAGGTTCCACTGTGGTTCACAACATGTCTCTCTGTATTGGTAATTTTATTAAATATCAAACTAAACTTTTTTGTTGAAGTAACCTTCAAATTCATTCAGACTTAATAAATAATAGCTCTTCTTTCAAAAACTTACACAACACATCTTACTAACACATGTATCAACTGACTCACGATCTGAAAGAGATCAACTACATGTAGCATCAATAAACAATAATTATGAGTTAATTTTGACGGGAGATTTAAATAATTTTCTATTGGCCACCATCTTTGCTTCTTTGATATGGTTTGTCATAGGAGTTTCATGTTTTCTTGGTGACTTGTGTGGTGATTTGTGTGGTGATTTAAAACAACTTCTACAAACAGCTAAATACTTATCAGCCCCTCCTATGACTTCAACCTAGAAAAAAAAACCCATTTCATTAGTATATGAGTGAATATGGGTAATAACAAAATTACCGAACTCCGAACAATCTTCCAAAGGGAAAGTCAAAACTCATAAGTATATAAACAGACAGAATCAGTCAACAACTGGAAAACTGTGAAAACCGTAATGACCCTGACTTGGTACAGGCATTTCTAAAGAAATGGTGGGTTGAATCAGATTTTAAAGCGCCAAACCTCCTGCTTTCATTACGGCTCAAGTGAGTGAGAGAATGTTGTTTAATGGTACATGAGCAATTTTTCAGTTATATCATGATGAGAACAAGTTATATTTGATGAATTAATAATGACATCTGCTTTGTATTAGATCACTGAAACAGTCCGCGGATAGACATGTCACTCCACTCGGACACATTATCCTGATTCCGAGCTAACCAGTCTTTGGTCTTTTTTCTTAATGCTGCCTGGTAAGCAGAGAAACAACAAATACCAAATTTATAGTCCTTTGCTTGACCAGACTTAGGCTCAAACCCACGATCTACTGAACTTGACGTCTTGAGTGGAGCACACTAAACATTACACCATCACCAATGTGGTTCATTTCATCAGTATATCATGAAAATATTCATAAACAGAAAATTCTGATGAGTACTCCCAATTCAGTAGATTTAATGAAAATGCATGTTTCTTCATTTATAATGGAGAAAAACCAAATGAAAAATAAAAAAAAGAACATCTACTGTAGGTAGATTATAAAAAATCAGAGGATAATTTTATAGCAAATAGAAAATTCACAAGTCGCTACAACATTAAAATTTTTAACAGTTTATGGGGAAAATATGTTATTTTTATTGAACTTCACATGAAATGGAACCTTTTTTCTCCACCTTAATATGTAAAACGTATAATTTTAAAATCAAAGTCAAAAATGTGCACAGGGTTCATACACTTTTTTATTGAGCAAAATCAAGGACTTTCCAGGACAAAAATTCAGTTTTCAAGCACCTTTTTCTGAGCATTTTCATATATAAAACCTTGTTTAACCTTACCTTTCTTCAAGTGAAAATGCCTGTACCACTACCCAGTCATGAAAACTGTTTTAACTCCCCCTTTCAGATCCTTTCACACATGGCAGAAATAAAGATATAAAAATACCTTTCAATGAAAGTTTCATATGACTTTGGAGGGCCGATTCTCCCATGGAGGAAATGTCAAAACTTTTTTTGCAGCATGCTTTATGAATATCTGGGCTATTTCTAAGTCAGGCATGGTATTGTGGCTGCTCTAGCCATTTGTTCAGGAATTTACATTTTCCTGGCATCTTGAACTGGCAATGATCAAGGTCACTGGCGACCGACGGCTGATTTTTTATTTTCATAATTTTTAATTTAGAACATAAGTGTACACGTTTGATGTTATGCCCATTAAGAAATACGTTCAGGAAAACCCATGAATCGTCACGGAAACCAATTAAAACGACAAGCTTGAAGCCAGGTGATGGGATCACATTAAGGGCTTTTCCAGGAAAAAATACCCAGTAGGCAGGGTTCGACATTAACTTTTTGACCAACTTGTCCATTCGGGCAAGTGCCATATTGATTTTACTTGCCCGAATTCTTAAGTGCCATATATGCATGTAGTGCAGAACTATGCAATCTACAATGACCGTTCATAGAGTAGAATAACCCCTCATATTAATTATTTACACCTTATGATGTGGGCATAGTGTTAGCGCATCATTTGGCTAAATAATTAAAATACTCATATTCATAATTGCAGTAAGTTATGATTATACTTATAGTCATGCTTATGATCAGTTCAAATCAACAAATTTGAAATTCAATTATTGTTTTAATTCAAACATTAAAACTAGATGAACAAAAATAGTTGAAACTTATTACTGGCAGTCTGTTTTTGTTTAAACTACATTCAACATGAAATTTAACAGTTCATCCTCAGTGAAATGATTTGCCCCCTCCCCATCAAATTTAGGAACCCCACTGAAGAATTTCCCGAGGGTTACTTGTGCCATATTGGCATCAAATTCTGGGACTGAGTCTGAGATATTGAGTTTCATAAATACGGGTGATTGATGAGGATTTCTGAAATATTATTGTTAGAAAATTTAAGCATAAATATTCCTTATCAGAGTAGACTGACAACGACTGTATAGTTTTGTTTGAATTTTTATTCCAGTAATCTATCACGCTTTCAATATTTTGATCGCAAAGGCAATACACATCAGGGATAATTTTCTAAAATTAGAACACCGCAAATAACTCTAGCTTTTCATTGGCCGGCAAAAATAAATATGATGTTGATGCAGCGCCACCGCCTAATTAGGCATTCGCGATTGGCTAATGTAAATAACACGATCTTTATTTGAGAAAGGGGAATTCCGTAGTCAACAAAATAAAACAAAATGGCGTAAAATACATGATACATACGACGTGATGTTTGGGTAAAATTCGCCGCGACTTCCAACACTGAATAATTCAATATTAATCATTTTGCTCTTCAGAAATTGAACATATCACAGAATCATTTTCACTTGCCCGATCGGACAAGTTGGGTGCTGTTTTCACTTGCCCGAAGACGCATTTCACTTGCCCCGGGCAATCGGACAACCATTAATGTCGAACCCTGCAGTAGGGTCAGAACGCCATTGATTTTTTTTTATCTAGGTAAAACGTATTTCTTTTCTGGGGGTTGCTTCTAATTTCTAATTAATCAATCGCGGTTGTCGGTATTTTTACTATTTCAGTATTAAAATAGACCTACTTGCTAGCAAGTTGTGTCACTGTGTTGTTCGTTAAACGGTGTATAATATTCGGTTGTTTGTTTCACGATTTCGCTTCTTTTGTGGGATTTTTAAGCCAAATTGTCTCCCTTTATCTTCCGAATGATATGTTATGTAAAAGATGGAGAAATACGCATGATGAACTGGTACCTGGTTCTTTTAATTTCGTTCCTGGGTTCCGAGATAAAAAGTACCAGTCGAAAACGAAACGTGGTCAAATGCCAAAATGGACTGTGATAATGATCAAATTTTCCACTGGTTAACAGCCGTGGGCCTGGGGGAATAATATGTTCAGGTGTTTAGAGGGATGTTTGTCAAACTAGGTATCACAGGAAAGGAATCGTCTGCTTTCAGCAGTTTCACTTTTCCTTTTGGTGAGGGAAAGAGGGGGGTCCTCGTTTCAAATTTAATTTCTATTTTCTAGGTGGGGGTCATTTTAAGTATTTATATTAATGTGGTGGTACCCCAAAAATAATTAAAATTCTGGTGGTAGTATCCCAAATTATTGACGGAGTTCCGACACCTCCCCCTCCCCAGGTATTTTTTCCTGGAAAAGCCCCAATACAAATTTTTGATTCGAGCGGCAAAATTCCGGAAAACATTGTTTTATAGAAATAGTGCGATTTCCCACAAATGGCGCGTAGTGATACAGGAAGGTCTATTTATATTTCCACGGGTAACTGAGGTTGTTGACATCGATTCAACGTCTTGAAGATCGAAAATGACTGTTAACATGCACTTATTTCGGGGGAATAAGATTGTTCAAATGAAAAAGTAGTTTTCAAGCACCTTTATTGGAATTCAGTACTTTCAAGCCCTTGATTTTGCTACTTTCGTTTTCAAGTACTTTCAAGGATTTCAAGCACCTGTACGAACCCTGCTGTGCAAATGGTCAATTCAAAACAGGCTATATATCTATAATATTGTTCTCACAGCAGTCTCTTGTCCTCTTCTCTTGGTAAAGGACCCTTCATTATTACAATCCATACAGACAGCAGTCAGTTTTATCACATTTTCTGCTAATGGTACCAGGTTTAATATATCACCGAATCCCTGAAAATAAGTATTGATTGATTGATGTTTTCAATGCCAACTTCAGCAGTATTTAAGTATTAAAACAGATTTCAACACTAAGGCGAAAAAAATATATGTGTGTTTCCGATCGACCCTAACATTTTTTATGCCAAAAAAAAAAATTAGATCGACAAAATCCGGAAATTCGCCTGTTTCCGAATTCAACAATAGACACTTGACTGTTGCGATATTGACGGAATTTTCTTCATTTCCCTGTACATTTGATCGATGTTTGGAACCAAAAACATTGTACTGCATGTCAAATAATTAATAAGCTGTAGTAAGAAAGAAACAAACAAGTTTGTGTGATTTTAGAGGAAGGAGCATACTTGTAGGTTTCAATTTTTTTTTTTTTTTAAATCCTGTCCTACCGACCCTAATTTTGAAGACCATGCAATCGGAAACACACATATTTTTCCCCCCGCCTAATATGAAACAGACATTTGTTGAATCATCTCAATTTTATTCTTTGCACCATCAAAATAATACTTTGGCACAAGATACGACAATGAAAATCGATGTGTATTAAAAACATAAAAAATTAGTCACATATAGATGGCTTTTTATACTCTCAATATACATGATTAACTTTCAAAAATTATTATTTGAAGAGACAATTATTTCTGCAATGCTTTATACATGTGCAAAGTGGGATCATTTCTATTGTACATAACTTCCACGATATTCTTGTACCTTTTTCTGGAAAGTTCCATCTAAGGCTGCCACTATAACAATTTTACCCCGTTCAGCCATCTCATCACTAAAACTAACGACATCTGGGAACTGTAATAAGAAGAAAATTATTTTGTTGGCAAGTTTAAAATCCACATGTCAATGACGAGTTTTCCAAATTATATCATCAATATTTATCTCAATACCAAAATAGACAACAGAGGGTGAATAGGGTACACTATGGGCTTATTTGTTTATAAATTCTGATATAAGAACACAGAGAACATCCTTTAACTCAAACCAATGGTAATGCCAGTGCTCTATAATGATTCTTGTTTTATTATATCTCGACAAAACTTGTTTTCTTTTCTCTTTTCTTGACGAATACGATAATTTTTCGTGATAACTAGGAGTAGTTCTGTCACCATTTCCCCCTTTTTCTAAATCAGACAACTATACGTCTGCAGTGGGAAATCATTAATTTGCAGGTAATATTATCATGATGACAAACAATTCTGGGTGATGTCTGAGAATACAAGACCAGAACAGTTCTTCGGATTATTTATATACTATTAGGATTTACTGAACAGAAACGAAAAAAATTCAGGTTGTCGTCAGAAAGGCAAAGCCAAAACTGCTTGACATATGTTCAAGGGATCTGTGTGAAAAAAACGCAGGACACAAAAAATTTGCGTAATTGTCGCAACTACTGACCTTTAAGTTTCAAAATACTTACAAATTGTCCTTCATCAACTCCAACGACATCAAAGTTTTCAGCTGTGTGAGCAATATCTTCAAGTTTCTCTGCTGGTATTGCTGGAAGGGTCTGTCTATAAAACAAATTATTCAATACCAAACACGATTATTCATGTGTCACGGCCACCAATCTCTCCAACTTATATTCAAATGATATGCTAACGGTAAAGTTATCGGGATTTCCGGATATGCATTGGCGGGATCTTTTCACGTCTACAAGGAGGCAAGTTACACATTATTATCTTGTATTCAAGCACTTTTTACAAAAAGAGCCATGTAATTCAACACAATTTAAAAATTCCTAATGCCAGAGTAAGCCGTTTCGTTGACTGATGTGCCGTAATGACTCTAGAATCTTTCTCCTGCATGTTTTGTCAATCAAAAGAGTTTGATCGTGTAACTGATTGACTGAAGCACAGTCTACAAGCAATTGTGGTGTATGTCAAGTATCTTTTTATGTTCCAAAATGATTATAAAAGACTTGGCCACAGTGTAATTTGTAGCATTGACTATTGATTGTTGTAGTGTGGTAGACGGGGAACGAAATTTTTGACTTTAATGTACCCACCGAACATATACCTAAATTATATATCATTGGAAAGAAGAATTCATACTCTATCCAGAGTCGGGTCGTAAAAACGGGAACTGGTTGCATTCCCACAAAGGGATGAAATTATCGTTTTTTGCAAAATTTGGTATACACTATTAAGTCTTTCATATAGACTTTAAGGTTCAGTTGTGAAAAAAATGTGTATTTTTGTAGGTTTTAATGAGTCAGTTTCCTTCACATTTTTAATGTCGCCAATAGGGACCTGACCTTGATCTTTGTATGGAAACGTCTTGACCTGAATGTGCTTTAATTAGTTGATGATAACATTGATACTATTTTTTACAACGAAATTTAACTTCTATTTCACAAATTAAAAATTCTCTGGCGTATAGAAAAAGGGGGGTGGGCATCCTTCACTAGTGCATAAACATCATTGTTCTTGTTCCTGTCACTGATATGACTGTTGTATTCTTAATCAATGTTTTTGCTCTGCGTTCGTTACCACGAATGCTGTATAACCTAAAGAGGTCATAAAACACCAAAATAAGCATATAAGTCGATAGCAACACATTTATATTAGTCAGTATAAATAGGACTATCCTGGTTCAAATCAAATGACAGAACATCGCTATCTAACTACAAAATGACTATTGTGGATTTGTCACGACATTACATGGCAGATAATTTTATCCATAACAACAAAGCCTTGTAAAAATCTACTAAATTTCAGACATCATGACCATCGTCTTACAGTAAGGTAACATTCTTTGTTATGACATTTTTACACATGTCGCTACCATAACAGGGACAAAGATCTGTGCACGACAAAATCTGTTCAAAACAAACACAGCTACTGGAACAAATTGATTTGCCTTTGCAACTACACACGAGATCTTGCAGAAAGTCCCCGGAAGAAGACAGGTACCAGACCACCCTTGTCTTCCCATTCGAACATTAAAGGAGATCTAACAGGGGACTGCGCTTTTTGTGAGGATTTCCAGATATAGGTCTGCAAAGATGATCTTAGTACATGCTGATGGAAGGTCGCTTCGCATGGTGGTAACTTGGCCAGGCTTGCTTCTTTTTTTGTTGCAAGTCGAACTCTGAATTTATTGAGATTAAAGTCATCTGCTCGTAGTTTGGCTTTTTGGAGTCTTCAAACTGAGATTTTCAGCTTCTCAATATCACGTCTTAAGATACCTACAGCAGAGTGTAAAATTTGTTCATCAGAAATACCTTTAACATCAACTTGAAAATCATTTTCCAACTCAAGAGGCTTTAAATTTGGACTTGTATTTACCTGCTGTGGCAATAGCATCGCCTAAGGAAAGCTTGTCACTGAAGAAAAAATTTGACATTCCTTGGCCCCGCTGAGTATGTATAACTATAGAACCAGCATAATGTTTAACTAACCTGTCTTGTAACTTGGCAGATGAGTAGGTACCTGTGTCTGCGGGTAGATATGCTTTGTATTTTTCAAGTAGTTGTGTCATCCGAAAAACCTTTTTGTGAACGACTAAATCATCGTTGATTTCATGGATTAAATTCTGAAAGGCGATTTCGTTACTAGAAAGATCAGAATCCTGTTTCTGTTCGTTTTTCGGGGAACTCTTTAACAGATATTTAGTCATGCACCCGTTGTGATAAACTCCTTTCAGAACAAAATCGTCACAATTCAACACGCGAACCAGTCCATCATCATTTTGACTCAATGCGCACTCCATCAACTTGTTCACACGCTCACTGGATGCAACTTTATGTACTTTAAAATCTTTCTTGAATGTTTTATTTTAACAAATGAAATAAAAATCCCACAGGGCTCGTACTGGGAGCGTGTTACAACACTTGTTTGTGACACAGTTGAAACTTGTTCAGTACTTGTAAAAATTTATCTGATCTGTTTTGAAAACAGTTTTGTTTAATTGTATATTTTCTATAGCAATTACGGTGGTAAACAACTTTAATTTTACGTGATATAAAATTGTCCATTGTGGACATTTCCTGCAAAATACACCTCATCTCTTCTAATTTCCATCGATCTTACAAAACTATCTTTGACTACATCTCGCATACAAATCACAGGTTCTGCATTGGAACATTGACATATAATGCATTGCTCCCAGTTCAACGTTTCTTTTCTCCTTTTTGGACTAGAAGGAGAAAGTTTCAAAGGACTACCGAACGATGCCATCATACGGAATATGAACGTGTCTGTCCGGTTAAATTCTGGTACTACAATAACCTAATTACTAATCAACAAAATACACTAATTATCGACAAACGACAAAAACAACGCCAAACCTCAGTAAACAGTATGCGAAAAGCCGAACACTTAACAATGAAATAAATCAGAAACTAAGCCATTTCATTCAAAGAAGACAACGTGCTATTTAATGACTCGAAGATCAGTCGAACTATATTTATAGAATCGGAAACGGCGTATCAAATTTCCGAGTATAAAAGGCATTAAATGAGAGAGGAAACAAACAAAAAATAGCATTTTTCTGCGTATCTGCAAGTATCTATGATATGAAATTTGGCATGAATTTTTTGACTAATGTAACGTTACTTTATCAATACTAAAAATGTACGGAAAACACAAAATAAATTTGCTAAAAGAGAAAACTTGTCTTATTTTCTACCAAAATAAGGGGTATTTTGAGAGGCTAGTTATATTAAATCAGACAAGAACTAACTGTTCTTTTTCATCTATTGATACAATTAAATGTCTGTTTAATTGTGTAACATATCTTTTTTTTATCGATAAACGATCACGTTTTATAGATATGAAATTTTATTTTCACCTGGTCAACTATGTATCAGTTGGGTACCTTCGGAAAACCAAAATTTCCAAGAAAAGTTGTCTTACGATTTTTTTTATAACCCACTTAATTTGAAAATATAGACATTTTTCTATCGAATGAGCATAGTTTTATCCATATGTTATTTCGGTACATTAAACTCCGAATTCATGCATCTATTCAGTCATCATCTACGTTACTATTGTATGTCAATCGAAAATTCAAATGATATGAGTTATCGGGATCAGAAATGAGTTAGTGGTACCAGATATGAGTTAGATAGTATTCATAATATGAGAATCTCAATGACTTGTGTGCTTACAGTACTTTCCCATTGTGTATTGCACATATGCATGTGTTGCATGGTAAAACTTGAAATGTGTCGTGAAACAAATCAATAACGATGTATGTGTCTCACACTTGAAATAAAACGAAAGTTTTGAAAAGTAAATATAAGTTGTAAATCAAAATCAATTTTCTAAAAATTAGATTGATAAAAAAGCAGTTGAGGCCTAAAATCAAATTTTATTTGTTTGGCATTGCCGCCCGACCCACTGAAAAACTTGCCGCCCAAATTATTTCATTTGCGTTTCAGACAATTTTTTATTATTAAAAAAATCGGAATCGCGCCGGAATTTCGATCGTGTCTGCGAAGTTTGTTCCGGGCTTTATTTATTTCAAATCTTGATCGTAAAAGCACTTGATGTACACTGTATTGAGAGCAAACGCTTAAACGACATAGAATAGAAAATGGTCTGCTGAAACGAAAATAATGTCGAAGAGGCCGGCAGTGGAAAGCATCCCCCTATGCTGCAATGCATCAGTTAAGAGGGGTGAACATTTTATCAAAAATAAGATCTTCAGTTATTCTATGGACGAAACATGGGAGGACGTTCTGAAAGATCCTCTGTGTTCCTGTGAAAAACCAGTCTGAAAATATAAAGCTTTCAAATGTAAAAAATAAAAAATAATTTCCCTACCCACCTGCTGATAGTGTGGGTCGGCAATGCCAAACAAACAATACTTTAAGGGTGGCCTGAAGGAACTTAATATTCATTATTTGTTCGGCAGCAATATGGTATTTCAAACCCAAAGATGCTTAAGAACGAAATTTTGGTTGGAAGACGATAAATCTATGGTCCAAATCAATAATGTGATCATACTTATGTTACGGATAGAACTGACAAAAGTTGACAAACTCGAACACAAAATTGATTTCAAATTGTTTTTGTTAAGTAAAACTGCATGTGCTAATACAAATGTACTAACTTACTAGAGCAATAAAAATACGAAAGGTAGTACGAGCAAAACATTCATTGGGATTCTCATCGATTACCTGATACCGCTAACTCATTTCTGATCCCGATAACTCATATCATTTGAATTTTTGATTGACATACAACAATCAATAGTCAATGCTACAAATTACACTGTGGCCAAGTCTTTTATAATCATTTTGGAACATAAAAAGATACTTGACATACACCACAATTGCTTGTAGACTGTGCTTCAGTCAATCAGTTACACGATCGAACTCTTTTGATTGACAAAACATGCAGGAGAAAGATTCTAGTCATTACTGCACATCAGTCAACAAAACGGCTTACTCTGGCATTAAGAATTTTTAAATTGCATCGAATTACATGGCTCTTTTTGTAAAAAGTGCTTGAATACAAGATAATAATGTGCAACTTACCTCCTTGTAGACGTGAAAAGATCCTGTCAATGCATATCTGGAAATCCCGATAACTTTACCGTTAGCATATCAGTTGAATATGAGTTAGAGAGATTGGTGGCCGTGTGTGTGCTAAAGTTGAATTTTTTTTGGGCTAAAATACAGAAAAAATATTTAGAAATGAATGGACTCGAGAAGCCTGTCAGGGCACATTGCATAGCACCAGTGTAAAATGTTTAAAATCCTGCATTCTAGCAACTTGCTGGCACCTAATTATAATTCTAAAAACACATTCTGGAACAACTTTCAACAATATTTTAGTTATATCGTAGCGTCTTTTGTATTGGTGGAGGAAACCGGAGTACTCAGAGATAACCACCGACCTGCCACAAGTCTCAACTTTAGTCGTGATAGGCACTGATTGCATTGATAGTTGTAAATCCAACTAGCATACCATCACAACGACCCCCGCTACAAAAGACTATATTTATCATTTACCTATCATGTGTAGCTATTCCTTCTTTTTCATATCTGTCGTCTTTTGAGTATTTTATAATTAAACATTTGTAGTTGGCTACTTGATATCTCTTCATCCTCCTCATCAACTCAGTTCTGCATAAAAATAATAAGTGATAATACATATTATGGCATACACTTACTAACAATGTACACAGATTAAGGGGGTAAGAGTTATGGTGTTTAATGCCACTTTCATTAATATTTCAGTTATATCGGTGGAGGAAACCAGAGTTCCCGGAGAAAACCACTGTGTAGCAAGTCACTGACAAATTTTATCATAAAGACATATAATGTTGTATCGAGTATAACAACTTGCCTGAGCTGGATTCGAACTCACAATGTTTGTGATGATAGGCAGTTATAAATCCAACTACCATACGATAACAGCCACGATGCATATATGGCTGCTACACAGATTAAAGATTAACTAGTGCGATGTATTACTTTTTTGTTAGTAAATCAGTATCTACATTGTATGTTTCATAGGGTGTAACAACCCACAAGTATAAAGTCATTGAAAAATAAGCACAAAAATTAAACATGGAAACAAAACAATGGTTAAGATATCATGTAGCAGAAGGTCATTATTAACTTTCTAGACTTCATATAGTATAAATTGTAACACATTCATAAAAATAAATACACATTTTGTCAGTCTAGAGATCGATAGAAAACACATCTGCTGTTATTCCAAACATTTTTAAGTGTTAAGATCTATGAAAAAAGTGAAAGCAAATATGTTTTGGTTCTATATATAAGCATGACAGGTTATTGTTCTACAACTTGAGCACTTGAAAAGATTGAAGGGCAATTAAAACAAATGAACTTATTGACAACAAAACGTCTTTTTTACATTATAATTATATATTTTCTGGTAACTACATAGGAGTGTACTACTAGTTATACATGTACACTAAAATGAACGTCGATTGTTACATGTACATGTACAGTATGTTATTTAAACAATTAGCATTATTACACTATGTTTCATGATACATACAAAGACAAATAATAAGGCACCGGTACTTACGTTTTACCAGAAAACATTGGACCAAATATCAACTGAAATGAAAAAGTTATAACTTAAATTTTCAATATTCATTCGACAACAACACTCCAATAATTGGAAAATACTGGGAACAGGGCAAAAGCAGAATACACTAATATTTTTTCTGATGTCGACATGTTTTGCCTAAATATTAGAGTGAGTGATTGATGAGTGATTATTTTGTGGTTATCAATTCAGCAATTTTTCAGACATGTCATTGTCACCCCACTTGGACATATTATCCAGATTCCAAGCCAACCAGTCTTTGCTCTTTCTCCTTAATGCTGCATGCTTAATAGCAAAAAAGCAACAAATACCAATTTTATAGTCTGAAAGACTACCAAAGACTCTTTGGTTTGACCCGATTGGGACTCAAACCCCACGATCTACCAACCTCGATGTGAGCATGCTAACCATTACACCTCCTAAATATTAGAACTCCTCATGATTATTAAATATCAAATTTGTATATATATTGTACATATGGCATTTGAGCGAGTGTGTGAGTGAATGTTTATGTTGTTTAATGCCAAATGAGCAATTTTTCAGTTATATGATGGGTAGAACAAGTTATTCATCAATGAGATGATGATGTCCGCTTTGTACTAGACCAATACGCTTCTTTGGATTTTAGCTCACTGAAACAACAGTCTAGGTAGACATGACACTCCACTAGAACCCATTATCCTGATTCCGAGCTGACCGGTCTTTGTTCTTTCTCCTTGATGCTATGTATTTAGCGGAGAAGCAACAACATATTGGTTCCAATTTAATAGTCTTTGGCTTGACCCAACCACTCCACTCAACAGGACTATTAAGTATTAAATTAGTATACAGGGTGTACAAACAGGTATGTCAGATGTGTGTTTGAACAAAAAAGTCAAAATAATGGCCTAAAAATATACAAAAACGTGTGGATGTTTCCCACCTCCCCACTATCTTTTGGCAAAATTTTAGGAAAAGCTGAAAATTAACATTAAATGAAGAGGCAAAAGTGTGGGTTTTTTTTAAACCAAATGACTTTTTGGGGTTTTTGTGCGATTTAATTTTAAAAGCTTGTCCACACTCCCACTTTCCAGTCCACTTACAAAGCTTCCCCCCACTTTCCAATCCACTCCTACGCCTCTGCTGAATCTACATACTTCCACTGCATTAGTCATTCCTACCATTGACTCTTGACGTCTTGTTTTAAGTTTTGTTGGCATTATCATTGTGACATTGAGATATTTTAGATTTTTTGAAGAAAACAAAGGTATGTTTTTTGTCTGATACCTGTATTTGTCCTTTTGATGACTTGTTTATTCTTGGAGAATTAAATATGTGGCCTGTTGAACACATTTTCCTGACTTTCCAGAAAAAAAATATTACACTAATTTTGTGTTGTTGAAACTGTATTTTTGCCGCGAGTTTCTTAGCTTGAAATTCCCTCCAAAAATGACGTCATGATAATAGTTTATTGTTTCAGATATTTTGGTTTATTCTTTAATAGTAAAATGCTTCATGATATATTTGAAAACTTTGCAATTGAATTTGTAGCATAACCTGTATAAAAAATATTTAGTCCCTAAAAAAATTATGCGCGTTCGGAATTATACTAAACTCACTCTGTGATAGATACAGTAAAAGAGGGACAACAGAAATATTGTGAAACTGTTTACTCGCGTAGTGGCATAAATCACATGTGGATTTTGAAAAACTCTAAAGATCTTTTGGATAACCTGAAATCAAGATCTTTCTCTCAGGTATCCTCCATCAAAGCTTTTGATTTTTCAACTCTATATACCACCCTACCGCATGACAAATTAAAAACCCGCTTAAAAGAAACAATTCATAAAGCTTTCAGTCATAGAAACTATGGCTCAAAATTTGTTGTGTTAGGCTACAATTCCACATATTTTTCAAACAAAATTCAAAAAGGTAAAACATTCTACTCCGAGGAACAAGTGATCAGTATGCTGGAGTTCCTCACCGATAACATATTTGTCTCCTTTGGAGGGACACTGTTTCAGCAGGTCGTCGGCATACCAATGGGTACGAATTGTGTCCCTCTTCTAGCCGATTTATTTTAATGCTCATATGAGTCGGAGTTTCTTCAAAAGCTTGTAAAAAATGAGAAGATTCATGAGGCTAGAGCCTTTAATTTCACATACAGGTATATTGATGACGTTTTATCTATCAATAATTCTAGATTTGCAGAATTTCTTCCATTGATATATCCTCCAGAGCTGGAAGTTAAAGAGACCACAGATACAGCTTCGTCCGCATCATTTTTGGACTTATACCTCGAATTTGACGACAGTGGTCAACTCAGTACTAAAATTTATGATAAACGGGACGACTTCAATTTTAAAATCATAAATTTTCCAAACATGTGCAGCAATATACCAGCTTCTCCTGCATATGGTGTTTACATCTCACAATTGATTCGCTATGCAAGGGCCTGTAGCAATTATTCTGATTTCCTGAAACGTCATCTTCATCTGAGAAACAGGCTACTGAACCAGGGCTAAAAAAATATTCGCCTTATTCGATCTCTTAAAAAGTTTATATTCCGATACCAAGATCTTGTCGAAATATATTCCGTCTCTGCAGAAACGATTATAGACGATTCATTTTCATATAGTGAAAATGTATAAAGATAAGGAAGCCAAGAAAAATGTCAAAAATATTTGTTTATCAATGTGTGACGTAAAAGTGTCTTTGACATTTACTTCACTGAATATGGTACTGCTTTGACGACTGTTTTACCTATTTTGTTCCTGTATTTAAATACTGTTATAGTGACAACCGGAACTTTTGAACCATAATGAGACCGGGAGGTTTGGCACTTTAAAATCTGATTCAACCCACCATTTCTTTAGAAATGCTTGTATCAAGTCAGGGTCATTACGGTTTTCACAGTTTTCCGGTTGTTGACTGATTTTGTCTGTTTATATAATTATGAATTTTGACTTTCCCTTTGTAAGATTGTTCGGAGTTCGGTAATTTTGTTATTACCCTTATTGTGATGTTGCTACATTTTTTAATTTAAACAATATTTATTTAGAAAATAATCAGAATATACAGTACATCAAACATAGTAAATTCAGACATGATTCAGAAACGAGCAACATTTTTTGTAGGTTAATCAAATGGTGGAAGCAAATACTATTCTCACTTTGCGAGATGCATAAAAGAAATTCAAATCAATTATTGAATTTATTTTTCAATATAAAAAGGGAAAACATATGTTGCAGAAACTACTATTGTTCCACTGATTTCATTGATTGAACTATGTAGTAACTAAATGTCACCCGAGGTTAACATTCCTACCATCGGTGACGGTTGGTGAACCAATGGTAAGTTTGATAGAATTCCGAACATGCCCAATATGTTTTTTCTCGCACCTGTTTTCCCTGACAACAAAAATGGCTGACCAAGAGGTAATCGCGTTCAATTTTCTCTAACCCAGAGTTATAGAAACATGTATTCAAGCATCTACATAATATATCCCATAATAATTTCATTTTATGAAATGCAAGTGCAATCGATAAATAGTCTATAATATACTTTCGTCTATGCCACACTGCACTTGCAGTACAGGCACGAAACCGGTTTGTTTACATTTTTGCATTGGACGCATTCTCTTTTTATATTACACAAAGCACTGTTTAGGACATGTTGTCGTCTGGGTATGTATACAGACTATATTCTTATACTCTTGTCACCGAGTTTAGAAACTTTATTAAATGGTCTGTTTCAGTGTTTGTCTTTGTCAAACTAAAGTAAAGTGCATTTTTTTTCTTAAGCAAAATTATCCTTTGTAAAACTTAATTTCTATAGTGACATATCCTTCATTTGAACCGTTTTGAATGTACAGGTTTTATTAGCATGTGATGGATGATTTAACATGGGATTCTTTTAAATGTCAATTGCTAGCTGAAAGGATTCCGGGTCGTTTCGCCCCGATTACCTGTTCGCCCCGGAAAGTGAGTTGATTCGCCCCACTTAATCGCTATTATATTATAATAGATGAAGTCTTTTTTGACAATTTTTTGGTAATTATTTATTTATTAGTTGTATGCAAAAAAAATAATAATTCATTCATTTTGGTTTACTTTAATTATTTATTTATTAGTTGTATACAAAAAAATAATAATTCATTCATTTTGGTCAGTGGAATATTGTTGAACACAAAAGGGAGAATATTTTTCTCAAAAAAGAATCGTCATGAAGGGGTTTAGATTCACTTATGTGTACAGAATGGCAACAAAATACGACGAAATCGACTAACGGAGACATCAAACTCTCCTTCATATGCTAATTTCTCGGATATTTAACAATAATGAATATCAGATTTCGTATGGTTTTACAGGGAAATTCATAGGTAGAGTACATACAATACTCTGTGGTTCTTATCTCCTTTGCAACTTTAGGTTAAAATATGTCAATAATATGTCAAGTTGTTTTTTTCTGCTAAACCGGAAGTGATACCAAGCAACCGTTGCCGTTGCTCTTACCATTCAGTGTGTATTGTTCAAAGAAATTTTACACATTTAATCAGGTGTCAAACAAAAAGTGAAGCAATACATAATATTAAATACATCAAGAAAGCATGTTAATTATGAGGAAGACAAAAATGTACCCATGAACAAGCCTTACAACATCCAAAATACGAATATTTGCAATGGTATTTTCCATATTTCATTTTTTAAAGCACTATTAATAAATGAGGGCGAAAGGGAATCGGGGCGAAACAACTCGGGGGCGAATGGGATTCAGGGTGAAACAACTCGGGGGCGAACAGGATTCGGGGCGAAACGACCCGGTACCGCTGAAAGAAATATGAAATATTGGCTGACGATGTAAGACAACATTGTTTTCATATTTAACTTAGATATGGCTTAACACAATCAGAAAGTTTTTATTTAAAGTGTAGAGGCAAAATTATCATAGTGAGGTAAACAACTCAGAGTCCCATTGGAAACAAAGATGGCATATTATGGCGACCATATAATGTTATGTCTGTAGAGAAAATCAGAGATGTATACATTCACTGAACTTGTCAGGGCTGAATATAAAACATGGACCACTTACCTTGTAATGGAGTATATGAATAGTATTTTATTTTCAATGCAAAAGTGTAAGGGGTGATCATATAAAAAAATAAGTACCATATTTTGGAACAATGGATGATCAACTACTTTTTTTGATTTGTCAACTGAAGATCTCTAATATGATTATTCTCCTGACAAAAACACATTACAAAAGAAATAATATAATTTTAGGAAAAAGCTCCAACTCCTGCAGAAGAACCAGTGGAGACACCGTCGCAACCCACTGAAAATGGCCAGGCAGAAGGACAAACAGAACAAAATGTAGAAACACCGGCTGAAACAGAAACTAAACCAGAAACTCCCCAAGGTTGGATATATTTTCAAGATAATTTAATACTTCTATATGTAAAATCTTTTCCTTATAATTTCCCTTCTATTGCAATCATATATTTTAAAGGCATTTAGTCCTCATTAAAATTGAAGCTGATTTTATATAAAGATGTGTGTTCCCAGGTAGCAACAATAGGGGATGATTTCTCGATAGAGGGAAGGGGATGAGTTTGACTGTGGTCCATAGTGGGTAACATGTTTTGAGAGGGCCAGATTCCCTGCACGTTAAAGACCTCTTTTGGATATTTCAAAGTAGAGTAGGTGCATTGTAGCTGCTAAGACTTCATTTTTTGTCCCAACCCAATTCTCCATACTTTTCCAATGGCAGTAAATGTCATTGACCTGGTTCATCCATGCCTGACCCCATTTCTATGTATCATTGAACTTGTTGTCGTCCTGGATATAGCTGAAATAATGCTCATTAGACATTTATATGCAATAATCAATCAATTTTTTTTTTATTTTTTTTTTTATAATAGCTGAAGGTGATGCAACAGAGGAACAGAAACCTGCAGAGACTATTGAGGATGGAGAAAAGAAACAAGATTCTCCTGGTGAAGGAGGAGAGGAGAAACAAGAAGAGGCACCTGAAGGAGGAGAAGAACAAAAAGAAGCTATAGGTGGTGGGGGCGATGAAAAAAAATCAGAAGGTTAGAATGAACAGAAAGAAATATTAATTATTGCTAAATAAGATCTCATAACATCTGTGTACAGATGTCTTGCTTATTATTATTTTTTTTATTTACTCTATGACATAATGTAATAATATTTTGCCTACTATCTCAAATTTCAAAAGAAGGTTTGATTCTCAAGAGTTATCTGCTCAAACTACTAGATTAGAAATGGTCAGTTAACTGTTTAATTACAAACTGCTTGGATTTCTTTATTTTTATATTGGTTTAATTGTCTCTCCTGTGGCGAAATTTGCTGAATACAAGACACACAGGGTATTTCTTTTCCAGCTGCCACAGTGTTAACAATATCAACTTTTTTTTTATGATTAGAGCAGTTTCTCCATTACCACACAAGCATCCAATCCTTCATAATATTTTGATTGGTTGTCAATTCAGAAAATGCTTACTGTTCATATTTTTTCAAGTTTATGTTTACTTTTACTTCATAAAGGTGAAGGTGAACAAAAAACAGAAGGTGAAGGTGAACAAAAAGCAGAAGGTGAAGGTGAACAAAAAACAGAAGGTGAAGGTGAACAAAAAACAGAAGGTGAAGGTGAACAAAAAACAGAAGGTGAAGGTGAACAAAAACCTGAAGGTGACGGTGAACAAAAACCTGAAGGTGAAGGTGAACAAAAAGCTGAAGGTGAGGGTGAACAAAAAACAGAAGGTGAAGGTGAAGGAGAACCAAAACCAGAAGGTGAGGGGGAGACAGCTGCTACGCCTGCTGGTGAGGAAGGGGAGAAACCTACAGAGGAAGGAGAGCAAAAAGA
The DNA here is from genome assembly GCA_963383655.1 of Bathymodiolus septemdierum. NCBI lineage: Eukaryota > Metazoa > Mollusca > Bivalvia > Mytilida > Modiolidae > Bathymodiolus > Bathymodiolus septemdierum. The sequence goes on from OY726522.1 coordinate 11,791,702, forward strand.
GGGAGAGGAGACTGAATCAAAATCACCTGTACCACAGGTATTATACATTTAACAGTAAATAGTGAGTGATTGATTGTTGTTTAGCGACAATTCAGCAATTTTTCAGCTATATCATGGCGAGAACAAGTTAATTTTCAATGAAATGATGATGAGGTCTGCTTTGTTCTAGACCAACACGCTGAGTTGGATTTTTATAGTGCTAGCTCACTGAAACAGGTAGAACCCACAATCAGAGATTCGGAGCCAACCAGTCTTTGCTCTTTCTCCTTAATGCTGCATGATTAGCGGAGAAGCAACAAATACCAATTTTAAAGTCTTTGGTTTGACCCGACTTGGGCTCGAATCCATGATCTACCGCACTCAAGGCAAACATGCTAACCATAACACTACCGATGCGGTCAACAGTAAATACATCACAAACACAGACAAACCAAATGAAAATGTGCAAATTATTTATTATCAGCTATTTTTTTGCCTGTTTGGTCTACTTCGTTATTGTTTCCTCTTTAGATGTACACATATACAGACTGCATTACACACTTGGTACACATTTACATTCAAATATTGTAACATTATTTTTTAGATTTTGAATTCTTTGACATGGAATACAATGTACATTTGTATTACTTGCCATAATATAGCTTAAAATTGCTCATTTGGCATTAAACAACAATCACTCACTCACTACATTTGTATTGTAATACTGAAAATTTCATTAATGAAATTTCACTGTCTAATTCTTTTTTTTTAACGATTTAATCGGCTTGGAAATTAGGTTAGATAAAGTGATGTCAGAAGTTAAAGGGTAAATTGTGTTTAATGATAGTTTCAATGGTAAAAAAAACCCAAAGCACAGGAGAATATCATCGAGCTGCCGCAACTTTCTGACAAACTTTATATGAAAGTTGCATCAAGGACATGTTGTCAAGAGTTGGATTCTAATCTCAATTTTAGTGGTGATGAGGCTGATTGCATAAGTAGATCAAAGCCATGTAAAAAATGTTCTGATTTGACACATAAACCAGCAAGTCTTTTTTTATCAGACTTACTTATGCAATGTTAGATTCTTGAGAATTAATTTGCAGTCTTTGTATTTGGTATGTCACTACTTTTATTGACAGTGTTATAATTATATTCTCATTGTATGTATGTTTTAGAGCGATACATTTGCTGAAGGAGAACGTCCAGATGAAAATGGAATTGGTGTCGAGGTATCAGAAAAATTATCACGAGAAGGAAGTCCGGAACCTGAGGTCAAACCAGATATCTTAGAGCCTGGTACACCTGAAAGGTCCAGACCATGTATGTACATGTATATGTAAAAAAAATTATTTTGGATTTCACATTTTGTTTATTTGTGCAAATTACCAACTTGTTTCTAAAGACAATGATTAATTTAATGTAGACCCATTAATTATTTGTTCTTTTTTTTTTGGATAAGTTGTATAAAACAATTTTTACAAATATCTACAAATACTTTATGAGCAGTCAAAATATGGTGAGAGAATCCTCCATCTTTTACCATCTTCGATAGCCAATGGGTTGTGCTGGTTGCCTGAAAATGATATCATTATATGGGGCATAACAGATGAGATCTAGCAGATGACAGTGTACAGGAATTAAGAAATTAGAGCCAGCACCACTGAGAGTGATTAAGAGGGGAGATGGATCGTAATCCTTGGCTGGCGAAGATGACCTTTTTCTCATATTATGTAATTAAAATGATCAGTTTTTGTATTTGAAACACAAAATTCTTTCAGTGAAGTGAATAATTAGAAAATTAAACTGATTTATGTGTAGAATGTACATAAATTCACAGAAAACCCTTTAGGAGTGAAAAAGTCAACAACAACAACAAATCTGTTAATGTAATTCTAAAACTAAAAGAAATCAGTAATATTGAGATAGACAGAACATTTAAAAATTTTGTGAAAGACATTACCGTTTATATGAGGTAAAGTGTTAGTCATAACATGCCGTATCTGGTTTCAGCATCTGAAATTGGTGTGCGAGATGGTCACATGACTCCATTTTTAGAGGAAGAGGAAGAAGAGGTTGAAGACGAACAAAGACAACATCATGTGGAGGAAGAAGAAGAGGATGAGGAGGAGGATGAGGAATATGTAAGTTAAAATAGATCACTAAGATAAACAAAGGGGTCATAAGTTTTTCCTCATTTCGTATTATTTTCTCTCCTTCTGCAGGGGCGGTGGTGGTTGTGATCGTATGGTAGTTTATAACTACCTATGCGATCAGTGTCTATCACCACTAACGTTGTGATTTTGAACCCCGCTCAGGTGAGGTGTGATCGATACAACATTATGTGAAAAAGTTAGTCAGTGACTTGCGGCAGGTCTGTGGTTTTCTCAGAGTACTCCGATTTTCTCCACCAATAAAACTGACCATCACTATAGAACTGAAATATCCTTGAAAGTGGGATTAAACACAATACAACCAACATTAAGAAAATTTAATACATTTACAGTCAAAACTCAATGTGCCGAAGTCGAAAGGACTGCAAATTTTACCGTGAAATATAACTTCATATTTAAGTTATCCAGGATAGGTTTGGTTAAAAATTACTATGATTTGATCAAGATTTTACTTCAGGGTATCCAAGGAAATAGCTTATCCAAGTTTGAAATAACATTGGCGATTTTATAGAATTTTCAATTTTTGGTGTCAAACTTTGTTATGCTATATTTATATAGAATAACGGCAGCTACGAAGGTCAAGACAGACCTTATTGCTAGTATCAAGGTGAGACCTACAAAACTAACGTTATTGTTTTTATCTGTAACATTGTATTGTGTCTGACGTCACACTGGCCGATAATTTTCAGTATTAGAGTGAATATGTTGATACTGAGATTATCTGTCAGTGGGAACAAAGCAAAAATTTATAAATTATTACAGATATAATTTTATACAGAGAAAAGGAAAACAATCAGAATGCAAAAAAGGGGGGTATTAGAATAACGATGGACATTAAAATATAAAATATTTATATGAAGATTGAAAGGTTTAATATTAAAAAGAAATGTTGTCAAAGTAACAGTGCCTATCACCACTAACGTTGTGAGTTCGAATCCTGCTCATGGCGAGGTGTACTCAATGCAACATTACGTGATAATATTTGTCAGTGACTTGCATCGGTGGTTTTCCCCAGGTACTTCGGTTTTCTCCACCAATAAAACTGACCGACACGTTATAACTGAAATATTGTTGAAAGTGGCATTAAACGCCATAAACCACCAACCACCATCTGATTGTTTATGAATCAAAAGAAATAATGAGAATCATGTTTTAACTAAGAGAAAGTAATTATTTGTGTCTTTTATTATAGGGCTTGCAACCACAGTATGATAGAGAGGAATTGTTAGAAAAATATACTGTAAGTAAGATCTTCATTTCTGTAGAAAATCACTTGTTGTTTAGTAATTCTGTTTCCTTAACAGCCAAGCAAATTACATTAATATTGGGCAACAACTGCTCTTTAGCTGGGATAAAGTGTATGATGTGTATTACAAGGTAGTAGTTTTACCTTCGTCTGATTCAGTTACATATTCTTTGTCTGTTTTGATACAGGCATTCAGTTCAAGTTTTCTCATAGTTCATAAAAGTTTAGATATCCAATTTAGTGCACACACCATGTTTCTGGAATAACCTTTATCAGGTATGCTCATAGTCAAAAGATTGAAAAACAAAATAATTTAAAATTCTTTGGGAGCAAGTAGACCAAAGGAACTGAACAGGATAGCCAAAATCTGCAAAGGTTAACTATGTATCCCTGAAGGAAATTGACTTTAGTTTTAATAAATTACATAATTTAAAACTGTAAATTTTAGACATAATTATTTCTAATGAACCATGTTAGTGCTGAAACACATGATAAGATGTACGTTATGATTCATTTTTGTCTTGGCTTTGACAACAATTAGATATATCACAATAATCTGGAACTCAAAGAAATTTACACTATGCACAGTAAACAAGTGCACAATGTGTACAGGTTCATGTACCATTATATTTGCAAATTAAGAATCAATCTTATTTCCCAGTATTTCCTACCGTCCTGGGAAATATGAGTATTTCCCACTTTTTTGCCAACCCTGCAACAATACAGAATAGACAATTGAAAGTTATTGGTGTTAGCTCAACTTCTCATCTACATTTTTCCCTAGGTACACCATATTCAGTGATAACTTATATTGAAGCATCCATATCTCATTCCATTGTTTAGTTTGTCAGTTACTTGCGACAGTTCATGGTTTTCAGCAGATACTCTGGTTTCCTTCACCAATAAAACTAACTTCCACGATATAACTAAACTATTGTTGAAAGTGGCATTAAACACCAAAAACCATAGAACATCCAGTGTTTAAACAGTGCTTATCATTATGTTTTGTCTTTTATTTTTCACAAATAGCAAATAATGGCAGAAAGAGAACAACTGCAGCAACAAAATTACCAGTTACAACATAAACTAGCTGAGTTTTTCCGTAAAAAGAAAGCTGATGACACAAGACAAGATTATGATAAAACAGCCAGTGATCAAGATTCTAAATATGTCAAATATATAAGTATGTTTTATCACATTTAATTATTAACTTGTCAGTCTCTTAAATGTCATGTGACCAAATTGTTATCATCGGTTGTCTCTAATACATCATTATATTGTTATATATTATATAAATGTTAATTATATGTTATCCTATGAAAAGTATAAAATCTCTGTTCGAATTTTAATAATGTATGTAAATAATAAAAAAAATAGTGTCAGAAACCACTCCACTAATATAAATAAAAATTGATAGGATTTAACATGTGGCTCTTCTTATCTAGTTTTCTCCCTATGACATTTTGTGAAACTTTAGAAAAATATTTTTGTATGAAACATTTCATCAAACACTAATAGAAGTACTAATGTAAATGCTGTTTCCAGACAGATTTATTTACCATTACCTTGCTGAATCATTTAAGCATCTCTTTTTTAAACTCACATTATAGATGGTCTATACTAAAGTATTTCTCTTTTTTCTGGTCCAATTGTAATTTCCTTGTATTTTTAGATCAACTTGATGAACTCAGAGGTCAAGATGCTAAAGAAAAAGACCAATACAAAAATGAAATGGACGATTTGAGATTAAAATGTGAAGAAAGGAAACAAAAAGTAGACGAGGAAAGAAATAGATTTATGGAGTTTAAAAAACAAGTGGCATTGAATGCTGTTAGTAATAGATCTGGAAAACCATTGCCTCCTAAGGTAGGTCATATGTTTAGAAATTATTACGTTTACATTTAATTATTCCCCCACCAAAGTTCAAGCTTGGATACTTGATAAACACTTCCTGTGTCTTATAATTGGTTATTAGTGTTGGGTTAATCTTGTTTTTTTTGGGAAACCACGCCTGATATTACGATCCCAAGTGATACATATAGATTATGGCAGTTTTGCAGGTCGAGACAGACATTATCACTAGTATCTCAGCGAGTCTGATACGACGATCTGCAATACTAGTGGTAATGTATGTGGAGATCTTCAAAGCTGACATTATTGGTTTTATCGATGTGTTTGACGTCACACTGACCTATAATTTTCATTATCAGAGACAGTTTGTTAATACTGGCAATATCACACAATGAGATAAAAGACAAAATGTCAAAATTAATGATAAATGGATGTAAAATGTATACATTTTTGTTTATTTAAGAAATGAATCTCATATCAACTGACATTCTTTTTACATACCTGTGCCATTTCTGATTTGTCATATGTCATATTTCATCTCAATTTTTCACATGTGTATCATCTCAAAATTTTATCATTTACCTTTTGTTCCAAATACAGACCTGATGGTGTCATTGACATGTATATATGACTTCTTTGACTTTAGTAATAATACTGTCTAAAAAAATATCTTCCATTCATGAAAGAAATTGACCTACTATGGTTTATATACTTTATTGTACATGTTTTGTGCTTTACATTATTTTCCTAGGATATAGAACAGTCTTTGATAGGAGAGAAAAAGAAAGAGGCCGATGTTGTTGATGTACGATTAGAAAATATCAAACTAAAAAACAAACTAAAGAAAAAAGAAATGGAACTCAAATCAAAGGTAAGTATTACATGCTTTGATGTCAATAATAATTATATTTTTTATCTGAAAAAAATAGATACAGTCAAACCTGCCATAAAGGACACCTATAGAACAAAGCACTGTCCATATATGGCAGCTTGATTTTCAACATTCGGTAATACATGTATGGTATTAAACTTGTATATAAATGGCACCTGGCCATAAAGGACACTTTTCCCGTTTCCCATCTGTGCCCATTACATATATGCCTACATGGTTGACTGTAGTTAGATTTACAAAGATGGGTTCATACTACTGTTAATATGTCAAAATAAATAAGTCTTGATTTTTTTGTTTTGAATTTCATTTTCATTGATTTTTCAAATGAACAGAATTTTGAATTATATGTTTTTTATGTGTTAATTTTTTGTAATACATTTATTATGCATATGTGTATTCTATTTTACAGGAGGAACTAGCTGCTGGCTTACATTTGATTGATTTTGAACAGTTAAAGATTGAAAATCAAACTTATAATGAGAAAATAGAAGAGAGAAATGAGGTAAAGTTATCTCCCCTTAGACTTGATAGTTTAATAGTATTCTAGTGGTATATTTTTCATTTCGAAATTTTAATGATATTTGACTTAACTTTCTATATTTTAATTTGTATTAAATGAAAACAGACTGAAAAAAATATTTAGATCTTTATTTAAAATTAGATACAAGTCTACTATGTATACATTGAAACCAAACTGTAAAATAATAAAAATAATGAGTATTTCCCAAAATTTTGGTCAGTCAAGATATTATTGAAGGCATATCTGTATTATATTTTTTGTTGTTTTCATCATATTCTTAATTAAACTTGTTTACTACACACTCCTTGCTACACTAAATACATTGCTTGTTCTCATATTTCTCACTCCTAACATTTCTTTTGGGAGTTGTCTTATTTTGTTGTTTAAATACTGCTTTATAAAATCTTTTTTTCTAATTCTTTGGTTCAGTTTTTTCCCCAAAATTTGATGTTTTCATATGAAACCATATAAAAAAGAAAGAATATAAAAGAATTTCAAAAAACCACTACACAATTCCCTTCCCATTTTTTTTATTTGACTGCTCATCAACTACATTTCTTTATTATAAATAAAGAGAAAAAAATAATATTACACTGTTTCTCATTCTCATTCATTTTAAATATGGAGAAGACAATATTAAGTTGAAAAACTTGTGTTTGATCCTTTTGTCATTTTATTTAGACAATAACATATGTTAAATTAATTCAAAATTTAAAAAAAAAAAAAAAAAATCAAAGAAAAAGTTACTAATTTTGTTGTGACCTATAAACAAGGTTTATATATCACCAAGCACTATTTCCAGTTGATAGTACAATGTGTATTATTATTTACAACAAAATTTCTTCTTACAGGAATTATTGAAATTACGTAAAAAGATAACAAGCACGGTACAAGTTTTGACACATTTGAAGGAAAAACTACAGTTTGTTCAAGGAGAAAATCAAAGGGAAAAGGCAATATTACGAGAAGTAGAGGCCGAAGTAGCACAGGTATGAACAACTTCTTCAGGACATTAAAATATCAGATATATAGAGACTTCCTGGTCATAAAACTTTCAAGTACAATTTTTGTCCTCAAATTTAAAAAGTGGCCAATCAAAATGCATTATACAGCAAATGCAGTGTTCTGAGTGGACAATTTTGGATCACAATTATGGAAATCAAATTACTTAAGGCACAATTTGGTACGGTTATGCCACTGGAGGTTTAAAAGCACCCCCCCTCACCCCACCATTCATATATTTCTTTGTCATGAAATACATACCCATGGCATTCATATATTCGTAGTATGAAAACTAAACCCATTCATATATTATTCAATCATTGGTGATCCATTTCTATATTAGACTAAAATCCAAATTAAACACATACCGGTAGATCAATTTTGCACCTTATCATGATAAATTATAACATAATTATAGAAGAAGATGTCTTGGCAATATAGAAGCTGTATTTGTAGGAATAATTTTTTTTAAATCCCTACCCATCCATATATTGATGTTGATTTGGTTATGGTGTTTAACGCTACTTTCAACAATATTTATTGAAGTGGACATTGTATGACTCAATCATATTTGAAAACTAAAAATCTTGACCTATTCCAGTGGCATGTCTGCATATCTCTTACCGTATATAGGAAGTGCCCACATAATGTTTTCAGAGTTCAACGAAATAGCTATTACTCATAAACCCTTGGGGGTCGTGGTGGTTATATTGGCATGGTAGTTGCGATCAGTGTCTATCACTACTAACGTTGCGTGTTCGAATCCCACTCATGGCAAGATGTACTCGATACAACATTATGTGATAAAGTTTGTCAGTGACTTACGGCAGGTCAGTGGTTTTCCCCCGGGTACTCCAGTTTCCTCCACCAATAAAAGTGACTGCCACGATATAGCTGAAATATTGTTGAAAAAGGCATTTAATACCACAACTCTAACCCATAAACCCTGACAAAAATTATTTTCTCAGAAAAAAGATTTCAAGAGTGGATATTGTAATATAAAACTGACAGAATGTGATGTTAAAACATTAATGGAGAACATTTTATCAAAGTATAACTGTGGTTAGGTAAAACCAAAGACTATAAAATTGGTATTTGTTGGTTCTCCGCTAAGCACACAGCATTAAGGTGAAAGAGCAAAGATGGGTTGGCTTGGAATAAGGATAATATGTCCGAGTGGAGCGACATGTCTACCCGCAGACAGTTGTTTCAGTGAGCTAGCAGTATAAAGACCCAACTAAGCGTGTTGGTCTAGTACAAAGCAGACATCATTATCATCTCATCGAATGTAACGTGTTCTCGCCATGATATACTGATAAATTGCTGATCCTTTATTATTTCTGTTTTAAATAAACTTTAGAGAATACCGAATGGGCAATCAAAAATGGACAACCCAGAGAAACTGGCAACATAGGGTACACAAGACAAAGAAAAACACAACACAATATGTTTTGGACATCACTATATGCAAATCATTAATTGAAATTTTGTAGCAAGCTAAAATGTCATTACGTTTCATGTATCTTTACATTACATTTACAGAAAAGAGATATTTTATCAAGGACAAAGCAAGCTAGAGATGCTTTACGTATTGATAATCAGAAATTAAGACAAAGTTGTGGACTATTGGGTAATGAACCTTTACTCAGAGACTTTGAAGAGAGGAAAGATGAAGGAGATGATTTAAGAAATAGACTTGAAATGTTGAAAATGAGACATGCTGATCTTACATTAAACTGTAATCAAGTAAGGCGAAAAATTGAACAGACACGACAAAGCCGGGGATGAAAAAATATTTTGAACAACTAATACTAGATGACTGTGATACTTTTTATTTTATTTAAATTATGTTTATTTTATGTACAGAAATAAATGGATCAGAATATTTCATAGTAATTAATGTAATGTCGCAATTGATACAAGACATCAATTGATGATTGTGTATAACAACATTTTAGTATGATCATATGAACTCAAAACTCTACCATCATTGAAATAGGGATACTCACCTGGAATGTTTCAGGACACCTTCCCAACAACAGAGGAGTTTCTCCAAGTAATTCTGTAAATCTGTCCATGCTTTCCCCCCACAATAAACAGCAACAGTGGTGCAATGGTTAGCGTGTTCGCTTTGAGTGTGTGAGACCGTGGGTTCAAGACCCGGTGGGGTAAAACCAAAGATTATAAAATTGGTATTAGTTGCTTCTCTGTTAAGCATGCAGCTTTAAGGAGAAAGAGCAAAGACTGGTTGGTTCGGAATCAGGATAATGTGTTTGAGTGAGGCGACATGTCTATCCACGGACTGTTATTTCAGTGAACCAGCACTATAAAAATCTAACTAAGCATGTTGGTCTAGTACAAAATGGATGTCATTCTCATTTCATTGCATGTAACTTGTATACTCCATAATATAGCTGAAAAATTTGGCATTAAACAACAATCATTCACTCCTCTACAATATCTCTGGTTGTCTCAATATTTAGCTGAAAAGTGCTGAAACTTATATAACCAAATCTCCCACCCTCTCATCAAAATGCAAGTCATATCTTTCAATAAAATGGGACTAGTGTTTAAATTTCAGCTCATTTGGTGAATAAAGGGTTATGCCGAGTGCAGCAAGGGAAAGTTGAACAAGTGTATATTAAAAGCAATTGTGGACACAGTAACTTGGTTGAAGCAGTAAATTGCTGGACATAATAATGTGGTACAGTAATTTTCTGGGCCCACTGTATGATCTTGGGTTCGAGTCCCTCGTTGGTATTTGTTGCTTCCTCCGTTAAGCACAGATGGCAGTATAATATATGTAGCGCCAATAGCTGTTAGGGAATATGCATGTGACAAAAAATAACTGTTTGAATTTGGCAGCTCATAACTGCACGTTGAAGTAATAACTGGTTATTTTACTTTTGGGTCTAGTGCAGTATAATATATATAATAACACCATCATGTCCTTCATCATGAAAAGTAAATATCCTTAATTATCAATTTTCAAAAAAGTTATTTCCCTTAGCCCTTCAGGATTTTAGTTTTGGTTACATTATGGTGTTTAATGCCACTTTCAACAATATTTCAGTTATATTGTGGCAGTTAGTTTTATTGGTGTAGGAAACCGGAAAAAAACCACCTGACAAATTTTATCAGATAATGTTGTATCGAGTGCACCTTGCCATGAACAGGATTCGAACTCACAACTTTAGTGGTGATAGGCACTGATTGCACAGGTAGTTGTAAATCCAACTACCATACGATGATGACCACAATGGCGCCCAGGATTTTTGATGACTCCATTATGGATATTATCTATTCATGAAGGCCATATTATTAATCATTATAAAACAACATGGTATAGAAAAGATTTTATTTCATTGTATCAACAATATTAAAAACAATAGCATGTGACATTTACAACATATTTGCATGGTAATAGATAAAGCTTATTACCATGTAATATTGGTTATTTGATTATTTCAAATCACTTAATTAATTATCCATGATATACATGTATATATAATAATAAATTTTACATCCCTACTTTTTTTTAATCAAGACAATTTTTTCCAACATATCAATCAGGACATTTTAAAAAAAAATACTGTGAAAGCACTTTTATTCGTTGGCATCAATTTTTGTGATCATTGATTCATGAGTTCTTGAACATTGTGGTTTCGACAATCAATGGGAAAATTGTATTTCGTTGGAATTTAATTTTTGCGGTTTAAGTGAACCATGAAATCCAACAAAATTAGAACCACACTATTTATAATGATTTCACAGTATGTAATTTTGGACAATCTAGAAATGTGTAATGTCAAAAATGTGACAGCTTATTATTTAATAAAAAAAATGTAAATGCATTTTAACAAAAAAAAATAAAAAAAATTGCAAATGTGCCTAAAATTAACAAGCAAGAGAACTGGCAATAACATTTAATAATATGATCCACAAACTTGTAAAGAGATAAATAAGGATTCTTCATTTTAAACAATCTTAATTCAACAACGTTAGTAAAAGTAACATAAATCTTTGCAATATTTGTTAATAATATATGACGGACTACTACAAAAACTTAATATTAAAATATCGGTAAACAGAATGTTTTATATTAATGTGGAGTAAAAAGAAACCTAGATGATCAATCTAATTCAAATCAGATGATTGTTTGATCACAAAGAAGACACCAGCTCTCAGATAATGCTGGGTTTTAATATCTCAACATTAGGTTGGCTCGTTGTTGATTGGTCAATTTACAATACGACCCTGATATAACTCTATACAGGATGTCGTCAGATGTTACACCACAATATTTTTAATAATTATAAAAATAGATCTAACCAAATTTCGTTACAACTGTCACATATAGTGGTTTCACAGATGATTTTCAGGCCTAATTTGCATAACTTACAAAATTAAAAATAATATCTGTTAACTGATCATTTAGCTGCAGTTTAAATATCAGCTCATTCCAGTTTAAAATATAGAAATTTTGGCTATTTTAGAAAATTTACATTTTAACAACTATCTTTAGGAATGAAAATTACACAAGGACCATCCAAGCTAGATTTGGTTTAATTAGGCCCTGTAGTTTCTGTAGACAATTTTTAAAATGATTTATTGTTGAAATATGACCAACATTGCATATCTGATAATCTGTAAAATTAGACAAATTCTAGGAAAATATGTTAAATGAATGAATATCGTGTAAATATTTTGGAATTAAAGATCATCATTTTCAGACTTGTATCAATGAATTGAAAATCTACAAAGAAATGAAATGGAAATGTTGTACATGTATATATATATATTTAATACATGTACTTAAAAATGTAAGGTGTAATAAATACTACCACAACTAATGAAAAAATACAACCAAAATGAAAGAGATTGTTTAAATTCTGGAGAAAGACGGTAGAGACGGAAAGAGACAAACTAGGGATGAACAGCTGGGCAATGGTAAAGAGAGTAGCTAGAGACAGACACAAATAGGGGCATAAGTAACCTTCATATTTTTTTAGTTCATTCAATAGTATACCAAACAATCGTAATAATTAAAATTATTACCTAATTGTAATTTTTTTCTTGTTTATTAAGTAACTACATATTTTAAGATATTTTTGCGTTTTTTGCTCCCCTGTGATCTATTGACTCGTCAATAGTCTTCAAGAGACTATTGCACGACAGACTATTGAACTGACCTTTGAACCTTTTTTTTTCATTGGACAAAAAATTTCAAAACTTCAAAAATTTCAAAAATGAACCTCTACTCAGAGACTTTGAAGAGAGGAAAGATGAAGGAGATGATTTAAGAAATAGACTTGAAATGTTGATAATGAGACATGCTGATCTTACATTAAACTGTAATCAAGTAAGGCGAAAAATTGAACAGACACGACAAAGCCGGGGATGAAAAAATATTTTGAACAACTGATACTAGATGACTGATACTTTTTATTTTATTTAAATTATGTTTATTTTATGTACAGAAATAAATGGATCAGAATATTTCATAGTAATTAATGTAATGTCGCAATTGATACAAGACATCAATTGATGATTGTGTATAACAACATTTTAGTATGATCATATGCACTCAAAACTCTACCATCATTGGAAGAGGGATACTCACCTGGAATGTTTCAGGACACCTTCCCAACAACAGAGGAGTTTCTCCAAGTAATTCTGTAAATCTGTCCATGCTTTCTCCCCACAATAAACAGCAACAGTGGTGCAATGGTTAGCGTGTTCGCTTTGAGTGTGTGAGACCGTGGGTTCAAGACCCGGTGGGGTAAAACCAAAGATTATAAAATTGGTATTAGTTGCTTCTCTGTTAAGCATGCAGCTTTAAGGAGAAAGAGCAAAGACTGGTTGGTTCGGAATCAGGATAATGTGTTTGAGTGAGGCGACATGTCTATCCACGGACTGTTATTTCAGTGAACCAGCACTATAAAAATCTAACTAAGCATGTTGGTCTAGTACAAAATGGATGTCATTCTCATTTCATTGCATGTAACTTGTATACTCCATAATATAGCTGAAAAATTTGGCATTAAACAACAATCATTCACTCCTCTACAATATGTCTGGTTGTCTCAATATTTAGCTGAAAAGTGCTGAAACTTATATAACCAAATCTCCCACCCTCTCATCAAAATGCAAGTCATATCTTTCAATAAAATGGGACTAGTGTTTAAATTTCAGCTCATTTGGTGAATAAAGGGTTATGCCGAGTGCAGCAAGGGAAAGTTGAACAAGTGTATATTAAAAGCAATTGTGGACACAGTAACTTGGTTGAAGCAGTAAATTGCTGGACATAATAATGTGGTACAGTAATTTGCTGGGCCCACTGTATGATCTTGGGTTCGAGTCCCTCGTTGGTATTTGTTGCTTCCTCCGTTAAGCACAGATGGCAGTATAATATATGTAGCGCCAATAGCTGTTAGGGAATATGCATGTGACAAAAAATAACTGTTTGAATTTGGCAGCTCATAACTGCACGTTGAAGTAATAACTGGTTATTTTACTTTTGGGTCTAGTGCAGTATAATATATATAATAACACCATCATGTCCTTCATCATGAAAAGTAAATATCCTTAATTATCAATTTTCAAAAAAGTTATTTCCCTTAGCCCTTCAGGATTTTAGTTTTGGTTACATTATGGTGTTTAATGCCACTTTCAACAATATTTCAGTTATATCGTGGCAGTTAGTTTTATTGGTGTAGGAAACCGGAAAAAAACCACCTGACAAATTTTATCAGATAATGTTGTATCGAGTGCACCTTGCCATGAACAGGGTTCGAACTCACAACTTTAGTGGTGATAGGCACTGATTGCACAGGTAGTTGTAAATCCAACTACCATACGATGATGACCACAATGGCGCCCAGGATTTTTGATGACTCCATTATGGATATTATCTATTCATGAAGGCCATATTATTAATCATTATAAAACAACATGGTATAGAAATGATTTTATTTCATTGTATCAACAATATTAAAAACAATAGCATGTGACATTTACAACATATTTGCATGGTAATAGATAAAGCTTATTACCATGTAATATTGGTTATTTGATTATTTCAAATCACTTAATTAATTATCCATGATATACATGTATATATAATAATAAATTTTACATCCCTACTTTTTTTTAATCAAGACAATTTTTTCCAACATATCAGGACGTTTAAAAAAAAAAATACTGTGAAAGCACTTTTATTCGTTGGCATCAATTTTTGTGGTCATTGATTCATGAGTTCTTGAACATTGTGGTTTCGACAATCAATGGGAAAATTGTATTTCGTTGGAATTTAATTTTTGCGGTTTAAGTGAACCATGAAATCCAACAAAATTAGAACCACACTATTTATAATGATTTCACAGTATGTAATTTTTGACAATCTAGAAATGTGTAATGTCAAAAATGTGACAGCTTATTATTTAATAAAAAAAATGTAAATGCATTTTAGCAAAAAAAAATAAAAAAATTTGCAAATGTGCCTAAAATTAACAAGCAAGAGAACTGGCAATCACATTTAATAATATGATCCACAAACTTGTAAAGAGATAAATAAGGATTCTTCATTTTAAACAATCTTAATTCAACAACGTTAGTAAAAGTAACATAAATCTTTGCAATATTTGTTAATAATATATGACGGACTACTACAAAAACTTAATATTAAAATATCGGTAAACAGAATGTTTTATATTAATGTGGAGTAAAAAGAAACCTAGATGATCAATCTAATTCAAATCAGATGATTGTTTGATCACAAAGAAGACACCAGCTCTCAGATAATGCTGGGTTTTAATATCTCAACATTAGGTTGGCTCGTTGTTGATTGGTCAATTTACAATACGACCCTGATATAACTCTATACAGGATGTCGTCAGATGTTACACCACACTATTTTTAATAATTATAAAAATAGATCTAACCAAATTTCGTTACAACTGTCACATATAGTGGTTTTAAAGATGATTTTCAGGCCTAATTTGCATAACTTACAAAATTAAAAATAATATCTGTTAACTGATCATTTAGCTGCAGTTTAAATATCAGCTCATTCCAGTTTAAAATATAGAAATTTTGGCTATTTTAGAAAATTTACATTTTAACAACTATCTTTAGGAATGAAAATTACACAAGGACCATCCAAGCTAGATTTGGTTTAATTAGGCCCTGTAGTTTCTGTAGACAATTTTTAAAATGATTTATTTTTGAAATATGACCAACATTGCATATCTGATAATCTGTAAAATTAGACAAATTCTAGGAAAATATGTTAAATGAATGAATATCGTGTAAATATTTTGGAATTCAAGATCATCATTTTCAGACTTGTATCAATGAATTGAAAATCTACAAAGAAATGAAATGGAAAGGTTGTACATGTATATATATATATTTAATACATGTACTTAAAAATGTAAGGTGTAATAAATACTACCACAACTAATGAAAAAATACAACCAAAATGAAAGAGATTGTTTAAATTCTGGAGAAAGACGGTAGAGACGGAAAGAGACAAACTAGGGATGAACAGCTGGGCAATGGTAAAGAGAGTAGCTAGAGACAGACACAAATAGGGGCATAAGTAACCTTCATATTTTTTTAGTTCATTCAATAGTATACCAAACAATCGTAATAATTAAAATTATTACCTAATTGTAATTTTTTTCTTGTTTATTAAGTAACTACATATTTTAAGATATTTTTGCGTTTTTTGCTCCCCTGTGATCTATTGACTCGTCAATAGTCTTCAAGAGACTATTGCACGACAGACTATTGAACTGACCTTTGAACCTTTTTTTTTCATTGGACAAAAAATTTCAAAACTTCAAAAATTTCAAAAATGAACCTCTACTCAGAGACTTTGAAGAGAGGAAAGATGAAGGAGATGATTTAAGAAATAGACTTGAAATGTTGATAATGAGACATGCTGATCTTACATTAAACTGTAATCAAGTAAGGCGAAAAATTGAACAGACACGACAAAGCCGGGGATGAAAAAATATTTTGAACAACTGATACTAGATGACTGATACTTTTTATTTTATTTAAATTATGTTTATTTTATGTACAGAAATAAATGGATCAGAATATTTCATAGTAATTAATGTAATGTCGCAATTGATACAAGACATCAATTGATGATTGTGTATAACAACATTTTAGTATGATCATATGCACTCAAAACTCTACCATCATTGGAAGAGGGATACTCACCTGGAATGTTTCAGGACACCTTCCCAACAACAGAGGAGTTTCTCCAAGTAATTCTGTAAATCTGTCCATGCTTTCTCCCCACAATAAACAGCAACAGTGGTGCAATGGTTAGCGTGTTCGCTTTGAGTGTGTGAGACCGTGGGTTCAAGACCCGGTGGGGTAAAACCAAAGATTATAAAATTGGTATTAGTTGCTTCTCTGTTAAGCATGCAGCTTTAAGGAGAAAGAGCAAAGACTGGTTGGTTCGGAATCAGGATAATGTGTTTGAGTGAGGCGACATGTCTATCCACGGACTGTTATTTCAGTGAACCAGCACTATAAAAATCTAACTAAGCATGTTGGTCTAGTACAAAATGGATGTCATTCTCATTTCATTGCATGTAACTTGTATACTCCATAATATAGCTGAAAAATTTGGCATTAAACAACAATCATTCACTCCTCTACAATATGTCTGGTTGTCTCAATATTTAGCTGAAAAGTGCTGAAACTTATATAACCAAATCTCCCACCCTCTCATCAAAATGCAAGTCATATCTTTCAATAAAATGGGACTAGTGTTTAAATTTCAGCTCATTTGGTGAATAAAGGGTTATGCCGAGTGCAGCAAGGGAAAGTTGAACAAGTGTATATTAAAAGCAATTGTGGACACAGTAACTTGGTTGAAGCAGTAAATTGCTGGACATAATAATGTGGTACAGTAATTTGCTGGGCCCACTGTATGATCTTGGGTTCGAGTCCCTCGTTGGTATTTGTTGCTTCCTCCGTTAAGCACAGATGGCAGTATAATATATGTAGCGCCAATAGCTGTTAGGGAATATGCATGTGACAAAAAATAACTGTTTGAATTTGGCAGCTCATAACTGCACGTTGAAGTAATAACTGGTTATTTTACTTTTGGGTCTAGTGCAGTATAATATATATAATAACACCATCATGTCCTTCATCATGAAAAGTAAATATCCTTAATTATCAATTTTCAAAAAAGTTATTTCCCTTAGCCCTTCAGGATTTTAGTTTTGGTTACATTATGGTGTTTAATGCCACTTTCAACAATATTTCAGTTATATCGTGGCAGTTAGTTTTATTGGTGTAGGAAACCGGAAAAAAACCACCTGACAAATTTTATCAGATAATGTTGTATCGAGTGCACCTTGCCATGAACAGGGTTCGAACTCACAACTTTAGTGGTGATAGGCACTGATTGCACAGGTAGTTGTAAATCCAACTACCATACGATGATGACCACAATGGCGCCCAGGATTTTTGATGACTCCATTATGGATATTATCTATTCATGAAGGCCATATTATTAATCATTATAAAACAACATGGTATAGAAATGATTTTATTTCATTGTATCAACAATATTAAAAACAATAGCATGTGACATTTACAACATATTTGCATGGTAATAGATAAAGCTTATTACCATGTAATATTGGTTATTTGATTATTTCAAATCACTTAATTAATTATCCATGATATACATGTATATATAATAATAAATTTTACATCCCTACTTTTTTTTAATCAAGACAATTTTTTCCAACATATCAGGACGTTTAAAAAAAAAAATACTGTGAAAGCACTTTTATTCGTTGGCATCAATTTTTGTGGTCATTGATTCATGAGTTCTTGAACATTGTGGTTTCGACAATCAATGGGAAAATTGTATTTCGTTGGAATTTAATTTTTGCGGTTTAAGTGAACCATGAAATCCAACAAAATTAGAACCACACTATTTATAATGATTTCACAGTATGTAATTTTTGACAATCTAGAAATGTGTAATGTCAAAAATGTGACAGCTTATTATTTAATAAAAAAAATGTAAATGCATTTTAGCAAAAAAAAATAAAAAAAATTGCAAATGTGCCTAAAATTAACAAGCAAGAGAACTGGCAATCACATTTAATAATATGATCCACAAACTTGTAAAGAGATAAATAAGGATTCTTCATTTTAAACAATCTTAATTCAACAACGTTAGTAAAAGTAACATAAATCTTTGCAATATTTGTTAATAATATATGACGGACTACTACAAAAACTTAATATTAAAATATCGGTAAACAGAATGTTTTATATTAATGTGGAGTAAAAAGAAACCTAGATGATCAATCTAATTCAAATCAGATGATTGTTTGATCACAAAGAAGACACCAGCTCTCAGATAATGCTGGGTTTTAATATCTCAACATTAGGTTGGCTCGTTGTTGATTGGTCAATTTACAATACGACCCTGATATAACTCTATACAGGATGTCGTCAGATGTTACACCACACTATTTTTAATAATTATAAAAATAGATCTAACCAAATTTCGTTACAACTGTCACATATAGTGGTTTTAAAGATGATTTTCAGGCCTAATTTGCATAACTTACAAAATTAAAAATAATATCTGTTAACTGATCATTTAGCTGCAGTTTAAATATCAGCTCATTCCAGTTTAAAATATAGAAATTTTGGCTATTTTAGAAAATTTACATTTTAACAACTATCTTTAGGAATGAAAATTACACAAGGACCATCCAAGCTAGATTTGGTTTAATTAGGCCCTGTAGTTTCTGTAGACAATTTTTAAAATGATTTATTTTTGAAATATGACCAACATTGCATATCTGATAATCTGTAAAATTAGACAAATTCTAGGAAAATATGTTAAATGAATGAATATCGTGTAAATATTTTGGAATTCAAGATCATCATTTTCAGACTTGTATCAATGAATTGAAAATCTACAAAGAAATGAAATGGAAAGGTTGTACATGTATATATATATATTTAATACATGTACTTAAAAATGTAAGGTGTAATAAATACTACCACAACTAATGAAAAAATACAACCAAAATGAAAGAGATTGTTTAAATTCTGGAGAAAGACGGTAGAGACGGAAAGAGACAAACTAGGGATGAACAGCTGGGCAATGGTAAAGAGAGTAGCTAGAGACAGACACAAATAGGGGCATAAGTAACCTTCATATTTTTTTAGTTCATTCAATAGTATACCAAACAATCGTAATAATTAAAATTATTACCTAATTGTAATTTTTTTCTTGTTTATTAAGTAACTACATATTTTAAGATATTTTTGCGTTTTTTGCTCCCCTGTGATCTATTGACTCGTCAATAGTCTTCAAGAGACTATTGCACGACAGACTATTGAACTGACCTTTGAACCTTTTTTTTTCATTGGACAAAAAATTTCAAAACTTCAAAAATTTCAAAAATGAACCTCTACTCAGAGACTTTGAAGAGAGGAAAGATGAAGGAGATGATTTAAGAAATAGACTTGAAATGTTGATAATGAGACATGCTGATCTTACATTAAACTGTAATCAAGTAAGGCGAAAAATTGAACAGACACGACAAAGCCGGGGATGAAAAAATATTTTGAACAACTGATACTAGATGACTGATACTTTTTATTTTATTTAAATTATGTTTATTTTATGTACAGAAATAAATGGATCAGAATATTTCATAGTAATTAATGTAATGTCGCAATTGATACAAGACATCAATTGATGATTGTGTATAACAACATTTTAGTATGATCATATGAACTCAAAACTCTACCATCATTGGAAGAGGGATACTCACCTGGAATGTTTCAGGACACCTTCCCAACAACAGAGGAGTTTCTCCAAGTAATTCTGTAAATCTGTCCATGCTTTCTCCCCACAATAAACAGCAACA
The DNA here is from genome assembly GCA_963383655.1 of Bathymodiolus septemdierum. NCBI lineage: Eukaryota > Metazoa > Mollusca > Bivalvia > Mytilida > Modiolidae > Bathymodiolus > Bathymodiolus septemdierum. The sequence goes on from OY726522.1 coordinate 11,812,307, forward strand.
GTGGTGCAATGGTTAGCGTGTTCGCTTTGAGTGTGTGAGACCGTGTGTTCAAGACCCGGTGGGGTAAAACCAAAGATTATAAAATTGGTATTAGTTGCTTCTCTGTTAAGCATGCAGCTTTAAGGAGAAAGAGCAAAGACTGGTTGGTTCGGAATCAGGATAATGTGTTTGAGTGAGGCGACATGTCTATCAACGGACTGTTATTTCAGTGAACCAGCACTATACAAATCTAACTAAGCATGTTGGTCTAGTACAAAATGGATGTCATTCTCATTTCATTGCATGTAACTTGTATGCTCCATAATATAGCTGAAAAATTTGGCATTAAACAACAATCATTCACTCCTCTACAATATGTCTGGTTGTCTCAATATTTAGCTGAAAAGTGCTGAAACTTATATAACCAAATCTCCCACCCTCTCATCAAAATGCAAGTCATATCTTTCAATAAAATGGGACTAGTGTTTAAATTTCAGCTCATTTGGTGAATAAAGGGTTATGCCGAGTGCAGCAAGGGAAAGTTGAACAAGTGTATATTAAAAGCAATTGTGGACACAGTAACTTGGTTGAAGCAGTAAATTGCTGGACATAATAATGTGGTACAGTAATTTGCTGGGCCCACTGTATGATCTTGGGTTCGAGTCCCTCGTTGGTATTTGTTGCTTCCTCCGTTAAGCACAGATGGCAGTATAATATATGTAGCGCCAATAGCTGTTAGGGAATATGCATGTGACAAAAAATAACTGTTTGAATTTGGCAGCTCATAACTGCACGTTGAAGTAATAACTGGTTATTTTACTTTTGGGTCTAGTGCAGTATAATATATATAATAACACCATCATGTCCTTCATCATGAAAAGTAAATATCCTTAATTATCAATTTTCAAAAAAGTTATTTCCCTTAGCCCTTCAGGATTTTAGTTTTGGTTACATTATGGTGTTTAATGCCACTTTCAACAATATTTCAGTTATATCGTGGCAGTTAGTTTTATTGGTGTAGGAAACCGGAAAAAAACCACCTGACAAATTTTATCAGATAATGTTGTATCGAGTGCACCTTGCCATGCACAGGGTTCGAACTCACAACTTTAGTGGTGATAGGCACTGATTGCACAGGTAGTTGTAAATCCAACTACCATACGATGATGACCACAATGGCGCCCAGGATTTTTGATGACTCCATTATGGATATTATCTATTCATGAAGGTCATATTATTAATCATTATAAAACAACATGGTATAGAAAAGATTTTATTTCATTGTATCAACAATATTAAAAACAATAGCATGTGACATTTACAACATATTTGCATGGGTAATAGATAAAGCTTATTACCATGTAATATTGGTTATTTGATTATTTCAAATCACTTAATTAATTATCCATGATATACATGTATATATAATAATAAATTTTACATCCCTACTTTTTTTTAATCAAGACAATTTTTTCCAACATATCAGGACGTTTTAAAAAAAAAATACTGTGAAAGCACTTTTATTCGTTGGCATCAATTTTTGTGGTCATTGATTCATGAGTTCTTGAACATTGTGGTTTCGACAATCAATGGGAAAATTGTATTTCGTTGGAATTTAATTTTTGCGGTTTAAGTGAACCATGAAATCCAACAAAATTAGAACCACACTATTTATAATGATTTCACAGTATGTAATTTTTGACAATCTAGAAATGTGTAATGTCAAAAATGTGACAGCTTATTATTTAATAAAAAAAATGTAAATGCATTTTAGCAAAAAAAAATAAAAAAAATTGCAAATGTGCCTAAAATTAACAAGCAAGAGAACTGGCAATCACATTTAATAATATGATCCACAAACTTGTAAAGAGATAAATAAGGATTCTTCATTTTAAACAATCTTAATTCAACAACGTTAGTAAAAGTAACATAAATCTTTGCAATATTTGTTAATAATATATGACGGACTACTACAAAAACTTAATATTAAAATATCGGTAAACAGAATGTTTTATATTAATGTGGAGTAAAAAGAAACCTAGATGATCAATCTAATTCAAATCAGATGATTGTTTGATCACAAAGAAGACACCAGCTCTCAGATAATGCTGGGTTTTAATATCTCAACATTAGGTTGGCTCGTTGTTGATTGGTCAATTTACAATACGACCCTGATATAACTCTATACAGGATGTCGTCAGATGTTACACCACAATATTTTTAATAATTATAAAAATAGATCTAACCAAATTTCGTTACAACTGTCACATATAGTGGTTTCACAGATGATTTTCAGGCCTAATTTGCATAACTTACAAAATTAAAAATAATATCTGTTAACTGATCATTTAGCTGCAGTTTAAATATCAGCTCATTCCAGTTTAAAATATAGAAATTTTGGCTATTTTAGAAAATTTACATTTTAACAACTATCTTTAGGAATGAAAATTACACAAGGACCATCCAAGCTAGATTTGGTTTAATTAGGCCCTGTAGTTTCTGTAGACAATTTTTAAAATGATTTATTGTTGAAATATGACCAACATTGCATATCTGATAATCTGTAAAATTAGACAAATTCTAGGAAAATATGTTAAATGAATGAATATCGTGTAAATATTTTGGAATTCAAGATCATCATTTTCAGACTTGTATCAATGAATTGAAAATCTACAAAGAAATGAAATGGAAATGTTGTACATGTATATATATATATTTAATACATGTACTTAAAAATGTAAGGTGTAATAAATACTACCACAACTAATGAAAAAATACAACCAAAATGAAAGAGATTGTTTAAATTCTGGAGAAAGACGGTAGAGACGGAAAGAGACAAACTAGGGATGAACAGCTGGGCAATGGTAAAGAGAGTAGCTAGAGACAGACACAAATAGGGGCATAAGTAACCTTCATATTTCTTTAGTTCATTCAATAGTATACCAAACAATCGTAATAATTAAAATTATTACCTAATTGTAATTTTTTTCTTGTTTATTAAGTAACTACATATTTTAAGATATTTTTGCGTTTTTTGCTCCCCTGTGATCTATTGACTCGTCAATAGTCTTCAAGAGACTATTGCACGACAGACTATTGAACTGACCTTTGAACCTTTTTTCTTCATTGGACAAAAAATTTCAAAACTTCAAAAATTTCAAAAATGAACCTCTACTCAGAGACTTTGAAGAGAGGAAAGATGAAGGAGATGATTTAAGAAATAGACTTGAAATGTTGAAAATGAGACATGCTGATCTTACATTAAACTGTAATCAAGTAAGGCGAAAAATTGAACAGACACGACAAAGCCGGGGATGAAAAAATATTTTGAACAACTGATACTAGATGACTGATACTTTTTATTTTATTTAAATTATGTTTATTTTATGTACAGAAATAAATGGATCAGAATATTTCATAGTAATTAATGTAATGTCGCAATTGATACAAGACATCAATTGATGATTGTGTATAACAACATTTTAGTATGATCATATGAACTCAAAACTCTACCATCATTGGAAGAGGGATACTCACCTGGAATGTTTCAGGACACCTTCCCAACAACAGAGGAGTTTCTCCAAGTAATTCTGTAAATCTGTCCATGCTTTCTCCCCACAATAAACAGCAACAGTGGTGCAATGGTTAGCGTGTTCGCTTTGAGTGTGTGAGACCGTGGGTTCAAGACCCGGTGGGGTAAAACCAAAGATTATAAAATTGGTATTAGTTGCTTCTCTGTTAAGCATGCAGCTTTAAGGAGAAAGAGCAAAGACTGGTTGGTTCGGAATCAGGATAATGTGTTTGAGTGAGGCGACATGTCTATCCACGGACTGTTATTTCAGTGAACCAGCACTATAAAAATCTAACTAAGCATGTTGGTCTAGTACAAAATGGATGTCATTCTCATTTCATTGCATGTAACTTGTATACTCTATAATATAGCTGAAAAATTTGGCATTAAACAACAATCATTCACTCCTCTACAATATGTCTGGTTGTCTCAATATTTAGCTGAAAAGTGCTGAAACTTATATAACCAAATCTCCCACCCTCTCATCAAAATGCAAGTCATATCTTTCAATAAAATGGGACTAGTGTTTAAATTTCAGCTCATTTGGTGAATAAAGGGTTATGCCGAGTGCAGCAAGGGAAAGTTGAACAAGTGTATATTAAAAGCAATTGTGGACACAGTAACTTGGTTGAAGCAGTAAATTGCTGGACATAATAATGTGGTACAGTAATTTGCTGGGCCCACTGTATGATCTTGGGTTCGAGTCCCTCGTTGGTATTTGTTGCTTCCTCCGTTAAGCACAGATGGCAGTATAATATATGTAGCGCCAATAGCTGTTAGGGAATATGCATGTGACAAAAAATAACTGTTTGAATTTGGCAGCTCATAACTGCACGTTGAAGTAATAACTGGTTATTTTACTTTTGGGTCTAGTGCAGTATAATATATATAATAACACCATCATGTCCTTCATCATGAAAAGTAAATATCCTTAATTATCAATTTTCAAAAAAGTTATTTCCCTTAGCCCTTCAGGATTTTAGTTTTGATTACATTATGGTGTTTAATGCCACTTTCAACAATATTTCAGTTATATCGTGGCAGTTAGTTTTATTGGTGTAGGAAACCGGAAAAAAACCACCTGACAAATTTTTATCAGATAATGTTGTATCGAGTGCACCTTGCCATGCACAGGGTTCGAACTCACAACTTTAGTGGTGATAGGTACTGATTGCACAGGTAGTTGTAAATCCAACTACCATACGATGATGACCACAATGGCGCCCAGGATTTTTGATGACTCCATTATGGATATTATCTATTCATGAAGGCCATATTATTAATCATTATAAAACAACATGGTATAGAAAAGATTTTATTTCATTGTATCAACAATATTAAAAACAATAGCATGTGACATTTACAACATATTTGCATGGGTAATAGATAAAGCTTATTACCATGTAATATTGGTTATTTGATTATTTCAAATCACTTAATTAATTATCCATGATATACATGTATATATAATAATAAATTTTACATCCCTACTTTTTTTTAATCAAGACAATTTTTTCCAACATATCAGGACGTTTTAAAAAAAAAATACTGTGAAAGCACTTTTATTCGTTGGCATCAATTTTTGTGGTCATTGATTCATGAGTTCTTGAACATTGTGGTTTCGACAATCAATGGGAAAATTGTATTTCGTTGGAATTTAATTTTTGCGGTTTAAGTGAACCATGAAATCCAACAAAATTAGAACCACACTATTTATAATGATTTCACAGTATGTAATTTTGGACAATCTAGAAATGTGTAATGTCAAAAATGTGACAGCTTATTATTTAATAAAAAAAATGTAAATGCATTTTAGCAAAAAAAAATAAAAAAAATTGCAAATGTGCCTAAAATTAACAAGCAAGAGAACTGGCAATCACATTTAATAATATGATCCACAAACTTGTAAAGAGATAAATAAGGATTCTTCATTTTAAACAATCTTAATTCAACAACGTTAGTAAAAGTAACATAAATCTTTGCAATATTTGTTAATAATATATGACGGACTACTACAAAAACTTAATATTAAAATATCGGTAAACAGAATGTTTTATATTAATGTGGAGTAAAAAGAAACCTAGATGATCAATCTAATTCAAATCAGATGATTGTTTGATCACAAAGAAGACACCAGCTCTCAGATAATGCTGGGTTTTAATATCTCAACATTAGGTTGGCTCGTTGTTGATTGGTCAATTTACAATACGACCCTGATATAACTCTATACAGGATGTCGTCAGATGTTACACCACACTATTTTTAATAATTATAAAAATAGATCTAACCAAATTTCGTTACAACTGTCACATATAGTGGTTTCACAGATGATTTTCAGGCCTAATTTGCATAACTTACAAAATTAAAAATAATATCTGTTAACTGATCATTTAGCTGCAGTTTAAATATCAGCTCATTCCAGTTTAAAATATAGAAATTTTGGCTATTTTAGAAAATTTACATTTTAACAACTATCTTTAGGAATGAAAATTACACAAGGACCATCCAAGCTAGATTTGGTTTAATTAGGCCCTGTAGTTTCTGTAGACAATTTTTAAAATGATTTATTTTTGAAATATGACCAACATTGCATATCTGATAATCTGTAAAATTAGACAAATTCTAGGAAAATATGTTAAATGAATGAATATCGTGTAAATATTTTGGAATTCAAGATCATCATTTTCAGACTTGTATCAATGAATTGAAAATCTACAAAGAAATGAAATGGAAAGGTTGTACATGTATATATATATATATTTAATACATGTACTTAAAAATGTAAGGTGTAATAAATACTACCACAACTAATGAAAAAATACAACCAAAATGAAAGAGATTGCTTAAATTCTGGAGAAAGACGGTAGAGACGGAAAGAGACAAACTAGGGATGAACAGCTGGCAATGGTAAAGAGAGTAGCTAGAGACAGACACAAATAGGGGCATAAGTAACCTTCATATTTTTTTAGTTCATTCAATAGTATACCAAACAATCGTAATAATTAAAATTATTACCTAATTGTAATTTTTTTCTTGTTTATTAAGTAACTACATATTTTAAGATATTTTTGCGTTTTTTGCTCCCCTGTGATCTATTGACTCGTCAATAGTCTTCAAGAGACTATTGCACGACAGACTATTGAACTGACCTTTGAACCTTTTTTTTTCATTGGACAAAAAATTTCAAAACTTCAAAAATTTCAAAAATGAACCTCTACTCAGAGACTTTGAAGAGAGGAAAGATGAAGGAGATGATTTAAGAAATAGACTTGAAATGTTGATAATGAGACATGCTGATCTTACATTAAACTGTAATCAAGTAAGGCGAAAAATTGAACAGACACGACAAAGCCGGGGATGAAAAAATATTTTGAACAACTGATACTAGATGACTGATACTTTTTATTTTATTTAAATTATGTTTATTTTATGTACAGAAATAAATGGATCAGAATATTTCATAGTAATTAATGTAATGTCGCAATTGATACAAGACATCAATTGATGATTGTGTATAACAACATTTTAGTATGATCATATGAACTCAAAACTCTACCATCATTGGAAGAGGGATACTCACCTGGAATGTTTCAGGACACCTTCCCAACAACAGAGGAGTTTCTCCAAGTAATTCTGTAAATCTGTCCATGCTTTCTCCCCACAATAAACAGCAACAGTGGTGCAATGGTTAGCGTGTTCGCTTTGAGTGTGTGAGACCGTGGGTTCAAGACCCGGTGGGGTAAAACCAAAGATTATAAAATTGGTATTAGTTGCTTCTCTGTTAAGCATGCAGCTTTAAGGAGAAAGAGCAAAGACTGGTTGGTTCGGAATCAGGATAATGTGTTTGAGTGAGGCGACATGTCTATCCACGGACTGTTATTTCAGTGAACCAGCACTATAAAAATCTAACTAAGCATGTTGGTCTAGTACAAAATGGATGTCATTCTCATTTCATTGCATGTAACTTGTATACTCTATAATATAGCTGAAAAATTTGGCATTAAACAACAATCATTCACTCCTCTACAATATGTCTGGTTGTCTCAATATTTAGCTGAAAAGTGCTGAAACTTATATAACCAAATCTCCCACCCTCTCATCAAAATGCAAGTCATATCTTTCAATAAAATGGGACTAGTGTTTAAATTTCAGCTCATTTGGTGAATAAAGGGTTATGCCGAGTGCAGCAAGGGAAAGTTGAACAAGTGTATATTAAAAGCAATTGTGGACACAGTAACTTGGTTGAAGCAGTAAATTGCTGGACATAATAATGTGGTACAGTAATTTGCTGGGCCCACTGTATGATCTTGGGTTCGAGTCCCTCGTTGGTATTTGTTGCTTCCTCCGTTAAGCACAGATGGCAGTATAATATATGTAGCGCCAATAGCTGTTAGGGAATATGCATGTGACAAAAAATAACTGTTTGAATTTGGCAGCTCATAACTGCACGTTGAAGTAATAACTGGTTATTTTACTTTTGGGTCTAGTGCAGTATAATATATATAATAACACCATCATGTCCTTCATCATGAAAAGTAAATATCCTTAATTATCAATTTTCAAAAAAGTTATTTCCCTTAGCCCTTCAGGATTTTAGTTTTGGTTACATTATGGTGTTTAATGCCACTTTCAACAATATTTCAGTTATATCGTGGCAGTTAGTTTTATTGGTGTAGGAAACCGGAAAAAAACCACCTGACAAATTTTATCAGATAATGTTGTATCGAGTGCACCTTGCCATGCACAGGGTTCGAACTCACAACTTTAGTGGTGATAGGCACTGATTGCACAGGTAGTTGTAAATCCAACTACCATACGATGATAACCACAATGGCGCCCAGGATTTTTGATGACTCCATTATGGATATTATCTATTCATGAAGGCCATATTATTAATCATTATAAAACAACATGGTATAGAAAAGATTTTATTTCATTGTATCAACAATATTAAAAACAATAGCATGTGACATTTACAACATATTTGCATGGGTAATAGATAAAGCTTATTACCATGTAATATTGGTTATTTGATTATTTCAAATCACTTAATTAATTATCCATGATATACATGTATATATAATAATAAATTTTACATCCCTACTTTTTTTTAATCAAGACAATTTTTTCCAACATATCAGGACGTTTTAAAAAAAAAATACTGTGAAAGCACTTTTATTCGTTGGCATCAATTTTTGTGGTCATTGATTCATGAGTTCTTGAACATTGTGGTTTCGACAATCAATGGGAAAATTGTATTTCGTTGGAATTTAATTTTTGCGGTTTAAGTGAACCATGAAATCCAACAAAATTAGAACCACACTATTTATAATGATTTCACAGTATGTAATTTTTGACAATCTAGAAATGTGTAATGTCAAAAATGTGACAGCTTATTATTTAATAAAAAAAATGTAAATGCATTTTAGCAAAAAAAAATAAAAAAAATTGCAAATGTGCCTAAAATTAACAAGCAAGAGAACTGGCAATCACATTTAATAATATGATCCACAAACTTGTAAAGAGATAAATAAGGATTCTTCATTTTAAACAATCTTAATTCAACAACGTTAGTAAAAGTAACATAAATCTTTGCAATATTTGTTAATAATATATGACGGACTACTACAAAAACTTAATATTAAAATATCGGTAAACAGAATGTTTTATATTAATGTGGAGTAAAAAGAAACCTAGATGATCAATCTAATTCAAATCAGATGATTGTTTGATCACAAAGAAGACACCAGCTCTCAGATAATGCTGGGTTTTAATATCTCAACATTAGGTTGGCTCGTTGTTGATTGGTCAATTTACAATACGACCCTGATATAACTCTATACAGGATGTCGTCAGATGTTACACCACACTATTTTTAATAATTATAAAAATAGATCTAACCAAATTTCGTTACAACTGTCACATATAGTGGTTTTAAAGATGATTTTCAGGCCTAATTTGCATAACTTACAAAATTAAAAATAATATCTGTTAACTGATCATTTAGCTGCAGTTTAAATATCAGCTCATTCCAGTTTAAAATATAGAAATTTTGGCTATTTTAGAAAATTTACATTTTAACAACTATCTTTAGGAATGAAAATTACACAAGGACCATCCAAGCTAGATTTGGTTTAATTAGGCCCTGTAGTTTCTGTAGACAATTTTTAAAATGATTTATTTTTGAAATATGACCAACATTGCATATCTGATAATCTGTAAAATTAGACAAATTCTAGGAAAATATGTTAAATGAATGAATATCGTGTAAATATTTTGGAATTCAAGATCATCATTTTCAGACTTGTATCAATGAATTGAAAATCTACAAAGAAATGAAATGGAAAGGTTGTACATGTATATATATATATTTAATACATGTACTTAAAAATGTAAGGTGTAATAAATACTACCACAACTAATGAAAAAATACAACCAAAATGAAAGAGATTGTTTAAATTCTGGAGAAAGACGGTAGAGACGGAAAGAGACAAACTAGGGATGAACAGCTGGGCAATGGTAAAGAGAGTAGCTAGAGACAGACACAAATAGGGGCATAAGTAACCTTCATATTTTTTTAGTTCATTCAATAGTATACCAAACAATCGTAATAATTAAAATTATTACCTAATTGTAATTTTTTTCTTGTTTATTAAGTAACTACATATTTTAAGATATTTTTGCGTTTTTTGCTCCCCTGTGATCTATTGACTCGTCAATAGTCTTCAAGAGACTATTGCACGACAGACTATTGAACTGACCTTTGAACCTTTTTTTTTCATTGGACAAAAAATTTCAAAACTTCAAAAATTTCAAAAATGAACCTCTACTCAGAGACTTTGAAGAGAGGAAAGATGAAGGAGATGATTTAAGAAATAGACTTGAAATGTTGATAATGAGACATGCTGATCTTACATTAAACTGTAATCAAGTAAGGCGAAAAATTGAACAGACACGACAAAGCCGGGGATGAAAAAATATTTTGAACAACTGATACTAGATGACTGATACTTTTTATTTTATTTAAATTATGTTTATTTTATGTACAGAAATAAATGGATCAGAATATTTCATAGTAATTAATGTAATGTCGCAATTGATACAAGACATCAATTGATGATTGTGTATAACAACATTTTAGTATGATCATATGAACTCAAAACTCTACCATCATTGAAAGAGGGATACTCACCTGGAATGTTTCAGGACACCTTCCCAACAACAGAGGAGTTTCTCCAAGTAATTCTGTAAATCTGTCCATGCTTTCTCCCCACAATAAACAGCAACAGTGGTGCAATGGTTAGCGTGTTCGCTTTGAGTGTGTGAGACCGTGGGTTCAAGACCCGGTGGGGTAAAACCAAAGATTATAAAATTGGTATTAGTTGCTTCTCTGTTAAGCATGCAGCTTTAAGGAGAAAGAGCAAAGACTGGTTGGTTCGGAATCAGGATAATGTGTTTGAGTGAGGCGACATGTCTATCCTCGGACTGTTATTTCAGTGAACCAGCACTATAAAAATCTAACTAAGCATGTTGGTCTAGTACAAAATGGATGTCATTCTCATTTCATTGCATGTAACTTGTATACTCCATAATATAGCTGAAAAATTTGGCATTAAACAACAATCATTCACTCCTCTACAATATGTCTGGTTGTCTCAATATTTAGCTGAAAAGTGCTGAAACTTATATAACCAAATCTCCCACCCTCTCATCAAAATGCAAGTCATATCTTTCAATAAAATGGGACTAGTGTTTAAATTTCAGCTCATTTGGTGAATAAAGGGTTATGCCGAGTGCAGCAAGGGAAAGTTGAACAAGTGTATATTAAAAGCAATTGTGGACACAGTAACTTGGTTGAAGCAGTAAATTGCTGGACATAATAATGTGGTACAGTAATTTGCTGGGCCCACTGTATGATCTTGGGTTCGAGTCCCTCGTTGGTATTTGTTGCTTCCTCCGTTAAGCACAGATGGCAGTATAATATATGTAGCGCCAATAGCTGTTAGTGAATATGCATGTGACAAAAAATAACTGTTTGAATTTGGCAGCTCATAACTGCACGTTGAAGTAATAACTGGTTATTTTACTTTTGGGTCTAGTGCAGTATAATATATATAATAACACCATCATGTCCTTCATCATGAAAAGTAAATATCCTTAATTATCAATTTTCAAAAAAGTTATTTCCCTTAGCCCTTCAGGAGTTTAGTTTTGGTTACATTATGGTGTTTAATGCCACTTTCAACAATATTTCAGTTATATCGTGGCAGTTAGTTTTATTGGTGTAGGAAACCGGAAAAAAACCACCTGACAAATTTTATCAGATAATGTTGTATCGAGTGCACCTTGCCATGAACAGGGTTCGAACTCACAACTTTAGTGGTGATAGGCACTGATTGCACAGGTAGTTGTAAATCCAACTACCATACGATGATGACCACAATGGCGCCCAGGATTTTTGATGACTCCATTATGGATATTATCTATTCATGAAGGCCATATTATTAATCATTATAAAACAACATGGTATAGACATGATTTTATTTCATTGTATCAACAATATTAAAAACAATAGCATGTGACATTTACAACATATTTGCATGGGTAATAGATAAAGCTTATTACCATGTAATATTGGTTATTTGATTATTTCAAATCACTTAATTAATTATCCATGATATACATGTATATATAATAATAAATTTTACATCCCTACTTTTTTTTAATCAAGACAATTTTTTCCAACATATCAGGACGTTTAAAAAAAAAATACTGTGAAAGCACTTTTATTCGTTGGCATCAATTTTTGTGGTCATTGATTCATGAGTTCTTGAACATTGTGGTTTCGACAATCAATGGGAAAATTGTATTTCGTTGGAATTTAATTTTTGCGGTTTAAGTGAACCATGAAATCCAACAAAATTAGAACCACACTATTTATAATGATTTCACAGTATGTAATTTTGGACAATCTAGAAATGTGTAATGTAAAAAATGTGACAGCTTATTATTTAATATAAAATATGTAAATGCATTTTAACAAAAGAAATTTTAGCTAGAGACAGACACAAATAGGAGCATAAGTAACCTTCATATTTTTTTAGTTCATTCAATAGTATACCAAACAATCGTAATAATTAAAATTATTACCTAATTGTAATTTTTTTCTTGTTTATTAAGTAACTACATATTTTAAGATATTTTTGCGTTTTTTGCTCCCCTGTGATCTATTGACTCGTCAATAGTCTTCAAGAGACTATTGCACGACAGACTATTGAACTGACCTTTGAACCTTTTTTTCATTGGACAAAAAATTTCAAAACTTCAAAAATTTCAAAAGTGAACCTCTACTCAGAGACTTTGAAGAGAGGAAAGATGAAGGAGATGATTTAAGAAATAGACTTGAAATGTTGAAAATGAGACATGCTGATCTTACATTAAACTGTAATCAAGTAAGGCGAAAAATTGAACAGACACGACAAAGCCGGGGATGAAAAAATATTTTGAACAACTGATACTAGATGACTGATACTTTTTATTTTATTTAAATTATGTTTATTTTATGTACAGAAATAAATGGATCAGAATATTTCATAGTAATTAATGTAATGTCGCAATTGATACAAGACATCAATTGATGATTGTGTATAACAACATTTTAGTATGATCATATGAACTCAAAACTCTACCATCATTGAAAGAGGGATACTCACCTGGAATGTTTCAGGACACCTTCCCAACAACAGAGGAGTTTCTCCAAGTAATTCTGTATATCTGTCCATGCTTTCTCCCCACAATAAACAGCAACAGTGGTGCAATGGTTAGCGTGTTCGCTTTGAGTGTGTGAGACCGTGGGTTCAAGACCCGGTGGGGTAAAACCAAAGACTATAAAATTGGTATTAGTTGCTTCTCTGTTAAGCATGCAGCTTTAAGGGGAAAGAGCAAAGACTGGTTGGTTCGGAATCAGGATAATGTGTTTGAGTGAGGCGACATGTCTATCCACGGACTGTTATTTCAGTGAACCAGCACTATAAAAATCTAACTAAGCATGTTGGTCTAGTACAAAATGGATGTCATTCTCATTTCATTGCATGTAACTTGTATACTCCATAATATAGCTGAAAAATTTGGCATTAAGCAACAATCATTCACTCCTCTACAATATGTCTGGTTGTCTCAATATTTAGCTGAAAAGTGCTGAAACTTATATAACCAAATCTCCCACCCTCTCATCAAAATGCAAGTCATATCTTTCAATAAAATGGGACTAGTGTTTAAATTTCAGCTCATTTGGTGAATAAAGGGTTATGCCGAGTGCAGCAAGGGAAAGTTGAACAAGTGTATATTAAAAGCAATTGTGGACACAGTAACTTGGTTGAAGCAGTAAATTGCTGGACATAATAATGTGGTACAGTAATTTGCTGGGCCCACTGTATGATCTTGGGTTCGAGTCCCTCGTTGGTATTTGTTGCTTCCTCCGTTAAGCACAGATGGCAGTATAATATATGTAGCGCCAATAGCTGTTAGGGAATATGCATGTGACAAAAAATAACTGTTTGAATTTGGCAGCTCCTAACTGCACGTTGAAGTAATAACTGGTTATTTAACTTTTGGGTCTAGTGCAGTATAATATATATAATAACACCATCATGTCCTTCATCATGAAAAGTAAATATCCTTAATTATCAATTTTCAAAAAAGTTATTTCCCTTAGCCCTTCAGGATTTTAGTTTTGGTTACATTATGGTGTTTAATGCCACTTTCAACAATATTTCAGTTATATCGTGGCAGTTAGTTTTATTGGTGTAGGAAACCGGAAAAAAACCACCTGACAAATTTTATCAGATAATGTTGTATCGAGTGCACCTTGCCATGCACAGGGTTCGAACTCACAACTTTAGTGGTGATAGGCACTGATTGCACAGGTAGTTGTAAATCCAACTACCATACGATGATGACCACAATGGCGCCCAGGATTTTTGATGACTCCATTATGGATATTATCTATTCATGAAGGCCATATTATTAATCATTATAAAACAACATGGTATAGAAATGATTTTATTTCATTGTATCAACAATATTAAAAACAATAGCATGTGACATTTACAGCATATTTGCATGGGTAATAGATAAAGCTTATTACCATGTAATATTGGTTATTTGATTATTTCAAATCACTTAATTAATTATCCATGATATACATGTATATATAATAATAAATTTTACATCCCTACTTTTTTTTAATCAAGACAATTTTTTCCAACATATCAGGACGTTTTAAAAAAAAAATACTGTGAAAGCACTTTTATTCGTTGGCATCAATTTTTGTGGTCATTGATTCATGAGTTCTTGAACATTGTGGTTTCGACAATCAATGGGAAAATTGTATTTCGTTGGAATTAAATTTTTGCGGTTTAAGTGAACCATGAAATCCAACAAAATTAGAACCACACTATTTATAATGATTTCACAGTATGTAATTTTGGACAGTCTAGAAATGTGTAATGTAAAAAATGTGACAGCTTATTATTTAATAAAAAAAATGTAAATGCATTTTAACAAAAAAAAATTTAGCTAGAGACAGACACAAATAGGAGCATATGTAACCTTCATATTTTTTTTTAGTTCATTCAATAGTATACCAAACAATCGTAATAATTAAAATTATTACCTAATTGTAATTTTTTTCTTGTTTATTAAGTAACTACATATTTTAAGATATTTTTGCGTTTTTTGCTCCCCTGTGATCTATTGACGCGTCAATAGTCTTCAAGAGACTATTGCACGACAGACTATTGAACTGACCTTTGAACCTTTTTTTCATTGGACAAAAAATTTCAAAACTTCAAAAATTTCAAAAATGAACCTCTACTCAGAGACTTTGAAGAGAGGGAAGATGAAGGAGATGATTTAAGAAATAGACTTGAAATGTTGAAAATGAGACATGCTGATCTTACATTAAACTGTAATCAAGTAAGGCGAAAAATTGAACAGACACGACAAAGCCGGGGATGAAAAAATATTTTGAACAACTGATACTAGATGACTGATACTTTTTATCTTATTTAAATTATGTTTATTTTATGTACAGAAATAAATGGATCAGAATATTTCATAGTAATTAATGTAATGTCGCAATTGATACAAGACATCAATTGATGATTGTGTATAACAACATTTTAGTATGATCATATGAACTCAAAACTCTACCATCATTGAAAGAGGGATACTCACCTGGAATGTTTCAGGACACCTTCCCAACAACAGAGGAGTTTCTCCAAGTAATTCTGTAAATCTGTCCATGCTTTCTCCCCACAATAAACAGCAACAGTGGTGCAATGGTTAGCGTGTTCGCTTTGAGTGTGTGAGACCGTGGGTTCAAGACCCGGTGGGGTAAAACCAAAGACTATAAAATTGGTATTAGTTGCTTCTCTGTTAACCATGCAGCTTTAAGTAGAAAGAGCAAAGACTGGTTGGTTCGGAATCAGGATAATGTGTTTGAGTGAGGCGACATGTCTATCCACGGACTGTTATTTCAGTGAACCAGCACTATAAAAATCTAACTAAGCATGTTGGTCTAGTACAAAATGGATGTCATTCTCATTTCATTGCATGTAACTTGTATACTCCATAATATAGCTGAAAAATTTGGCATTAAACAACAATCATTCACTCCTCTACAATATGTCTGGTTGTCTCAATATTTAGCTGAAAAGTGCTGAAACTTATATAACCAAATCTCCCACCCTCTCATCAAAATGCAAGTCATATCTTTCAATAAAATGGGACTAGTGTTTAAATTTCAGCTCATTTGGTGAATAAAGGGTTATGCCGAGTGCAGCAAGGGAAAGTTGAACAAGTGTATATTAAAAGCAATTGTGGACACAGTAACTTGGTTGAAGCAGTAAATTGCTGGACATAATAATGTGGTACAGTAATTTGCTGGGTCCACTGTATGATCTTGGGTTCGAGTCCCTCGTTGGTATTTGTTGCTTCCTCCGTTAAGCACAGATGGCAGTATAATATATGTAGCGCCAATAGCTGTTAGGGAATATGCATGTGACAAAAAATAACTGTTTGAATTTGGCAGCTCATAACTGCACGTTGAAGTAATAACTGGTTATTTTACTTTTGGGTCTAGTGCAGTATAATATATATAATAACACCATCATGTCCTTCATCATGAAAAGTAAATATCCTTAATTATCAATTTTCAAAAAAGTTATTTCCCTTAGCCCTTCAGGATTTTAGTTTTGGTTACATTATGGTGTTTAATGCCACTTTCAACAATATTTCAGTTATATCGTGGCAGTTAGTTTTATTGGTGTAGGAAACCGGAAAAAAACCACCTGACAAATTTTATCAGATAATGTTGTATCGAGTGCACCTTGCCATGAACAGGGTTCGAACTCACAACTTTAGTGGTGATAGGCACTGATTGCACAGGTAGTTGTAAATCCAACTACCATACGATGATGACCACAATGGCGCCCAGGATTTTTGATGACTCCATTATGGATATTATCTATTCATGAAGGCCATATTATTAATCATTATAAAACAACATGGTATAGAAATGATTTTATTTCATTGTATCAACAATATTAAAAACAATAGCATGTGACATTTACAACATATTTGCATGGGTAATAGATAAAGCTTATTACCATGTAATATTGGTTATTTGATTATTTCAAATCACTTAATTAATTATCCATGATATACATGTATATATAATAATAAATTTTACATCCCTACTTTTTTTTAATCAAGACAATTTTTTCCAACATATCAGGACGTTTTAAAAAAAAAATACTGTGAAAGCACTTTTATTCGTTGGCATCAATTTTTGTGGTCATTGATTCATGAGTTCTTGAACATTGTGGTTTCGACAATCAATGGGAAAATTGTATTTCATTGGAATTGAATTTTTGCGGTTTAAGTGAACCATGAAATCCAACAAAATTAGAACCACACTATTTATAATGATTTCACAGTATGTAATTTTGGACAATCTAGAAATGTGTAATGTAAAAAATGTGACAGCTTATTATTTAATAAAAAAAATGTAAATGCATTTTAACAAAAAAAAATTTAGCTAGAGACAGACACAAATAGGAGCATAAGTAACCTTCATATTTTTTTAGTTCATTCAATAGTATACCAAACAATCGTAATAATTAAAATTATTACCTAATTGTAATTTTTTTCTTGTTTATTAAGTAACTACATATTTTAAGATATTTTTGCGTTTTTTGCTCCCCTGTGATCTATTGACGCGTCAATAGTCTTCAAGAGACTATTGCACGACAGACTATTGAACTGACCTTTGAACCTTTTTTTCATTGGACAAAAAATTTCAAAACTTCAAAAATTTCAAAAATGAACCTCTACTCAGAGACTTTGAAGAGAGGGAAGATGAAGGAGATGATTTAAGAAATAGACTTGAAATGTTGAAAATGAGACATGCTGATCTTACATTAAACTGTAATCAAGTAAGGCGAAAAATTGAACAGACACGACAAAGCCGGGGATGAAAACATATTTTGAACAACTGATACTAGATGACTGATACTTTTTATTTTATTTAAATTATGTTTATTTTATGTACAGAAATAAATGGATCAGAATATTTCATAGTAATTAATGTAATGTCGCAATTGATACAAGACATCAATTGATGATTGTGTATAACAACATTTTAGTATGATCATATGAACTCAAAACTCTACCATCATTGAAAGAGGGATACTCACCTGGAATGTTTCAGGACACCTTCCCAACAACAGAGGAGTTTCTCCAAGTAATTCTGTAAATCTGTCCATGCTTTCTCCCCACAATAAACAGCAACAGTGGTGCAATGGTTAGCGTGTTCGCTTTGAGTGTGTGAGACCGTGGGTTCAAGACCCGGTGGGGTAAAACCAAAGACTATAAAATTGGTATTAGTTGCTTCTCTGTTAACCATGCAGCTTTAAGGAGAAAGAGCAAAGACTGGTTGGTTCGGAATCAGGATAATGTGTTTGAGTGAGGCGACATGTCTATCCACGGACTGTTATTTCAGTGAACCAGCACTATAAAAATCTAACTAAGCATGTTGGTCTAGTACAAAATGGATGTCATTCTCATTTCATTGCATGTAACTTGTATACTCCATAATATAGCTGAAAAATTTCGCATTAAACAACAATCATTCACTCCTCTACAATATGTCTGGTTGTCTCAATATTTAGCTGAAAAGTGCTGAAACCTATATAACCAAATCTCCCACCCTCTCATCAAAATGCAAGTCATATCTTTCAATAAAATGGGACTAGTGTTTAAATTTCAGCTCATTTGGTGAATAAAGGGTTATGCCGAGTGCAGCAAGGGAAAGTTGAACAAGTGTATATTAAAAGCAATTGTGGACACAGTAACTTGGTTGAAGCAGTAAATTGCTGGACATAATAATGTGGTACAGTAATTTGCTGGGTCCACTGTATGATCTTGGGTTCGAGTCCCTCGTTGGTATTTGTTGCTTCCTCCGTTAAGCACAGATGGCAGTATAATATATGTAGCGCCAATAGCTGTTAGGGAATATGCATGTGACAAAAAATAACTGTTTGAATTTGGCAGCTCATAACTGCACGTTGAAGTAATAACTGGTTATTTTACTTTTGGGTCTAGTGCAGTATAATATATATAATAACACCATCATGTCCTTCATCATGAAAAGTAAATATCCTTAATTATCAATTTTCAAAAAAGTTATTTCCCTTAGCCCTTCAGGATTTTAGTTTTGGTTACATTATGGTGTTTAATGCCACTTTCAACAATATTTCAGTTATATCGTGGCAGTTAGTTTTATTGGTGTAGGAAACCGGAAAAAAACCACCTGACAAATTTTATCAGATAATGTTGTATCGAGTGCACCTTGCCATGAACAGGGTTCGAACTCACAACTTTAGTGGTGATAGGCACTGATTGCACAGGTAGTTGTAAATCCAACTACCATACGATGATGACCACAATGGCGCCCAGGATTTTTGATGACTCCATTATGGATATTATCTATTCATGAAGGCCATATTATTAATCATTATAAAACAACATGGTATAGAAATGATTTTATTTCATTGTATCAACAATATTAAAAACAATAGCATGTGACATTTACAACATATTTGCATGGGTAATAGATAAAGCTTATTACCATGTAATATTGGTTATTTGATTATTTCAAATCACTTAATTAATTATCCATGATATACATGTATATATAATAATAAATTTTACATCCCTACTTTTTTTTAATCAAGACAATTTTTTCCAACATATCAGGACGTTTTAAAAAAAAAATACTGTGAAAGCACTTTTATTCGTTGGCATCAATTTTTGTGGTCATTGATTCATGAGTTCTTGAACATTGTGGTTTCGACAATCAATGGGAAAATTGTATTTCGTTGGAATTGAATTTTTGCGGTTTAAGTGAACCATGAAATCCAACAAAATTAGAACCACACTATTTATAATGATTTCACAGTATGTAATTTTGGACAATCTAGAAATGTGTAATGTAAAAAATGTGACAGCTTATTATTTAATAAAAAAAATGTAAATGCATTTTAACAAAAAGAAAATTTAGCTAGAGACAGACACAAATAGGAGCATAAGTAACCTTCATATTTTTTTAGTTCATTCAATAGTATACCAAGCAATCGTAATAATTAAAATTATTACCTAATTGTAATTTTTTTCTTGTTTATTAAGTAACTACATATTTTAAGATATTTTTGCGTTTTTTGCTCCCCTGTGATCTATTGACGCGTCAATAGTCTTCAAGAGACTATTGCACGACAGACTATTGAACTGACCTTTGAACCTTTTTTTCATTGGACAAAAAATTTCAAAACTTCAAAAATTTCAAAAATGAACTTCTACTCAGAGACTTTGAAGAGAGGAAAGATGAAGGAGATGATTTAAGAAATAGACTTGAAATGTTGAAAATGAGACATGCTGATCTTACATTAAACTGTAATCAAGTAAGGCGAAAAATTGAACAGACACGACAAAGCCGGGGATGAAAAAATATTTTGAACAACTGATACTAGATGACTGATACTTTTTATTTTATTTAAATTATGTTTATTTTATGTACAGAAATAAATGGATCAGAATATTTCATAGTAATTAATGTAATGTCGCAATTGATACAAGACATCAATTGATGATTGTGTATAACAACATTTTAGTATGATCATATGAACTCAAAACTCTACCATCATTGAAAGAGGGATACTCACCTGGAATGTTTCAGGACACCTTCCCAACAACAGAGGAGTTTCTCCAAGTAATTCTGTAAATCTGTCCATGCTTTCTCCCCACAATAAACAGCAACAGTGGTGCAATGGTTAGCGTGTTCGCTTTGAGTGTGTGAGACCGTGGGTTCAAGACCCGGTGGGGTAAAACCAAAGACTATAAAATTGGTATTAGTTGCTTCTCTGTTAACCATGCAGCTTTAAGGAGAAAGAGCAAAGACTGGTTGGTTCGGAATCAGGATAATGTGTTTGAGTGAGGCGACATGTCTATCCTCGGACTGTTATTTCAGTGAACCAGCACTATAAAAATCTAACTAAGCATGTTGGTCTAGTACAAAATGGATGTCATTCTCATTTCATTGCATGTAACTTGTATACTCCATAATATAGCTGAAAAATTTGGCATTAAACAACAATCATTCACTCCTCTACAATATGTCTGGTTGTCTCAATATTTAGCTGAAAAGTGCTGAAACTTATATAACCAAATCTCCCACCCTCTCATCAAAATGCAAGTCATATCTTTCAATAAAATGGGACTAGTGTTTAAATTTCAGCTCATTTGGTGAATAAAGGGTTATGCCGAGTGCAGCAAGGGAAAGTTGAACAAGTGTATATTAAAAGCAATTGTGGACACAGTAACTTGGTTGAAGCAGTAAATTGCTGGACATAATAATGTGGTACAGTAATTTGCTGGGTCCACTGTATGATCTTGGGTTCGAGTCCCTCGTTGGTATTTGTTGCTTCCTCCGTTAAGCACAGATGGCAGTATAATATATGTAGCGCCAATAGCTGTTAGGGAATATGCATGTGACAAAAAATAACTGTTTGAATTTGGCAGCTCATAACTGCACGTTGAAGTAATAACTGGTTATTTTACTTTTGGGTCTAGTGCAGTATAATATATATAATAACACCATCATGTCCTTCATCATGAAAAGTAAATATCCTTAATTATCAATTTTCAAAAAAGTTATTTCCCTTAGCCCTTCAGGATTTTAGTTTTGGTTACATTATGGTGTTTAATGCTACTTTCAACAATATTTCAGTTATATCGTGGCAGTTAGTTTTATTGGTGTAGGAAACCGGAAAAAAACCACCTGACAAATTTTATCAGATAATGTTGTATCGAGTGCACCTTGCCATGAACAGGGTTCGAACTCACAACTTTAGTGGTGATAGGCACTGATTGCACAGGTAGTTGTAAATCCAACTACCATACGATGATGACCACAATGGCGCCCAGGATTTTTGATGACTCCATTATGGATATTATCTATTCATGAAGGCCATATTATTAATCATTATAAAACAACATGGTATAGAAATGATTTTATTTCATTGTATCAACAATATTAAAAACAATAGCATGTGACATTTACAACATATTTGCATGGGTAATAGATAAAGCTTATTACCATGTAATATTGGTTATTTGATTATTTCAAATCACTTAATTAATTATCCATGATATACATGTATATATAATAATAAATTTTACATCCCTACTTTTTTTTAATCAAGACAATTTTTTCCAACATATCAGGACGTTTTAAAAAAAAAATACTGTGAAAGCACTTTTATTCGTTGGCATCAATTTTTGTGGTCATTGATTCATGAGTTCTTGAACATTGTGGTTTCGACAATCAATGGGAAAATTGTATTTCGTTGGAATTGAATTTTTGCGGTTTAAGTGAACCATGAAATCCAACAAAATTAGAACCACACTATTTATAATGATTTCACAGTATGTAATTTTGGACAATCTAGAAATGTGTAATGTAAAAAATGTGACAGCTTATTATTTAATAAAAAAAATGTAAATGCATTTTAACAAAAAGAAAATTTAGCTAGAGACAGACACAAATAGGAGCATAAGTAACCTTCATATTTTTTTAGTTCATTCAATAGTATACCAAGCAATCGTAATAATTAAAATTATTACCTAATTGTAATTTTTTTCTTGTTTATTAAGTAACTACATATTTTAAGATATTTTTGCGTTTTTTGCTCCCCTGTGATCTATTGACGCGTCAATAGTCTTCAAGAGACTATTGCACGACAGACTATTGAACTGACCTTTGAACCTTTTTTTCATTGGACAAAAAATTTCAAAACTTCAAAAATTTCAAAAATGAACTTCTACTCAGAGACTTTGAAGAGAGGAAAGATGAAGGAGATGATTTAAGAAATAGACTTGAAATGTTGAAAATGAGACATGCTGATCTTACATTAAACTGTAATCAAGTAAGGCGAAAAATTGAACAGACACGACAAAGCCGGGGATGAAAAAATATTTTGAACAACTGATACCAGATGACTGATACTTTTTATTTTATTTAAATTATGTTTATTTTATGTACAGAAATAAATGGATCAGAATATTTCATAGTAATTAATGTAATGTCGCAATTGATACAAGACATCAATTGATGATTGTGTATAACAACATTTTAGTATGATCATATGAACTCAAAACTCTACCATCATTGAAAGAGGGATACTCACCTGGAATGTTTCAGGACACCTTCCCAACAACAGAGGAGTTTCTCCAAGTAATTCTGTAAATCTGTCCATGCTTTCTCCCCACAATAAACAGCAACAGTGGTGCAATGGTTAGCGTGTTCGCTTTGAGTGTGTGAGACCGTGGGTTCAAGACCCGGTGGGGTAAAACCAAAGACTATAAAATTGGTATTAGTTGCTTCTCTGTTAACCATGCAGCTTTAAGGAGAAAGAGCAAAGACTGGTTGGTTCGGAATCAGGATAATGTGTTTGAGTGAGGCGACATGTCTATCCTCGGACTGTTATTTCAGTGAACCAGCACTATAAAAATCTAACTAAGCATGTTGGTCTAGTACAAAATGGATGTCATTCTCATTTCATTGCATGTAACTTGTATACTCCATAATATAGCTGAAAAATTTGGCATTAAACAACAATCATTCACTCCTCTACAATATGTCTGGTTGTCTCAATATTTAGCTGAAAAGTGCTGAAACTTATATAACCAAATCTCCCACCCTCTCATCAAAATGCAAGTCATATCTTTCAATAAAATGGGACTAGTGTTTAAATTTCAGCTCATTTGGTGAATAAAGGGTTATGCCGAGTGCAGCAAGGGAAAGTTGAACAAGTGTATATTAAAAGCAATTGTGGACACAGTAACTTGGTTGAAGCAGTAAATTGCTGGACATAATAATGTGGTACAGTAATTTGCTGGGCCCACTGTATGATCTTGGGTTCGAGTCCCTCGTTGGTATTTGTTGCTTCCTCCGTTAAGCACAGATGGCAGTATAATATATGTAGCGCCAATAGCTGTTAGGGAATATGCATGTGACAAAAAATAACTGTTTGAATTTGGCAGCTCATAACTGCACGTTGAAGTAATAACTGGTTATTTTACTTTTGGGTCTAGTGCAATATAATATATATAATAACACCATCATGTCCTTCATCATGAAAAGTAAATATCCTTAATTATCAATTTTCAAAAAAGTTATTTCCCTTAGCCCTTCAGGATTTTAGTTTTGGTTACATTATGGTGTTTAATGCCACTTTCAACAATATTTCAGTTATATCGTGGCAGTTAGTTTTATTGGTGTAGGAAACCGGAAAAAAACCACCTGACAAATTTTATCAGATAATGTTGTATCGAGTGCACCTTGCCATGAACAGGGTTCGAACTCACAACTTTAGTGGTGATAGGCACTGATTGCACAGGTAGTTGTAAATCCAACTACCATACGATGATGACCACAATGGCGCCCAGGATTTTTGATGACTCCATTATGGATATTATCTATTCATGAAGGCCATATTATTAATCATTATAAAACAACATGGTATAGAAATGATTTTATTTCATTGTATCAACAATATTAAAAACAATAGCATGTGACATTTACAACATATTTGCATGGGTAATAGATAAAGCTTATTACCATGTAATATTGGTTATTTGATTATTTCAAATCACTTAATTAATTATCCATGATATACATGTATATATAATAATAAATTTTACATCCCTACCTTTTTTTAATCAAGACAATTTTTTCCAACATATCAGGACGTTTTAAAAAAAAAATACTGTGAAAGCACTTTTATTCGTTGGCATCAATTTTTGTGGTCATTGATTCATGAGTTCTTGAACATTGTGGTTTCGACAATCAATGGGAAAATTGTATTTCGTTGGAATTGAATTTTTGCGGTTTAAGTGAACCATGAAATCCAACAAAATTAGAACCACACTATTTATAATGATTTCACAGTATGTAATTTTGGACAATCTAGAAATGTGTAATGTAAAAAATGTGACAGCTTATTATTTAATAAAAAAAATGTAAATGCATTTTAACAAAGAAAAAATTTAGCTAGAGACAGACACAAATAGGAGCATAAGTAACCTTCATATTTTTTTAGTTCATTCAATAGTATACCAAGCAATCGTAATAATTAAAATTATTACCTAATTGTAATTTTTTTCTTGTTTATTAAGTAACTACATATTTTAGGATATTTTTGCGTTTTTTGCTCCCCTGTGATCTATTGACGCGTCAATAGTCTTCAAGAGACTATTGCACGACAGACTATTGAACTGACCTTTGAACCTTTTTTTCATTGGACAAAAAATTTCAAAACTTCAAAAATTTCAAAAATGAACCTCTACTCAGAGACTTTGAAGAGAGGAAAGATGAAGGAGATGATTTAAGAAATAGACTTGAAATGTTGAAAATGAGACATGCTGATCTTACATTAAACTGTAATCAAGTAAGGCGAAAAATTGAACAGACACGACAAAGCCGGGGATGAAAAAATATTTTGAACAACTGATACTAGATGACTGATACTTTTTATTTTATTTAAATTATGTTTATTTTATGTACAGAAATAAATGGATCAGAATATTTCATAGTAATTAATGTAATGTCGCAATTGATACAAGACATCAATTGATGATTGTGTATAACAACATTTTAGTATGATCATATGAACTCAAAACTCTACCATCATTGAAAGAGGGATACTCACCTGGAATGTTTCAGGACACCTTCCCAACAACAGAGGAGTTTCTCCAAGTAATTCTGTAAATCTGTCCATGCTTTCTCCCCACAATAAACAGCAACAGTGGTGCAATGGTTAGCGTGTTCGCTTTGAGTGTGTGAGACCGTGGGTTCAAGACCCGGTGGGGTAAAACCAAAGACTATAAAATTGGTATTAGTTGCTTCTCTGTTAACCATGCAGCTTTAAGGAGAAAGAGCAAAGACTGGTTGGTTCGGAATCAGGATAATGTGTTTGAGTGAGGCGACATGTCTATCCTCGGACTGTTATTTCAGTGAACCAGCACTATAAAAATCTAACTAAGCATGTTGGTCTAGTACAAAATGGATGTCATTCTCATTTCATTGCATGTAACTTGTATACTCCATAATATAGCTGAAAAATTTCGCATTAAACAACAATCATTCACTCCTCTACAATATGTCTGGTTGTCTCAATATTTAGCTGAAAAGTGCTGAAACTTATATAACCAAATCTCCCATCCTCTCATCAAAATGCAAGTCATATCTTTCAATAAAATGGGACTAGTGTTTAAATTTCAGCTCATTTGGTGAATAAAGGGTTATGCCGAGTGCAGCAAGGGAAAGTTGAACAAGTGTATATTAAAAGCAATTGTGGACACAGTAACTTGGTTGAAGCAGTAAATTGCTGGACATAATAATGTGGTACAGTAATTTGCTGGGCCCACTGTATGATCTTGGGTTCGAGTCCCTCGTTGGTATTTGTTGCTTCCTCCGTTAAGCACAGATGGCAGTATAATATATGTAGCGCCAATAGCTGTTAGGGAATATGCATGTGACAAAAAATAACTGTTTGAATTTGGCAGCTCATAACTGCACGTTGAAGTAATAACTGGTTATTTTACTTTTGGGTCTAGTGCAGTATAATATATATAATAACACCATCATGTCCTTCATCATGAAAAGTAAATATCCTTAATTATCAATTTTCAAAAAAGTTATTTCCCTTAGCCCTTCAGGATTTTAGTTTTGGTTACATTATGGTGTTTAATGCCACTTTCAACAATATTTCAGTTATATCGTGGCAGTTAGTTTTATTGGTGTAGGAAACCGGAAAAAAACCACCTGACAAATTTTATCAGATAATGTTGTATCGAGTGCACCTTGCCATGAACAGGGTTCGAACTCACAACTTTTGTGGTGATAGGCACTGATTGCACAGGTAGTTGTAAATCCAACTACCATACGATGATGACCACAATGGCGCCCAGGATTTTTGATGACTCCATTATGGATATTATCTATTCATGAAGGCCATATTATTAATCATTATAAAACAACATGGTATAGAAATGATTTTATTTCATTGTATCAACAATATTAAAAACAATAGCATGTGACATTTACAACATATTTGCATGGGTAATAGATAAAGCTTATTACCATGTAATATTGGTTATTTGATTATTTCAAATCACTTAATTAATTATCCATGATATACATGTATATATAATAATAAATTTTACATCCCTACTTTTTTTTAATCAAGACAATTTTTTCCAACATATCAGGACGTTTTAAAAAAAAAATACTGTGAAAGCACTTTTATTCGTTGGCATCAATTTTTGTGGTCATTGATTCATGAGTTCTTGAACATTGTGGTTTCGACAATCAATGGGAAAATTGTATTTCGTTGGAATTTAATTTTTGCGGTTTAAGTGAACCATGAAATCCAACAAAATTAGAGCCACACTATTTATAATGATTTCACAGTATGTAATTTTGGACAATCTAGAAATGTGTAATGTAAAAAATGTGACAGCTTATTATTTAATAAAAAAAATGTAAATGCATTTTAACAAAAAAAAAATTTAGCTAGAGACAGACACAAATAGGAGCATAAGTAACCTTCATATTTTTTTAGTTCATTCAATAGTATACCAAGCAATCGTAATAATTAAAATTATTACCTAATTGTAATTTTTTTCTTGTTTATTAAGTAACTACATATTTTAGGATATTTTTGCGTTTTTTGCTCCCCTGTGATCTATTGACGCGTCAATAGTCTTCAAGAGACTATTGCACGACAGACTATTGAACTGACCTTTGAACCTTTTTTTCATTGGACAAAAAATTTCAAAACTTCAAAAATTTCAAAAATGAACCTCTACTCAGAGACTTTGAAGAGAGGAAAGATGAAGGAGATGATTTAAGAAATAGACTTGAAATGTTGAAAATGAGACATGCTGATCTTACATTAAACTGTAATCAAGTAAGGCGAAAAATTGAACAGACACGACAAAGCCGGGGATGAAAAAATATTTTGAACAACTGATACTAGATGACTGATACTTTTATTTTATTTAAATTATATTTATTTTATGTACAGAAATAAATGGATCAGAATATTTCATAGTAATTAATGTAATGTCGCAATTGATACAAGACATCAATTGATGATTGTGTATAACAACATTTTAGTATGATCATATGAACTCAAAACTCTACCATCATTGAAAGAGGGATACTCACCTGGAATGTTTCAGGACACCTTCCCAACAACAGAGGAGTTTCTCCAAGTAATTCTGTAAATCTGTCCATGCTTTCTCCCCACAATAAACAGCAACAGTGGTGCAATGGTTAGCGTGTTCGCTTTGAGTGTGTGAGACCGTGGGTTCAAGACCCGGTGGGGTAAAACCAAAGACTATAAAATTGGTATTAGTTGCTTCTCTGTTAAGCATGCAGCTTTAAGGAGAAAGAGCAAAGACTGGTTGGTTCGGAATCAGGATAATGTGTTTGAGTGAGGCGACATGTCTACCCTCGGACTGTTATTTCAGTGAACCAGCACTATAAAAATCTAACTAAGCATGTTGGTCTAGTACAAAATGGATGTCATTCTCATTTCATTGCATGTAACTTGTATACTCCATAATATAGCTGAAAAATTTGGCATTAAACAACAATCATTCACTCCTCTACAATATGTCTGGTTGTCTCAATATTTAGCTGAAAAGTGCTGAAACTTATATAACCAAATCTCCCACCCTCTCATCAAAATGCAAGTCATATCTTTCAATAAAATGGGACTAGTGTTTAAATTTCAGCTCATTTGGTGAATAAAGGGTTATGCCGAGTGCAGCAAGGGAAAGTTGAACAAGTGTATATTAAAAGCAATTGTGGACACAGTAACTTGGTTGAAGCAGTAAATTGCTGGACATAATAATGTGGTACAGTAATTTGCTGGGCCCACTGTATGATCTTGGGTTCGAGTCCCTCGTTGGTATTTGTTGCTTCCTCCGTTAAGCACAGATGGCAGTATAATATATGTAGCGCCAATAGCTGTTAGGGAATATGCATGTGACAAAAAATAACTGTTTGAATTTGGCAGCTCATAACTGCACGTTGAAGTAATAACTGGTTATTTTACTTTTGGGTCTAGTGCAGTATAATATATATAATAACACCATCATGTCCTTCATCATGAAAAGTAAATATCCTTAATTATCAATTTTCAAAAAAGTTATTTCCCTTAGCCCTTCAGGATTTTAGTTTTGGTTACATTATGGTGTTTAATGCCACTTTCAACAATATTTCAGTTATATCGTGGCAGTTAGTTTTATTGGTGTAGGAAACCGGAAAAAAATCACCTGACAAATTTTATCAGATAATGTTGTATCGAGTGCACCTTGCCATGAACAGGGTTCGAACTCACAACTTTAGTGGTGATAGGCACTGATTGCACAGGTAGTTGTAAATCCAACTACCATACGATGATGACCACAATGGCGCCCAGGATTTTTGATGACTCCATTATGGATATTATCTATTCATGAAGGCCATATTATTAATCATTATAAAACAACATGGTATAGAAATGATTTTATTTCATTGTATCAACAATATTAAAAACAATAGCATGTGACATTTACAACATATTTGCATGGGTAATAGATAAAGCTTATTACCATGTAATATTGGTTATTTGATTATTTCAAATCACTTAATTAATTATCCATGATATACATGTATATATAATAATAAATTTTACATCCCTACTTTTTTTTAATCAAGACAATTTTTTCCAACATATCAGGACGTTTTAAAAAAAAAATACTGTGAAAGCACTTTTATTCGTTGGCATCAATTTTTGTGGTCATTGATTCATGAGTTCTTGAACATTGTGGTTTCGACAATCAATGGGAAAATTGTATTTCGTTGGAATTGAATTTTTGCGGTTTAAGTGAACCATGAAATCCAACAAAATTAGAACCACACTATTTATAATGATTTCACAGTATGTAATTTTGGACAATCTAGAAATGTGTAATGTAAAAAATGTGACAGCTTATTATTTAATAAAAAAAATGTAAATGCATTTTAACAAAGAAAAAATTTAGCTAGAGACAGACACAAATAGGAGCATAAGTAACCTTCATATTTTTTTAGTTCATTCAATAGTATACCAAGCAATCGTAATAATTAAAATTATTACCTAATTGTAATTTTTTTCTTGTTTATTAAGTAACTACATATTTTAGGATATTTTTGCGTTTTTTGCTCCCCTGTGATCTATTGACGCGTCAATAGTCTTCAAGAGACTATTGCACGACAGACTATTGAACTGACCTTTGAACCTTTTTTTCATTGGACAAAAAATTTCAAAACTTCAAAAATTTCAAAAATGAACCTCTACTCAGAGACTTTGAAGAGAGGAAAGATGAAGGAGATGATTTAAGAAATAGACTTGAAATGTTGAAAATGAGACATGCTGATCTTACATTAAACTGTAATCAAGTAAGGCGAAAAATTGAACAGACACGACAAAGCCGGGGATGAAAAAATATTTTGAACAACTGATACTAGATGACTGATACTTTTTATTTTATTTAAATTATGTTTATTTTATGTACAGAAATAAATGGATCAGAATATTTCATAGTAATTAATGTAATGTCGCAATTGATACAAGACATCAATTGATGATTGTGTATAACAACATTTTAGTATGATCATATGAACTCAAAACTCTACCATCATTGAAAGAGGGATACTCACCTGGAATGTTTCAGGACACCTTCCCAACAACAGAGGAGTTTCTCCAAGTAATTCTGTAAATCTGTCCATGCTTTCTCCCCACAATAAACAGCAACAGTGGTGCAATGGTTAGCGTGTTCGCTTTGAGTGTGTGAGACCGTGGGTTCAAGACCCGGTGGGGTAAAACCAAAGACTATAAAATTGGTATTAGTTGCTTCTCTGTTAAGCATGCAGCTTTAAGGAGAAAGAGCAAAGACTGGTTGGTTCGGAATCAGGATAATGTGTTTGAGTGAGGCGACATGTCTACCCTCGGACTGTTATTTCAGTGAACCAGCACTATAAAAATCTAACTAAGCATGTTGGTCTAGTACAAAATGGATGTCATTCTCATTTCATTGCATGTAACTTGTATACTCCATAATATAGCTGAAAAATTTGGCATTAAACAACAATCATTCACTCCTCTACAATATGTCTGGTTGTCTCAATATTTAGCTGAAAAGTGCTGAAACTTATATAACCAAATCTCCCACCCTCTCATCAAAATGCAAGTCATATCTTTCAATAAAATGGGACTAGTGTTTAAATTTCAGCTCATTTGGTGAATAAAGGGTTATGCCGAGTGCAGCAAGGGAAAGTTGAACAAGTGTATATTAAAAGCAATTGTGGACACAGTAACTTGGTTGAAGCAGTAAATTGCTGGACATAATAATGTGGTACAGTAATTTGCTGGGCCCACTGTATGATCTTGGGTTCGAGTCCCTCGTTGGTATTTGTTGCTTCCTCCGTTAAGCACAGATGGCAGTATAATATATGTAGCGCCAATAGCTGTTAGGGAATATGCATGTGACAAAAAATAACTGTTTGAATTTGGCAGCTCATAACTGCACGTTGAAGTAATAACTGGTTATTTTACTTTTGGGTCTAGTGCAGTATAATATATATAATAACACCATCATGTCCTTCATCATGAAAAGTAAATATCCTTAATTATCAATTTTCAAAAAAGTTATTTCCCTTAGCCCTTCAGGATTTTAGTTTTGGTTACATTATGGTGTTTAATGCCACTTTCAACAATATTTCAGTTATATCGTGGCAGTTAGTTTTATTGGTGTAGGAAACCGGAAAAAAATCACCTGACAAATTTTATCAGATAATGTTGTATCGAGTGCACCTTGCCATGAACAGGGTTCGAACTCACAACTTTAGTGGTGATAGGCACTGATTGCACAGGTAGTTGTAAATCCAACTACCATACGATGATGACCACAATGGCGCCCAGGATTTTTGATGACTCCATTATGGATATTATCTATTCATGAAGGCCATATTATTAATCATTATAAAACAACATGGTATAGAAATGATTTTATTTCATTGTATCAACAATATTAAAAACAATAGCATGTGACATTTACAACATATTTGCATGGGTAATAGATAAAGCTTATTACCATGTAATATTGGTTATTTGATTATTTCAAATCACTTAATTAATTATCCATGATATACATGTATATATAATAATAAATTTTACATCCCTACTTTTTTTTAATCAAGACAATTTTTTCCAACATATCAGGACGTTTTAAAAAAAAAATACTGTGAAAGCACTTTTATTCGTTGGCATCAATTTTTGTGGTCATTGATTCATGAGTTCTTGAACATTGTGGTTTCGACAATCAATGGGAAAATTGTATTTCGTTGGAATTTAATTTTTGCGGTTTAAGTGAACCATGAAATCCAACAAAATTAGAGCCACACTATTTATAATGATTTCACAGTATGTAATTTTGGACAATCTAGAAATGTGTAATGTAAAAAATGTGACAGCTTATTATTTAATAAAAAAAATGTAAATGCATTTTAACAAAAAAAAAATTTAGCTAGAGACAGACACAAATAGGAGCATAAGTAACCTTCATATTTTTTTAGTTCATTCAATAGTATACCAAGCAATCGTAATAATTAAAATTATTACCTAATTGTAATTTTTTTCTTGTTTATTAAGTAACTACATATTTTAGGATATTTTTGCGTTTTTTGCTCCCCTGTGATCTATTGACGCGTCAATAGTCTTCAAGAGACTATTGCACGACAGACTATTGAACTGACCTTTGAACCTTTTTTTCATTGGACAAAAAATTTCAAAACTTCAAAAATTTCAAAAATGAACCTCTACTCAGAGACTTTGAAGAGAGGAAAGATGAAGGAGATGATTTAAGAAATAGACTTGAAATGTTGAAAATGAGACATGCTGATCTTACATTAAACTGTAATCAAGTAAGGCGAAAAATTGAACAGACACGACAAAGCCGGGGATGAAAAAATATTTTGAACAACTGATACTAGATGACTGATACTTTTATTTTATTTAAATTATATTTATTTTATGTACAGAAATAAATGGATCAGAATATTTCATAGTAATTAATGTAATGTCGCAATTGATACAAGACATCAATTGATGATTGTGTATAACAACATTTTAGTATGATCATATGAACTCAAAACTCTACCATCATTGAAAGAGGGATACTCACCTGGAATGTTTCAGGACACCTTCCCAACAACAGAGGAGTTTCTCCAAGTAATTCTGTAAATCTGTCCATGCTTTCTCCCCACAATAAACAGCAACAGTGGTGCAATGGTTAGCGTGTTCGCTTTGAGTGTGTGAGACCGTGGGTTCAAGACCCGGTGGGGTAAAACCAAAGACTATAAAATTGGTATTAGTTGCTTCTCTGTTAAGCATGCAGCTTTAAGGAGAAAGAGCAAAGACTGGTTGGTTCGGAATCAGGATAATGTGTTTGAGTGAGGCGACATGTCTACCCTCGGACTGTTATTTCAGTGAACCAGCACTATAAAAATCTAACTAAGCATGTTGGTCTAGTACAAAATGGATGTCATTCTCATTTCATTGCATGTAACTTGTATACTCCATAATATAGCTGAAAAATTTGGCATTAAACAACAATCATTCACTCCTCTACAATATGTCTGGTTGTCTCAATATTTAGCTGAAAAGTGCTGAAACTTATATAACCAAATCTCCCACCCTCTCATCAAAATGCAAGTCATATCTTTCAATAAAATGGGACTAGTGTTTAAATTTCAGCTCATTTGGTGAATAAAGGGTTATGCCGAGTGCAGCAAGGGAAAGTTGAACAAGTGTATATTAAAAGCAATTGTGGACACAGTAACTTGGTTGAAGCAGTAAATTGCTGGACATAATAATGTGGTACAGTAATTTGCTGGGCCCACTGTATGATCTTGGGTTCGAGTCCCTCGTTGGTATTTGTTGCTTCCTCCGTTAAGCACAGATGGCAGTATAATATATGTAGCGCCAATAGCTGTTAGGGAATATGCATGTGACAAAAAATAACTGTTTGAATTTGGCAGCTCATAACTGCACGTTGAAGTAATAACTGGTTATTTTACTTTTGGGTCTAGTGCAGTATAATATATATAATAACACCATCATGTCCTTCATCATGAAAAGTAAATATCCTTAATTATCAATTTTCAAAAAAGTTATTTCCCTTAGCCCTTCAGGATTTTAGTTTTGGTTACATTATGGTGTTTAATGCCACTTTCAACAATATTTCAGTTATATCGTGGCAGTTAGTTTTATTGGTGTAGGAAACCGGAAAAAAATCACCTGACAAATTTTATCAGATAATGTTGTATCGAGTGCACCTTGCCATGAACAGGGTTCGAACTCACAACTTTAGTGGTGATAGGCACTGATTGCACAGGTAGTTGTAAATCCAACTACCATACGATGATGACCACAATGGCGCCCAGGATTTTTGATGACTCCATTATGGATATTATCTATTCATGAAGGCCATATTATTAATCATTATAAAACAACATGGTATAGAAATGATTTTATTTCATTGTATCAACAATATTAAAAACAATAGCATGTGACATTTACAACATATTTGCATGGGTAATAGATAAAGCTTATTACCATGTAATATTGGTTATTTGATTATTTCAAATCACTTAATTAATTATCCATGATATACATGTATATATAATAATAAATTTTACATCCCTACTTTTTTTTAATCAAGACAATTTTTTCCAACATATCAGGACGTTTTAAAAAAAAAATACTGTGAAAGCACTTTTATTCGTTGGCATCAATTTTTGTGGTCATTGATTCATGAGTTCTTGAACATTGTGGTTTCGACAATCAATGGGAAAATTGTATTTCGTTGGAATTGAATTTTTGCGGTTTAAGTGAACCATGAAATCCAACAAAATTAGAACCACACTATTTATAATGATTTCACAGTATGTAATTTTGGACAATCTAGAAATGTGTAATGTCAAAAATGTGACAGCTTATTATTTAATAAAAAAAATGTAAATGCATGTTAGCAAAAAAAAATCAAAAAAATTGCAAATGTGCCTAAAATTAACAAGCAAGAGAACTGGCAATCACATTTAATAATATGATCCACAAACTTGTAAAGAGATAAATAAGGATTCTTCATTTTAAACAATCTTAATTCAACAACGTTAGTAAAAGTAACATAAATCTTTGCAATATTTGTTAATAATATATGACGGACTACTACAAAAGCTTAATATTAAAATATCGGTAAACAGAATGTTTTATATTAATGTGGAGTAAAAAGAAACCTATATGATCAATCTAATTCAAATCAGATGATTGTTTGATCACAAAGAAGACACCAGCTCTCAGATAATGCTGGGTTTTAATATCTCAACATTAGGTTGGCTCGTTGTTGATTGGTCAATTTACAATACGACCCTGATATAACTCTATACAGGATGTCGTCAGATGTTACACCACAATATTTTTAATAATTATAAAAATAGATCTAACCAAATTTCGTTACAACTGTCACATATAGTGGTTTCACAGATGATTTTCTGGCCTAATTTGCATAACTTACAAAATTAAAAATAATATCTGTTAACTGATCATTTAGCTGCAGTTTAAATATCAGCTCATTCCAGTTTAAAATATAGAAATTTTGGCTATTTTAGAAAATTTACATTTTAACAACTATCTTTAGGAATGAAAATTACACAAGGACCATCCAAGCTAGATTTGGTTTAATTAGGCCCTGTAGTTTCGGTAGACCATTTTTAAAATGATTTATTTTTGAAATATGACCAACATTGCATATCTGATAATCTGTAAAATTAGACAAATTCTAGGAAAATATGTTAAATGAATGAATATCGTGTAAATATTTTGGAATTCAAGATCATCATTTTCAGACTTGTATCAATGAATTGAAAATCTACAAAGAAATGAAATGGAAAGGTTGTACATGTATATATATATATATTTAATACATGTACTTAAAAATGTAAGGTGTAATAAATACTACCACAACTAATGAAAAAATACAACCAAAATGAAAGAGATTGTTTAAATTCTGGAGAAAGACGGTAGAGACGGAAAGAGACAAACTAGGGATGAACAGCTGGGCAATGGTAAAGAGAGTAGCTAGAGACAGACACAAATAGGGGCATAAGTAACCTTCATATTTTTTTAGTTCATTCAATAGTATACCAAACAATCGTAATAATTAAAATTATTACCTAATTGTAATTTTTTTCTTGTTTATTAAGTAACTACATATTTTAAGATATTTTTGCGTTTTTTGCTCCCCTGTGATCTATTGACGCGTCAATAGTCTTCAAGAGACTATTGCACGACAGACTATTGAACTGACCTTTGAACCTTTTTTTCATTGGACAAAAAATTTCAAAACTTCAAAAATTTCAAAAATGAACCTCTACTCAGAGACTTTGAAGAGAGGAAAGATGAAGGAGATGATTTAAGAAATAGACTTGAAATGTTGAAAATGAGACATGCTGATCTTACATTAAACTGTAATCAAGTAAGGCGAAAAATTGAACAGACACGACAAAGCCGGGGATGAAAAAATATTTTGAACAACTGATACTAGATGACTGATACTTTTATTTTATTTAAATTATGTTTATTTTATGTACAGAAATAAATGGATCAGAATATTTCATAGTAATTAATGTAATGTCGCAATTGATACAAGACATCAATTGATGATTGTGTATAGCAACATTTTAGTATGATCATATGAACTCAAAACTCTACCATCATTGAAAGAGGGATACTCACCTGGAATGTTTCAGGACACCTTCCCAACAACAGAGGAGTTTCTCCAAGTAATTCTGTAAATCTGTCCATGCTTTCTCCCCACAATAAACAGCAACAGTGGTGCAATGGTTAGCGTGTTCGCTTTGAGTGTGTGAGACCGTGGGTTCAAGACCCGGTGGGGTAAAACCAAAGACAATAAAATTGGTATTAGTTGCTTCTCTGTTAACCATGCAGCTTTAATGAGAAAGAGCAAAGACTGGTTGGTTCGGAATCAGGATAATGTGTTTGAGTGAGGCGACATGTCTATCCTCGGACTGTTATTTCAGTGAACCAGCACTATAAAAATCTAACTAAGCATGTTGGTCTAGTACAAAATGGATGTCATTCTCATTTCATTGCATGTAACTTGTATACTCCATAATATAGCTGACAAATTTGGCATTAAACAACAATCATTCACTCCTCTACAATATGTCTGGTTGTCTCAATATTTAGCTGAAAAGTGCTGAAACTTATATAACCAAATCTCCCACCCTCTCATCAAAATGCAAGTCATATCTTTCAATAAAATGGGACTAGTGTTTAAATTTCAGCTCATTTGGTGAATAAAGGGTTATGCCGAGTGCAGCAAGGGAAAGTTGAACAAGTGTATATTAAAAGCAATTGTGGACACAGTAACTTGGTTGAAGCAGTAAATTGCTGGACATAATAATGTGGTACAGTAATTTGCTGGGCCCACTGTATGATCTTGGGTTCGAGTCCCTCGTTGGTATTTGTTGCTTCCTCCGTTAAGCACAGATGGCAGTATAATATATGTAGCGCCAATAGCTGTTAGGGAATATGCATGTGACAAAAAATAACTGTTTGAATTTGGCAGCTCATAACTGCACGTTGAAGTAATAACTGGTTATTTTACTTTTGGGTCTAGTGCAGTATAATATATATAATAACACCATCATGTCCTTCATCATGAAAAGTAAATATCCTTAATTATCAATTTTCAAAAAAGTTATTTCCCTTAGCCCTTCAGGATTTTAGTTTTGGTTACATTATGGTGCTTAATGCCACTTTCAACAATATTTCAGTTATATCGTGGCAGTTAGTTTTATTGGTGTAGGAAACCGGAAAAACACCACCTGACAAATTTTATCAGATAATGTTGTATCGAGTGCACCTTGCCATGAACAGGGTTCGAACTCACAACTTTAGTGGTGATAGGCACTGATTGCACAGGTAGTTGTAAATCCAACTACCATACGATGATGACCACAATGGCGCCCAGGATTTTTGATGACTCCATTATGGATATTATCTATTCATGAAGGCCATATTATTAATCATTATAAAACAACATGGTATAGAAATGATTTTATTTCATTGTATCAACAATATTAAAAACAATAGCATGTGACATTTACAACATATTTGCATGGGTAATAGATAAAGCTTATTACCATGTAATATTGGTTATTTGATTATTTCAAATCACTTAATTAATTATCCATGATATACATGTATATATAATAATACATTTTACATCCCTACTTTTTTTTAATCAAGACAATTTTTTCCAACATATCAGGACGTTTTAAAAAAAAAATACTGTGAAAGCACTTTTATTCGTTGGCATCAATTTTTGTGGTCATTGATTCATGAGTTCTTGAACATTGTGGTTTCGACATTCAATGGGAAAATTGTATTTCGTTGGAATTAAATTTTTGCGGTTTAAGTGAACCATGAAATCCAACAAAATTAGAACCACACTATTTATAATGATTTCACAGTATGTAATTTTGGACAATCTAGAAATGTGTAATGTAAAAAATGTGACAGCTTATTATTTAATAAAAAAAATGAAATGCATTTTACCAAAAAAAAAATTTAGCTAGAGACAGACACAAATAGGAGCATAAGTAACCTTCATATTTTTTTAGTTCATTCAATAGTATACCAAACAATCGTAATAATTAAAATTATTACCTAATTGTAATTTTTTTCTTGTTTATTAAGTAACTACATATTTTAGGATATTTTTGCGTTTTTTGCTCCCCTGTGATCTATTGACGCGTCAATAGTCTTCAAGAGACTATTGCACGACAGACTATTGAACTGACCTTTGAACCTTTTTTTCATTGGACAAAAAATTTCAAAACTTCAAAAATTTCAAAAATGAACCTCTACTCAGAGACTTTGAAGAGAGGAAAGATGAAGGAGATGATTTAAGAAATAGACTTGAAATGTTGAAAATGAGACATGCTGATCTTACATTAAACTGTAATCAAGTAAGGCGAAAAATTGAACAGACACGACAAAGCCGGGGATGAAAAAATATTTTGAACAACTGATACTAGATGACTGATACTTTTTATTTTATTTAAATTATGTTTATTTTATGTACAGAAATAAATGGATCAGAATATTTCATAGTAATTAATGTAATGTCGCAATTGATACAAGACATCAATTGATGATTGTGTATAACAACATTTTAGTATGATCATATGAACTCAAAACTCTACCATCATTGAAAGAGGGATACTCACCTGGAATGTTTCAGGACACCTTCCCAACAACAGAGGAGTTTCTCCAAGTAATTCTGTAAATCTGTCCATGCTTTCTCCCCACAATAAACAGCAACAGTGGTGCAATGGTTAGCGTGTTCGCTTTGAGTGTGTGAGACCGTGGGTTCAAGACCCGGTGGGGTAAAACCAAAGACTATAAAATTGGTATTAGTTGCTTCTCTGTTAACCATGCAGCTTTAATGAGAAAGAGCAAAGACTGGTTGGTTCGGAATCAGGATAATGTGTTTGAGTGAGGCGACATGTCTATCCTCGGACTGTTATTTCAGTGAACCAGCACTATAAAAATCTAACTAAGCATGTTGGTCTAGTACAAAATGGATGTCATTCTCATTTCATTGCATGTAACTTGTATACTCCATAATATAGCTGAAAAATTTCGCATTAAACAACAATCATTCACTCCTCTACAATATGTCTGGTTGTCTCAATATTTAGCTGAAAAGTGCTGAAACTTATATAACCAAATCTCCCACCCTCTCATCAAAATGCAAGTCATATCTTTCAATAAAATGGGACTAGTGTTTAAATTTCAGCTCATTTGGTGAATAAAGGGTTATGCCGAGTGCAGCAAGGGAAAGTTGAACAAGTGTATATTAAAAGCAATTGTGGACACAGTAACTTGGTTGAAGCAGTAAATTGCTGGACATAATAATGTGGTACAGTAATTTGCTGGGCCCACTGTATGATCTTGGGTTCGAGTCCCTCGTTGGTATTTGTTGCTTCCTCCGTTAAGCACAGATGGCAGTATAATATATGTAGCGCCAATAGCTGTTAGGGAATATGCATGTGACAAAAAATAACTGTTTGAATTTGGCAGCTCATAACTGCACGTTGAAGTAATAACTGGTTATTTTACTTTTGGGTCTAGTGCAGTATAATATATATAATAACACCATCATGTCCTTCATCATGAAAAGTAAATATCCTTAATTATCAATTTTCAAAAAAGTTATTTCCCTTAGCCCTTCAGGATTTTAGTTTTGGTTACATTATGGTGCTTAATGCCACTTTCAACAATATTTCAGTTATATCGTGGCAGTTAGTTTTATTGGTGTAGGAAACCGGAAAAACACCACCTGACAAATTTTATCAGATAATGTTGTATCGAGTGCACCTTGCCATGAACAGGGTTCGAACTCACAACTTTAGTGGTGATAGGCACTGATTGCACAGGTAGTTGTAAATCCAACTACCATACGATGATGACCACAATGGCGCCCAGGATTTTTGATGACTCCATTATGGATATTATCTATTCATGAAGGCCATATTATTAATCATTATAAAACAACATGGTATAGAAATGATTTTATTTCATTGTATCAACAATATTAAAAACAATAGCATGTGACATTTACAACATATTTGCATGGGTAATAGATAAAGCTTATTACCATGTAATATTGGTTATTTGATTATTTCAAATCACTTAATTAATTATCCATGATATACATGTATATATAATAATAAATTTTACATCCCTACTTTTTTTTAATCAAGACAATTTTTTCCAACATATCAGGACGTTTTAAAAAAAAAATACTGTGAAAGCACTTTTATTCGTTGGCATAAATTTTTGTGGTCATTGATTCATGAGTTCTTGAACATTGTGGTTTCGACATTCAATGGGAAAATTGTATTTCGTTGGAATTAAATTTTTGCGGTTTAAGTGAACCATGAAATCCAACAAAATTAGAACCACACTATTTATAATGATTTCACAGTATGTAATTTTGGACAATCTAGAAATGTGTAATGTAAAAAATGTGACAGCTTATTATTTAATAAAAAAAATGAAATGCATTTTACCAAAAAAAAAATTTAGCTAGAGACAGACACAAATAGGAGCATAAGTAACCTTCATATTTTTTTAGTTCATTCAATAGTATACCAAACAATCGTAATAATTAAAATTATTACCTAATTGTAATTTTTTTCTTGTTTATTAAGTAACTACATATTTTAGGATATTTTTGCGTTTTTTGCTCCCCTGTGATCTATTGACGCGTCAATAGTCTTCAAGAGACTATTGCACGACAGACTATTGAACTGACCTTTGAACCTTTTTTTCATTGGACAAAAAATTTCAAAACTTCAAAAATTTCAAAAATGAACCTCTACTCAGAGACTTTGAAGAGAGGAAAGATGAAGGAGATGATTTAAGAAATAGACTTGAAATGTTGAAAATGAGACATGCTGATCTTACATTAAACTGTAATCAAGTAAGGCGAAAAATTGAACAGACACGACAAAGCCGGGGATGAAAAAATATTTTGAACAACTGATACTAGATGACTGATACTTTTTATTTTATTTAAATTATGTTTATTTTATGTACAGAAATAAATGGATCAGAATATTTCATAGTAATTAATGTAATGTCGCAATTGATACAAGACATCAATTGATGATTGTGTATAACAACATTTTAGTATGATCATATGAACTCAAAACTCTACCATCATTGAAAGAGGGATACTCACCTGGAATGTTTCAGGACACCTTCCCAACAACAGAGGAGTTTCTCCAAGTAATTCTGTAAATCTGTCCATGCTTTCTCCCCACAATAAACAGCAACAGTGGTGCAATGGTTAGCGTGTTCGCTTTGAGTGTGTGAGACCGTGGGTTCAAGACCCGGTGGGGTAAAACCAAAGACTATAAAATTGGTATTAGTTGCTTCTCTGTTAAGCATGCAGCTTTAAGGAGAAAGAGCAAAGACTGGTTGGTTCGGAATCAGGATAATGTGTTTGAGTGAGGCGACATGTCTATCCTCGGACTGTTATTTCAGTGAACCAGCACTATAAAAATCTAACTAAGCATGTTGGTCTAGTACAAAATGGATGTCATTCTCATTTCATTGCATGTAACTTGTATACTCCATAATATAGCTGAAAAATTTTGCATTAAACAACAATCATTCACTCCTCTACAATATGTCTGGTTGTCTCAATATTTAGCTGAAAAGTGCTGAAACTTATATAACCAAATCTCCCACCCTCTCATCAAAATGCAAGTCATATCTTTCAATAAAATGGGACTAGTGTTTAAATTTCAGCTCATTTGGTGAATAAAGGGTTATGCCGAGTGCAGCAAGGGAAAGTTGAACAAGTGTATATTAAAAGCAATTGTGGACACAGTAACTTGGTTGAAGCAGTAAATTGCTGGACATAATAATGTGGTACAGTAATTTGCTGGGCCCACTGTATGATCTTGGGTTCGAGTCCCTCGTTGGTATTTGTTGCTTCCTCCGTTAAGCACAGATGGCAGTATAATATATGTAGCGCCAATAGCTGTTAGGGAATATGCATGTGACAAAAAATAACTGTTTGAATTTGGCAGCTCATAACTGCACGTTGAAGTAATAACTGGTTATTTTACTTTTGGGTCTAGTGCAGTATAATATATATAATAACACCATCATG
Source organism: Bathymodiolus septemdierum (assembly GCA_963383655.1). Lineage (NCBI taxonomy): Eukaryota > Metazoa > Mollusca > Bivalvia > Mytilida > Modiolidae > Bathymodiolus > Bathymodiolus septemdierum. The sequence goes on from OY726522.1 coordinate 11,855,346, forward strand.
TCCTTCATCATGAAAAGTAAATATCCTTAATTATCAATTTTCAAAAAAGTTATTTCCCTTAGCCCTTCAGGATTTTAGTTTTGGTTACATTATGGTGTTTAATGCCACTTTCAACAATATTTCAGTTATATCGTGGCAGTTAGTTTTATTGGTGTAGGAAACCGGAAAAAAACCACCTGACAAATTTTATCAGATAATGTTGTATCGAGTGCACCTTGCCATGAACAGGGTTCGAACTCACAACTTTAGTGGTGATAGGCACTGATTGCACAGGTAGTTGTAAATCCAACTACCATACGATGATGACCACAATGGCGCCCAGGATTTTTGATGACTCCATTATGGATATTATCTATTCATGAAGGCCATATTATTAATCATTATAAAACAACATGGTATAGAAATGATTTTATTTCATTGTATCAACAATATTAAAAACAATAGCATGTGACATTTACAACATATTTGCATGGTAATAGATAAAGCTTATTACCATGTAATATTGGTTATTTGATTATTTCAAATCACTTAATTAATTATCCATGATATACATGTATATATAATAATAAATTTTACATCCCTACTTTTTTTTAATCAAGACAATTTTTTCCAACATATCAGGACGTTTTAAAAAAAAAATACTGTGAAAGCACTTTTATTCGTTGGCATAAATTTTTGTGGTCATTGATTCATGAGTTCTTGAACATTGTGGTTTCGACAATCAATGGGAAAATTGTATTTCGTTGGAATTTAATTTTTGCGGTTTAAGTGAACCATGAAATCCAACAAAATTAGAACCACACTATTTATAATGATTTCACAGTATGTAATTTTGGACAATCTAGAAATGTGTAATGTAAAAAATGTGACAGCTTATTATTTAATAAAAAAAATGAAATGCATTTTACCAAAAAAAAAATTTAGCTAGAGACAGACACAAATAGGAGCATAAGTAACCTTCATATTTTTTTAGTTCATTCAATAGTATACCAAACAATCGTAATAATTAAAATTATTACCTAATTGTAATTTTTTTCTTGTTTATTAAGTAACTACATATTTTAGGATATTTTTGCGTTTTTTGCTCCCCTGTGATCTATTGACGCGTCAATAGTCTTCAAGAGACTATTGCACGACAGACTATTGAACTGACCTTTGAACCTTTTTTTCATTGGACAAAAAATTTCAAAACTTCAAAAATTTCAAAAATGAACCTCTACTCAGAGACTTTGAAGAGAGGAAAGATGAAGGAGATGATTTAAGAAATAGACTTGAAATGTTGAAAATGAGACATGCTGATCTTACATTAAACTGTAATCAAGTAAGGCGAAAAATTGAACAGACACGACAAAGCCGGGGATGAAAAAATATTTTGAACAACTGATACTAGATGACTGATACTTTTTATTTTATTTAAATTATGTTTATTTTATGTACAGAAATAAATGGATCAGAATATTTCATAGTAATTAATGTAATGTCGCAATTGATACAAGACATCAATTGATGATTGTGTATAACAACATTTTAGTATGATCATATGAACTCAAAACTCTACCATCATTGAAAGAGGGATACTCACCTGGAATGTTTCAGGACACCTTCCCAACAACAGAGGAGTTTCTCCAAGTAATTCTGTAAATCTGTCCATGCTTTCTCCCCACAATAAACAGCAACAGTGGTGCAATGGTTAGCGTGTTCGCTTTGAGTGTGTGAGACCGTGGGTTCAAGACCCGGTGGGGTAAAACCAAAGACTATAAAATTGGTATTAGTTGCTTCTCTGTTAACCATGCAGCTTTAAGGAGAAAGAGCAAAGACTGGTTGGTTCGGAATCAGGATAATGTGTTTGAGTGAGGCGACATGTCTATCCTCCGACTGTTATTTCAGTGAACCAGCACTATAAAAATCTAACTAAGCATGTTGGTCTAGTACAAAATGGATGTCATTCTCATTTCATTGCATGTAACTTGTATACTCCATAATATAGCTGAAAAATTTCGCATTAAACAACAATCATTCACTCCTCTACAATATGTCTGGTTGTCTCAATATTTAGCTGAAAAGTGCTGAAACTTATATAACCAAATCTCCCACCCTCTCATCAAAATGCAAGTCATATCTTTCAATAAAATGGGACTAGTGTTTAAATTTCAGCTCATTTGGTGAATAAAGGGTTATGCCGAGTGCAGCAAGGGAAAGTTGAACAAGTGTATATTAAAAGCAATTGTGGACACAGTAACTTGGTTGAAGCAGTAAATTGCTGGACATAATAATGTGGTACAGTAATTTGCTGGGCCCACTGTATGATCTTGGGTTCGAGTCCCTCGTTGGTATTTGTTGCTTCCTCCGTTAAGCACAGATGGCAGTATAATATATGTAGCGCCAATAGCTGTTAGGGAATATGCATGTGACAAAAAATAACTGTTTGAATTTGGCAGCTCATAACTGCACGTTGAAGTAATAACTGGTTATTTTACTTTTGGGTCTAGTGCAGTATAATATATATAATAACACCATCATGTCCTTCATCATGAAAAGTAAATATCCTTAATTATCAATTTTCAAAAAAGTTATTTCCCTTAGCCCTTCAGGATTTTAGTTTTGGTTACATTATGGTGTTTAATGCCACTTTCAACAATATTTCAGTTATATCGTGGCAGTTAGTTTTATTGGTGTAGGAAACCGGAAAAAAACCACCTGACAAATTTTATCAGATAATGTTGTATCGAGTGCACCTTGCCATGAACAGGGTTCGAACTCACAACTTTAGTGGTGATAGGCACTGATTGCACAGGTAGTTGTAAATCCAACTACCATACGATGATGACCACAATGGCGCCCAGGATTTTTGATGACTCCATTATGGATATTATCTATTCATGAAGGCCATATTATTAATCATTATAAAACAACATGGTATAGAAATGATTTTATTTCATTGTATCAACAATATTAAAAACAATAGCATGTGACATTTACAACATATTTGCATGGTAATAGATAAAGCTTATTACCATGTAATATTGGTTATTTGATTATTTCAAATCACTTAATTAATTATCCATGATATACATGTATATATAATAATAAATTTTACATCCCTACTTTTTTTTAATCAAGACAATTTTTTCCAACATATCAGGACGTTTTAAAAAAAAAATACTGTGAAAGCACTTTTATTCGTTGGCATAAATTTTTGTGGTCATTGATTCATGAGTTCTTGAACATTGTGGTTTCGACAATCAATGGGAAAATTGTATTTCGTTGGAATTTAATTTTTGCGGTTTAAGTGAACCATGAAATCCAACAAAATTAGAACCACACTATTTATAATGATTTCACAGTATGTAATTTTGGACAATCTAGAAATGTGTAATGTAAAAAATGTGACAGCTTATTATTTAATAAAAAAAATGAAATGCATTTTACCAAAAAAAAAATTTAGCTAGAGACAGACACAAATAGGAGCATAAGTAACCTTCATATTTTTTTAGTTCATTCAATAGTATACCAAACAATCGTAATAATTAAAATTATTACCTAATTGTAATTTTTTTCTTGTTTATTAAGTAACTACATATTTTAGGATATTTTTGCGTTTTTTGCTCCCCTGTGATCTATTGACGCGTCAATAGTCTTCAAGAGACTATTGCACGACAGACTATTGAACTGACCTTTGAACCTTTTTTTCATTGGACAAAAAATTTCAAAACTTCAAAAATTTCAAAAATGAACCTCTACTCAGAGACTTTGAAGAGAGGAAAGATGAAGGAGATGATTTAAGAAATAGACTTGAAATGTTGAAAATGAGACATGCTGATCTTACATTAAACTGTAATCAAGTAAGGCGAAAAATTGAACAGACACGACAAAGCCGGGGATGAAAAAATATTTTGAACAACTGATACTAGATGACTGATACTTTTTATTTTATTTAAATTATGTTTATTTTATGTACAGAAATAAATGGATCAGAATATTTCATAGTAATTAATGTAATGTCGCAATTGATACAAGACATCAATTGATGATTGTGTATAACAACATTTTAGTATGATCATATGAACTCAAAACTCTACCATCATTGAAAGAGGGATACTCACCTGGAATGTTTCAGGACACCTTCCCAACAACAGAGGAGTTTCTCCAAGTAATTCTGTAAATCTGTCCATGCTTTCTCCCCACAATAAACAGCAACAGTGGTGCAATGGTTAGCGTGTTCGCTTTGAGTGTGTGAGACCGTGGGTTCAAGACCCGGTGGGGTAAAACCAAAGACTATAAAATTGGTATTAGTTGCTTCTCTGTTAACCATGCAGCTTTAAGGAGAAAGAGCAAAGACTGGTTGGTTCGGAATCAGGATAATGTGTTTGAGTGAGGCGACATGTCTATCCTCCGACTGTTATTTCAGTGAACCAGCACTATAAAAATCTAACTAAGCATGTTGGTCTAGTACAAAATGGATGTCATTCTCATTTCATTGCATGTAACTTGTATACTCCATAATATAGCTGAAAAATTTCGCATTAAACAACAATCATTCACTCCTCTACAATATGTCTGGTTGTCTCAATATTTAGCTGAAAAGTGCTGAAACTTATATAACCAAATCTCCCACCCTCTCATCAAAATGCAAGTCATATCTTTCAATAAAATGGGACTAGTGTTTAAATTTCAGCTCATTTGGTGAATAAAGGGTTATGCCGAGTGCAGCAAGGGAAAGTTGAACAAGTGTATATTAAAAGCAATTGTGGACACAGTAACTTGGTTGAAGCAGTAAATTGCTGGACATAATAATGTGGTACAGTAATTTGCTGGGCCCACTGTATGATCTTGGGTTCGAGTCCCTCGTTGGTATTTGTTGCTTCCTCCGTTAAGCACAGATGGCAGTATAATATATGTAGCGCCAATAGCTGTTAGGGAATATGCATGTGACAAAAAATAACTGTTTGAATTTGGCAGCTCATAACTGCACGTTGAAGTAATAACTGGTTATTTTACTTTTGGGTCTAGTGCAGTATAATATATATAATAACACCATCATGTCCTTCATCATGAAAAGTAAATATCCTTAATTATCAATTTTCAAAAAAGTTATTTCCCTTAACCCTTCAGGATTTTAGTTTTGGTTACATTATGGTGTTTAATGCCACTTTCAACAATATTTCAGTTATATCGTGGCAGTTAGTTTTATTGGTGTAGGAAACCGGAAAAAAACAACCTGACAATTTTTATCTGATAATGTTGTATCGAGTGCACCTTGCAATGAACAGGGTTCGAACTCACAACTTTAGTGGTGATAGGCACTGATTGCACAGGTAGTTGTAAATCCAACTACCATACGATGATGACCACAATGGCGCCCAGGATTTTTGATGACTCCATTATGGATATTATCTATTCATGAAGGCCATATTATTAATCATTATAAAACAACATGGTATAGAAATGATTTTATTTCATTGTATCAACAATATTAAAAACAATAGCATGTGACATTTACAACATATTTGCATGGTAATAGATAAAGCTTATTACCATGTAATATTGGTTATTTGATTATTTCAAATCACTTAATTAATTATCCATGATATACATGTATATATAATAATAAATTTTACATCCCTACTTTTTTTTAATCAAGACAATTTTTTCCAACATATCAGGACGTTTAAAAAAAAAAATACTGTGAAAGCACTTTTATTCGTTGGCATCAATTTTTGTGGTCATTGATTCATGAGTTCTTGAACATTGTGGTTTCGAAAATCAATGGGAAAATTGTATTTCGTTGGAATTTAATTTTTGCGGTTTAAGTGAACCATGAAATCCAACAAAATTAGAACCACACTATTTATAATGATTTCACAGTATGTAATTTTGGACAATCTAGAAATGTGTAATGTAAAAAATGTGACAGCTTATTATTTAATAAAAAAAATGAAATGCATTTTACCAAAAAAAAAATTTAGCTAGAGACAGACACAAATAGGAGCATAAGTAACCTTCATATTTTTTTAGTTCATTCAATAGTATACCAAACAATCGTAATAATTAAAATTATTACCTAATTGTAATTTTTTTCTTGTTTATTAAGTAACTACATATTTTAGGATATTTTTGCGTTTTTTGCTCCCCTGTGATCTATTGACGCGTCAATAGTCTTCAAGAGACTATTGCACGACAGACTATTGAACTGACCTTTGAACCTTTTTTTCATTGGACAAAAAATTTCAAAACTTCAAAAATTTCAAAAATGAACCTCTACTCAGAGACTTTGAAGAGAGGAAAGATGAAGGAGATGATTTAAGAAATAGACTTGAAATGTTGAAAATGAGACATGCTGATCTTACATTAAACTGTAATCAAGTAAGGCGAAAAATTGAACAGACACGACAAAGCCGGGGATGAAAAAATATTTTGAACAACTGATACTAGATGACTGATACTTTTTATTTTATTTAAATTATGTTTATTTTATGTACAGAAATAAATGGATCAGAATATTTCATAGTAATTAATGTAATGTCGCAATTGATACAAGACATCAATTGATGATTGTGTATAACAACATTTTAGTATGATCATATGAACTCAAAACTCTACCATCATTGAAAGAGGGATACTCACCTGGAATGTTTCAGGACACCTTCCCAACAACAGAGGAGTTTCTCCAAGTAATTCTGTAAATCTGTCCATGCTTTCTCCCCACAATAAACAGCAACAGTGGTGCAATGGTTAGCGTGTTCGCTTTGAGTGTGTGAGACCGTGGGTTCAAGACCCGGTGGGGTAAAACCAAAGACTATAAAATTGGTATTAGTTGCTTCTCTGTTAACCATGCAGCTTTAAGGAGAAAGAGCAAAGACTGGTTGGTTCGGAATCAGGATAATGTGTTTGAGTGAGGCGACATGTCTATCCTCCGACTGTTATTTCAGTGAACCAGCACTATAAAAATCTAACTAAGCATGTTGGTCTAGTACAAAATGGATGTCATTCTCATTTCATTGCATGTAACTTGTATACTCCATAATATAGCTGAAAAATTTCGCATTAAACAACAATCATTCACTCCTCTACAATATGTCTGGTTGTCTCAATATTTAGCTGAAAAGTGCTGAAACTTATATAACCAAATCTCCCACCCTCTCATCAAAATGCAAGTCATATCTTTCAATAAAATGGGACTAGTGTTTAAATTTCAGCTCATTTGGTGAATAAAGGGTTATGCCGAGTGCAGCAAGGGAAAGTTGAACAAGTGTATATTAAAAGCAATTGTGGACACAGTAACTTGGTTGAAGCAGTAAATTGCTGGACATAATAATGTGGTACAGTAATTTGCTGGGCCCACTGTATGATCTTGGGTTCGAGTCCCTCGTTGGTATTTGTTGCTTCCTCCGTTAAGCACAGATGGCAGTATAATATATGTAGCGCCAATAGCTGTTAGGGAATATGCATGTGACAAAAAATAACTGTTTGAATTTGGCAGCTCATAACTGCACGTTGAAGTAATAACTGGTTATTTTACTTTTGGGTCTAGTGCAGTATAATATATATAATAACACCATCATGTCCTTCATCATGAAAAGTAAATATCCTTAATTATCAATTTTCAAAAAAGTTATTTCCCTTAGCCCTTCAGGATTTTAGTTTTGGTTACATTATGGTGCTTAATGCCACTTTCAACAATATTTCAGTTATATCGTGGCAGTTAGTTTTATTGGTGTAGGAAACCGGAAAAACACCACCTGACAAATTTTATCAGATAATGTTGTATCGAGTGCACCTTGCCATGAACAGGGTTCGAACTCACAACTTTAGTGGTGATAGGCACTGATTGCACAGGTAGTTGTAAATCCAACTACCATACGATGATGACCACAATGGCGCCCAGGATTTTTGATGACTCCATTATGGATATTATCTATTCATGAAGGCCATATTATTAATCATTATAAAACAACATGGTATAGAAATGATTTTATTTCATTGTATCAACAATATTAAAAACAATAGCATGTGACATTTACAACATATTTGCATGGGTAATAGATAAAGCTTATTACCATGTAATATTGGTTATTTGATTATTTCAAATCACTTAATTAATTATCCATGATATACATGTATATATAATAATAAATTTTACATCCCTACTTTTTTTTAATCAAGACAATTTTTTCCAACATATCAGGACGTTTTAAAAAAAAAATACTGTGAAAGCACTTTTATTCGTTGGCATCAATTTTTGTGGTCATTGATTCATGAGTTCTTGAACATTGTGGTTTCGACATTCAATGGGAAAATTGTATTTCGTTGGAATTAAATTTTTGCGGTTTAAGTGAACCATGAAATCCAACAAAATTAGAACCACACTATTTATAATGATTTCACAGTATGTAATTTTGGACAATCTAGAAATGTGTAATGTAAAAAATGTGACAGCTTATTATTTAATAAAAAAAATGAAATGCATTTTACCAAAAAAAAAATTTAGCTAGAGACAGACACAAATAGGAGCATAAGTAACCTTCATATTTTTTTAGTTCATTCAATAGTATACCAAACAATCGTAATAATTAAAATTATTACCTAATTGTAATTTTTTTCTTGTTTATTAAGTAACTACATATTTTAGGATATTTTTGCGTTTTTTGCTCCCCTGTGATCTATTGACGCGTCAATAGTCTTCAAGAGACTATTGCACGACAGACTATTGAACTGACCTTTGAACCTTTTTTTCATTGGACAAAAAATTTCAAAACTTCAAAAATTTCAAAAATGAACCTCTACTCAGAGACTTTGAAGAGAGGAAAGATGAAGGAGATGATTTAAGAAATAGACTTGAAATGTTGAAAATGAGACATGCTGATCTTACATTAAACTGTAATCAAGTAAGGCGAAAAATTGAACAGACACGACAAAGCCGGGGATGAAAAAATATTTTGAACAACTGATACTAGATGACTGATACTTTTTATTTTATTTAAATTATGTTTATTTTATGTACAGAAATAAATGGATCAGAATATTTCATAGTAATTAATGTAATGTCGCAATTGATACAAGACATCAATTGATGATTGTGTATAACAACATTTTAGTATGATCATATGAACTCAAAACTCTACCATCATTCGAAGAGGGATACTCACCTGGAATGTTTCAGGACACCTTCCCAACAACAGAGGAGTTTCTCCAAGTAATTCTGTAAATCTGTCCATGCTTTCTCCCCACAATAAACAGCAACAGTGGTGCAATGGTTAGCGTGTTCGCTTTGAGTGTGTGAGACCGTGGGTTCAAGACCCGGTGGGGTAAAACCAAAGACTATAAAATTGGTATTAGTTGCTTCTCTGTTAACCATGCAGCTTTAAGGAGAAAGAGCAAAGACTGGTTGGTTCGGAATCAGGATAATGTGTTTGAGTGAGGCGACATGTCTATCCTCGGACTGTTATTTCAGTGAACCAGCACTATAAAAATCTAACTAAGCATGTTGGTCTAGTACAAAATGGATGTCATTCTCATTTCATTGCATGTAACTTGTATACTCCATAATATAGCTGAACAATTTTGCATTAAACAACAATCATTCACTCCTCTACAATATGTCTGGTTGTCTCAATATTTAGCTGAAAAGTGCTGAAACTTATATAACCAAATCTCCCACCCTCTCATCAAAATGCAAGTCATATCTTTCAATAAAATGGGACTAGTGTTTAAATTTCAGCTCATTTGGTGAATAAAGGGTTATGCCGAGTGCAGCAAGGGAAAGTTGAACAAGTGTATATTAAAAGCAATTGTGGACACAGTAACTTGGTTGAAGCAGTAAATTGCTGGACATAATAATGTGGTACAGTAATTTGCTGGGCCCACTGTATGATCTTGGGTTCGAGTCCCTCGTTGGTATTTGTTGCTTCCTCCGTTAAGCACAGATGGCAGTATAATATATGTAGCGCCAATAGCTGTTAGGGAATATGCATGTGACAAAAAATAACTGTTTGAATTTGGCAGCTCATAACTGCACGTTGAAGTAATAACTGGTTATTTTACTTTTGGGTCTAGTGCAGTATAATATATATAATAACACCATCATGTCCTTCATCATGAAAAGTAAATATCCTTAATTATCAATTTTCAAAAAAGTTATTTCCCTTAGCCCTTCAGGATTTTAGTTTTGGTTACATTATGGTGTTTAATGCCACTTTCAACAATATTTCAGTTATATCGTGGCAGTTAGTTTTATTGGTGTAGGAAACCGGAAAAAAACCACCTGACAAATTTTATCAGATAATGTTGTATCGAGTGCACCTTGCCATGAACAGGGTTCGAACTCACAACTTTAGTGGTGATAGGCACTGATTGCACAGGTAGTTGTAAATCCAACTACCATACGATGATGACCACAATGGCGCCCAGGATTTTTGATGACTCCATTATGGATATTATCTATTCATGAAGGCCATATTATTAATCATTATAAAACAACATGGTATAGAAATGATTTTATTTCATTGTATCAACAATATTAAAAACAATAGCATGTGACATTTACAACATATTTGCATGGTAATAGATAAAGCTTATTACCATGTAATATTGGTTATTTGATTATTTCAAATCACTTAATTAATTATCCATGATATACATGTATATATAATAATAAATTTTACATCCCTACTTTTTTTTAATCAAGACAATTTTTTCCAACATATCAGGACGTTTTAAAAAAAAAATACTGTGAAAGCACTTTTATTCGTTGGCATAAATTTTTGTGGTCATTGATTCATGAGTTCTTGAACATTGTGGTTTCGACAATCAATGGGAAAATTGTATTTCGTTGGAATTTAATTTTTGCGGTTTAAGTGAACCATGAAATCCAACAAAATTAGAACCACACTATTTATAATGATTTCACAGTATGTAATTTTGGACAATCTAGAAATGTGTAATGTAAAAAATGTGACAGCTTATTATTTAATAAAAAAAATGAAATGCATTTTACCAAAAAAAAAATTTAGCTAGAGACAGACACAAATAGGAGCATAAGTAACCTTCATATTTTTTTAGTTCATTCAATAGTATACCAAACAATCGTAATAATTAAAATTATTACCTAATTGTAATTTTTTTCTTGTTTATTAAGTAACTACATATTTTAGGATATTTTTGCGTTTTTTGCTCCCCTGTGATCTATTGACGCGTCAATAGTCTTCAAGAGACTATTGCACGACAGACTATTGAACTGACCTTTGAACCTTTTTTTCATTGGACAAAAAATTTCAAAACTTCAAAAATTTCAAAAATGAACCTCTACTCAGAGACTTTGAAGAGAGGAAAGATGAAGGAGATGATTTAAGAAATAGACTTGAAATGTTGAAAATGAGACATGCTGATCTTACATTAAACTGTAATCAAGTAAGGCGAAAAATTGAACAGACACGACAAAGCCGGGGATGAAAAAATATTTTGAACAACTGATACTAGATGACTGATACTTTTTATTTTATTTAAATTATGTTTATTTTATGTACAGAAATAAATGGATCAGAATATTTCATAGTAATTAATGTAATGTCGCAATTGATACAAGACATCAATTGATGATTGTGTATAACAACATTTTAGTATGATCATATGAACTCAAAACTCTACCATCATTGAAAGAGGGATACTCACCTGGAATGTTTCAGGACACCTTCCCAACAACAGAGGAGTTTCTCCAAGTAATTCTGTAAATCTGTCCATGCTTTCTCCCCACAATAAACAGCAACAGTGGTGCAATGGTTAGCGTGTTCGCTTTGAGTGTGTGAGACCGTGGGTTCAAGACCCGGTGGGGTAAAACCAAAGACTATAAAATTGGTATTAGTTGCTTCTCTGTTAACCATGCAGCTTTAAGGAGAAAGAGCAAAGACTGGTTGGTTCGGAATCAGGATAATGTGTTTGAGTGAGGCGACATGTCTATCCTCCGACTGTTATTTCAGTGAACCAGCACTATAAAAATCTAACTAAGCATGTTGGTCTAGTACAAAATGGATGTCATTCTCATTTCATTGCATGTAACTTGTATACTCCATAATATAGCTGAAAAATTTCGCATTAAACAACAATCATTCACTCCTCTACAATATGTCTGGTTGTCTCAATATTTAGCTGAAAAGTGCTGAAACTTATATAACCAAATCTCCCACCCTCTCATCAAAATGCAAGTCATATCTTTCAATAAAATGGGACTAGTGTTTAAATTTCAGCTCATTTGGTGAATAAAGGGTTATGCCGAGTGCAGCAAGGGAAAGTTGAACAAGTGTATATTAAAAGCAATTGTGGACACAGTAACTTGGTTGAAGCAGTAAATTGCTGGACATAATAATGTGGTACAGTAATTTGCTGGGCCCACTGTATGATCTTGGGTTCGAGTCCCTCGTTGGTATTTGTTGCTTCCTCCGTTAAGCACAGATGGCAGTATAATATATGTAGCGCCAATAGCTGTTAGGGAATATGCATGTGACAAAAAATAACTGTTTGAATTTGGCAGCTCATAACTGCACGTTGAAGTAATAACTGGTTATTTTACTTTTGGGTCTAGTGCAGTATAATATATATAATAACGCCATCATGTCCTTCATCATGAAAAGTAAATATCCTTAATTATCAATTTTCAAAAAAGTTATTTCCCTTAACCCTTCAGGATTTTAGTTTTGGTTACATTATGGTGTTTAATGCCACTTTCAACAATATTTCAGTTATATCGTGGCAGTTAGTTTTATTGGTGTAGGAAACCGGAAAAAAACAACCTGACAATTTTTATCTGATAATGTTGTATCGAGTGCACCTTGCAATGAACAGGGTTCGAACTCACAACTTTAGTGGTGATAGGCACTGATTGCACAGGTAGTTGTAAATCCAACTACCATACGATGATGACCACAATGGCGCCCAGGATTTTTGATGACTCCATTATGGATATTATCTATTCATGAAGGCCATATTATTAATCATTATAAAACAACATGGTATAGAAATGATTTTATTTCATTGTATCAACAATATTAAAAACAATAGCATGTGACATTTACAACATATTTGCATGGTAATAGATAAAGCTTATTACCATGTAATATTGGTTATTTTATTATTTCAAATCACTTAATTAATTATCCATGATATACATGTATATATAATAATAAATTTTACATCCCTACTTTTTTTTAATCAAGACAATTTTTTCCAACATATCAGGACGTTTAAAAAAAAAAATACTGTGAAAGCACTTTTATTCGTTGGCATCAATTTTTGTGGTCATTGATTCATGAGTTCTTGAACATTGTGGTTTCGACAATCAATGGGAAAATTGTATTTCGTTGGAATTTAATTTTTGCGGTTTAAGTGAACCATGAAATCCAACAAAATTAGAACCACACTATTTATAATGATTTCACAGTATGTAATTTTGGACAATCTAGAAATGTGTAATGTAAAAAATGTGACAGCTTATTATTTAATAAAAAAAATGAAATGCATTTTACCAAAAAAAAAATTTAGCTAGAGACAGACACAAATAGGAGCATAAGTAACCTTCATATTTTTTTAGTTCATTCAATAGTATACCAAACAATCGTAATAATTAAAATTATTACCTAATTGTAATTTTTTTCTTGTTTATTAAGTAACTACATATTTTAGGATATTTTTGCGTTTTTTGCTCCCCTGTGATCTATTGACGCGTCAATAGTCTTCAAGAGACTATTGCACGACAGACTATTGAACTGACCTTTGAACCTTTTTTTCATTGGACAAAAAATTTCAAAACTTCAAAAATTTCAAAAATGAACCTCTACTCAGAGACTTTGAAGAGAGGAAAGATGAAGGAGATGATTTAAGAAATAGACTTGAAATGTTGAAAATGAGACATGCTGATCTTACATTAAACTGTAATCAAGTAAGGCGAAAAATTGAACAGACACGACAAAGCCGGGGATGAAAAAATATTTTGAACAACTGATACTAGATGACTGATACTTTTTATTTTATTTAAATTATGTTTATTTTATGTACAGAAATAAATGGATCAGAATATTTCATAGTAATTAATGTAATGTCGCAATTGATACAAGACATCAATTGATGATTGTGTATAACAACATTTTAGTATGATCATATGAACTCAAAACTCTACCATCATTGAAAGAGGGATACTCACCTGGAATGTTTCAGGACACCTTCCCAACAACAGAGGAGTTTCTCCAAGTAATTCTGTAAATCTGTCCATGCTTTCTCCCCACAATAAACAGCAACAGTGGTGCAATGGTTAGCGTGTTCGCTTTGAGTGTGTGAGACCGTGGGTTCAAGACCCGGTGGGGTAAAACCAAAGACTATAAAATTGGTATTAGTTGCTTCTCTGTTAAGCATGCAGCTTTAAGGAGAAAGAGCAAAGACTGGTTGGTTCGGAATCAGGATAATGTGTTTGAGTGAGGCGACATGTCTATCCACGGACTGTTATTTCAGTGAACCAGCACTATAAAAATCTAACTAAGCATGTTGGTCTAGTACAAAATGGATGTCATTCTCATTTCATTGCATGTAACTTGTATACTCCATAATATAGCTGAAAAATTTCGCATTAAACAACAATCATTCACTCCTCTACAATATGTCTGGTTGTCTCAATATTTAGCTGAAAAGTGCTGAAACTTATATAACCAAATCTCCCACCCTCTCATCAAAATGCAAGTCATATCTTTCAATAAAATGGGACTAGTGTTTAAATTTCAGCTCATTTGGTGAATAAAGGGTTATGCCGAGTGCAGCAAGGGAAAGTTGAACAAGTGTATATTAAAAGCAATTGTGGACACAGTAACTTGGTTGAAGCAGTAAATTGCTGGACATAATAATGTGGTACAGTAATTTGCTGGGCCCACTGTATGATCTTGGGTTCGAGTCCCTCGTTGGTATTTGTTGCTTCCTCCGTTAAGCACAGATGGCAGTATAATATATGTAGCGCCAATAGCTGTTAGGGAATATGCATGTGACAAAAAATAACTGTTTGAATTTGGCAGCTCATAACTGCACGTTGAAGTAATAACTGGTTATTTTACTTTTGGGTCTAGTGCAGTATAATATATATAATAACACCATCATGTCCTTCATTATGAAAAGTAAATATCCTTAATTATCAATTTTCAAAAAAGTTATTTCCCTTAGCCCTTCAGGATTTTAGTTTTGGTTACATTATGGTGTTTAATGCCACTTTCAACAATATTTCAGTTATATCGTGGCAGTTAGTTTTATTGGTGTAGGAAACCGGAAAAAAACCACCTGACAAATTTTATCAGATAATGTTGTATCGAGTGCACCTTGCCATGAACAGGGTTCGAACTCACAACTTTAGTGGTGATAGGCACTGATTGCACAGGTAGTTGTAAATCCAACTACCATACGATGATGACCACAATGGCGCCCAGGATTTTTGATGACTCCATTATGGATATTATCTATTCATGAAGGCCATATTATTAATCATTATAAAACAACATGGTATAGAAATGATTTTATTTCATTGTATCAACAATATTAAAAACAATAGCATGTGACATTTACAACATATTTGCATGGTAATAGATAAAGCTTATTACCATGTAATATTGGTTATTTGATTATTTCAAATCACTTAATTAATTATCCATGATATACATGTATATATAATAATAAATTTTACATCCCTACTTTTTTTTAATCAAGACAATTTTTTCCAACATATCAGGACGTTTTAAAAAAAAAATACTGTGAAAGCACTTTTATTCGTTGGCATAAATTTTTGTGGTCATTGATTCATGAGTTCTTGAACATTGTGGTTTCGACAATCAATGGGAAAATTGTATTTCGTTGGAATTTAATTTTTGCGGTTTAAGTGAACCATGAAATCCAACAAAATTAGAACCACACTATTTATAATGATTTCACAGTATGTAATTTTGGACAATCTAGAAATGTGTAATATAAAAAATGTGACAGCTTATTATTTAATAAAAAAAATGAAATGCATTTTACCAAAAAAAAAATTTAGCTAGAGACAGACACAAATAGGAGCATAAGTAACCTTCATATTTTTTTAGTTCATTCAATAGTATACCAAACAATCGTAATAATTAAAATTATTACCTAATTGTAATTTTTTTCTTGTTTATTAAGTAACTACATATTTTAGGATATTTTTGCGTTTTTTGCTCCCCTGTGATCTATTGACGCGTCAATAGTCTTCAAGAGACTATTGCACGACAGACTATTGAACTGACCTTTGAACCTTTTTTTCATTGGACAAAAAATTTCAAAACTTCAAAAATTTCAAAAATGAACCTCTACTCAGAGACTTTGAAGAGAGGAAAGATGAAGGAGATGATTTAAGAAATAGACTTGAAATGTTGAAAATGAGACATGCTGATCTTACATTAAACTGTAATCAAGTAAGGCGAAAAATTGAACAGACACGACAAAGCCGGGGATGAAAAAATATTTTGAACAACTGATACTAGATGACTGATACTTTTTATTTTATTTAAATTATGTTTATTTTATGTACAGAAATAAATGGATCAGAATATTTCATAGTAATTAATGTAATGTCGCAATTGATACAAGACATCAATTGATGATTGTGTATAACAACATTTTAGTATGATCATATGAACTCAAAACTCTACCATCATTGAAAGAGGGATACTCACCTGGAATGTTTCAGGACACCTTCCCAACAACAGAGGAGTTTCTCCAAGTAATTCTGTAAATCTGTCCATGCTTTCTCCCCACAATAAACAGCAACAGTGGTGCAATGGTTAGCGTGTTCGCTTTGAGTGTGTGAGACCGTGGGTTCAAGACCCGGTGGGGTAAAACCAAAGACTATAAAATTGGTATTAGTTGCTTCTCTGTTAACCATGCAGCTTTAAGGAGAAAGAGCAAAGACTGGTTGGTTCGGAATCAGGATAATGTGTTTGAGTGAGGCGACATGTCTATCCTCGGACTGTTATTTCAGTGAACCAGCACTATAAAAATCTAACTAAGCATGTTGGTCTAGTACAAAATGGATGTCATTCTCATTTCATTGCATGTAACTTGTATACTCCATAATATAGCTGAAAAATTTCGCATTAAACAACAATCATTCACTCCTCTACAATATGTCTGGTTGTCTCAATATTTAGCTGAAAAGTGCTGAAACTTATATAACCAAATCTCCCACCCTCTCATCAAAATGCAAGTCATATCTTTCAATAAAATGGGACTAGTGTTTAAATTTCAGCTCATTTGGTGAATAAAGGGTTATGCCGAGTGCAGCAAGGGAAAGTTGAACAAGTGTATATTAAAAGCAATTGTGGACACAGTAACTTGGTTGAAGCAGTAAATTGCTGGACATAATAATGTGGTACAGTAATTTGCTGGGCCCACTGTATGATCTTGGGTTCGAGTCCCTCGTTGGTATTTGTTGCTTCCTCCGTTAAGCACAGATGGCAGTATAATATATGTAGCGCCAATAGCTGTTAGGGAATATGCATGTGACAAAAAATAACTGTTTGAATTTGGCAGCTCATAACTGCACGTTGAAGTAATAACTGGTTATTTTACTTTTGGGTCTAGTGCAGTATAATATATATAATAACACCATCATGTCCTTCATCATGAAAAGTAAATATCCTTAATTATCAATTTTCAAAAAAGTTATTTCCCTTAGCCCTTCAGGATTTTAGTTTTGGTTACATTATGGTGTTTAATGCCACTTTCAACAATATTTCAGTTATATCGTGGCAGTTAGTTTTATTGGTGTAGGAAACCGGAAAAAAACCACCTGACAAATTTTATCAGATAATGTTGTATCGAGTGCACCTTGCCATGAACAGGGTTCGAACTCACAACTTTAGTGGTGATAGGCACTGATTGCACAGGTAGTTGTAAATCCAACTACCATACGATGATGACCACAATGGCGCCCAGGATTTTTGATGACTCCATTATGGATATTATCTATTCATGAAGGCCATATTATTAATCATTATAAAACAACATGGTATAGAAATGATTTTATTTCATTGTATCAACAATATTAAAAACAATAGCATGTGACATTTACAACATATTTGCATGGTAATAGATAAAGCTTATTACCATGTAATATTGGTTATTTGATTATTTCAAATCACTTAATTAATTATCCATGATATACATGTATATATAATAATAAATTTTACATCCCTACTTTTTTTTAATCAAGACAATTTTTTCCAACATATCAGGACGTTTTAAAAAAAAAATACTGTGAAAGCACTTTTATTCGTTGGCATAAATTTTTGTGGTCATTGATTCATGAGTTCTTGAACATTGTGGTTTCGACATTCAATGGGAAAATTGTATTTCGTTGGAATTAAATTTTTGCGGTTTAAGTGAACCATGAAATCCAACAAAATTAGAACCACACTATTTATAATGATTTCACAGTATGTAATTTTGGACAATCTAGAAATGTGTAATGTAAAAAATGTGACAGCTTATTATTTAATAAAAAAAATGAAATGCATTTTACCAAAAAAAAAATTTAGCTAGAGACAGACACAAATAGGAGCATAAGTAACCTTCATATTTTTTTAGTTCATTCAATAGTATACCAAACAATCGTAATAATTAAAATTATTACCTAATTGTAATTTTTTTCTTGTTTATTAAGTAACTACATATTTTAGGATATTTTTGCGTTTTTTGCTCCCCTGTGATCTATTGACGCGTCAATAGTCTTCAAGAGACTATTGCACGACAGACTATTGAACTGACCTTTGAACCTTTTTTTCATTGGACAAAAAATTTCAAAACTTCAAAAATTTCAAAAATGAACCTCTACTCAGAGACTTTGAAGAGAGGAAAGATGAAGGAGATGATTTAAGAAATAGACTTGAAATGTTGAAAATGAGACATGCTGATCTTACATTAAACTGTAATCAAGTAAGGCGAAAAATTGAACAGACACGACAAAGCCGGGGATGAAAAAATATTTTGAACAACTGATACTAGATGACTGATACTTTTTATTTTATTTAAATTATGTTTATTTTATGTACAGAAATAAATGGATCAGAATATTTCATAGTAATTAATGTAATGTCGCAATTGATACAAGACATCAATTGATGATTGTGTATAACAACATTTTAGTATGATCATATGAACTCAAAACTCTACCATCATTGAAAGAGGGATACTCACCTGGAATGTTTCAGGACACCTTCCCAACAACAGAGGAGTTTCTCCAAGTAATTCTGTAAATCTGTCCATGCTTTCTCCCCACAATAAACAGCAACAGTGGTGCAATGGTTAGCGTGTTCGCTTTGAGTGTGTGAGACCGTGGGTTCAAGACCCGGTGGGGTAAAACCAAAGACTATAAAATTGGTATTAGTTGCTTCTCTGTTAAGCATGCAGCTTTAAGGAGAAAGAGCAAAGACTGGTTGGTTCGGAATCAGGATAATGTGTTTGAGTGAGGCGACATGTCTATCCTCGGACTGTTATTTCAGTGAACCAGCACTATAAAAATCTAACTAAGCATGTTGGTCTAGTACAAAATGGATGTCATTCTCATTTCATTGCATGTAACTTGTATACTCCATAATATAGCTGAAAAATTTTGCATTAAACAACAATCATTCACTCCTCTACAATATGTCTGGTTGTCTCAATATTTAGCTGAAAAGTGCTGAAACTTATATAACCAAATCTCCCACCCTCTCATCAAAATGCAAGTCATATCTTTCAATAAAATGGGACTAGTGTTTAAATTTCAGCTCATTTGGTGAATAAAGGGTTATGCCGAGTGCAGCAAGGGAAAGTTGAACAAGTGTATATTAAAAGCAATTGTGGACACAGTAACTTGGTTGAAGCAGTAAATTGCTGGACATAATAATGTGGTACAGTAATTTGCTGGGCCCACTGTATGATCTTGGGTTCGAGTCCCTCGTTGGTATTTGTTGCTTCCTCCGTTAAGCACAGATGGCAGTATAATATATGTAGCGCCAATAGCTGTTAGGGAATATGCATGTGACAAAAAATAACTGTTTGAATTTGGCAGCTCATAACTGCACGTTGAAGTAATAACTGGTTATTTTACTTTTGGGTCTAGTGCAGTATAATATATATAATAACACCATCATGTCCTTCATCATGAAAAGTAAATATCCTTAATTATCAATTTTCAAAAAAGTTATTTCCCTTAGCCCTTCAGGATTTTAGTTTTGGTTACATTATGGTGTTTAATGCCACTTTCAACAATATTTCAGTTATATCGTGGCAGTTAGTTTTATTGGTGTAGGAAACCGGAAAAAAACCACCTGACAAATTTTATCAGATAATGTTGTATCGAGTGCACCTTGCCATGAACAGGGTTCGAACTCACAACTTTAGTGGTGATAGGCACTGATTGCACAGGTAGTTGTAAATCCAACTACCATACGATGATGACCACAATGGCGCCCAGGATTTTTGATGACTCCATTATGGATATTATCTATTCATGAAGGCCATATTATTAATCATTATAAAACAACATGGTATAGAAATGATTTTATTTCATTGTATCAACAATATTAAAAACAATAGCATGTGACATTTACAACATATTTGCATGGTAATAGATAAAGCTTATTACCATGTAATATTGGTTATTTGATTATTTCAAATCACTTAATTAATTATCCATGATATACATGTATATATAATAATAAATTTTACATCCCTACTTTTTTTTAATCAAGACAATTTTTTCCAACATATCAGGACGTTTTAAAAAAAAAATACTGTGAAAGCACTTTTATTCGTTGGCATAAATTTTTGTGGTCATTGATTCATGAGTTCTTGAACATTGTGGTTTCGACAATCAATGGGAAAATTGTATTTCGTTGGAATTTAATTTTTGCGGTT
Source organism: Bathymodiolus septemdierum (assembly GCA_963383655.1). Taxonomy (NCBI): domain Eukaryota; kingdom Metazoa; phylum Mollusca; class Bivalvia; order Mytilida; family Modiolidae; genus Bathymodiolus; species Bathymodiolus septemdierum. Next base: position 11,876,280 of record OY726522.1, read on the forward strand.
TAAGTGAACCATGAAATCCAACAAAATTAGAACCACACTATTTATAATGATTTCACAGTATGTAATTTTGGACAATCTAGAAATGTGTAATGTAAAAAATGTGACAGCTTATTATTTAATAAAAAAAATGAAATGCATTTTACCAAAAAAAAAAATTAGCTAGAGACAGACACAAATAGGAGCATAAGTAACCTTCATATTTTTTTAGTTCATTCAATAGTATACCAAACAATCGTAATAATTAAAATTATTACCTAATTGTAATTTTTTTCTTGTTTATTAAGTAACTACATATTTTAGGATATTTTTGCGTTTTTTGCTCCCCTGTGATCTATTGACGCGTCAATAGTCTTCAAGAGACTATTGCACGACAGACTATTGAACTGACCTTTGAACCTTTTTTTCATTGGACAAAAAATTTCAAAACTTCAAAAATTTCAAAAATGAACCTCTACTCAGAGACTTTGAAGAGAGGAAAGATGAAGGAGATGATTTAAGAAATAGACTTGAAATGTTGAAAATGAGACATGCTGATCTTACATTAAACTGTAATCAAGTAAGGCGAAAAATTGAACAGACACGACAAAGCCGGGGATGAAAAAATATTTTGAACAACTGATACTAGATGACTGATACTTTTTATTTTATTTAAATTATGTTTATTTTATGTACAGAAATAAATGGATCAGAATATTTCATAGTAATTAATGTAATGTCGCAATTGATACAAGACATCAATTGATGATTGTGTATAACAACATTTTAGTATGATCATATGAACTCAAAACTCTACCATCATTGAAAGAGGGATACTCACCTGGAATGTTTCAGGACACCTTCCCAACAACAGAGGAGTTTCTCCAAGTAATTCTGTAAATCTGTCCATGCTTTCTCCTTCTCCCCACAATAAACAGCAACAGTGGTGCAATGGTTAGCGTGTTCGCTTTGAGTGTGTGAGACCGTGGGTTCAAGACCCGGTGGGGTAAAACCAAAGACTATAAAATTGGTATTAGTTGCTTCTCTGTTAACCATGCAGCTTTAAGGAGAAAGAGCAAAGACTGGTTGGTTCGGAATCAGGATAATGTGTTTGAGTGAGGCGACATGTCTATCCTCCGACTGTTATTTCAGTGAACCAGCACTATAAAAATCTAACTAAGCATGTTGGTCTAGTACAAAATGGATGTCATTCTCATTTCATTGCATGTAACTTGTATACTCCATAATATAGCTGAAAAATTTCGCATTAAACAACAATCATTCACTCCTCTACAATATGTCTGGTTGTCTCAATATTTAGCTGAAAAGTGCTGAAACTTATATAACCAAATCTCCCACCCTCTCATCAAAATGCAAGTCATATCTTTCAATAAAATGGGACTAGTGTTTAAATTTCAGCTCATTTGGTGAATAAAGGGTTATGCCGAGTGCAGCAAGGGAAAGTTGAACAAGTGTATATTAAAAGCAATTGTGGACACAGTAACTTGGTTGAAGCAGTAAATTGCTGGACATAATAATGTGGTACAGTAATTTGCTGGGCCCACTGTATGATCTTGGGTTCGAGTCCCTCGTTGGTATTTGTTGCTTCCTCCGTTAAGCACAGATGGCAGTATAATATATGTAGCGCCAATAGCTGTTAGGGAATATGCATGTGACAAAAAATAACTGTTTGAATTTGGCAGCTCATAACTGCACGTTGAAGTAATAACTGGTTATTTTACTTTTGGGTCTAGTGCAGTATAATATATATAATAACACCATCATGTCCTTCATCATGAAAAGTAAATATCCTTAATTATCAATTTTCAAAAAAGTTATTTCCCTTAGCCCTTCAGGATTTTAGTTTTGGTTACATTATGGTGTTTAATGCCACTTTCAACAATATTTCAGTTATATCGTGGCAGTTAGTTTTATTGGTGTAGGAAACCGGAAAAAAACCACCTGACAAATTTTATCAGATAATGTTGTATCGAGTGCACCTTGCCATGAACAGGGTTCGAACTCACAACTTTAGTGGTGATAGGCACTGATTGCACAGGTAGTTGTAAATCCAACTACCATACGATGATGACCACAATGGCGCCCAGGATTTTTGATGACTCCATTATGGATATTATCTATTCATGAAGGCCATATTATTAATCATTATAAAACAACATGGTATAGAAATGATTTTATTTCATTGTATCAACAATATTAAAAACAATAGCATGTGACATTTACAACATATTTGCATGGGTAATAGATAAAGCTTATTACCATGTAATATTGGTTATTTGATTATTTCAAATCACTTAATTAATTATCCATGATATACATGTATATATAATAATAAATTTTACATCCCTACTTTTTTTTAATCAAGACAATTTTTTCCAACATATCAGGACGTTTTAAAAAAAAAATACTGTGAAAGCACTTTTATTCGTTGGCATAAATTTTTGTGGTCATTGATTCATGAGTTCTTGAACATTGTGGTTTCGACAATCAATGGGAAAATTGTATTTCGTTGGAATTTAATTTTTGCGGTTTAAGTGAACCATGAAATCCAACAAAATTAGAACCACACTATTTAAAATGATTTCACAGTATGTAATTTTGGACAATCTAGAAATGTGTAATGTAAAAAATGTGACAGCTTATTATTTAATAAAAAAAATGAAATGCATTTTACCAAAAAAAAAATTTAGCTAGAGACAGACACAAATAGGAGCATAAGTAACCTTCATATTTTTTTAGTTCATTCAATAGTATACCAAACAATCGTAATAATTAAAATTATTACCTAATTGTAATTTTTTTCTTGTTTATTAAGTAACTACATATTTTAGGATATTTTTGCGTTTTTTGCTCCCCTGTGATCTATTGACGCGTCAATAGTCTTCAAGAGACTATTGCACGACAGACTATTGAACTGACCTTTGAACCTTTTTTTCATTGGACAAAAAATTTCAAAACTTCAAAAATTTCAAAAATGAACCTCTACTCAGAGACTTTGAAGAGAGGAAAGATGAAGGAGATGATTTAAGAAATAGACTTGAAATGTTGAAAATGAGACATGCTGATCTTACATTAAACTGTAATCAAGTAAGGCGAAAAATTGAACAGACACGACAAAGCCGGGGATGAAAAAATATTTTGAACAACTGATACTAGATGACTGATACTTTTTATTTTATTTAAATTATGTTTATTTTATGTACAGAAATAAATGGATCAGAATATTTCATAGTAATTAATGTAATGTCGCAATTAATACAAGACATCAATTGATGATTGTGTATAACAACATTTTAGTATGATCATATGAACTCAAAACTCTACCATCATTGAAAGAGGGATACTCACCTGGAATGTTTCAGGACACCTTCCCAACAACAGAGGAGTTTCTCCAAGTAATTCTGTAAATCTGTCCATGCTTTCTCCCCACAATAAACAGCAACAGTGGTGCAATGGTTAGCGTGTTCGCTTTGAGTGTGTGAGACCGTGGGTTCAAGACCCGGTGGGGTAAAACCAAAGACTATAAAATTGGTATTAGTTGCTTCTCTGTTAACCATGCAGCTTTAAGGAGAAAGAGCAAAGACTGGTTGGTTCAGAATCAGGATAATGTGTTTGAGTGAGGCGACATGTCTATCCTCGGACTGTTATTTCAGTGAACCAGCACTATAAAAATCTAACTAAGCATGTTGGTCTAGTACAAAATGGATGTCATTCTCATTTCATTGCATGTAACTTGTATACTCCATAATATAGCTGAAAAATTTCGCATTAAACAACAATCATTCACTCCTCTACAATATGTCTGGTTGTCTCAATATTTAGCTGAAAAGTGCTGAAACTTATATAACCAAATCTCCCACCCTCTCATCAAAATGCAAGTCATATCTTTCAATAAAATGGGACTAGTGTTTAAATTTCAGCTCATTTGGTGAATAAAGGGTTATGCCGAGTGCAGCAAGGGAAAGTTGAACAAGTGTATATTAAAAGCAATTGTGGACACAGTAACTTGGTTGAAGCAGTAAATTGCTGGACATAATAATGTGGTACAGTAATTTGCTGGGCCCACTGTATGATCTTGGGTTCGAGTCCCTCGTTGGTATTTGTTGCTTCCTCCGTTAAGCACAGATGGCAGTATAATATATGTAGCGCCAATAGCTGTTAGGGAATATGCATGTGACAAAAAATAACTGTTTGAATTTGGCAGCTCATAACTGCACGTTGAAGTAATAACTGGTTATTTTACTTTTGGGTCTAGTGCAGTATAATATATATAATAACACCATCATGTCCTTCATCATGAAAAGTAAATATCCTTAATTATCAATTTTCAAAAAAGTTATTTCCCTTAGCCCTTCAGGATTTTAGTTTTGGTTACATTATGGTGTTTAATGCCATTTTCAACAATATTTCAGTTATATCGTGGCAGTTAGTTTTATTGGTGTAGGAAACCGGAAAAAAACCACCTGACAAATTTTATCAGATAATGTTGTATCGAGTGCACCTTGCCATGAACAGGGTTCGAACTCACAACTTTAGTGGTGATAGGCACTGATTGCACAGGTAGTTGTAAATCCAACTACCATACGATGATGACCACAATGGCGCCCAGGATTTTTGATGACTCCATTATGGATATTATCTATTCATGAAGGCCATATTATTAATCATTATAAAACAACATGGTATAGAAATGATTTTATTTCATTGTATCAACAATATTAAAAACAATAGCATGTGACATTTACAACATATTTGCATGGTAATAGATAAAGCTTATTACCATGTAATATTGGTTATTTGATTATTTCAAATCACTTAATTAATTATCCATGATATACATGTATATATAATAATAAATTTTACATCCCTACTTTTTTTTAATCAAGACAATTTTTTCCAACATATCAGGACGTTTTAAAAAAAAAATACTGTGAAAGCACTTTTATTCGTTGGCATCAATTTTTGTGGTCATTGATTCATGAGTTCTTGAACATTGTGGTTTCGACAATCAATGGGAAAATTGTATTTCGTTGGAATTTAATTTTTGCGGTTTAAGTGAACCATGAAATCCAACAAAATTAGAACCACACTATTTAAAATGATTTCACAGTATGTAATTTTGGACAATCTAGAAATGTGTAATGTAAAAAATGTGACAGCTTATTATTTAATAAAAAAAATGAAATGCATTTTACCAAAAAAAAAATTTAGCTAGAGACAGACACAAGTAGGAGCATAAGTAACCTTCATATTTTTTTAGTTCATTCAATAGTATACCAAACAATCGTAATAATTAAAATTATTACCTAATTGTAATTTTTTTCTTGTTTATTAAGTAACTACATATTTTAGGATATTTTTGCGTTTTTTGCTCCCCTGTGATCTATTGACGCGTCAATAGTCTTCAAGAGACTATTGCACGACAGACTATTGAACTGACCTTTGAACCTTTTTTTCATTGGACAAAAAATTTCAAAACTTCAAAAATTTCAAAAATGAACCTCTACTCAGAGACTTTGAAGAGAGGAAAGATGAAGGAGATGATTTAAGAAATAGACTTGAAATGTTGAAAATGAGACATGCTGATCTTACATTAAACTGTAATCAAGTAAGGCGAAAAATTGAACAGACACGACAAAGCCGGGGATGGAAAAATATTTTGAACAACTGATACTAGATGACTGATACTTTTTATTTTATTTAAATTATGTTTATTTTATGTACAGAAATAAATGGATCAGAATATTTCATAGTAATTAATGTAATGTCGCAATTAATACAACACATCAATTGATGATTGTGTATAACAACATTTTAGTATGATCATATGAACTCAAAACTCTACCATCATTGAAAGAGGGATACTCACCTGGAATGTTTCAGGACACCTTCCCAACAACAGAGGAGTTTCTCCAAGTAATTCTGTAAATCTGTCCATGCTTTCTCCCCACAATAAACAGCAACAGTGGTGCAATGGTTAGCGTGTTCGCTTTGAGTGTGTGAGACCGTGGGTTCAAGACCCGTGGGGTAAAACCAAAGACTATAAAATTGGTATTAGTTGCTTCTCTGTTAACCATGCAGCTTTAAGGAGAAAGAGCAAAGACTGGTTGGTTCGGAATCAGGATAATGTGTTTGAGTGAGGCGACATGTCTATCCTCGGACTGTTATTTCAGTGAACCAGCACTATAAAAATCTAACTAAGCATGTTGGTCTAGTACAAAATGGATGTCATTCTCATTTCATTGCATGTAACTTGTATACTCCATAATATAGCTGAAAAATTTGGCATTAAACAACAATCATTCACTCCTCTACAATATGTCTGGTTGTCTCAATATTTAGCTGAAAAGTGCTGAAACTTATATAACCAAATCTCCCACCCTCTCATCAAAATGCAAGTCATATCTTTCAATAAAATGGGACTAGTGTTTAAATTTCAGCTCATTTGGTGAATAAAGGGTTATGCCGAGTGCAGCAAGGGAAAGTTGAACAAGTGTATATTAAAAGCAATTGTGGACACAGTAACTTGGTTGAAGCAGTAAATTGCTGGACATAATAATGTGGTACAGTAATTTGCTGGGCCCACTGTATGATCTTGGGTTCGAGTCCCTCGTTGGTATTTGTTGCTTCCTCCGTTAAGCACAGATGGCAGTATAATATATGTAGCACCAATAGCTGTTAGGGAATATGCATGTGACAAAAAATAACTGTTTGAATTTGGCAGCTCATAACTGCACGTTGAAGTAATAACTGGTTATTTTACTTTTGGGTCTAGTGCAGTATAATATATATAATAACACCATCATGTCCTTCATCATGAAAAGTAAATATCCTTAATTATCAATTTTCAAAAAAGTTATTTCCCTTAGCCCTTCAGGAATTTAGTTTTGGTTACATTATGGTGTTTAATGCCATTTTCAACAATATTTCAGTTATATCGTGGCAGTTAGTTTTATTGGTGTAGGAAACCGGAAAAAAACCACCTGACAAATTTTATCAGATAATGTTGTATCGAGTGCACCTTGCCATGAACAGGGTTCGAACTCACAACTTTAGTGGTGATAGGCACTGATTGCACAGGTAGTTGTAAATCCAACTACCATACGATGATGACCACAATGGCGCCCAGGATTTTTGATGACTCCATTATGGATATTATCTATTCATGAAGGCCATATTATTAATCATTATAAAACAACATGGTATAGAAATGATTTTATTTCATTGTATCAACAATATTAAAAACAATAGCATGTGACATTTACAACATATTTGCATGGTAATAGATAAAGCTTATTACCATGTAATATTGGTTATTTGATTATTTCAAATCACTTAATTAATTATCCATGATATACATGTATATATAATAATAAATTTTACATCCCTACTTTTTTTTAATCAAGACAATTTTTTCCAACATATCAGGACGTTTTAAAAAAAAAATACTGTGAAAGCACTTTTATTCGTTGGCATCAATTTTTGTGGTCATTGATTCATGAGTTCTTGAACATTGTGGTTTCGACAATCAATGGGAAAATTGTATTTCGTTGGAATTTAATTTTTGCGGTTTAAGTGAACCATGAAATCCAACAAAATTAGAACCACACTATTTAAAATGATTTCACAGTATGTAATTTTGGACAATCTAGAAATGTGTAATGTAAAAAATGTGACAGCTTATTATTTAATAAAAAAAATGAAATGCATTTTACCAAAAAAAAAATTTAGCTAGAGACAGACACAAATAGGAGCATAAGTAACCTTCATATTTTTTTAGTTCATTCAATAGTATACCAAACAATCGTAATAATTAAAATTATTACCTAATTGTAATTTTTTTCTTGTTTATTAAGTAACTACATATTTTAGGATATTTTTGCGTTTTTTGCTCCCCTGTGATCTATTGACGCGTCAATAGTCTTCAAGAGACTATTGCACGACAGACTATTGAACTGACCTTTGAACCTTTTTTTCATTGGACAAAAAATTTCAAAACTTCAAAAATTTCAAAAATGAACCTCTACTCAGAGACTTTGAAGAGAGGAAAGATGAAGGAGATGATTTAAGAAATAGACTTGAAATGTTGAAAATGAGACATGCTGATCTTACATTAAACTGTAATCAAGTAAGGCGAAAAATTGAACAGACACGACAAAGCCGGGGATGAAAAAATATTTTGAACAACTGATACTAGATGACTGATACTTTTTATTTTATTTAAATTATGTTTATTTTATGTACAGAAATAAATGGATCAGAATATTTCATAGTAATTAATGTAATGTCGCAATTGATACAAGACATCAATTGATGATTGTGTATAACAACATTTTAGTATGATCATATGAACTCAAAACTCTACCATCATTGAAAGAGGGATACTCACCTGGAATGTTTCAGGACACCTTCCCAACAACAGAGGAGTTTCTCCAAGTAATTCTGTAAATCTGTCCATGCTTTCTCCCCACAATAAACAGCAACAGTGGTGCAATGGTTAGCGTGTTCGCTTTGAGTGTGTGAGACCGTGGGTTCAAGACCCGGTGGGGTAAAACCAAAGATTATAAAATTGGTATTAGTTGCTTCTCTGTTAAGCATGCAGCTTTAAGGAGAAAGAGCAAAGACTGGTTGGTTCGGAATCAGGATAATGTGTTTGAGTGAGGCGACATGTCTATCCTCGGACTGTTATTTCAGTGAACCAGCACTATAAAAATCTAACTAAGCATGTTGGTCTAGTACAAAATGGATGTCATTCTCATTTCATTGCATGTAACTTGTATACTCCATAATATAGCTGAAAAATTTCGCATTAAACAACAATCATTCACTCCTCTACAATATGTCTGGTTGTCTCAATATTTAGCTGAAAAGTGCTGAAACTTATATAACCAAATCTCCCACCCTCTCATCAATATGCAAGTCATATCTTTCAATAAAATGGGACTAGTGTTTAAATTTCAGCTCATTTGGTGAATAAAGGGTTATGCCGAGTGCAGCAAGGGAAAGTTGAACAAGTGTATATTAAAAGCAATTGTGGACACAGTAACTTGGTTGAAGCAGTAAATTGCTGGACATAATAATGTGGTACAGTAATTTGCTGGGCCCACTGTATGATCTTGGGTTCGAGTCCCTCGTTGGTATTTGTTGCTTCCTCCGTTAAGCACAGATGGCAGTATAATATATGTAGCACCAATAGCTGTTAGGGAATATGCATGTGACAAAAAATAACTGTTTGAATTTGGCAGCTCATAACTGCACGTTGAAGTAATAACTGGTTATTTTACTTTTGGGTCTAGTGCAGTATAATATATATAATAACACCATCATGTCCTTCATCATGAAAAGTAAATATCCTTAATTATCAATTTTCAAAAAAGTTATTTCCCTTAGCCCTTCAGGATTTTAGCTTTGGTTACATTATGGTGTTTAATGCCATTTTCAACAATATTTCAGTTATATCGTGGCAGTTAGTTTTATTGGTGTAGGAAACCGGAAAAAAACCACCTGACAAATTTTATCAGATAATGTTGTATCGAGTGCACCTTGCCATGAACAGGGTTCGAACTCACAACTTTAGTGGTGATAGGCACTGATTGCACAGGTAGTTGTAAATCCAACTACCATACGATGATGACCACAATGGCGCCCAGGATTTTTGATGACTCCATTATGGATATTATCTATTCATGAAGGCCATATTATTAATCATTATAAAACAACATGGTATAGAAATGATTTTATTTCATTGTATCAACAATATTAAAAACAATAGCATGTGACATTTACAACATATTTGCATGGTAATAGATAAAGCTTATTACCATGTAATATTGGTTATTTGATTATTTCAAATCAATTAATTAATTATCCATGATATACATGTATATATAATAATAAATTTTACATCCCTACTTTTTTTTAATCAAGACAATTTTTTCCAACATATCAGGACGTTTTAAAAAAAAAATACTGTGAAAGCACTTTTATTCGTTGGCATAAATTTTTGTGGTCATTGATTCATGAGTTCTTGAACATTGTGGTTTCGACAATCAATGGGAAAATTGTATTTCGTTGGAATTTAATTTTTGCGGTTTAAGTGAACCATGAAATCCAACAAAATTAGAACCACACTATTTATAATGATTTCACAGTATGTAATTTTGGACAATCTAGAAATGTGTAATGTAAAAAATGGGACAGCTTATTATTTAATAAAAAAAATGAAATGCATTTTACCAAAAAAAAATTTTAGCTAGAGACAGATACAAATAGGAGCATAAGTAACCTTCATATTTTTTTAGTTCATTCAATAGTATACCAAACAATCGTAATAATTAAAATTATTACCTAATTGTAATTTTTTTCTTGTTTATTAAGTAACTACATATTTTAGGATATTTTTGCGTTTTTTGCTCCCCTGTGATCTATTGACGCGTCAATAGTCTTCAAGAGACTATTGCACGACAGACTATTGAACTGACCTTTGAACCTTTTTTTCATTGGACAAAAAATTTCAAAACTTCAAAAATTTCAAAAATGAACCTCTACTCAGAGACTTTGAAGAGAGGAAAGATGAAGGAGATGATTTAAGAAATAGACTTGAAATGTTGAAAATGAGACATGCTGATCTTACATTAAACTGTAATCAAGTAAGGCGAAAAATTGAACAGACACGACAAAGCCGGGGATGAAAAAATATTTTGAACAACTGATACTAGATGACTGATACTTTTTATTTTATTTAAATTATGTTTATTTTATGTACAGAAATAAATGGATCAGAATATTTCATAGTAATTAATGTAATGTCGCAATTGATACAAGACATCAATTGATGATTGTGTATAACAACATTTTAGTATGATCATATGAACTCAAAACTCTACCATCATTGAAAGAGGGATACTCACCTGGAATGTTTCAAGGACACCTTCCCAACAACAGAGGAGTTTCTCCAAGTAATTCTGTAAATCTGTCCATGCTTTCTCCCCACAATAAACAGCAACAGTGGTGCAATGGTTAGCGTGTTCGCTTTGAGTGTGTGAGACCGTGGGTTCAAGACCCGGTGGGGTAAAACCAAAGACTATAAAATTGGTATTAGTTGCTTCTCTGTTAACCATGCAGCTTTAAGGAGAAAGAGCAAAGACTGGTTGGTTCGGAATCAGGATAATGTGTTTGAGTGAGGCGACATGTCTATCCTCGGACTGTTATTTCAGTGAACCAGCACTATAAAAATCTAACTAAGCATGTTGGTCTAGTACAAAATGGATGTCATTCTCATTTCATTGCATGTAACTTGTATACTCCATAATATAGCTGAAAAATTTCGCATTAAACAACAATCATTCACTCCTCTACAATATGTCTGGTTGTCTCAATATTTAGCTGAAAAGTGCTGAAACTTATATAACCAAATCTCCCACCCTCTCATCAAAATGCAAGTCATATCTTTCAATAAAATGGGACTAGTGTTTAAATTTCAGCTCATTTGGTGAATAAAGGGTTATGCCGAGTGCAGCAAGGGAAAGTTGAACAAGTGTATATTAAAAGCAATTGTGGACACAGTAACTTGGTTGAAGCAGTAAATTGCTGGACATAATAATGTGGTACAGTAATTTGCTGGGCCCACTGTATGATCTTGGGTTCGAGTCCCTCGTTGGTATTTGTTGCTTCCTCCGTTAAGCACAGATGGCAGTATAATATATGTAGCGCCAATAGCTGTTAGGGAATATGCATGTGACAAAAAATAACTGTTTGAATTTGGCAGCTCATAACTGCACGTTGAAGTAATAACTGGTTATTTTACTTTTGGGTCTAGTGCAGTATAATATATATAATAACACCATCATGTCCTTCATCATGAAAAGTAAATATCCTTAATTATCAATTTTCAAAAAAGTTATTTCCCTTAGCCCTTCAGGATTTTAGTTTTGGTTACATTATGGTGTTTAATGCCATTTTCAACAATATTTCAGTTATATCGTGGCAGTTAGTTTTATTGGTGTAGGAAACCGGAAAAAAACCACCTGACAAATTTTATCAGATAATGTTGTATCGAGTGCACCTTGCCATGAACAGGGTTCGAACTCACAACTTTAGTGGTGATAGGCACTGATTGCACAGGTAGTTGTAAATCCAACTACCATACGATGATGACCACAATGGCGCCCAGGATTTTTGATGACTCCATTATGGATATTATCTATTCATGAAGGCCATATTATTAATCATTATAAAACAACATGGTATAGAAATGATTTTATTTCATTGTATCAACAATATTAAAAACAATAGCATGTGACATTTACAACATATTTGCATGGTAATAGATAAAGCTTATTACCATGTAATATTGGTTATTTGATTATTTCAAATCACTTAATTAATTATCCATGATATACATGTATATATAATAATAAATTTTACATCCCTACTTTTTTTTAATCAAGACAATTTTTTCCAACATATCAGGACGTTTTAAAAAAAAAATACTGTGAAAGCACTTTTATTCGTTGGCATCAATTTTTGTGGTCATTGATTCATGAGTTCTTGAACATTGTGGTTTCGACAATCAATGGGAAAATTGTATTTCGTTGGAATTTAATTTTTGCGGTTTAAGTGAACCATGAAATCCAACAAAATTAGAACCACACTATTTAAAATGATTTCACAGTATGTAATTTTGGACAATCTAGAAATGTGTAATGTAAAAAATGGGACAGCTTATTATTTAATAAAAAAAATGAAATGCATTTTACCAAAAAAAAAATTTAGCTAGAGACAGACACAAATAGGAGCATAAGTAACCTTCATATTTTTTTAGTTCATTCAATAGTATACCAAACAATCGTAATAATTAAAATTATTACCTAATTGTAATTTTTTTCTTGTTTATTAAGTAACTACATATTTTAGGATATTTTTGCGTTTTTTGCTCCCCTGTGATCTATTGACGCGTCAATAGTCTTCAAGAGACTATTGCACGACAGACTATTGAACTGACCTTTGAACCTTTTTTTCATTGGACAAAAAATTTCAAAACTTCAAAAATTTCAAAAATTAACCTCTACTCAGAGACTTTGAAGAGAGGAAAGATGAAGGAGATGATTTAAGAAATAGACTTGAAATGTTGAAAATGAGACATGCTGATCTTACATTAAACTGTAATCAAGTAAGGCGAAAAATTGAACAGACACGACAAAGCCGGGGATGAAAAAATATTTTGAACAACTGATACTAGATGACTGATACTTTTTATTTTATTTAAATTATGTTTATTTTATGTACAGAAATAAATGGATCAGAATATTTCATAGTAATTAATGTAATGTCGCAATTGATACAAGACATCAATTGATGATTGTGTATAACAACATTTTAGTATGATCATATGAACTCAAAACTCTACCATCATTGAAAGAGGGATACTCACCTGGAATGTTTCAGGACACCTTCCCAACAACAGAGGAGTTTCTCCAAGTAATTCTGTAAATCTGTCCATGCTTTCTCCCCACAATAAACAGCAACAGTGGTGCAATGGTTAGCGTGTTCGCTTTGAGTGTGTGAGACCGTGGGTTCAAGACCCGGTGGGGTAAAACCAAAGACTATAAAATTGGTATTAGTTGCTTCTCTGTTAACCATGCAGCTTTAAGGAGAAAGAGCAAAGACTGGTTGGTTCGGAATCAGGATAATGTGTTTGAGTGAGGCGACATGTCTATCCTCGGACTGTTATTTCAGTGAACCAGCACTATAAAAATCTAACTAAGCATGTTGGTCTAGTACAAAATGGATGTCATTCTCATTTCATTGCATGTAACTTGTATACTCCATAATATAGCTGAAAAATTTCGCATTAAACAACAATCATTCACTCCTCTACAATATGTCTGGTTGTCTCAATATTTAGCTGAAAAGTGCTGAAACTTATATAACCAAATCTCCCACCCTCTCATCAATATGCAAGTCATATCTTTCAATAAAATGGGACTAGTGTTTAAATTTCAGCTCATTTGGTGAATAAAGGGTTATGCCGAGTGCAGCAAGGGAAAGTTGAACAAGTGTATATTAAAAGCAATTGTGGACACAGTAACTTGGTTGAAGCAGTAAATTGCTGGACATAATAATGTGGTACAGTAATTTGCTGGGCCCACTGTATGATCTTGGGTTCGAGTCCCTCGTTGGTATTTGTTGCTTCCTCCGTTAAGCACAGATGGCAGTATAATATATGTAGCACCAATAGCTGTTAGGGAATATGCATGTGACAAAAAATAACTGTTTGAATTTGGCAGCTCATAACTGCACGTTGAAGTAATAACTGGTTATTTTACTTTTGGGTCTAGTGCAGTATAATATATATAATAACACCATCATGTCCTTCATCATGAAAAGTAAATATCCTTAATTATCAATTTTCAAAAAAGTTATTTCCCTTAGCCCTTCAGGATTTTAGTTTTGGTTACATTATGGTGTTTAATGCCATTTTCAACAATATTTCAGTTATATCGTGGCAGTTAGTTTTATTGGTGTAGGAAACCGGAAAAAAACCACCTGACAAATTTTATCAGATAATGTTGTATCGAGTGCACCTTGCCATGAACAGGGTTCGAACTCACAACTTTAGTGGTGATAGGCACTGATTGCACAGGTAGTTGTAAATCCAACTACCATACGATGATGACCACAATGGCGCCCAGGATTTTTGATGACTCCATTATGGATATTATCTATTCATGAAGGCCATATTATTAATCATTATAAAACAACATGGTATAGAAATGATTTTATTTCATTGTATCAACAATATTAAAAACAATAGCATGTGACATTTACAACATATTTGCATGGTAATAGATAAAGCTTATTACCATGTAATATTGGTTATTTGATTATTTCAAATCACTTAATTAATTATCCATGATATACATGTATATATAATAATAAATTTTACATCCCTACTTTTTTTTAATCAAGACAATTTTTTCCAACATATCAGGACGTTTTAAAAAAAAAATACTGTGAAAGCACTTTTATTCGTTGGCATCAATTTTTGTGGTCATTGATTCATGAGTTCTTGAACATTGTGGTTTCGACAATCAATGCGAAAATTGTATTTCGTTGGAATTTAATTTTTGCGGTTTAAGTGAACCATGAAATCCATCAAAATTAGAACCACACTATTTATAATGATTTCACAGTATGTAATTTTGGACAATCTAAAAATGTGGAATGTAAAAAATGTGACAGCTTATTATTTAATAAAAAAAATGAAATGCATTTTACCAAAAAAAAAATTTAGCTAGAGACAGACACAAATAGGAGCATAAGTAACCTTCATATTTTTTTAGTTCATTCAATAGTATACCAAACAATCGTAATAATTAAAATTATTACCTAATTGTAATTTTTTTCTTGTTTATTAAGTAACTACATATTTTAGGATATTTTTGCGTTTTTTGCTCCCCTGTGATCTATTGACGCGTCAATAGTCTTCAAGAGACTATTGCACGACAGACTATTGAACTGACCTTTGAACCTTTTTTTCATTGGACAAAAAATTTCAAAACTTCAAAAATTTCTAAAATGAACCTCTACTCAGAGACTTTGAAGAGAGGAAAGATGAAGGAGATGATTTAAGAAATAGACTTGAAATGTTGAAAATGAGACATGCTGATCTTACATTAAACTGTAATCAAGTAAGGCGAAAAATTGAACAGACACGACAAAGCCGGGGATGAAAAAATATTTTGAACAACTGATACTAGATGACTGATACTTTTTATTTTATTTAAATTATGTTTATTTTATGCACAGAAATAAATGGATCAGAATATTTCATAGTAATTAATGTAATGTCGCAATTAATACAAGACATCAATTGATGATTGTGTATAACAACATTTTAGTATGATCATATGAACTCAAAACTCTACCATCATTGAAAGAGGGATACTCACCTGGAATGTTTCAGGACACCTTCCCAACAACAGAGGAGTTTCTCCAAGTAATTCTGTAAATCTGTCCATGCTTTCTCCCCACAATAAACAGCAACAGTGGTGCAATGGTTAGCGTGTTCGCTTTGAGTGTGTGAGACCGTGGGTTCAAGACCCGGTGGGGTAAAACCAAAGACTATAAAATTGGTATTAGTTGCTTCTCTGTTAACCATGCAGCTTTAAGGAGAAAGAGCAAAGACTGGTTGGTTCGGAATCAGGATAATGTGTTTGAGTGAGGCGACATGTCTATCCTCGGACTGTTATTTCAGTGAACCAGCACTATAAAAATCTAACTAAGCATGTTGGTCTAGTACAAAATGGATGTCATTCTCATTTCATTGCATGTAACTTGTATACTCCATAATATAGCTGAAAAATTTCGCATTAAACAACAATCATTCACTCCTCTACAATATGTCTGGTTGTCTCAATATTTAGCTGAAAAGTGCTGAAACTTATATAACCAAATCTCCCATCCTCTCATCAAAATGCAAGTCATATCTTTCAATAAAATGGGACTAGTGTTTAAATTTCAGCTCATTTGGTGAATAAAGGGTTATGCCGAGTGCAGCAAGGGAAAGTTGAACAAGTGTATATTAAAAGCAATTGTGGACACAGTAACTTGGTTGAAGCAGTAAATTGCTGGACATAATAATGTGGTACAGTAATTTGCTGGGCCCACTGTATGATCTTGGGTTCGAGTCCCTCGTTGGTATTTGTTGCTTCCTCCGTTAAGCACAGATGGCAGTATAATATATGTAGCGCCAATAGCTGTTAGGGAATATGCATGTGACAAAAAATAACTGTTTGAATTTGGCAGCTCATAACTGCACGTTGAAGTAATAACTGGTTATTTTACTTTTGGGTCTAGTGCAGTATAATATATATAATAACACCATCATGTCCTTCATCATGAAAAGTAAATATCCTTAATTATCAATTTTCAAAAAAGTTATTTCCCTTAGCCCTTCAGGATTTTAGTTTTGGTTACATTATGGTGTTTAATGCCACTTTCAACAATATTTCAGTTATATCGTGGCAGTTAGTTTTATTGGTGTAGGAAACCGGAAAAAAACCACCTGACAAATTTTATCAGATAATGTTGTATCGAGTGCACCTTGCCATGAACAGGGTTCGAACTCACAACTTTAGTGGTGATAGGCACTGATTGCACAGGTAGTTGTAAATCCAACTACCATACGATGATGACCACAATGGCGCCCAGGATTTTTGATGACTCCATTATGGATATTATCTATTCATGAAGGCCATATTATTAATCATTATAAAACAACATGGTATAGAAATGATTTTATTTCATTGTATCAACAATATTAAAAACAATAGCATGTGACATTTACAACATATTTGCATGGTAATAGATAAAGCTTATTACCATGTAATATTGGTTATTTGATTATTTCAAATCACTTAATTAATTATCCATGATATACATGTATATATAATAATAAATTTTACATCCCTACTTTTTTTTAATCAAGACAATTTTTTCCAACATATCAGGACGTTTTAAAAAAAAAATACTGTGAAAGCACTTTTATTCGTTGGCATCAATTTTTGTGGTCATTGATTCATGAGTTCTTGAACATTGTGGTTTCGACAATCAATGCGAAAATTGTATTTCGTTGGAATTTAATTTTTGCGGTTTAAGTGAACCATGAAATCCAACAAAATTAGAACCACACTATTTATAATGATTTCACAGTATGTAATTTTGGACAATCTAGAAATGTGTAATGTAAAAAATGTGACAGCTTATTATTTAATAAAAAAAATGAAATGCATTTTACCAAAAAAAAAATTTAGCTAGAGACAGACACAAATAGGAGCATAAGTAACCTTCATATTTTTTTAGTTCATTCAATAGTATACCAAACAATCGTAATAATTAAAATTATTACCTAATTGTAATTTTTTTCTTGTTTATTAAGTAACTACATATTTTAGGATATTTTTGCGTTTTTTGCTCCCCTGTGATCTATTGACGCGTCAATAGTCTTCAAGAGACTATTGCACGACAGACTATTGAACTGACCTTTGAACCTTTTTTTCATTGGACAAAAAATTTCAAAACTTCAAAAATTTCAAAAATGAACCTCTACTCAGAGACTTTGAAGAGAGGAAAGATGAAGGAGATGATTTAAGAAATAGACTTGAAATGTTGAAAATGAGACATGCTGATCTTACATTAAACTGTAATCAAGTAAGGCGAAAAATTGAACAGACACGACAAAGCCGGGGATGAAAAAATATTTTGAACAACTGATACTAGATGACTGATACTTTTTATTTTATTTAAATTATGTTTATTTTATGTACAGAAATAAATGGATCAGAATATTTCATAGTAATTAATGTAATGTCGCAATTGATACAAGACATCAATTGATGATTGTGTATAACAACATTTTAGTATGATCATATGAACTCAAAACTCTACCATCATTGAAAGAGGGATACTCACCTGGAATGTTTCAGGACACCTTCCCAACAACAGAGGAGTTTCTCCAAGTAATTCTGTAAATCTGTCCATGCTTTCTCCCCACAATAAACAGCAACAGTGGTGCAATGGTTAGCGTGTTCGCTTTGAGTGTGTGAGACCGTGGGTTCAAGACCCGGTGGGGTAAAACCAAAGACTATAAAATTGGTATTAGTTGCTTCTCTGTTAACCATGCAGCTTTAAGGAGAAAGAGCAAAGACTGGTTGGTTCGGAATCAGGATAATGTGTTTGAGTGAGGCGACATGTCTATCCACGGACTGTTATTTCAGTGAACCAGCACTATAAAAATCTAACTAAGCATGTTGGTCTAGTACAAAATGGATGTCATTCTCATTTCATTGCATGTAACTTGTATACTCCATAATATAGCTGAAAAATTTCGCATTAAACAACAATCATTCACTCCTCTACAATATGTCTGGTTGTCTCAATATTTAGCTGAAAAGTGCTGAAACTTATATAACCAAATCTCCCACCCTCTCATCAAAATGCAAGTCATATCTTTCAATAAAATGGGACTAGTGTTTAAATTTCAGCTCATTTGGTGAATAAAGGGTTATGCCGAGTGCAGCAAGGGAAAGTTGAACAAGTGTATATTAAAAGCAATTGTGGACACAGTAACTTGGTTGAAGCAGTAAATTGCTGGACATAATAATGTGGTACAGTAATTTGCTGGGCCCACTGTATGATCTTGGGTTCGAGTCCCTCGTTGGTATTTGTTGCTTCCTCCGTTAAGCACAGATGGCAGTATAATATATGTAGCGCCAATAGCTGTTAGGGAATATGCATGTGACAAAAAATAACTGTTTGAATTTGGCAGCTCATAACTGCACGTTGAAGTAATAACTGGTTATTTTACTTTTGGGTCTAGTGCAGTATAATATATATAATAACACCATCATGTCCTTCATCATGAAAAGTAAATATCCTTAATTATCAATTTTCAAAAAAGTTATTTCCCTTAGCCCTTCAGGATTTTAGTTTTGGTTACATTATGGTGTTTAATGCCACTTTCAACAATATTTCAGTTATATCGTGGCAGTTAGTTTTATTGGTGTAGGAAACCGGAAAAAAACCACCTGACAAATTTTATCAGATAATGTTGTATCGAGTGCACCTTGCCATGAACAGGGTTCGAACTCACAACTTTAGTGGTGATAGGCACTGATTGCACAGGTAGTTGTAAATCCAACTACCATACGATGATGACCACAATGGCGCCCAGGATTTTTGATGACTCCATTATGGATATTATCTATTCATGAAGGCCATATTATTAATCATTATAAAACAACATGGTATAGAAATGATTTTATTTCATTGTATCAACAATATTAAAAACAATAGCATGTGACATTTACAACATATTTGCATGGTAATAGATAAAGCTTATTACCATGTAATATTGGTTATTTGATTATTTCAAATCACTTAATTAATTATCCATGATATACATGTATATATAATAATAAATTTTACATCCCTACTTTTTTTTAATCAAGACAATTTTTTCCAACATATCAGGACGTTTTAAAAAAAAAATACTGTGAAAGCACTTTTATTCGTTGGCATCAATTTTTGTGGTCATTGATTCATGAGTTCTTGAACATTGTGGTTTCGACAATCAATGGGAAAATTGTATTTCGTTGGAATTTAATTTTTGCGGTTTAAGTGAACCATGAAATCCAACAAAATTAGAACCACACTACTTATAATGATTTCACAGTATGTAATTTTGGACAATCTAGAAATGTGTAATGTAAAAAATGTGACAGCTTATTATTTAATAAAAAAAATGAAATGCATTTTACCAAAAAAAAAATTTAGCTAGAGACAGACACAAAATAAGTAACCTTCATATTTTTTTAGTTCATTCAATAGTATACCAAACAATCGTAATAATTAAAATTATTACCTAATTGTAATTTTTTTCTTGTTTATTAAGTAACTACATATTTTAGGATATTTTTGCGTTTTTTGCTCCCCTGTGATCTATTGACGCGTCAATAGTCTTCAAGAGACTATTGCACGACAGACTATTGAACTGACCTTTGAACCTTTTTTTCATTGGACAAAAAATTTCAAAACTTCAAAAATTTCAAAAATTAACCTCTACTCAGAGACTTTGAAGAGAGGAAAGATGAAGGAGATGATTTAAGAAATAGACTTGAAATGTTGAAAATGAGACATGCTGATCTTACATTAAACTGTAATCAAGTAAGGCGAAAAATTGAACAGACACGACAAAGCCGGGGATGAAAAAATATTTTGAACAACTGATACTAGATGACTGATACTTTTTATTTTATTTAAATTATGTTTATTTTATGTACAGAAATAAATGGATCAGAATATTTCATAGTAATTAATGTAATGTCGCAATTGATACAAGACATCAATTGATGATTGTGTATAACAACATTTTAGTATGATCATATGAACTCAAAACTCTACCATCATTGAAAGAGGGATACTCACCTGGAATGTTTCAGGACACCTTCCCAACAACAGAGGAGTTTCTCCAAGTAATTCTGTAAATCTGTCCATGCTTTCTCCCCACAATAAACAGCAACAGTGGTGCAATGGTTAGCGTGTTCGCTTTGAGTGTGTGAGACCGTGGGTTCAAGACCCGGTGGGGTAAAACCAAAGACTATAAAATTGGTATTAGTTGCTTCTCTGTTAACCATGCAGCTTTAAGGAGAAAGAGCAAAGACTGGTTGGTTCGGAATCAGGATAATGTGTTTGAGTGAGGCGACATGTCTATCCTCGGACTGTTATTTCAGTGAACCAGCACTATAAAAATCTAACTAAGCATGTTGGTCTAGTACAAAATGGATGTCATTCTCATTTCATTGCATGTAACTTGTATACTCCATAATATAGCTGAAAAATTTCGCATTAAACAACAATCATTCACTCCTCTACAATATGTCTGGTTGTCTCAATATTTAGCTGAAAAGTGCTGAAACTTATATAACCAAATCTCCCACCCTCTCATCAAAATGCAAGTCATATCTTTCAATAAAATGGGACTAGTGTTTAAATTTCAGCTCATTTGGTGAATAAAGGGTTATGCCGAGTGCAGCAAGGGAAAGTTGAACAAGTGTATATTAAAAGCAATTGTGGACACAGTAACTTGGTTGAAGCAGTAAATTGCTGGACATAATAATGTGGTACAGTAATTTGCTGGGCCCACTGTATGATCTTGGGTTCGAGTCCCTCGTTGGTATTTGTTGCTTCCTCCGTTAAGCACAGATGGCAGTATAATATATGTAGCGCCAATAGCTGTTAGGGAATATGCATGTGACAAAAAATAACTGTTTGAATTTGGCAGCTCATAACTGCACGTTGAAGTAATAACTGGTTATTTTACTTTTGGGTCTAGTGCAGTATAATATATATAATAACACCATCATGTCCTTCATCATGAAAAGTAAATATCCTTAATTATCAATTTTCAAAAAAGTTATTTCCCTTAGCCCTTCAGGATTTTAGTTTTGGTTACATTATGGTGTTTAATGCCATTTTCAACAATATTTCAGTTATATCGTGGCAGTTAGTTTTATTGGTGTAGGAAACCGGAAAAAAACCACCTGACAAATTTTATCAGATAATGTTGTATCGAGTGCACCTTGCCATGAACAGGGTTCGAACTCACAACTTTAGTGGTGATAGGCACTGATTGCACAGGTAGTTGTAAATCCAACTACCATACGATGATGACCACAATGGCGCCCAGGATTTTTGATGACTCCATTATGGATATTATCTATTCATGAAGGCCATATTATTAATCATTATAAAACAACATGGTATAGAAATGATTTTATTTCATTGTATCAACAATATTAAAAACAATAGCATGTGACATTTACAACATATTTGCATGGTAATAGATAAAGCTTATTACCATGTAATATTGGTTATTTGATTATTTCAAATCACTTAATTAATTATCCATGATATACATGTATATATAATAATAAATTTTACATCCCTACTTTTTTTTAATCAAGACAATTTTTTCCAACATATCAGGACGTTTTAAAAAAAAAATACTGTGAAAGCACTTTTATTCGTTGGCATCAATTTTTGTGGTCATTGATTCATGAGTTCTTGAACATTGTGGTTTCGACAATCAATGGGAAAATTGTATTTCGTTGGAATTTAATTTTTGCGGTTTAAGTGAACCATGAAATCCAACAAAATTAGAACCACACTATTTAAAATGATTTCACAGTATGTAATTTTGGACAATCTAGAAATGTGTAATGTAAAAAATGTGACAGCTTATTATTTAATAAAAAAAATGAAATGCATTTTACCAAAAAAAAAATTTAGCTAGAGACAGACACAAGTAGGAGCATAAGTAACCTTCATATTTTTTTAGTTCATTCAATAGTATACCAAACAATCGTAATAATTAAAATTATTACCTAATTGTAATTTTTTTCTTGTTTATTAAGTAACTACATATTTTAGGATATTTTTGCGTTTTTTGCTCCCCTGTGATCTATTGACGCGTCAATAGTCTTCAAGAGACTATTGCACGACAGACTATTGAACTGACCTTTGAACCTTTTTTTCATTGGACAAAAAATTTCAAAACTTCAAAAATTTCAAAAATTAACCTCTACTCAGAGACTTTGAAGAGAGGAAAGATGAAGGAGATGATTTAAGAAATAGACTTGAAATGTTGAAAATGAGACATGCTGATCTTACATTAAACTGTAATCAAGTAAGGCGAAAAATTGAACAGACACGACAAAGCCGGGGATGAAAAAATATTTTGAACAACTGATACTAGATGACTGATACTTTTTATTTTATTTAAATTATGTTTATTTTATGTACAGAAATAAATGGATCAGAATATTTCATAGTAATTAATGTAATGTCGCAATTAATACAAGACATCAATTGATGATTGTGTATAACAACATTTTAGTATGATCATATGAACTCAAAACTCTACCATCATTGAAAGAGGGATACTCACCTGGAATGTTTCAGGACACCTTCCCAACAACAGAGGAGTTTCTCCAAGTAATTCTGTAAATCTGTCCATGCTTTCTCCCCACAATAAACAGCAACAGTGGTGCAATGGTTAGCGTGTTCGCTTTGAGTGTGTGAGACCGTGGGTTCAAGACCCGGTGGGGTAAAACCAAAGACTATAAAATTGGTATTAGTTGCTTCTCTGTTAACCATGCAGCTTTAAGGAGAAAGAGCAAAGACTGGTTGGTTCGGAATCAGGATAATGTGTTTGAGTGAGGCGACATGTCTATCCACGGACTGTTATTTCAGTGAACCAGCACTATAAAAATCTAACTAAGCATGTTGGTCTAGTACAAAATGGATGTCATTCTCATTTCATTGCATGTAACTTGTATACTCCATAATATAGCTGAAAAATTTCGCATTAAACAACAATCATTCACTCCTCTACAATATGTCTGGTTGTCTCAATATTTAGCTGAAAAGTGCTGAAACTTATATAACCAAATCTCCCACCCTCTCATCAAAATGCAAGTCATATCTTTCAATAAAATGGGACTAGTGTTTAAATTTCAGCTCATTTGGTGAATAAAGGGTTATGCCGAGTGCAGCAAGGGAAAGTTGAACAAGTGTATATTAAAAGCAATTGTGGACACAGTAACTTGGTTGAAGCAGTAAATTGCTGGACATAATAATGTGGTACAGTAATTTGCTGGGCCCACTGTATGATCTTGGGTTCGAGTCCCTCGTTGGTATTTGTTGCTTCCTCCGTTAAGCACAGATGGCAGTATAATATATGTAGCGCCAATAGCTGTTAGGGAATATGCATGTGACAAAAAATAACTGTTTGAATTTGGCAGCTCATAACTGCACGTTGAAGTAATAACTGGTTATTTTACTTTTGGGTCTAGTGCAGTATAATATATATAATAACACCATCATGTCCTTCATCATGAAAAGTAAATATCCTTAATTATCAATTTTCAAAAAAGTTATTTCCCTTAGCCCTTCAGGATTTTAGTTTTGGTTACATTATGGTGTTTAATGCCACTTTCAACAATATTTCAGTTATATCGTGGCAGTTAGTTTTATTGGTGTAGGAAACCGGAAAAAAACCACCTGACAAATTTTATCAGATAATGTTGTATCGAGTGCACCTTGCCATGAACAGGGTTCGAACTCACAACTTTAGTGGTGATAGGCACTGATTGCACAGGTAGTTGTAAATCCAACTACCATACGATGATGACCACAATGGCGCCCAGGATTTTTGATGACTCCATTATGGATATTATCTATTCATGAAGGCCATATTATTAATCATTATAAAACAACATGGTATAGAAATGATTTTATTTCATTGTATCAACAATATTAAAAACAATAGCATGTGACATTTACAACATATTTGCATGGTAATAGATAAAGCTTATTACCATGTAATATTGGTTATTTGATTATTTCAAATCACTTAATTAATTATCCATGATATACATGTATATATAATAATAAATTTTACATCCCTACTTTTTTTTAATCAAGACAATTTTTTCCAACATATCAGGACGTTTTAAAAAAAAAATACTGTGAAAGCACTTTTATTCGTTGGCATCAATTTTTGTGGTCATTGATTCATGAGTTCTTGAACATTGTGGTTTCGACAATCAATGCGAAAATTGTATTTCGTTGGAATTTAATTTTTGCGGTTTAAGTGAACCATGAAATCCAACAAAATTAGAACCACACTATTTATAATGATTTCACAGTATGTAATTTTGGACAATCTAGAAATGTGTAATGTAAAAAATGTGACAGCTTATTATTTAATAAAAAAAATGAAATGCATTTTACCAAAAAAAAAATTTAGCTAGAGACAGACACAAATAGGAGCATAAGTAACCTTCATATTTTTTTAGTTCATTCAATAGTATACCAAACAATCGTAATAATTAAAATTATTACCTAATTGTAATTTTTTTCTTGTTTATTAAGTAACTACATATTTTAGGATATTTTTGCGTTTTTTGCTCCCCTGTGATCTATTGACGCGTCAATAGTCTTCAAGAGACTATTGCACGACAGACTATTGAACTGACCTTTGAACCTTTTTTTCATTGGACAAAAAATTTCAAAACTTCAAAAATTTCAAAAATTAACCTCTACTCAGAGACTTTGAAGAGAGGAAAGATGAAGGAGATGATTTAAGAAATAGACTTGAAATGTTGAAAATGAGACATGCTGATCTTACATTAAACTGTAATCAAGTAAGGCGAAAAATTGAACAGACACGACAAAGCCGGGGATGAAAAAATATTTTGAACAACTGATACTAGATGACTGATACTTTTTATTTTATTTAAATTATGTTTATTTTATGTACAGAAATAAATGGATCAGAATATTTCATAGTAATTAATGTAATGTCGCAATTGATACAAGACATCAATTGATGATTGTGTATAACAACATTTTAGTATGATCATATGAACTCAAAACTCTACCATCATTGAAAGAGGGATACTCACCTGGAATGTTTCAGGACACCTTCCCAACAACAGAGGAGTTTCTCCAAGTAATTCTGTAAATCTGTCCATGCTTTCTCCCCACAATAAACAGCAACAGTGGTGCAATGGTTAGCGTGTTCGCTTTGAGTGTGTGAGACCGTGGGTTCAAGACCCGGTGGGGTAAAACCAAAGACTATAAAATTGGTATTAGTTGCTTCTCTGTTAACCATGCAGCTTTAAGGAGAAAGAGCAAAGACTGGTTGGTTCGGAATCAGGATAATGTGTTTGAGTGAGGCGACATGTCTATCCTCGGACTGTTATTTCAGTGAACCAGCACTATAAAAATCTAACTAAGCATGTTGGTCTAGTACAAAATGGATGTCATTCTCATTTCATTGCATGTAACTTGTATACTCCATAATATAGCTGAAAAATTTCGCATTAAACAACAATCATTCACTCCTCTACAATATGTCTGGTTGTCTCAATATTTAGCTGAAAAGTGCTGAAACTTATATAACCAAATCTCCCACCCTCTCATCAAAATGCAAGTCATATCTTTCAATAAAATGGGACTAGTGTTTAAATTTCAGCTCATTTGGTGAATAAAGGGTTATGCCGAGTGCAGCAAGGGAAAGTTGAACAAGTGTATATTAAAAGCAATTGTGGACACAGTAACTTGGTTGAAGCAGTAAATTGCTGGACATAATAATGTGGTACAGTAATTTGCTGGGCCCACTGTATGATCTTGGGTTCGAGTCCCTCGTTGGTATTTGTTGCTTCCTCCGTTAAGCACAGATGGCAGTATAATATATGTAGCGCCAATAGTTGTTAGGGAATATGCATGTGACAAAAAATAACTGTTTGAATTTGGCAGCTCATAACTGCACGTTGAAGTAATAACTGGTTATTTTACTTTTGGGTCTAGTGCAGTATAATATATATAATAACACCATCATGTCCTTCATCATGAAAAGTAAATATCCTTAATTATCAATTTTCAAAAAAGTTATTTCCCTTAGCCCTTCAGGATTTTAGTTTTGGTTACATTATGGTGTTTAATGCCACTTTCAACAATATTTCAGTTATATCGTGGCAGTTAGTTTTATTGGTGTAGGAAACCGGAAAAAAACCACCTGACAAATTTTATCAGATAATGTTGTATCGAGTGCACCTTGCCATGAACAGGGTTCGAACTCACAACTTTAGTGGTGATAGGCACTGATTGCACAGGTAGTTGTAAATCCAACTACCATACGATGATGACCACAATGGCGCCCAGGATTTTTGATGACTCCATTATGGATATTATCTATTCATGAAGGCCATATTATTAATCATTATAAAACAACATGGTATAGAAATGATTTTATTTCATTGTATCAACAATATTAAAAACAATAGCATGTGACATTTACAACATATTTGCATGGTAATAGATAAAGCTTATTACCATGTAATATTGGTTATTTGATTATTTCAAATCACTTAATTAATTATCCATGATATACATGTATATATAATAATAAATTTTACATCCCTACTTTTTTTTAATCAAGACAATTTTTTCCAACATATCAGGACGTTTTAAAAAAAAAATACTGTGAAAGCACTTTTATTCGTTGGCATCAATTTTTGTGGTCATTGATTCATGAGTTCTTGAACATTGTGGTTTCGACAATCAATGGGAAAATTGTATTTCGTTGGAATTTAATTTTTGCGGTTTAAGTGAACCATGAAATCCAACAAAATTAGAACCACACTATTTATAATGATTTCACAGTATGTAATTTTGGACAATCTAGAAATGTGTAATGTAAAAAATGTGACAGCTTATTATTTAATAAAAAAAATGAAATGCATTTTACCAAAAAAAAAATTTAGCTAGAGACAGACACAAATAGGAGCATAAGTAACCTTCATATTTTTTTAGTTCATTCAATAGTATACCAAACAATCGTAATAATTAAAATTATTACCTAATTGTAATTTTTTTCTTGTTTATTAAGTAACTACATATTTTAGGATATTTTTGCGTTTTTTGCTCCCCTGTGATCTATTGACGCGTCAATAGTCTTCAAGAGACTATTGCACGACAGACTATTGAACTGACCTTTGAACCTTTTTTTCATTGGACAAAAAATTTCAAAACTTCAAAAATTTCAAAAATTAACCTCTACTCAGAGACTTTGAAGAGAGGAAAGATGAAGGAGATGATTTAAGAAATAGACTTGAAATGTTGAAAATGAGACATGCTGATCTTACATTAAACTGTAATCAAGTAAGGCGAAAAATTGAGCAGACACGACAAAGCCGGGGATGAAAAAATATTTTGAACAACTGATACTAGATGACTGATACTTTTTATTTTATTTAAATTATGTTTATTTTATGTACAGAAATAAATGGATCAGAATATTTCATAGTAATTAATGTAATGTCGCAATTGATACAAGACATCAATTGATGATTGTGTATAACAACATTTTAGTATGATCATATGAACTCAAAACTCTACCATCATTGAAAGAGGGATACTCACCTGGAATGTTTCAGGACACCTTCCCAACAACAGAGGAGTTTCTCCAAGTAATTCTGTAAATCTGTCCATGCTTTCTCCCCACAATAAACAGCAACAGTGGTGCAATGGTTAGCGTGTTCGCTTTGAGTGTGTGAGACCGTGGGTTCAAGACCCGGTGGGGTAAAACCAAAGACTATAAAATTGGTATTAGTTGCTTCTCTGTTAACCATGCAGCTTTAAGGAGAAAGAGCAAAGACTGGTTGGTTCGGAATCAGGATAATGTGTTTGAGTGAGGCGACATGTCTATCCTCGGACTGTTATTTCAGTGAACCAGCACTATAAAAATCTAACTAAGCATGTTGGTCTAGTACAAAATGGATGTCATTCTCATTTCATTGCATGTAACTTGTATACTCCATAATATAGCTGAAAAATTTGGCATTAAACAACAATCATTCACTCCTCTACAATATGTCTGGTTGTCTCAATATTTAGCTGAAAAGTGCTGAAACTTATATAACCAAATCTCCCACCCTCTCATCAAAATGCAAGTCATATCTTTCAATAAAATGGGACTAGTGTTTAAATTTCAGCTCATTTGGTGAATAAAGGGTTATGCCGAGTGCAGCAAGGGAAAGTTGAACAAGTGTATATTAAAAGCAATTGTGGACACAGTAACTTGGTTGAAGCAGTAAATTGCTGGACATAATAATGTGGTACAGTAATTTGCTGGGCCCACTGTATGATCTTGGGTTCGAGTCCCTCGTTGGTATTTGTTGCTTCCTCCGTTAAGCACAGATGGCAGTATAATATATGTAGCGCCAATAGCTGTTAGGGAATATGCATGTGACAAAAAATAACTGTTTGAATTTGGCAGCTCATAACTGCACGTTGAAGTAATAACTGGTTATTTTACTTTTGGGTCTAGTGCAGTATAATATATATAATAACACCATCATGTCCTTCATCATGAAAAGTAAATATCCTTAATTATCAATTTTCAAAAAAGTTATTTCCCTTAGCCCTTCAGGATTTTAGTTTTGGTTACATTATGGTGTTTAATGCCACTTTCAACAATATTTCAGTTATATCGTGGCAGTTAGTTTTATTGGTGTAGGAAACCGGAAAAAAACCACCTGACAAATTTTATCAGATAATGTTGTATCGAGTGCACCTTGCCATGAACAGGGTTCGAACTCACAACTTTAGTGGTGATAGGCACTGATTGCACAGGTAGTTGTAAATCCAACTACCATACGATGATGACCACAATGGCGCCCAGGATTTTTGATGACTCCATTATGGATATTATCTATTCATGAAGGCCATATTATTAATCATTATAAAACAACATGGTATAGAAATGATTTTATTTCATTGTATCAACAATATTAAAAACAATAGCATGTGACATTTACAACATATTTGCATGGTAATAGATAAAGCTTATTACCATGTAATATTGGTTATTTGATTATTTCAAATCACTTAATTAATTATCCATGATATACATGTATATATAATAATAAATTTTACATCCCTACTTTTTTTTAATCAAGACAATTTTTTCCAACATATCAGGACGTTTTAAAAAAAAAATACTGTGAAAGCACTTTTATTCGTTGGCATCAATTTTTGTGGTCATTGATTCATGAGTTCTTGAACATTGTGGTTTCGACAATCAATGCGAAAATTGTATATCGTTGGAATTTAATTTTTGCGGTTTAAGTGAACCATGAAATCCAACAAAATTAGAACCACACTATTTATAATGATTTCACAGTATGTAATTTTGGACAATCTAAAAATGTGGAATGTAAAAAATGTGACAGCTTATTATTTAATAAAAAAAATGAAATGCATTTTACCAAAAAAAAAATTTAGCTAGAGACAGACACAAATAGGAGCATAAGTAACCTTCATATTTTTTTAGTTCATTCAATAGTATACCAAACAATCGTAATAATTAAAATTATTACCTAATTGTAATTTTTTTCTTGTTTATTAAGTAACTACATATTTTAGGATATTTTTGCGTTTTTTGCTCCCCTGTGATCTATTGACGCGTCAATAGTCTTCAAGAGACTATTGCACGACAGACTATTGAACTGACCTTTGAACCTTTTTTTCATTGGACAAAAAATTTCAAAACTTCAAAAATTTCAAAAATTAACCTCTACTCAGAGACTTTGAAGAGAGGAAAGATGAAGGAGATGATTTAAGAAATAGACTTGAAATGTTGAAAATGAGACATGCTGATCTTACATTAAACTGTAATCAAGTAAGGCGAAAAATTGAACAGACACGACAAAGCCGGGGATGAAAAAATATTTTGAACAACTGATACTAGATGACTGATACTTTTTATTTTATTTAAATTATGTTTATTTTATGTACAGAAATAAATGGATCAGAATATTTCATAGTAATTAATGTAATGTCGCAATTAATACAAGACATCAATTGATGATTGTGTATAACAACATTTTAGTATGATCATATGAACTCAAAACTCTACCATCATTGAAAGAGGGATACTCACCTGGAATGTTTCAGGACACCTTCCCAACAACAGAGGAGTTTCTCCAAGTAATTCTGTAAATCTGTCCATGCTTTCTCCCCACAATAAACAGCAACAGTGGTGCAATGGTTAGCGTGTTCGCTTTGAGTGTGTGAGACCGTGGGTTCAAGACCCGGTGGGGTAAAACCAAAGACTATAAAATTGGTATTAGTTGCTTCTCTGTTAACCATGCAGCTTTAAGGAGAAAGAGCAAAGACTGGTTGGTTCGGAATCAGGATAATGTGTTTGAGTGAGGCGACATGTCTATCCTCGGACTGTTATTTCAGTGAACCAGCACTATAAAAATCTAACTAAGCATGTTGGTCTAGTACAAAATGGATGTCATTCTCATTTCATTGCATGTAACTTGTATACTCCATAATATAGCTGAAAAATTTCGCATTAAACAACAATCATTCACTCCTCTACAATATGTCTGGTTGTCTCAATATTTAGCTGAAAAGTGCTGAAACTTATATAACCAAATCTCCCATCCTCTCATCAAAATGCAAGTCATATCTTTCAATAAAATGGGACTAGTGTTTAAATTTCAGCTCATTTGGTGAATAAAGGGTTATGCCGAGTGCAGCAAGGGAAAGTTGAACAAGTGTATATTAAAAGCAATTGTGGACACAGTAACTTGGTTGAAGCAGTAAATTGCTGGACATAATAATGTGGTACAGTAATTTGCTGGGCCCACTGTATGATCTTGGGTTCGAGTCCCTCGTTGGTATTTGTTGCTTCCTCCGTTAAGCACAGATGGCAGTATAATATATGTAGCGCCAATAGCTGTTAGGGAATATGCATGTGACAAAAAATAACTGTTTGAATTTGGCAGCTCATAACTGCACGTTGAAGTAATAACTGGTTATTTTACTTTTGGGTCTAGTGCAGTATAATATATATAATAACACCATCATGTCCTTCATCATGAAAAGTAAATATCCTTAATTATCAATTTTCAAAAAAGTTATTTCCCTTAGCCCTTCAGGATTTTAGTTTTGGTTACATTATGGTGTTTAATGCCACTTTCAACAATATTTCAGTTATATCGTGGCAGTTAGTTTTATTGGTGTAGGAAACCGGAAAAAAACCACCTGACAAATTTTATCAGATAATGTTGTATCGAGTGCACCTTGCCATGAACAGGGTTCGAACTCACAACTTTAGTGGTGATAGGCACTGATTGCACAGGTAGTTGTAAATCCAACTACCATACGATGATGACCACAATGGCGCCCAGGATTTTTGATGACTCCATTATGGATATTATCTATTCATGAAGGCCATATTATTAATCATTATAAAACAACATGGTATAGAAATGATTTTATTTCATTGTATCAACAATATTAAAAACAATAGCATGTGACATTTACAACATATTTGCATGGTAATAGATAAAGCTTATTACCATGTAATATTGGTTATTTGATTATTTCAAATCACTTAATTAATTATCCATGATATACATGTATATATAATAATAAATTTTACATCCCTACTTTTTTTTAATCAAGACAATTTTTTCCAACATATCAGGACGTTTTAAAAAAAAAATACTGTGAAAGCACTTTTATTCGTTGGCATCAATTTTTGTGGTCATTGATTCATGAGTTCTTGAACATTGTGGTTTCGACAATCAATGCGAAAATTGTATTTCGTTGGAATTTAATTTTTGCGGTTTAAGTGAACCATGAAATCCAACAAAATTAGAACCACACTATTTATAATGATTTCACAGTATGTAATTTTGGACAATCTAGAAATGTGTAATGTAAAAAATGTGACAGCTTATTATTTAATAAAAAAAATGAAATGCATTTTACCAAAAAAAAAATTTAGCTAGAGACAGACACAAATAGGAGCATAAGTAACCTTCATATTTTTTTAGTTCATTCAATAGTATACCAAACAATCGTAATAATTAAAATTATTACCTAATTGTAATTTTTTTCTTGTTTATTAAGTAACTACATATTTTAGGATATTTTTGCGTTTTTTGCTCCCCTGTGATCTATTGACGCGTCAATAGTCTTCAAGAGACTATTGCACGACAGACTATTGAACTGACCTTTGAACCTTTTTTTCATTGGACAAAAAATTTCAAAACTTCAAAAATTTCAAAAATTAACCTCTACTCAGAGACTTTGAAGAGAGGAAAGATGAAGGAGATGATTTAAGAAATAGACTTGAAATGTTGAAAATGAGACATGCTGATCTTACATTAAACTGTAATCAAGTAAGGCGAAAAATTGAACAGACACGACAAAGCCGGGGATGAAAAAATATTTTGAACAACTGATACTAGATGACTGATACTTTTTATTTTATTTAAATTATGTTTATTTTATGTACAGAAATAAATGGATCAGAATATTTCATAGTAATTAATGTAATGTCGCAATTAATACAAGACATCAATTGATGATTGTGTATAACAACATTTTAGTATGATCATATGAACTCAAAACTCTACCATCATTGAAAGAGGGATACTCACCTGGAATGTTTCAGGACACCTTCCCAACAACAGAGGAGTTTCTCCAAGTAATTCTGTAAATCTGTCCATGCTTTCTCCCCACAATAAACAGCAACAGTGGTGCAATGGTTAGCGTGTTCGCTTTGAGTGTGTGAGACCGTGGGTTCAAGACCCGGTGGGGTAAAACCAAAGACTATAAAATTGGTATTAGTTGCTTCTCTGTTAACCATGCAGCTTTAAGGAGAAAGAGCAAAGACTGGTTGGTTCGGAATCAGGATAATGTGTTTGAGTGAGGCGACATGTCTATCCTCGGACTGTTATTTCAGTGAACCAGCACTATAAAAATCTAACTAAGCATGTTGGTCTAGTACAAAATGGATGTCATTCTCATTTCATTGCATGTAACTTGTATACTCCATAATATAGCTGAAAAATTTCGCATTAAACAACAATCATTCACTCCTCTACAATATGTCTGGTTGTCTCAATATTTAGCTGAAAAGTGCTGAAACTTATATAACCAAATCTCCCATCCTCTCATCAAAATGCAAGTCATATCTTTCAATAAAATGGGACTAGTGTTTAAATTTCAGCTCATTTGGTGAATAAAGGGTTATGCCGAGTGCAGCAAGGGAAAGTTGAACAAGTGTATATTAAAAGCAATTGTGGACACAGTAACTTGGTTGAAGCAGTAAATTGCTGGACATAATAATGTGGTACAGTAATTTGCTGGGCCCACTGTATGATCTTGGGTTCGAGTCCCTCGTTGGTATTTGTTGCTTCCTCCGTTAAGCACAGATGGCAGTATAATATATGTAGCGCCAATAGCTGTTAGGGAATATGCATGTGACAAAAAATAACTGTTTGAATTTGGCAGCTCATAACTGCACGTTGAAGTAATAACTGGTTATTTTACTTTTGGGTCTAGTGCAGTATAATATATATAATAACACCATCATGTCCTTCATCATGAAAAGTAAATATCCTTAATTATCAATTTTCAAAAAAGTTATTTCCCTTAGCCCTTCAGGATTTTAGTTTTGGTTACATTATGGTGTTTAATGCCACTTTCAACAATATTTCAGTTATATCGTGGCAGTTAGTTTTATTGGTGTAGGAAACCGGAAAAAAACCACCTGACAAATTTTATCAGATAATGTTGTATCGAGTGCACCTTGCCATGAACAGGGTTCGAACTCACAACTTTAGTGGTGATAGGCACTGATTGCACAGGTAGTTGTAAATCCAACTACCATACGATGATGACCACAATGGCGCCCAGGATTTTTGATGACTCCATTATGGATATTATCTATTCATGAAGGCCATATTATTAATCATTATAAAACAACATGGTATAGAAATGATTTTATTTCATTGTATCAACAATATTAAAAACAATAGCATGTGACATTTACAACATATTTGCATGGTAATAGATAAAGCTTATTACCATGTAATATTGGTTATTTGATTATTTCAAATCACTTAATTAATTATCCATGATATACATGTATATATAATAATAAATTTTACATCCCTACTTTTTTTTAATCAAGACAATTTTTTCCAACATATCAGGACGTTTTAAAAAAAAAATACTGTGAAAGCACTTTTATTCGTTGGCATCAATTTTTGTGGTCATTGATTCATGAGTTCTTGAACATTGTGGTTTCGACAATCAATGGGAAAATTGTATTTCGTTGGAATTTAATTTTTGCGGTTTAAGTGAACCATGAAATCCAACAAAATTAGAACCACACTATTTATAATGATTTCACAGTATGTAATTTTGGACAATCTAGAAATGTGTAATGTAAAAAATGTGACAGCTTATTATTTAATAAAAAAAATGAAATGCATTTTACCAAAAAAAAAATTTAGCTAGAGACAGACACAAATAGGAGCATAAGTAACCTTCATATTTTTTTAGTTCATTCAATAGTATACCAAACAATCGTAATAATTAAAATTATTACCTAATTGTAATTTTTTTCTTGTTTATTAAGTAACTACATATTTTAGGATATTTTTGCGTTTTTTGCTCCCCTGTGATCTATTGACGCGTCAATAGTCTTCAAGAGACTATTGCACGACAGACTATTGAACTGACCTTTGAACCTTTTTTTCATTGGACAAAAAATTTCAAAACTTCAAAAATTTCAAAAATTAACCTCTACTCAGAGACTTTGAAGAGAGGAAAGATGAAGGAGATGATTTAAGAAATAGACTTGAAATGTTGAAAATGAGACATGCTGATCTTACATTAAACTGTAATCAAGTAAGGCGAAAAATTGAACAGACACGACAAAGCCGGGGATGAAAAAATATTTTGAACAACTGATACTAGATGACTGATACTTTTTATTTTATTTAAATTATGTTTATTTTATGTACAGAAATAAATGGATCAGAATATTTCATAGTAATTAATGTAATGTCGCAATTAATACAAGACATCAATTGATGATTGTGTATAACAACATTTTAGTATGATCATATGAACTCAAAACTCTACCATCATTGAAAGAGGGATACTCACCTGGAATGTTTCAGGACACCTTCCCAACAACAGAGGAGTTTCTCCAAGTAATTCTGTAAATCTGTCCATGCTTTCTCCCCACAATAAACAGCAACAGTGGTGCAATGGTTAGCGTGTTCGCTTTGAGTGTGTGAGACCGTGGGTTCAAGACCCGGTGGGGTAAAACCAAAGACTATAAAATTGGTATTAGTTGCTTCTCTGTTAACCATGCAGCTTTAAGGAGAAAGAGCAAAGACTGGTTGGTTCGGAATCAGGATAATGTGTTTGAGTGAGGCGACATGTCTATCCTCGGACTGTTATTTCAGTGAACCAGCACTATAAAAATCTAACTAAGCATGTTGGTCTAGTACAAAATGGATGTCATTCTCATTTCATTGCATGTAACTTGTATACTCCATAATATAGCTGAAAAATTTCGCATTAAACAACAATCATTCACTCCTCTACAATATGTCTGGTTGTCTCAATATTTAGCTGAAAAGTGCTGAAACTTATATAACCAAATCTCCCATCCTCTCATCAAAATGCAAGTCATATCTTTCAATAAAATGGGACTAGTGTTTAAATTTCAGCTCATTTGGTGAATAAAGGGTTATGCCGAGTGCAGCAAGGGAAAGTTGAACAAGTGTATATTAAAAGCAATTGTGGACACAGTAACTTGGTTGAAGCAGTAAATTGCTGGACATAATAATGTGGTACAGTAATTTGCTGGGCCCACTGTATGATCTTGGGTTCGAGTCCCTCGTTGGTATTTGTTGCTTCCTCCGTTAAGCACAGATGGCAGTATAATATATGTAGCGCCAATAGCTGTTAGGGAATATGCATGTGACAAAAAATAACTGTTTGAATTTGGCAGCTCATAACTGCACGTTGAAGTAATAACTGGTTATTTTACTGTTGGGTCTAGTGCAGTATAATATATATAATAACACCATCATGTCCTTCATCATGAAAAGTAAATATCCTTAATTATCAATTTTCAAAAAAGTTATTTCCCTTAGCCCTTCAGGATTTTAGTTTTGGTTACATTATGGTGCTTAATGCCACTTTCAACAATATTTCAGTTATATCGTGGCAGTTAGTTTTATTGGTGTAGGAAACCGGAAAAACACCACCTGACAAATTTTATCAGATAATGTTGTATCGAGTGCACCTTGCCATGAACAGGGTTCGAACTCACAACTTTAGTGGTGATAGGCACTGATTGCACAGGTAGTTGTAAATCCAACTACCATACGATGATGACCACAATGGCGCCCAGGATTTTTGATGACTCCATTATGGATATTATCTATTCATGAAGGCCATATTATTAATCATTATAAAACAACATGGTATAGAAATGATTTTATTTCATTGTATCAACAATATTAAAAACAATAGCATGTGACATTTACAACATATTTGCATGGTAATAGATAAAGCTTATTACCATGTAATATTGGTTATTTGATTATTTCAAATCACTTAATTAATTATCCATGATATACATGTATATATAATAATAAATTTTACATCCCTACTTTTTTTTAATCAAGACAATTTTTTCCAACATATCAGGACGTTTTAAAAAAAAATACTGTGAAAGCACTTTTATTCGTTGGCATCAATTTTTGTGGTCATTGATTCATGAGTTCTTGAACATTGTAGTTTCGACAATCAATGGGAAAATTGTATTTCGTTGGAATTTAATTTTTGCGGTTTAAGTGAACCATGAAATCCAACAAAATTAGAACCACACTATTTATAATGATTTCACAGTATGTAATTTTGGACAATCTAGAAATGTGTAATGTAAAAAATGTGACAGCTTATTATTTAATAAAAAAAATGAAATGCATTTTACCAAAAAAAAAATTTAGCTAGAGACAGACACAAATAGGAGCATAAGTAACCTTCATATTTTTTTAGTTCATTCAATAGTATACCAAACAATCGTAATAATTAAAATTATTACCTAATTGTAATTTTTTTCTTGTTTATTAAGTAACTACATATTTTAGGATATTTTTGCGTTTTTTGCTCCCCTGTGATCTATTGACGCGTCAATAGTCTTCAAGAGACTATTGCACGACAGACTATTGAACTGACCTTTGAACCTTTTTTTCATTGGACAAAAAATTTCAAAACTTCAAAAATTTCAAAAATTAACCTCTACTCAGAGACTTTGAAGAGAGGAAAGATGAAGGAGATGATTTAAGAAATAGACTTGAAATGTTGAAAATGAGACATGCTGATCTTACATTAAACTGTAATCAAGTAAGGCGAAAAATTGAACAGACACGACAAAGCCGGGGATGAAAAAATATTTTGAACAACTGATACTAGATGACTGATACTTTTTATTTTATTTAAATTATGTTTATTTTATGTACAGAAATAAATGGATCAGAATATTTCATAGTAATTAATGTAATGTCGCAATTAATACAAGACATCAATTGATGATTGTGTATAACAACATTTTAGTATGATCATATGAACTCAAAACTCTACCATCATTGAAAGAGGGATACTCACCTGGAATGTTTCAGGACACCTTCCCAACAACAGAGGAGTTTCTCCAAGTAATTCTGTAAATCTGTCCATGCTTTCTCCCCACAATAAACAGCAACAGTGGTGCAATGGTTAGCGTGTTCGCTTTGAGTGTGTGAGACCGTGGGTTCAAGACCCGGTGGGGTAAAACCAAAGACTATAAAATTGGTATTAGTTGCTTCTCTGTTAACCATGCAGCTTTAAGGAGAAAGAGCAAAGACTGGTTGGTTCGGAATCAGGATAATGTGTTTGAGTGAGGCGACATGTCTATCCTCGGACTGTTATTTCAGTGAACCAGCACTATAAAAATCTAACTAAGCATGTTGGTCTAGTACAAAATGGATGTCATTCTCATTTCATTGCATGTAACTTGTATACTCCATAATATAGCTGAAAAATTTCGCATTAAACAACAATCATTCACTCCTCTACAATATGTCTGGTTGTCTCAATATTTAGCTGAAAAGTGCTGAAACTTATATAACCAAATCTCCCATCCTCTCATCAAAATGCAAGTCATATCTTTCAATAAAATGGGACTAGTGTTTAAATTTCAGCTCATTTGGTGAATAAAGGGTTATGCCGAGTGCAGCAAGGGAAAGTTGAACAAGTGTATATTAAAAGCAATTGTGGACACAGTAACTTGGTTGAAGCAGTAAATTGCTGGACATAATAATGTGGTACAGTAATTTGCTGGGCCCACTGTATGATCTTGGGTTCGAGTCCCTCGTTGGTATTTGTTGCTTCCTCCGTTAAGCACAGATGGCAGTATAATATATGTAGCGCCAATAGCTGTTAGGGAATATGCATGTGACAAAAAATAACTGTTTGAATTTGGCAGCTCATAACTGCACGTTGAAGTAATAACTGGTTATTTTACTTTTGGGTCTAGTGCAGTATAATATATATAATAACACCATCATGTCCTTCATCATGAAAAGTAAATATCCTTAATTATCAATTTTCAAAAAAGTTATTTCCCTTAGCCCTTCAGGATTTTAGTTTTGGTTACATTATGGTGTTTAATGCCACTTTCAACAATATTTCAGTTATATCGTGGCAGTTAGTTTTATTGGTGTAGGAAACCGGAAAAAAACCACCTGACAAATTTTATCAGATAATGTTGTATCGAGTGCACCTTGCCATGCACAGGGTTCGAACTCACAACTTTAGTGGTGATAGGCACTGATTGCACAGGTAGTTGTAAATCCAATTACCATACGATGATGACCACAATGGCGCCCAGGATTTTTGATGACTCCATTATGGATATTATCTATTCATGAAGGCCATATTATTAATCATTATAAAACAACATGGTATAGAAATGATTTTATTTCATTGTATCAACAATATTAAAAACAATAGCATGTGACATTTACAACATATTTGCATGGTAATAGATAAAGCTTATTACCATGTAATATTGGTTATTTGATTATTTCAAATCACTTAATTAATTATCCATGATATACATGTATATATAATAATAAATTTTACATCCCTACTTTTTTTTAATCAAGACAATTTTTTCCAACATATCAGGACGTTTTAAAAAAAAAATACTGTGAAAGCACTTTTATTCGTTGGCATCAATTTTTGTGGTCATTGATTCATGAGTTCTTGAACATTGTGGTTTCGACAATCAATGGGAAAATTGTATTTCGTTGGAATTTAATTTTTGCGGTTTAAGTGAACCATGAAATCCAACAAAATTAGAACCACACTATTTATAATGATTTCACAGTATGTAATTTTGGACAATCTAGAAATGTGTAATGTAAAAAATGTGACAGCTTATTATTTAATAAAAAAAATGAAATGCATTTTACCAAAAAAAAAAATTTAGCTAGAGACAGACACAAATAGGAGCATAAGTAACCTTCATATTTTTTTAGTTCATTCAATAGTATACCAAACAATCGTAATAATTAAAATTATTACCTAATTGTAATTTTTTTCTTGTTTATTAAGTAACTACATATTTTAGGATATTTTTGCGTTTTTTGCTCCCCTGTGATCTATTGACGCGTCAATAGTCTTCAAGAGACTATTGCACGACAGACTATTGAACTGACCTTTGAACCTTTTTTTCATTGGACAAAAAATTTCAAAACTTCAAAAATTTCAAAAATTAACCTCTACTCAGAGACTTTGAAGAGAGGAAAGATGAAGGAGATGATTTAAGAAATAGACTTGAAATGTTGAAAATGAGACATGCTGATCTTACATTAAACTGTAATCAAGTAAGGCGAAAAATTGAACAGACACGACAAAGCCGGGGATGAAAAAATATTTTGAACAACTGATACTAGATGACTGATACTTTTTATTTTATTTAAATTATGTTTATTTTATGTACAGAAATAAATGGATCAGAATATTTCATAGTAATTAATGTAATGTCGCAATTGATACAAGACATCAATTGATGATTGTGTATAACAACATTTTAGTATGATCATATGAACTCAAAACTCTACCATCATTGAAAGAGGGATACTCACCTGGAATGTTTCAGGACACCTTCCCAACAACAGAGGAGTTTCTCCAAGTAATTCTGTAAATCTGTCCATGCTTTCTCCCCACAATAAACAGCAACAGTGGTGCAATGGTTAGCGTGTTCGCTTTGAGTGTGTGAGACCGTGGGTTCAAGACCCGGTGGGGTAAAACCAAAGACTATAAAATTGGTATTAGTTGCTTCTCTGTTAAGCATGCAGCTTTAAGGAGAAAGAGCAAAGACTGGTTGGTTCGGAATCAGGATAATGTGTTTGAGTGAGGCGACATGTCTATCCACGGACTGTTATTTCAGTGAACCAGCACTATAAAAATCTAACTAAGCATGTTGGTCTAGTACAAAATGGATGTCATTCTCATTTCATTGCATGTAACTTGTATACTCCATAATATAGCTGAAAAATTTCGCATTAAACAACAATCATTCACTCCTCTACAATATGTCTGGTTGTCTCAATATTTAGCTGAAAAGTGCTGAAACTTATATAACCAAATCTCCCACCCTCTCATCAAAATGCAAGTCATATCT
Organism: Bathymodiolus septemdierum; assembly: GCA_963383655.1. Classification (NCBI taxonomy): domain Eukaryota; kingdom Metazoa; phylum Mollusca; class Bivalvia; order Mytilida; family Modiolidae; genus Bathymodiolus; species Bathymodiolus septemdierum. Next base: position 11,917,972 of record OY726522.1, read on the forward strand.
TTCAATAAAATGGGACTAGTGTTTAAATTTCAGCTCATTTGGTGAATAAAGGGTTATGCCGAGTGCAGCAAGGGAAAGTTGAACAAGTGTATATTAAAAGCAATTGTGGACACAGTAACTTGGTTGAAGCAGTAAATTGCTGGACATAATAATGTGGTACAGTAATTTGCTGGGCCCACTTTATGATCTTGGGTTCGAGTCCCTCGTTGGTATTTGTTGCTTCCTCCGTTAAGCACAGATGGCAGTATAATATATGTAGCGCCAATAGCTGTTAGGGAATATGCATGTGACAAAAAATAACTGTTTGAATTTGGCAGCTCATAACTGCACGTTGAAGTAATAACTGGTTATTTTACTTTTGGGTCTAGTGCAGTATAATATATATAATAACACCATCATGTCCTTCATCATGAAAAGTAAATATCCTTAATTATCAATTTTCAAAAAAGTTATTTCCCTTAGCCTTTCAGGATTTTAGTTTTGGTTACATTATGGTGTTTAATGCCACTTTCAACAATATTTCAGTTATATCGTGGCAGTTAGTTTTATTGGTGTAGGAAACCGGAAAAAAACCACCTGACAAATTTTATCAGATAATGTTGTATCGAGTGCACCTTGCCATGAACAGGGTTCGAACTCACAACTTTAGTGGTGATAGGCACTGATTGCACAGGTAGTTGTAAATCCAACTACCATACGATGATGACCACAATGGCGCCCAGGATTTTTGATGACTCCATTATGGATATTATCTATTCATGAAGGCCATATTATTAATCATTATAAAACAACATGGTATAGAAAAGATTTTATTTCATTGTATCAACAATATTAAAAACAATAGCATGTGACATTTACAACATATTTGCATGGGTAATAGATAAAGCTTATTACCATGTAATATTGGTTATTTGATTATTTCAAATCACTTAATTAATTATCCATGATATACATGTATATATAATAATAAATTTTACATCCCTACTTTTTTTTAATCAAGACAATTTTTTCCAACATATCAATCAGGACGTTTTAAAAAAAAATACTGTGAAAGTACTTTTATTCGTTGGCATCAATTTTTGTGGTCATTGAACATTGTGGTTTCGACAATCAATGGGAAAATTGTATTTCGTTGGAATTTAATTTTTGCGGTTTAAGTGAACCATGAAATCCAACAAAATTAGAACCACACTATTTATAATGATTTCACAGTATGTAATTTTGGACAATCTAGAAATGTGTAATGTAAAAAATGTGACAGCTTATTATTTAATAAAAAAAATGTAAATGCATTTTAACAAAAAAAAATAAAAAAAATTGCAAATGTGCCTAAAATTAACAGGCAAGAGCACAGGCGCATGGGGCATGGATTTCGTTTCCTCCTCCCCCCTTTTCTCTACTACCCCCCCCTTTTTTTCAAAATTTTCATATAAATCATTCCTTTTTCAAAATTTTCATAATCATTCGTTTTTTCTTCATTTGACAATATCAGTAGACGTCATACATCATGAATAATGTGTCCACATTTTTTCGACTGATACAGTATAAGACAGAAGGTATGCAACTCCATTTTCATATTTCGCGCCATATCGCTCACCTTGATTGGGAAACCCCAGTGTTTTTTACACTTTTTACCTTGTCTACATATGCCACTGTCGTATCAAACTGTTTCTAAGACACTTACCTAATTGCCCATGTTCGAATTTCAGTCTGTACGTCGATCTTTTCCAAGAAATCTCGCCGAGAATAGCGAGGCAGCTTCGTTTCTAGATCAAACTACATCATTTGAGACGGAAGTGCAAGAACGGGAACCCTGGGATTTTTACGAATGGATTACCTGCAATGAAAATCCCAGATGCGCTCCGAATATTTTTCCCATAATGTTTTGGCGGGAAATATAAACCGCTGAAAAAACATAACAGCAGACGGATTATTTCGTAAAAATGGCACAACGACCATCTGAATATGGAAACATTGAAATAATTTGATGGTAGATAACTGTTCAAAAAGAAATTCAAACTGAGAAATAGATGATTGAATGGTTTTAACTGAAGTCAAAATTTCAATGAAAAAGAAATATTCAGCTTGCCTCTACTTCAAATTATTAAAATCATACCCAAACAAATACATATGCATTGTACAACTAAAAGAAAAAAAAAAAAAAAAGAAAAAAACAAAGGAAGAAGAAGCTGAGAACAGCAATTGAATGGGACTATGGCATTTTAACTAAAAGGGCTCCCAACTGACAAAAATGTGTAAGGGAGCCGGAGAGACCATTTTACTAAGGGGGCTATTTCTTTTTCATTTCATGTCACTGATTTTATAAAACAATAATCTGTCTTACAGGGGTAAAAAATAAATAACTTGTGTAACTCCACTTTTCAGCAGTGACAGAAATCAGTGTTGAAATCCAGAAAAAAAATATCCTATTTTACCGTATAAGTGGTTATTTTGGTGGGTATTTAATTTTCACTTTCTTCGCGATGATGTTAAATGCGCGAAAAAAGTTCACGAATTATTATTTCACGTTCAAATAGTTAAACAAGTTATTTATTTTTTACCCCTGAAAAAGAAATAGCCCCCTTAGTTAAATGGTCCCTTCGGCTCCCTTACACATTTGTATCAGTTGGGAGCCCTTTTATTGAGTAAGAGGGTAAAATGCCATAGTCCCATTCAATAGCTGTTCTCTGCTTCTTCTTCCTTTGTTTTTTTTTTATTTATTTTTTAGTTGTATATGTATTTGTTTGGGTATGATTTTAATAATTTGAAGTAGAGGCAAGCTGAATATTTCTTTTTCATTGAAATTTTGACTTCAGTTAAAACCATTCAATCATCTATTTCTCAGTTTGAATTTCTTTTTGAACAGTTATCTACCATCAAATTATTTCAATGTTTCCATATTCAGATGGTCGTTGTGCCATTTTTACGAAATAATCCGTCTGCTGTTATGTTTTTTCAGCGGTTTATATTTCCCGCCAAAACATTATGGGGAAAATATTCGGAGCGCATCTGGGTTTTTCATTGCAGGTAATCCATTCGTAAAAATCCCAGGGTTCCCGTTCTTGCACTTCCGTCCCAAATGATGTAGTTTGATCTAGAAACGAAGCTGCCTCGCTATTCTCGGCGAGATTTCTTGGAAAAGATCGACGTACAGACTGAAATTCGAACATGGGCAATTAGGTAAGTGTCTTAGAAACAGTTTGATACGACAGTGGCATATGTAGACAAGGTAAAAAGTGTAAAAAACACTGGGGTTTCCCAACCAAGGTGAGCGATATGGCGCGAAATATGAAAATGGAGTTGCATACCTTCTCTCTTATACTGTATCAGTCGAAAAAATGTGGACACAGAATACATGTATTATTCATGATGTATGACGTCTACTGATATTGTCAAATGAAGAAAAAACGAATGATTATGAAAATTTTGAAAAAGGAATGATTTATATGAAAATTTTGAAAAAAGGGGGGTAGTAGAGAAAAGGGGGAAGGAGGAAACGAAATCCATGCCTCATGCGCCTGTGGGCAAGAGAACTGGCAATAACATTTAATAATATGATCCACAAACTTGTAAAGAGATAAATAAGGATTCTTCATTTTAAACAATCTTAATTCAACAACGTTAGTAAAAGTAACATAAATCTTTGCAATATTTGTTAATAATATATGACGGACTACTACAAAAACTTAATATTAAAATATCGGTAAACAGAATGTTTTATATTAATGTGGAGTAAAAAGAAACCTAGATGATCAATCTAATTCAAATCAGATGATTGTTTGATCACAAAGAAGACACCAGCTCTCAGATAATGCTGGGTTTTAATATCTCAACATTAGGTTGGCTCGTTGTTGATTGGTCAATTTACAATACGACCCTGATATAACTCTATACAGGATGTCGTAAGATGTTACACCACAATATTTTTAATAATTATAAAAATAGATCTAACCAAATTTCGTTACAACTGTCACATATAGTGGTTTCACAGATGATTTTCTGGCCTAATTTGCATAACTTACAAAATTAAAAATAATATCTGTTAACTGATCATTTAGGCTGCAGTTTAAATATCAGCTCATTCCAGTTTAAAATATAGAAATTTTGGCCATTTTAGAAAATTTACATTTTAACAACTATCTTTAGGAATGAAAATTACACAAGGACCATCCAAGCTAGATTTGGTTTAATTAGGCCCTGTAGTTTCTGTAGACAATTTTTAAAATGATTTATTGTTGAAATATGACCAACATTGCATATCTGATAATCTGTAAAATTAGACAAATTCTAGGAAAATATGTTAAATGAATGAATATCGTGTAAATATTTTGGAATTCAAGATCATCATTTTCAGACTTGTATCAATGAATTGAAAATCTACAAAGAAATGAAATGGAAAGGTTGTACATGTATATATATATATTTAATACATGTACTTAAAAATGTAAGGTGTAATAAATACTACCACAACTAATGAAAAAATACAACCAAAATGAAAGAGATTGTTTAAATTCTGGAGAAAGACGGTAGAGACGGAAAGAGACAAACTAGGGATGAACAGCTGGGCAATGGTAAAGAGAGTAGCTAGAGACAGACACAAATAGGGGCATAAGTAACCTTCATATTTTTTTAGTTCATTCAATAGTATACCAAACAATCGTAATAATTAAAATTATTACCTAATTGTAATTTTTTTCTTGTTTATTAAGTAACTACATATTTTAAGATATTTTTGCGTTTTTTGCTCCCCTGTGATCTATTGACGCGTCAATAGTCTTCAAGAGACTACTGCACGACAGACTATTGAACTGACCTTTGAACCTTTTTTTCATTGGACAAAAAACTTCAAAAATTTCAAATTTCAAAAAAATTCAAAATTTTTATAATATTTCAAAAATTTTCAAACATGTCAGTTTTCATAAAATTTCAAAATTTTAATGTTTAAATAATAATATTGGAAAACGTGCAATAAAAATTTAGGACTTTTTACTCTGTATTCCACTTGTTTATTGTTATCTAATTCAACAAATAAATCATTTTCATCAGTTTTTCTACAATATATGGATGAATATATTTAAGTCATGTCCGCTACCTTGCTTCTGTTTAATTAGGAAATAAAACAGTTATTTAATGGGTGTGGATGCAATAGACCAAACTATTTGTCCTTCGGTGCTGGGAATGACCAAGTGTTCTATTGCATTCGGCCATTGGCCTCATGCAATAGAACACTTGGTCATTCCCAGCACCTCAGGACAAATAGATTGGCCTATTGCATCCACACCCATTAAATAGCTGTATACTATGTAGTTTGTATTGATTGACCCTGAAATAACAGTAATTAAGATTGATGTTAATACTGTTTTTTTTAGGAAAATTTTGACCTTATTTAAAAAAAAAAAAAGTTGAAAAGATTCAATTTACAAAAAAATGAAAAACATAAATAAAATTTACTGCATAATATGAAAGAAATTAAATTGAGTTAACACATGATGTAAAAAGTAACAATAAAATATATGGTATACACATTACAATAACTAGTTACTAAAAACTAAAAGTTTTCATTAGGATAAAAAGATTTAAAAAAATATTATAACCACAAAGCATGCAAGGAAACATATCCTTTTTTTGGTCCTCGGCTGTAATCTGTGACATCAATTATGAACCTTGCAAATTTTACATCCTGTTCCAACGGGAAATGGTCTGGCGGCAGTTGGGACATGAGTGATTGACATCCTTACAACCGTCAACACAGAATGGGATGAAACAACATCCTAGATCACATCTAAAAATAGAAATGTTGAAAAATAAATGTGATGTACTGCTTAAGGTATCATCAATTTACATGTGGTAAATTGTTTATGTGGATGTCCATGAAACATCAAAGTGGTAAATCATTTACACCTCAAACCAAGGATATGGAAATTAGGGAATGAGCATTTAACTTTTATTGTTTTATGAAAAAAAGTTTATATGTTATTTATCAATAAAATATGTTTAAATCAACTTTTATAATTACAAACTGATGTCAATTCTACACTTCTGAAGAACAAATTTTCATTTTATTATTCAGTATTCTGAATATTTTTTTTAACAAATGGGCGAGATGTACTTGATACAACATTATGTGATGAAGTTTGTCAGTGACTTGCGACAGGTCAGTGGTTCTCTCTGGGTACTACGTTTTCCTCCACCAATAAAACTGACCACCATGATATAACTGAAATATTGCATCAAACACCATAAACCAACCAGCTGGCAAATTCCTTACTCATTTACACCATGTCTTCATTCTTATTATATTTCCTTTTTGAAAATCTCTCTTCAATTTTACAATATCATGGAGGGTTTCCTTTAAAAACTTATGGTGTCAGAAATATGGGGAAAAAAAGATTATATAAAATATATACATTCAAAATACTGACCCACACAGAATAATTTTTTTTTTCTCAGAAATCTATAATTGATATCAATTTGTAATTATAATAACTAGTTTTAGAAATGTGTGTCTTTCTTTGTATAAGTACATGTATTTACATCACTAGTTTTTGCACAACAATGATTAACTTTTCAACCAAACATTTAAACTTCTCATTGAATAAACTCCACAAAGGACAATAGCTGTTGTAACTATTCAATGGGACAGTTTGAGGGGGGAAACAAATACCAAGACCAGGATACACAGGAAAGGTTTTTTTTAATTTTCATTGCAATAAAACAATATAGGTTACAGGATTTTAGTGTAAATAATACTGTCAAACCTGTATATAAAGGGTGCTGAAGGGAACCTGAAAATGTGCCCTTTATATACAAGTTAATATATGTACTATTCATTAATGGGAAAATGACAGCCTTTCATAGACAGTGTGATTTATTATATAGAGGACCCCTTTAAGGCAGGGTTAACTGTAATTAATTTATTTTTACCACTGGGATACCATTTTAGGAAATATAATATATGTGGCATTGCTTTTCTAAAAATAATTCCGAGGACTAGATAGGAACATCCTTATCATCAAAAGAACAAATTGAAGGAAAGAATAGTACATAATATATATTAAACCACGTTGTGTGGCAGCCCTCCGTAATTTTCTATTTTTACATAAAAGACAAAAAAGTACTGGTACAATGTTAAACTATGTCAAGCAGTGACAGCCATCTTGGACTTCCTGTCATTCCAAAGGTCAAGTAAGAAATAATTTTACCATGTACCGATAAAAGTTCTATCATCCATCTGATTGAAAGAAAGATTTTAACCAGAAAAATCAGCCAATCAGAACACATAATAGTTCCTGGTGGCATTGTTGAACTTGCAAACATGACAAAATAAATTCTTTGATCATGAATCTTCTTACTAAATATGGTTTCATCTCGCCCAATGTTTTTAGGAATGATTAAAATGTGAAATACATGTATATACATATGGACATTCAGTCTTCATGTCTTCACTTTATAATCAGTCATGTTTTACACTGACTGAGTGAGTGAATGTTGTTTAATGCCAAATGAGCAATTTTTTAGCTACAACATGCCGAGAACAAATTATATTGAATGAAATGATGAGGACAATACATGTTACATTCAATGAAATGATGATGTTGATACATGTTACATTCAATGAAATGATGATGACGATACATGTTACATTCAATGAAATGATGACGATACATGTTACATTCAATGAAATGATGATGACGATACATGTTACATTCAATGAAATGATGACGACGATACATGTTACATTCAATGAAATGATGACGACGATACATGTTACATTCAATGAAATGATGACGACGATACATGTTACATTCAATGAAATGATGATGTTGATACATGTTACATTCAATGAAATGATGATGACGATACATGTTACATTCAATGAAATGATGACGATACATGATACATTCAATGAAATGATGACGACGATACATGTTACATTCAATGAAATGATGATGACGATACATGTTACATTCAATGAAATGATGACGACGATACATGTTACATTCAATGAAATGATGACGACGATACATGTTACATTCAATGAAATGATGACGACGATACATGTTACATTCAATGAAATGATGATGTCTGCTCCGTTTTGTACTAGACCAACACACTTAATTGGGTCTTAGTGCTAGCTCACTGAAACAAGTCCACAGGTAAATAATGCTGCTCCATTTGGACACATTGTCCTGATTGAGCCAACCAGTCTTTGCTCTTAAACGAGAAGCAGCCAATGCCAATTTTTTTATATCTTTGGTTTGAGCCAACCAAGACTCGAACTAACAATCTAACACACTTGAGGCGAGCATGTAATCATTACATCACCAATGCGATTGTGTTTTTCATTGAAGACCCTGCTGTATCTATGAAATGAAGAAAGCAATGAAAGTACTACTATTACTTCATTTAATTTGTTTTAAGTGTACATAAACTGTAAATTTTGTGTTGATTTACAAACACATCACTTCTTTAGAATAGGTCATGTGAACCTATAGGTCAGACAGGCTAAAACTACTTCTTTACTATGAGGAACATTTTACCAGTTTGTATGGTCAATTTTATCCTTCAAACTTTAGCACTGCACCTGCTTAAACCACAAATCTTTGAATTTATCTTTGTCCGTCCAATCATATACAAGAGATTAAATATATTGACCAAACAGACAACAGCTTTCAGTGCGTGTTCGGTTTTAATATCTCAAAATTTGGTAGGCTTGTCACCGATTGGTCAGTTGAAAATACGACACGTGAAGTGACCCTTCATATCAAGAGTATAGCTAACAAAATATCAACAAACATCTAATTATAATTAGATTGTACTTCAGCTGCAAGATCATTTTTTTCAATGAAAATCAAGGAAATAACTATTGTTTCTTATTGAATATATTTTGTTGAATATCATATACAAGTTTGTATTATATTCATTTATTGTTTGTTTGTGAAAAATGAAGTTGTTATTTTAGAAGCATGAACAATTTTTATGTAGACGTCCAAGAATTTTTTTAAATTTCAGCAAACCAGAATACATTATTGTGTCTTGGCAGCCATTTAAACCTAAAAAAAAAAAATTTTGACGAAGAATAATTGCAGCAACATTACTGTTAAGCTTGGTTTATTTTTCCAGAGTGGTTTTTGCAGAAGAAGATTGTGGAACCTTTCCAAACAAAAACAACGGACATCAAGTGATGAAAATAATTCCTTTGACCCTTTGGGACAAGAAATGCTAAATTACTCCGGTGCACCTGGTCTTTACTGGTTACTTAACAATACCATTCTTAGTTCACACCGTAATTATTACTGTACTCAAAATTACATTTGGTTGTCTGCTTTTTTCCTTGCAAAATATCCTCTCCATGTACAAATAACAGAAACATTCATTTTTGCACCTTAGGGCATCTTGATTGGAAACAGGTGGGGTTGAAATACCCCAAAATCAATACTAACCTTTCTTCAGTGCCATGGTTCATTGTGTTCAAAACTGAGAAGGATCCGTCAACTAGAACTTATGTTATCGCATGGAAACCATTCTGTCTACAGACCGATGATGACAGTGCCATAACATAATATGACTGCAAATGTTTTTGTGGTCGTATGAAAAGTTATAAAACCTAATATAGGAACGGATTTGACAAAGCAAAACCAGACAGTAGCAGTAGTTATCTTTAATGATAAAGTTTAATACATAACAAATGATTATTATTATTACTTTACAAAAAAACTTGGAAAGAACCTTAAAACAACAAATCACATGAAAAGACAAAACTACTATAAGATATGGGGATGTAAGCAATAGACAAATATATATTAAACTTAAAACCGAAATCAAAATGAAACATAAAACTAACAAGTAAAGTGAAATCTGTCTAACTCAAACCCTGAATAAACCAAACCATGGATAAACCAGAATCTTGTATAAACCAAACTTTAAATAAAGTCCCAATGTAGGAAATCTTTGTTAATTTAACCTGTATAAACTGACCACCTGTATATTCTGAACACAAAAGTTGGTCCTAGCGAAGTTTGATTTAGACAGATTTAACTGTACTGAATATTAAAATAAATTCAAATGGCAAAGTTTAACGATGAGATGAATGCTATTATTCTTGCTGACATATGTTTTGAAAACATTAATTAATAATGATTAATTATAGACACAATGTATTGAATGACAAGACACTATAAATTAAATATTTTAAGTAGCAGAATATTTAAAATACAAACTATAATCTTAATTTATTAGTAAATCAACAGTTCAGATCAGTAAAATATATCGGATCTTTGCATGAGCAGATTTGAACTTAAAAGCTAGGTTTTCATTCACAAAAATTAAAAACAAACATCATGTAAATTTTAAAAGAAAACAAAAACAAAATTAAAAGATAAAACTCACAACATCACTTAAAAAGATTAATATAAAAGTAACTGATATATTTTGAAAAGAACAATGCCCGCCACATTAAAAAGAAGTAACTTCACTCAAATAAGGTTAAAATCATTGCTTGTCAAATTTTGCTGCTTGATTCATTGCAATCATACAGTTACATATTGACGAGCACTGTTGAAGAACACCATATACATGTAATTACCGTAGTTAAAATCTCTATGTCCAAACAAAAATAACTGCCTTATTAAAAATCTCTCACATTCTTAAGGTCCTATACAAGACATAATAATTACATGCATCAGTAAAGAGCTACATCAATCATTAATAAATTAATTAATTAATTAACTTTGTTTCAAGGAGTGAAAATAGTTTCAAAAGACTGTTTCCTTAATATATATTTTTTTTCATTAGTCTATTTTCAGTTTTCAAGAAATTAACACTTTTCAAAATTAGTCAATCTTGTAATGCAACGGTCACCTTTGGAACAAGGGAAAAAAATGATAGCATAAGATAACTAACTGCTTACATATGATTGGTCGATCTTGATTGTCAGCTTTGGTCCATAATTAGTGCAGTACCTTTACTAGAAGGTAATTAAACGGTAAAAATGGGGGGGGGGTTACTCTTGATAATATTGCAGTGCTTTTGTATTGATTTATGGTTAATTAGCAAATAATTCAATAATTTGATAGCTTAATTGGTACAAGCATGCAATGAGAACACTGCCAAAGTTAATTACCAATGATTTTTATAAAGTCAAGGATGACAAGTCACTCTTAAAATACTTGTATAATAGTAATACTGATCATAATATGATGGCATCAACTATTCGTGAGGTGACAGCTTATTAGGAGTTAAAATGAAACATAAATCCGGTCGGGAGGGTTTTAAACTGACCGTTTACAGAAGGTGACTGTTATTTAAGGTGACCATTGAGGCAAGTTTGACCGTAGCGTTGTAATACTCAATATTTTAATTGTTATCATAAAACTTTACATACATATACATATGTACCTTGTCTATATTTTAGTCATCATTGGTAAAAGTTGTTTAATTAATGTCAAATGATTTTCTATGTTTGTAAATTGAAACAACATTTTTACCATAATTAATAAGCTCTTTCTAGGCTAAGATGTCTTGAGACATTGCCTGGCATGTGCCGAACGATGTCTCAAGGAATCAATTGTCTTGCGTAGGACAATGTACAAAAAATTCAGGTTTTTTTTTCTAGTCTTATTCATAGTATTATACATTTATAACAAACAATTTCATGTACAATAAATATATTGTTATACATTGCAATTAGACTGATTTACTCAGTAAAATTTGGTAACACAAAAAAAATGACCCTTCATCAAACTTCACATAATAGAAAATTAATTTTATTATTTTTAGGGGAAAAATGTTCAAGTTTTTCCCAATATTGTCCCAATTTACCTGTACAGATATCATAAAATGTTCCAATAACTTTATAATGTAGTTGTACATATAAAAAAAATCTTTTCTAAAATAAACTATTTTATGGGTTACCAAATTTTGCTTGCAATCTCGTGTAATTTTCTTATTGATTAATAAACAATGACATGTATATATATATATCTAAGTATCTATCTTATATGTGTCTCTCTAAAAATACATCTGGAATATATCTCGGTTACTATAATAACTTAAACCTAACAAAAGAAATGAACAAAAAAAATGTTATAATTTACCAAATCTATAAAAAAAAAAAAAAAAAAAGACAAGACACAAATTATAATTTTGCTTTTTAAGAAACAGATGATGATGAAATGTCATATATATTTGTTTTTGATGTCTTTGTCTGTAGGAGGACTGTGCCCTACTTCTGGTTTATCTACATTCTGTTCCAACGACTGATGACCTGCTTACAGTTTGGACAGGAATGGGTCACATCTTTACATCCATCAACACAGAATGGAATCAAGCAACAGGGCCAACATCTGAAATAATATCAAATATGAATTCTCATGAAAATTTAGGTCATATTGAACGCTTTCCCAAAATAACACAATAACATCTCATGGGTGTAACAGTACAGTGAAACCTGCTTAAACCGAACCCTGTTTAAATCAAACTTAAAATAAACAGAGTTCCAATGTAGAAAGTCTTTGTTAATTCAGCCTGTGTAAACCAATATTTGTTTTTTAAATGCATTATATCTAACCGATTCATATCAAACATCACAATTTTAATACACTTTAAATGTGGGAACTGTTAACTTAAATGAGAAAATATAAACAAGAACTTCTATTAAATACATTAATTTTTATATCTAAGTGGTCTATTTGGAAGGCAAGAAACAAAGTTAAATATGTCAAAATTCATATCAATCAGAATGTACTTTGTAATATATGGAAACAGACTTTAAAATCTGAACTAAAAATTTTGCTAACGGCCAATTGTAATGATACAATATATAAAACCAAAATCTTGACAATTCTATCAGTGATTAGTAAGTGGTTATAATATATGAGTACAATGCATGTATGTAAATGTTATAAAAAATTATGTTGAAGCTATCATAAAATGTCGATATAGATTGACTTACATGTTGATTTTATAATTGATAAATTTAGTTGTATTTTTGAAATGGGATCATGTGGACTCTAATTAATCTCTTATTAACCCTGGATAAGAGATCTATTGTAAAACAGGGAACCTTAGATTATTTTTTGCTTACCTGGGCATCTAAGGTGTCTTGTTAACAGGCAAGTCAAACAATAAAGTATAATGTTATTAAAAAAAAAAGGGTAACCCCCCCCCCCCAAAAAAAAGGTTTTGCTTTATCTACATTTGTAAGACAAGGGTTAGGGTAATGGTGTTTAACGCCACTTTTCAACAATATTTCAGCTATATCGTGGCAGTCACATTTGTAAGAGTTTCTACCAGTAGATCAGATGTTTACATAAACTATAGAACTTTCCATTGATTCACTAAACTTATTGTGAGACATACTAATGCATTCTTGTCTTGTTTGTATACTACCATTTTCTAAGTATATCAATTATAAGCAAGAATGGTAATATCCTTACTGTCTCTTTAATAAGGGAGGTAATATCCTGACTGTTTCTTTAATAAGGGAGGTAATATCCTTACTGTCTCTTTAATAAGGGAGGTAATATCCTTACTGTTTCTTTAATAAGGGAGGCAATATCCTTACTGTCTCTTTAATAAGGGAGGTAATATCCTTACTGTTTCTTTAATAAGGGAGGTAATATCCTTACTGTTTCTTTAATAAGGGAGGTAATATTCTTACTGTCTCTTTAATAAGGGAGGTAATATCCTTACTGTTTCTTTAACCAGAGGCTCTCAAGAGCCTGTAGTTCACCTGGTAATAAAAAAAAACAATTGGTCCTATGTAAAAACTATGTCCTGCAGTGGTAGTCATCTTGGAATTACGATCAACATAAAAAACACAAAGTTTGTAAAGGACCTTCCAATGATTGATGCACAGTTTAGGTTCAATCAGTGCAATAGCTTCAGAGAAGAATATATTTCTGTATTTTCCCCATATGGTTCTGTGTTAATACTATGACCTGTGGTGGCAGCCATCTTGGATTTCCGATCGGCATAAAAAACAGAGGACCTTCCAATGATCATTCCTGGGCAGTTTGGTTTCAATTGTCCAAGTGGTTTCAGAGAAGAAGCATTTTGAAAATAAATTCCCATAGGGTCCAATGTTAAACTAAGTCCTACCGTAGCCGCCATTTTGAATTTCATATCAGAACAAAAAACGTACAGTTTGTAGAGGACCATCCAATGAACATTCATGTACAGTTTGGCTTTAATCATATTTGTAGTTTCTGAGAAGAAGGCATTTGAACATTTTCCGATAGGGTCCAATGTTAATCTATGTCCTGCGGTGGTGGCCATCTTGGATTTCCGATCGACATAAAAAACACACACCTTGTAGAGGACCTTCCAATGATCATTCCTGGGCAGTTTGGTTTCAATTATCCAAGTGGTTTCAGAGAAGAAGCGTTTTGAAACATTTTCCCCATAGGGTCCAATGTTAAACTAAGTCCTGCCGTAGCCGCCATTTTGAATTTCATACCGGAACAAAAAACGTAAAGTTTGTAGAGGACCATCTAATGAACATTCATGTACAGTTTGGCTTTAATCATATTTGTAGTTTCTGAGAAGAAGGCATTTGAATATTTTCCCACAGGGTCCAATGTTAATCCATGTCCTGCGGTGGCGGCCATCTTGGATTTCCGATCGGCATAAAAAACAGAAACTTTGTAGAGGACCTTCCAATGATCATTCCTGGGCAGTTTGGTTTCAACTGTCCAAGTGGTTTCAGAGAAGAAACATTTTTCCCATAGGGTCCAATGTTAAACTAAGTCCTGCCGTAGCCGCCATTTTGAATTTCTTATCGGAACAAAAAACGCAAAGTTTGTAGAGGACCATCCAATGAACATTCATGTACAGTTTGGCTTTAATCATATTTGTAGTTTCTGAGAAGAAGGCATTTGAACATTTTCCCATAGGGTCCAATGTTAATCTATGTATTGCGGTGGCGGCCATCTTGGATTTCCGATCGGCATAAAAAACATAAAATTTGTAGAGGACCTTCCAATGATCATTCATGGGCAGTTTGGTTTGAACTGTCCAAGTGGTTTCAGAGAAGAAGCGTTTTGAAACATTTTCCCCATAGGGTCCAATGTTAAACTAAGTCCTGCCGTAGCCACCATTTTGAATTTCATATCGGAACAAAAAACGTACAGTTTGTAGAGGACCATCCAATGAACATTCATGTACAGTTTGGCTTTAATCATATTTGCAGTTTCTGAGAAGAAGGCATTTGAACATTTTCCCATAGGGTCCAATGTTAATCTATGTCCTGCGGTGGTGGCCATCTTGGATTTCCGATCGGCATAAAAAACACACACCTTGTAGAGGACCTTCCAATGATCATTCCTGGGCAGTTTGGTTTCAACTGTCCAAGTGGTTTCAGAGAAGAAGCATTTTGAAACATTTTTCCCATAGGGTCCAATGTTAAACTAAGTCCTGCCGTAGCCGCCATTTTGAATTTCATATCGGAACAAAAAACCTTAAGATTGTAGAGGACCATCCAATGAACATTCATGTACAGTTTGGCTTTAATCATATTTGTAGTTTCTGAGAAGAAGGCATTTGAACATTTTCCCATAGGGTCCAATGTTAATCTATGTCCTGCGATGGCG
Source organism: Bathymodiolus septemdierum (assembly GCA_963383655.1). Taxonomy (NCBI): domain Eukaryota; kingdom Metazoa; phylum Mollusca; class Bivalvia; order Mytilida; family Modiolidae; genus Bathymodiolus; species Bathymodiolus septemdierum. The sequence continues at coordinate 11,933,562 of OY726522.1, forward strand.
GCCATCTTGGATTTCCGATCGGCATAAAAAACAGTAACTTGGTAAAGGACATTCCAATGATCATTCCTTTACAGTTTGGGTTCAGTCAGTTCATTAGTTTCAGAGAAGAAGATCTTTGAAATTTCAGCCAATCAGAGCATATTATTGGCCCTGGCAGCCATATTGAATATTCGACTGGAACGAAAAACAGTAACTTTGTAGAGGACCATCCAAGGAACATTCCTGCTAAGTTCGGTTCCAATCGGCCAAGTGGTTTCGGAGAAGAAGCTTGAAATGTGAAAAGTTTACAGACGACGGACGCCAAGTGATGGCAATAGTTCACATGGACCTTTGGTCCAGGTGAACTAATAAGGGAGGTAATATTCTTACTTTTTCTGTGGTGTAATGGTTACCTTGAGTACAGTAGATCATGGTTTCGAGCTATGGTTGCGTAAAGCCAAAAGCATAAATTGTTGTATGTTGCTTCTACGCTAAGCAATCATGTAGGAGTATGAGCAAAGACTGGCTGGCTCGAAGTCGGGATATGTGTACGAGTGGAGCGACATGTCTACCAGTGGACTGTTATTTCAGTGAGATAGCACTATAAAAATCCAACTAATCTAGCATAAAGCACCATCGTCATCATCTCAACAACAAGTAATTTGTTCTTGCCATTATTAAGCTGAAAAATTGCTCACTTGGTGTTAAACAACAATCACTCACTACAACTTAACAGATTTGTTCCTAAGTTGTTAAATGATTTTACCTAAAACCATAAATAATATTTCATGATAACTATTGTCTGATATAAACACAAAATTTAAGACAATGCTCAGCCTATTCAAATAATTTTGTAGCCATTTTGCACATATTAAGAATTTAACTGCAGCCGATGGATATTAGATTTGTATAAAAATAATTTTCAAAGTGGGACATCAAGAACTATCCCTGTGTATTTTGGTTTATATTAGACCATTAGTTTCGAAGATTTTTTGCAAAGATTTTGTTCAAAATAGGTATAATTTGCATAATTGAGAAAAATTAACAAAATGACAAATTTAACAGAAAAAGCTAACATTCAAAATCATGTACGAAGTTATAAATCTTAATTTCAAGTAATTTTAGTTTACAATGTAGGAGATTTGGCCACGTAAAGAAATTTTTATATTTAGTTGTGGTGGCCATCTTTGCTGGATGATGGGACCATCAGATACATTTCTGAAAGCAGATCATCCAAGCTAGGCTTGATCTAATTTTGCTCTGTGGTTTCTGAGGAAAAGATGAAAATGTGAAAAGCTGTCAACAAATGACAACACTTAATGGCAATATTTCAGCCATAATGTGGCATAAATTGTTTAGAAAGTGGAGATATTCTTTACAAAATAAAGTTCTGCTAATATAGGTTGTGCATAGTTTTGTATATGGGAGTTTTAAGTTGCTGAGACGAACCTTTTTATATAGGTTTTAAATATATTTATATTTTCATCTATGTGGTTAACATAGGTTATACTTCAGCAGCACTTTTATCCTTGTGAAAAATCAACAAATAAAATCCAACTTGATATGATTAAAACAAAAGCACCGCACACGGGTGCTGGACGCTTGACTTTTTCGTATCGGATATTAAACTGCAGATAACTCTGGATATACAAACCACAGGGTCACCTGCCTTGTTTTAATGGGTTCCCCATTTGATAGTGAACAGGTATGTTGAGTTTCATTTCAATGCCTATCATATTATTGAGAAATTGTATTTTTTGAAGAAATTCTAAGTCAAAAAGGGGGAATAACTCAAATAAAATGCTGGATGGAGTTGTCTTCTCTTGTCAACAGATTAGGTTCAACACTTTCTACAAGTGTATTGAGTTTCAAGTTAATCGCTTTGATAGTTATTGAGAAATTTTAATTATACTAAAAAATATCCCTAATTTCTATGTACTATGTTGAAACAAGGGCAGATAACTCTGGATATACAAATCACAGAGTCATCTGCCTTGTTGTAATTGGTTCCTCTTTTGATAGTGAACAAGTATTCCAAGTTTCAAATGGATACCTTTGATAGTTTTTGAGAAATGGACTCTGAAAAAACTTAACCGACCCAGACGCCGGAGTGACGACAATAGCTCAACTTTTTTTCTTCGAAAAGTCGAGCTAAAAATGAAGATTAAACTGCCAGTATATAAATAACTTCAGGATGAAGGAAACAGAGCATCTCAGATAACAAATTATTTTTCTTTTGAAATATAAACCACAAATTACTCTGTATCTAGTTTAATTGATATTGTGATGAATTAATCATACCAAGAAATTTATTATCTACGACAATAAAGGTGAAAAAAAATAACATCAGCGTGATAGTAACATCATGGAATTTGACTTACAAGTGAGCCCAGCAACTACAGTCATTACGGGTAATTCTGTGCACTACTATGAATAACATAGATATGCACTGAATTGGACGGTGCATAGTATTACCCTCCAGCATTTACCCATGCTGTAAAATTAAAATCTATTGAATTGTATGTATATTGATACAGAACATTATGCTATGTATCAATACCTTAATAGGATCAGTATTATCTCATATTAAAGGTCATCTAATGGTTTTACATGTAATGCTAGTTCATATATTTCAATATTTGAAACTCTTTATTTGAACAATTCACAACCTTCATATCTGATTCTATGATACACATACAGGTACTACAGTGAGCGAGTGATTGTTGCTTAATGCCAACTGAGCCATTTTTTAGCTACCAGTATATCATGGAGAGAACAAGTTACATTGAAGAGATGATAATGATGTCAGTTTTGTACTAGACACTTAGTTAGATTTTTATAGCGCTAGCTCATGTAACAACACACGGGTAGACATGTTGTTTCACTCGACACATGCACATTATTTTGACTCCAAGCCAACTGTCATTGTGCTTTCTCCTTAATGCTGCATGCTTTGCAGAGAGACAACAAATACCAATTTTATAGTCTTTGGTTTGACCCGATTGGGGCTCAAACTCACGATCTACCACACTCGAGGTGAGCACGCCCACCATTACACCACCTATGCAGCTAGATTATAATGTGTTGTATGTATAATAACACAGAAAATGGCCAGTACCTTAATTAGTTCAGTATTATCTCATATTAAAAGTTATCTATTGATTATTCAAGTAACATAAGTGCACATATTTCAGTATCAGTCATAATCTTTGTGTTGACCAGTCTGGGAATATCACACAAAATCTCCCATACATAATGCAATCATGCTAACTTTTTGATATGGATCATTCCACAATATTTCGGTCATATTGTGGCGGTTAGTTTAATTCTTTGAGGAAATTGAAGTACAAAAGGTACCCTGTAAAAACCTCAGACCTAGCTTCAAAACATTGTATCTAGTAAACATTGTCTGGAGCTAGAGTCAAACTTAAAAATCATAACGGTGATTATCTTTTTGACTTTTCCATCATTAGCATAATTTTCCATCATGGACGGAAAATGATGAAATTCCATGGAAAATAAAGATTTTCTATGGAAATTCTAGGGATGGGCAGAACAGTCTGATTTTACAGGTAACCCAGTTATGTCCCAGTAGATGTATATCAAATTACAGCATGATAGTGGCCACTGAGGCCTCATATGTCAATAATGAGGATGATAATAATATGCTCTGTAAGAAACATGTACTAATATTTATATAATAATGTGGTCTTGTCCAGGTAATATGCCAAAATATTACCCAGGTCTGAGAGACATATTACCCAACCGAAGGGTAATATGTCTCTCAGACCTGGGTAATATTTTGGCATATTACCTGGACAAGAGCACATTAATATCATTATTTATATACTGAGTGTCTAATTGTCCAGGTAATATGCCAAATTCTAATGCAATTATAATGTAACGTGTATTTTCATTTTCAAATCTGCAGTTGGACAGGCCTGAAGGAATGCTATATTCCTACGCTGAATGCACTTGTCTGTAAACAATATGGCTGATCCAGATATTTCCGACTATGAATTTGACGCTGACGACATATTTGGGAGATAACTGTATTGTATTTGAAAATTTCATGTCATCAATTGTAGATTTGATGGTCGCAAATCGAGTTTACTGTCCATTCTAATGCAATACTGAGCATAAAAATGTATTCTTGCATATCCCTGGGTCTAAAAAGCACAAAAATTTAAATTCCGGGAAATATTGTTGAACGACTTTGGCACATAAACAATGTGACGTCATATGAAGACTTCCAGTTTAAAATGTAAATATCAGATGTTATTTGGCTTCGTGTACGCTTCAATTTAGATAGAATTTAACTCAAATAAGTTTTCATGGTAAGCATTTTAATTATTTTTGTGTATTGTTGTACATATGACATGTAGGATTTCACGTCTTCAAGATGGCAGATCCTTAAAGAACTACATTACTATTTTTTTAGAGGAAGGAATTTTAAGAGCATATATTTCCTCATTTATTTGTATGTTTTCAAACTAGCGTGTACACGTTGGGAGAATTTCATAAGAATAGGAATAACCGTACTGTATTTGAAGAGTAGCCAAAAATAATTATAATAACCATCATGTGAATCCCAATCCTATAGTATATAATTAATGTACTCCTTGCTCTTTTTTTTTCTCTTGCTGATTAAAATAATATGTTCCCAAAATCTGTTGTTAGTTATTCGATCAAAAGAGAAAGATATATATGAAGCGTGCAGTTATCATATTAAAGCTTAAAGCTAATATTAGTACATTATATATGTATACATTGTATCATCTTCCCCAACCAAGGGTTGCAATCCAACCCCACTCCTCCTTTTCATCCTTGGCCACGTTAGGCAGAATTTCTTGGTTACACGGTTAGCATTTTAACTGGATGCAGCCAGTGTTAGTTGCAACCAACCAGAATGTGTGTTACAAAAACATCTGCTTTGTAGGGAAAATTTAAATATAAATTGAACATGTTTATATTGTGCCATAAATAATTGCTTAAAAAAGAACAGAAAATTTTTTTGGGACACATTTAGTGTTTTCAGTTAACTGTGTACATATTTCGACATGAGGTGAAATGAAAGCCTTGTGCTGGCAAATTTCAGCAGTATGACAGTGGGCTGGAATGACGCAAATTACAGCTAATGCGACCAAGTGTGAAGAGGAGATGTAGATGGTACCTCTTGGATAGCGAAGATGACATTGTATTAAATGTTGCTATTAGTACAGATATAACTAGCGAAGCTCAGTGACACTTTATATGAGATTACAGTCGAATGTTGTTGTTTCTATGCCAAAGGCACAAACTACTTTAGATCAAACTAACCCAAATTTTTTTCAAAATATCCAAAATATTCTTACTTGGAGTAATGCAAGGAAACTACTTATCTGATGTCTCCATAACTAGTATTACTGTGAGCACAGCTCACTAAGATATACCCCCCGCTGCCCAAATCTGTCCAACCTATTTCCATAACCAAAACATTACTGATTGTTCCGACCAAAAATGAAAGGGACCCTCCTCTATTACCCAGCCAATGATTATTTAGTAAAGTTTCACCAGATTCCATCATACATTACTAAAATTTTCCCACGACATTGTATAAAATATAAGGCCCCTAACTCTAGAACAATAAAAGTGAATATCATCAAAAATGAAAGGAATCCTCCTCTCTTCACCGGTAAGCTGCTTGTAAAATTTCAAAACATTCTGAGAAACACTACTCAAGTTATCATATGACATGGTGTAAACATCCTATTTTCCGTCATATCAAGTCCAATAACACTGGAACAGCAAAAGTGAAAATCGACAAAAATGAAAGGGATCCTCCTCTCTTCACCAGTAAACAGCTGATAAAATTTTAAGATTCTAAGAAAGACAACTCAAGTTATCGTACGACATAGGATTTGTCTACAGGCAGATGGACAGACATAGTGAAGCCAATATACCCCCCTACAACTTCGTTGCGGGGGGTATAACAAGGTTTGACAGTAAATAATTGGGTGATCGCATCATCTGTAAATATCACTTCTGTTTCATGATATTGTCAATAAACATTACTTTTCGGATCTACTTTTTACATATCTAGTTTTCAGTGTATGCACTATCTTTTTCTTTTTATTATTATTAATTTCTTCAGGGGTTTAAAATTATTTTTCTAAAGTGAAAGGTTCTGGACCTTTCAGTTTTATATCCTAAAGGTCAGCCTCATTGTTAAGAAATTCCTGTTTTTTTCTTTCAGAACGTTTTAACCTCTTATCAATCTACAACTTGTATCTTTTCAATTGCTAGGGTTTACATTATTGTGAGAAGACATGACCGCCCTAACCTGTTATCAGATGCAGAAGACTTTGGAGCACTCAAATGGAATATGGCGTCTAAAAAAAGTTTTGTCAGGACAAAATGTGTTATGGAGTGGTGTAATTGATTTTGATCCTTTGACAGTAAATTCACTGCCAAATATGCATAACGATTTCACAAAATAAAAAAGATCCCTTTCGGCTATGAGTACAGGTAAACCGGGAATGATATAGTTAGATGCAAAAGACGATTCCCGGTAAATAGACATGTTTGATATTTCCTGCTTTATTTGTTTGTTTTCCGGAAGTGAATAACAACAATGGTGGTTCCCTTTGCAAAAAAAACTTGATAACTGTTAGCGACCGGTGCCATTAAATGTCATTTCTATGATTTAATGATTTAGTAATAAAAGAATAAAATAAATTTATTAAAAGATAATGACACCCGAGTTGAAACTAAAAGCAGAAGGTTAAAGAGCGTAATGTAAAAATCAGAAGTCAATAGCGAAAGGTCATGAACCTCTTGCTCTTTATAATTTTGAACCTCTGTTTTTTGATTATTAATTAAAAACATAATTGCAATTATCATAAATAAAGGTACATACCAATACCCAAAATGTTGCAACACATGCTTCTTCCTGTGCTCAAAAAGGTCACGATAGCTCCACAAAGCAACACGGTGTAACAAATCAAATTATTATTATAAACCTCCTATAAGTATGTCCTGTTAGCTACACAAAGACACACAACACATCGTAACTAGAAACATGTCCACTACAGAGACATGTGAAATATAAAAGAATAGCAAGAATTATGTCATGCTACAAATGTAGCTCTATAAAGAAGGCATACAGAATATACAAAATATACACATTATACAGAACTGTCATGATAGCCCCCAGAAAGAAGGCACAAGGTCAATATAAAGAATAAACTGAACTGCCATGCTAGCTCCATAATAAAGATATATGAAATATAAAGAATAGATAGAGCTGTCATGATTGTCCACAAAGAAGACGCACAGAACATGAAGAACACACAAATACCATGCTTGTTAACTAAGAAGACACACAGAATATACAAAAAATGCCATGCCTGTCCACAAAGAAAAAACATGAAAATATAAAGAATAGACAGAACTGCCATGCCTGCTTCACAACTAATAGCTTGAAATATGTCATGCCACCTCCAAAAAGACACATCAAATATAAAGATTAGTATAAAATATGTCATGCCACCTCCACAAAGACTTATCAAATATTAGAGTAAGTTTGAAATGTGTCATGCAATCCCACAAAGGCACATGAAATATAAAGATTAGTTAAACTGTGTCTTGCCATCTCACAAAAACAACCAAAATATAAAGAATAGCTTGAAATATTGTATATCGTACAACTCCAACACCCCACACCCTTTCCCCACAAAGACACATGAAATGTAAAGAATAAAAACTTGGAGTATATCATTCAACCTGCACAAAGTCACACAAATTATCAAGAACATCCTGAAACATATAGAATCATGCAAACCCAAAGACATACAAATTATAAAACTTTGCTGCAACTCTGCAAATAACAGTCAGAGAACAGGAAGAAAAAAAATTGTCTGCTTTGAATATTTATTTGATAAATTGATACCTGATTAAATCAAATAGTTTTTAGCAAAATCCTTTATCCAATTGACTTCAAAATAAAACAAGTTTAGACTGTATAAAGAATAGATTGTTTACCTAAATATTTCAATCTAGCTTGATTGATTGATTGGTGTTTAATGCCAACATTAGCAATATTTCAGCCATATCATGGCACTTTAAATCTAGCTTAAAACAGAAACATAGAATACAAAGAATAACAAATGTCCTGAAAAGACCCATAACTATACAGTACTCCCTGTACCATTAAATACATCTACTATTAAATTCATGACTTTATATTCTGTGATAAATCTAATCCTCAGCCTCCAAATTAAGCCAAAAAAACAACATAACATGCTATTCCTAAAATTTGTTTCCTCCAGCCATGATACATTTTTACACTCCACTTCAGTTCACTCGTTGATTTTCGAGAAAAAGATTTCTTAGCAATTCATAAACTATCATTTCCAATGATGGTTATATTGGATGTTGGATTTGAACCAAATAAAAATTCTTTTTAGAGTTCTGTGGTTTCTTGTGAACAGATTTTTTTTTATAAATATTCAGCCAATCAGAGATCACTATTTCCCATGGTGGTCATATTAGATGGACAGTTTCTGTTCAAAGTGTACAATAGTTTCTGATATTAAAATGTGAAAGGTCTAAGGGCAATAATTCAATACCAAATATGTTAAGGATTGCAGAGATAGTTTTATAACAACTATCAAGTGAATCAGAAATTGACCTTATTTCAGGCATATATCGTAGTACTTTTGAGTAACTGTTATTAATTGATAATCTATAATTAATATTTAAAAAAAAAACACAAAAAAACTCAAATCCAATTACGTAACTTTCATAGATTACCATTGAACAATTGAAGTGAAAGTAATCGTTAAAAATTGTGTGACATGTGAGAAATAATTTGAAACTAGCTCTACAAAGAAGTGAAAGTGACTGTTTGGTAGGATGGATGTGTGATAATGAAAAATTGTCGTAACTAACTCTGGAAAAATAGAGACATAAGTGTTCATGGAGTGCTACAGTTATAGAAATTGTATTGTTGATACATAAAGAATAACGGCAATTATGAAGGTCGAGACAGACATTATCGCTAGTGTTGCAGCAAGTCCGAAAGGACAAGCTGTGATACTATAGATAATGTTTGTCGAGTCCTTCAAAACTGATGTTATTCATTTTATCAGCAAGGTCATAATGGGTTTGACTTTTCAATGAGAATTTACTTGAGTGTACCTACCCTACTATACAAAGTACCAAACAGATAATCCAGGCAAAGGTACCAGTCTCATACTGTGTGGCTGTAATCACTTGTGCATGACAATGTGGACATTGTGTATTAACAGGAGCCTCACGGAACTGTTGGACCAAAACTGTCTGTGGCTGACCTACTACCACTGTTGTATGGGCTTGCTGTTGACCATACTGTTGCTGTGGTTGTCCATAGCCAGGTTGGGCTGTAATTAAAAAGTAACTCATTCACCTTGTACATGCAATGTAATAAATTTTGATTTTTTTTCAATGCCAAAATAAGTACCATAAATTCTATGGAAATTGAAATGTCATCAACTGTAGAATTATATCCTGTTAAATGATAAACAGAAGAAATTAGTATTCATATGATAATTTTACGGAATATCAGACAATATGTAGAAATACTAATTACTTTTACAAGTACTGAATATATCCGTTAGGAAGAATGTTATTTATTTTTTTTTGTTATCAAGTAAAAAGTCATGAATGCATACATTTTTGTATATGCAGTCAAACATGTATTAAGAGATCACCTTTGGAACAAACAAAAGAGTGGTCTTTAAGACAGGTTCAATTCATATGAAATTTTGTATGACAGGAGTCACAGGACAAGAAAAATGTGATCTTTTAATGCAGGTGACTGCTTAATAGAGGAGATAGAATGAGCAGGTTTAACTGTATAACGGTTTTTTCTATATTTTTTTGGTATTAATCAAGTAAAAATTTAACAATAGAAAATATTTAACAGAGAATAAAGAATTAGACTAACATTATTTACAATCGATCTTCATTTTATTACAATAATTTTTACAATATTGATTGTAACATTTTATTAAACAAGTCAACAACTGAATACTACATGCAAGTAAAATTGCATGCAAAATTGATTAAATAGTTTTGTATATATTTACATGATCATAAAATCAAAAGTGAAGAAAACAAATACAAAATATGTAGGCCAATTATTATATAATGATTGCTATTGTTCCTAATTGATTTTTTTTTATACATATTTGGGTCAGGTGGATAAATTATTAATTAGTATCTATTTACATAAAGATTGAAACAAATATCAGTATTGAAATTTTTTTAAATGAAAATATGGTAATTTTGTTTCAAACAAGTCTCTGTCCAGTTGCATTTCTTTTTGGCACATGCATCTTACTGTATATAACTGAACTATTGTTAAACACCATAATCAAATCCTGTTACTGTATATATCATTTAAAATTCTGTACTCAATAGTGATTAAACATGTTTTATTTTCATATACATTTCTTTAATGACCATTTTCCTGAACACCATAACATACTAATTAGGGGGTAGGATACATTTTTGGGGGAATTTATGACAATGAGAAATAAAAATATTTTTTGAATTAGCTTTACAGGAAATGTATGTATAAATATAACTTTTTAAGACTTTCAAATCAGGAAATGAATGATAGTTTTGAAACTTTTTCAAGTTAAACTACGTTCCAAAATATAAAATTGTTAGTTATTATCAAAATGTGTATCAAGCACTGGTCCTTATAACAAATGGTTTTATTAGAAGACATATATTTTAAATATTAAAGGGGTTCTTAAATAGAGATTTGGGGGAGGAGGTGGTGGGCGGGGGGGGGGTTAGAAAAGGTATGTGGTATTAGTATTTTATAAAACCAAGGTTAACTGGGAAATTATTATTAATATTTCGATTTATATGTATGAATATTTGTCTATTATAGGGGGGCCATGCATGATTGGGACCAAACAATATTCTACTCCATCTATATATAACATGTAAAAACATGACATCTGAATATATCAGCAAAAATACATATTTAAAAGAAAAAACAAAAAAAGATTTGCATGCATCAGTATTGAATCAATTTCTCTTCTGTATATAATAGGTACAAGCAGAATGTGAAGTCAAAATCAATAACTCTTATTAAGGCAATTGGTACAGAATTTCCCAATGTGATAAATAATCAGTTTTCCTAATTTGACAATAATTCTCACATTTAACCTCTATAAATTGCTAATCAACACTTCCAGCAAAGAATAATAAATGAATTATACAAATATGGAGCATGATGTGATCATCATAAAACACTAGCATGAGGACACTTAAATACAGTGGAATCTGTCTAATCTGACAAACCAAGGGACCAGGGAAATGTGTCGGATTGTACAGGATGTCGGAATATTCCGGTTTTATTTTAGTTAACAGAAATACTTTGGGGTCATATCGGATGTAACAGGATGTCGGAAAACTCAGGTGTCGGATCGCACAAGTCCACTGTAACTGTAGACAAAATAATATGAAGCTTGTCACTAAAATTCCAGTACATGATAAACACATACTTCACGTTAATTTAAAAAAATATTGACTCCTTTAAAAAAACATTTTAAGGATTATTTTTATATATTTACTTAATTATCAGTACATTTGTACTCTGTTCTAGATAATAGAATCTAGTGATAACCTATTTACACAAAACCCTGATTGAACCATAATCTTATATAAACCCAACTTTAAATAAAGTCCCAATGTGGGAAATCTTTGATAATTTAAAATGTATAAGCCAAACACCCATTGAACAGCAACCAAACTTTAAATAAAGTCCCAATGTGGGGAAATCTTTGATAATTTAACATGTATAAGCCAAACACCCATTGAACAGCAACCAAACTTTAAATAAAGTCCCAATGTGGGAAATCTTTGATAATTTAACATGTATAAGCCAAACACCCATTGAACAGCAACCAAACTTTAAATAAAGTCCCAATGTGGGAAATCTTTGATAATTTAACATGTATAAGCCAAACACCCATTGAACAGCAACCAAACTTTAAATAAAGTCCCAATGTGGGAAATCTTTAATAATTTAACATGTATAAGCCAAACACCCATTGAACAGCAACCAAACTTTAAATAAAGTCCCAATGTGGGAAATCTTTGATAATTTAACATGTATAAGCCAAACACCCATTGAACAGCAACCAAACTTTAAATAACGTCCCAATGTGGGAAATCTTTGATAATTTAACATGTATAAGCCAAACACCCATTGAACAGCAACCAAACTTTAAATAAAGTCCCAATGTGGGAAATCTTTGATAATTTAAAATGTATAAGCCAAACACCCATTGAACAGCAACCAAACTTTAAATAAAGTCCCAATGTGGGAAATCTTTGATAATTTAACATGTATAAGCCAAACACCCATTGAACAGCAACCAAACTTTAAATAAAGTCCCAATGTGGGAAATCTTTGATAATTTAACATGTATAAGCCAAACACCCATTGAACAGCAACCAAACTTTAAATAAAGTCCCAATGTGGGAAATCTTTGATAATTTAACATGTATAAGCCAAACACCCATTGAACAGCAACCAAACTTTAAATAAAGTCCCAATGTGGGAAATCTTTGATAATTTAACATGTACAAGCCAAACACCCATTGAACAGCAACCAAACTTTAAATAAAGTCCCAATGTGGGAAATCTTTAATAATTTAACATGTATAAGCCAAACACCCATTGAACAGCAACCAAACTTTAAATAAAGTCCCAATGTGGGAAATCTTTGATAATTTAACATGTATAAGCCAAACACCCATTGAACAGCAACCAAACTTTAAATAAAGTCCCAATGTGGGAAATCTTTGATAATTTAACATGTATAAGCCAAACACCCATTGAACAGCAACCAAACTTTAAATAAAGTCCCAATGTGGGAAATCTTTAATAATTTAACATGTATAAGCCAAACACCCATTGAACAGCAACCAAACTTTAAATAAAGTCCCAATGTGGGAAATCTTTGATAATTTAAAATGTATAAGCCAAACACCCATTGAACAGCAACCAAACTTTAAATAAAGTCCCAATGTGGGAAATCTTTGATAATTTAACATGTATAAGCCAAAAACACCCATTGAATAGCAACCAAACTTTAAATAAAGTCCCAATGTGGGAAATCTTTGATAATTTAACTTGTATAAGTCGAACACCTGTCTATTCTGAAACAAAATTTAGTCCAAAGGAGGTTCAGTTTAATTGAAGGCTTCACTGTATTTTTATAAAATTCTTCTCTTTTTGAACCACTTCTTATTACACACATAAGAGCTCAAATATCTTTGACAATTTAATCTGTATAAAATGAACACCTGTCTATTCCAAAACAAAGGTTAAACTGTAGGTTTTTCTGTATTTATCAAATTCTTCCTTTTTTGAACCACTTCTTATTACACCCATGAGAGATCAAATCTTTTTTATTATTACTATTCATTTCTACATTCAAATTCAAATCAAATGATATACAGTTTCAATAATAAAGGTACAGGTAAAACATTCTATATTTAATAAACTTGTATTTGATGTACAATGTACACCATTGTAAGGATCAATGTGAAAAATAATATATCATGCAAATCAGTCGAGAGACTGATGAAAAAGGAAATAAATGGATTTGAATGAAATTTTTATCATTGTCAATATACCCAAAATTATTATTTTATATGTATATGTACGGCTGGTAATCGGCACAAGCAGAACAGTTGGTTCTGCAAAGAAATTCGTGAGGATAACTTCCGGTTTTGATGGAGGAGAGTTCACGAAGACGCTTCGCAAGGTATGTACATGTCAAAAATTGAAATTTGCTTTTTTACTGCTCGAATATTGCAAAATCAGAGAATGCTATGCTGTGGCGAATGCTTTCACAATTAGAAACATGCATAGTTTATTGTTGTATATGAAGTGTAACTCTCGCAAAATCAATCGTCCCACGGAAAACATGACGAAAATTGTGACACTCTTACATTTCTAAGATGTTCTTGACAAAGATGCAAGTGAAATTTTCAATATTTTTTCATCGTGGGAGTCTAAATGCAATCGGGGATAAATTCCGATTCGTCAGAATGTAAATTGAAATCTAGATAAATCTACAAACTCAATTTTCTCGTTTTCCTGCTTGAGGAGATTTGCTGGTTTTGTTAATTGTTTTCTGCAAAATTTATCAATTGACACTTTTAAACATAAAACTGATAAATACTCTGTCCACTTTCAGGAGATGCCAGGATTCAAGCGGACTCTTTACAAAAAAAAAACATTTCGATATAGATTGCCTGTATCACCGCCAAGGAAACGAACAAAAACAAGTAGCAGTACACCAAATTTAAAATCAGGACACCAAATTTATTAAAAAAATCTCTTTCAATTTCAAAATATCTATATCCTTTTAAACGGGTTTCCACACCTATTCGGCGCAACCTTTTTACTAAAGATGACTGAAACTTCACCGCAGATCTACAAAATGTTTCCTTGATGAGTCTTGATGAAAGTATAGGCAAGATAGAAGCTAACCCGAAGGAAGAAGCTTCAGTAGTTGAAGTTTTTCAAGATGTTCTTGACAAACTTTCTGATGTTGGGAAAAAGGACAAGCTATTGAAATTCTTTAAATTAGTGCAAGATGGAAAATTCCCTTTGCATAACATTGCATTGAGTTGTTTTTGGACATTGTAGAATGGCTTGACAAAGATGAATCACGTCGAAATGAGATATTCGCCAACAACTCTCCAATTTGTTTGGTTAGGAAGAAAGTTATTTGGTGGTCGATTCATTCGGTTTATGTCTGGCCCAAAAAATGAAAGTGACATTTTAACAGGATCTTCAACGCCGATTAGGTGTGGAAACCCGTTTGAAAGGATATAAATATTTTGAAATTGAAAGAGATTTTTTTAATAAACTTGGTGTCCTGATTGATGGGGATTTTAAATTGGTGTACTGCTACTTGCTTTTGTTCGTTTCATTGGCGGTGATACAGGCAATCTATATCGAAATGGTTTTTTGTAAAGAGTCTATGTCAGTCCCCTTTTCCTCTTTCCCTTGAATCCTGGCATCTCTTGAAAGTGGACAGAGTATTTATCAGTTTTATGTTTAAAAGTGTCAATTGATCAATTTTGCAGAAAACAATTAACAAAACCAGCAAATCTCCTCATGCATTCGCAATGTGCTCTATCAGAACCGATCTCCTCAAGCAGGAAAACGAGAAAATTGACAGTTTGTAGATTTATCTAGACTTCAATTTACATTCTGACGAATCGGAATTTATCCCCGATTACATTTAGACTCCCATGATGAAAAAATATTGAAAATTTAACTTGCATCTTTGTAAAGAACAACTTAGAAATGTAAGAGTGTCACAATTCTCGTTATGTTTTTCGTGGGACGATTGATTTTGCGAGAGCTACACTTCATATACAACAATAAACTATGCATGTTTCTAATTGTGAAAGCATTCGCCACAGCATAGCATTCTCTGATTTTGCAATATTCGAGCAGTAAAAAAGCAAATTTCAATTTTTGACATGTACATACCTTGCGAAGCGTCTTCGTGAACTCTCCTCCACCAAAACCGGAAGTTATTCTCACGAATTTCTTTGCAGAACCAACTGTTCTGCTTGTGCCGATTACCAGCCGTGATATGGGTATTTCTATTGTGGTAAATATTGTATTTTTATTTTCATGAAATCACTGTTACAATACACAGACCAATTACTGGTAGCTTCAAACTGAGGTTCGTTCAGGACCCTTATTTCAAAAATAGCAATGCAATTTGAACTACATAAAATGTTTACCTTTTTAAACTACATTTTTGTATATAAGTATTACATTATATTGTGCTTAAATATTTTAAAATCATTCATGGGAATCTAAAGTTTTTTTTTAACATATATTGTTGATGGAAAATAATGATGAAATCACAATATATTATTAGCCCTGTATGATACTTTTTTCTTTCTTTCTCAATATGATACTAAAATGGGTCTGTCAATTTTTTTTCTGGACAACAACATTAAAAGACTACATCTAACATTCAGGGGAGAGAACCACACTTACCTGGATAACCACCCGGGTAAGCTCCGACTTAAATATAAAAAGTTGAAGGGGTCATATTATTATTAATATTAGTGTTGAGATAAATTTTACACAAATTGGTGCATTTACTGGTATATTATGTTTACCTCCCTTCTATCCTGAACTAATCCTGATAATAAAGGACAAAACTGGTTCCTAGTCAAATTTACTGGTATCTTATGATCTTCCCTCTTAACTCATCCTGATAATGAAGGACAAAACTGATTCCTAGTGTTTATATCTTTCCATCCTTAACTAATCTTGATAATAAAGGACAAAACTGATTCCTAGTCAAATGCATGAAGCTTATTTCTTGCCCTTTAAAAAATTTTGCTTTGGAATTAAATTTACACAATTTGACTAATTAATTGATATCTTAAAGATATATTTAGTCTTTATGCCATTTAAAACCCCACTGAAAAAGTTGAAGAGGAAAACCCAATATCATAATAACTCGTCCGCACTCTAATACTATATCAGATCAATCAGGGGCTTCATATGACACTGCATTGCTGATCTAGTGATGAAAATATTTTTTGAATGTCCCCATAATTGCATAATGTTACTCTTTGGACCCATGGACCCATAGGCTTTCATTATTTATGCAAACTTCAATTTACATCTTAAGATGTTCCAGGTCAGATATTATAATTCCTTTAGTATGGGGGGGGGGGGGGGGGGGGGGGGGTGTCTTCATCTTCCATGTGTGAAACCATTCTATTGTTGGTTCTCAGGTAGATGATTAATAGAACTTCCCAAGACCACAAACAGAACATGGAGCCTTCATCACTTACACAAACTTGACTATATGATGATTCTTCCCAATATTTTTGCATTATATTGCAATTTCTATGTAAATTTATTGAATCTACCACCTTTTTTAGCCCACACTTCCCCCTTAAGAGGTCTATCCCTGGGAGAATCAATTCCAAAGGTATATATTTGAATCACTGCTTCCCAAGTACATGTACTAATTATATATATATTACTCATTAAGTATATATATATATAGTCTAAGGGAATCTACCAACCAGAGAACTTAATGAGTAACGGATCGTCGAGACATGACGATGCAGCACAAACAAAATAAATTATACAAGTCTAGAAGATTGTGCAACGATACCGATAAAGATGTTACAAAAAATATATTGACAAAATTTTCGATCAACAAATGACCTTCCTCAGTGTCTATCAAAGTTAGATTGAGTTTGTAAAGATTAGATGGTATAATTACAACTCACTAAATAGTCAGGTGACAAAGTGTGATGTATTAATTTTTTTTAACTTCCTCATTTCACTGTAAAGATAGGATGGTATAATTACCACTCACTAAATAGTCAGGTGACAAAGTGTGACGTATTAAAAATCTTGAACTCCCTCATTTCACTGTAAAGATATGATGGTATAATTGTCACCTGGTAAAGTGTGACACATTTGAGAATGCTAAGGATAATCATTAATAAAAGGTGGTGAGCACAAATCCTTAACATTGTGACAGTAGTAAAATATTCGTTATAAATTGGTTAGCTACATTATTATTTGGGTCAATTTACTCAATAGTCTTGTCAAATGATTAAATTGTGAAAAAATTAATAATGACAGAAAAGCACAATGGTCATTAACTTATGTGACAAATAATTACAAGTATGTACATGTATATGACTACACACCATATTATTAAATCCGAGGCATTTCTACTTTATATACATATATCCTCAATCTTTCATGTATCATTATACACCTCTTTGTAATACTACTATATTATATTGTTATGGTAAAATATCAGTTTTATTGCTGTCTATTTATTTATCTGGATTTTCCACAGGTAAACTAGTACTGGTAGTCCAGGAAGTACTTATAAATTACCTTTGAAAACTCATGTAAACAAAACAATTTGCCAGAAATTTACATACCACATATTGTGTGTTTATTTAAACTGATTTTTAAAGATAAAATTATTTTTAAAATATATAAAATATCAGAGCAGTGTTATCTAAACTAGAAAATCACATGAGCTTGTATCACCCACATGGTATTACAAAATTTATTTGCTAATTCTTGAGAAGAATGTTTTTCTTTTTTAAAGATTTACTTAATTTCCCCCTTTTAGACCTCAAAACAGCCCCTTGCTATGGAGGAACAACCTAATTTGTACAAATGTCAATCTCCTCTATCTGATGACCATTCCTGATAAGCTTGATTCCATCTGATCTGCTGGTTTTATGGGAGATGATTGAAGTTTACATATAACAGACGGATGATGATGATGGACACTAAGTAATGACAAAGCTCACCTTCAGGTGAAGCCAGATAAACATTTAGAGTGAACATTGATTCTGTAATGAAAAACTCTCTTTCCCATCTTTAGATCAACACCAACAACACAAATGTTTTGACAAAACAAACAAAACAAATATTCGGACAACACAAACAAAAGAAATGTTTGGACAACACAAACAAAACAAAACCAGGAATGAGACAAGTTAAAATTTTAGACAGTCTTTCATTGGGTTTTCTTTATGTTACACTTTTAATGGTACATTATATACAAATAGATCTACTGATGTTATTTGAACAAAATCTTAATAATACTGGTTCCATTTGTTAATCTTACTTTTAGGCAAAAGACGGTGGTTTTTTGAGAATTACAGTTCCTAATCTGGCATATTTTAGCAGAGTTTGATTTACCGTAATCTAAACTAATGACATGGAAATTCTTTTGGTTTATTCACTTTAAAGTATACTTCAGTCTACAGATGACAACTGTCTACCTATTGTTTGCATTGGGGTCTTTGAGGGGAATATTCACTCAAATGAAATGATTACAAACAGATGCAAACACGGACTTGAGTATTTGTTGTTGGGTAATCACAAAAATCTACAGTACTATATAACAGTATACACTTTTTGACTGGGTATGAGGGCAATAGTACTTGTATTACCTATTGTCCCGAGGCAACATGATTGAATATCAAGTCTATAATTGTTTTATTATACTGAACAACTGTGCAATTCAAAATTCTAAATTGTAGTCCCTTTTCTGATGGATTTCTAGTCTACTTTACTAGTGCTTTTTAAAACTAATACATTTTCATGTGTGTGTATCTGAAGAAGAAATTAATTTAAAAAAACATTTTTTATCTAATTTGTTCTTTCTTGTGTGGATATTGACATTTGTCCTCTTTTAGAGGACGATAGGATCATTCCATTATATACTTCATTTTATATAAATCAATGAGTTGAATGATTTAGAAAAGTCCGGGAACTATGATTGCTGAAATTATCACAGGAGGAAATAGTCATTGTTTACTTGTCATCTGCCATCTTGGTAATTTAGCTCGTGCAATGAAAAAGTCTGAGGACTTGCATGACCTCATTTAATCTAAACCAATGAGATGAATGATTTAGAAAAGTCTGGGAAATATGATTGCTGAAATTACCACAGGGGGGAATAGTCCTAAAATTTTTGAACAGCACCACCGGGGGAATAGTCATGCAGTTGATTTTAGGATGCAATAGTAAAACTACTGTCATGTTTTTATTAAAGAAAAAAGATAGTGAAGTATAATAATACTATCAATGAACTACCGGTTATCTAAAATGAAATAAAAGTCCTCACCTGGCTGTCCATATGGCTGACCATAACCTTTGTAAAATATAACAAATAAAAGCAGAAGTAATATGAGGGTTGAAACAGAAGGCATGTCAAATGTAGAAACAATGTTATATATACATGTACAGTTCATCCATGTTATAATACCCATTTTAAACCACTGGTTAACTAGCTAACTTGCATAACTACTGTCAAACCTACTTAAGTCACCACTTATTAAGCAATATAATGCATTATGTAACCTTAATCAATATTAATTTTCCTTCATAGTGCATGTCAAATTAATTAAACCTGTATTTAACAGCTACTTGTCTTATGTTACCATATAGTATTATATAGATATCGATGAAATACCGTGATTTCCGAGTTAAATAAAAATGATAATTTCACTAGTGAAATTACCATTTTTATTTCACTCTCGCTATATTTCGCGCCATTTCGTTGTCGACGTCATATGAAGACTTCCAGTTTGAAACGTAAAAATTAGACGTTATTTGGCTTCGTGTACGCTTCAATTTGGATCAAATTTAACTAAAATAATATTTCAAGGTAAGCATATTAATAATTTTTTTGTCATGGGTGGGTGGCGCCATGTTTTTTGAAGCGATACACATTATAGTATATCCCTACACTACACACCTAATATAGTGCAATTAAACTCATTTTATATTAAATTCGATTCAAAACATTTTTTTTATCTATATAATAAATACTATAACTAATTGACGAGTTTCATTATCAAAAATGTCACTCATGACCAAATAACGTTGTAACTCAATCATGCGCTGCACACATTCGTGGGTTACTGTGTTATTTGGTCATTCGTGACATATTTTTGATAATGAAACTCGTCAATTAGTTATAGTATAAATATTACAGTGTTCCCTTGGAAGGTCTCTCAAGTCTGGTTTAACTGTATAATAAATACAGTCAAACCTGTCTTAACGACCCCCTGTATTCAGCGACTTCCTGTCAAAACAAAAAATGTAGTACATTTTCCCACTTGTATTGCTATTTCTTTTTTATATGTAACTCTATGTTGATTGATTGCTGTCCTCGTTTAATGTCAAAACAATCACATTTCTACACAAAAATTGGTAATGGATGCACTGTACGTATACAAGTATCTTCGGTTTAGTGCAAGATAAAGCATATATATAGCACACTGCAAGCTCAACAGACCTCTTTCTACCTCTGGTATACCATTAGTGTAGGCTAAGGAAAAACTAGCTGTGCTCCTGCTTAAGGCCAAGCAAGGGAAAAAACTAGCTGTGTTTCTGCTTAAGGCCAAGGAAAAAAAGTAGCTGTGTTTCCACTTAAGGCCAAGGAAAAAAGTAGCTGTAATAAGGCCAAGGAAAAAAGTAGCTGTGTTTCCACTTAAGGCCAAGGAAAAAAACCTAGCTGTTTTCCAGCTTCCATTCTTGGAAAAGAATAGGGTAGGTGAGTTGGCAAAACTTTTTCATTTCTTTAATATTTACCTAGGTTATAAAAGAGTAGTGTCTAACTTCAACAGTGCACATGCTTGTCAAAAAATTGCCATAACATTAGCATATGCACTAATAATTAGGGTCAGTAATTATTATTTTTGTCCTAACAATACTAGTCAATAATTGAAAATGTCTTTACAACGATGATAATGCCCCCTCAGTGGGTATTTCATGCCACTTTCAACAATAGTTCATTGAGATGTGGTCAGTTTTATTAGTGGAGGAAAACCACTGATCTAAGAAAAGTAACTTTATCACAGAAATATGTCTTGGGTACAGTCCTCACCATGAATGGGAACTGGCCAACTTTAATGGAAATTGGAACTGATGGCACAGGAAGATATAAATCTACCTACATTGTACCATATATGATTTTTACTGCCCCTGATGCCCTAGGTGGGAAGTTCAACATACTTATTCTCTATTAGTATGTGCAGAAAGAGGTGTGTATGTAAACTGTATTATGCAGAGATGAATATTAATAATGTTTGTAATTCGATATTCTGGTGAAAATGAGCTAAAACAGAAGCATTATTCCCAAAATCCAAGTAAGTATGTTTACAATGCAGCAAAGAAAAACTCAAAATAAAGAAAATATGGTTAAAATGCAAAGATTAGTCAGCTAAAATTCCCTTATAATGGATACAGGTCACAAGTTCTGCAACAAAAAAGTGGCATTACAAAAGGGGCGACCTCTCTAGAGGTGGGAAATATTCAATAGTATTTTACTATCTCAGTGCATCTGGAATCTAGCCTTTTAATATGTATACAGGGTTGCGTTCAATATCGTAGCAGCTGGCCCGGCTGCTAGGTAAACTAGCCAAGACGTTATTGAACGATTAGCTACGTAGCAGTGCTAACAAATATGGCACCAATCATATTGAATAATTTCTTGGAACATTTCAGCTAATCGTATCTGTCTAGTTACCTTAATAAATTATCATCTGTATTAAAAGTGTTGTCACTTCCTGCAATGCCACTATTTTTACCTTACGAAATTAAATTTAGTTTTAGCCGCCATCTTGAATTCAAAAGCTAGCAGACATTTTTTAAGCTAGCTAGAGCTATGTAGCGGCTAGGCTAGCTTTCCGTTCAATAGGATTTTTCTACGTAGCTCAACCTAGCAGCTACGATGTTGAACGCACCCCAGGTGACCCCATGGGTAGGTTTGGTGACCTTTTAATATGTATACAGGTGACCCCATGAGTAGGTTTGGTGAACTTTTAATATGTATACAGGTGACCCCATGGGTAGGTTTGGTGACCTTTTAATATATATACAGGTGACCCCATGGGTAGGTTTGACTGTATATGTATAATTTAGGTTTTCCTGGTTTCGTAGTTTTGGAAAAAAAATTTCAATCATTATCCCATCTTGGATTTCTGATCAACACAAAAACTTTGTAGAGGACCATACATTACAAGGAACATTCCTGCCAAGTTTGAGCAGGTTGAGAAGTCACAAGGAGGTCAATGATATATGACTCATGAATATGTGAAAAATTTCATTTGAAAATCATGAGTATTTCAAATTTGTTAAAGATGTGTGCTGCCTCAACTCTACTATGTATATTAAGATAATACAAAATTAACACTACTACTAGCGGTATAGGTTATAGTCAGTAGAAGGTATTTTTGTGTGTACTGACCTTGTTGTGGGTATCCTTGTTGTGGGGCTTGTTGTTGGGGTTGGGCATATCCTGTAAAATAAATGATACAAAATAATAATACACAAATTAAGGTGAATTAAACATAAACTTAGGCAAATTTAAAATTTAATTGTTAATCTTTAAACTGAACTTCCATGGTTATCATGTGTAGGTCCATGGTTTACTTGCACTCAAAAAACTTTTAAATTATTTGACTTTCCAATCTTTTGAATATGAACATATCTTATGATTAAATGAAGGTTATTCCAGAAACGTGTCATACACATCTAAATTAGATATCTAAGGTTCTATAAATATTATATGTTAATCAGATTCTTGGCAGGGTATATAAATAATGTCTCATTTCCTGCCTCTGATTTACCGGTACCCCAAGACATCAGTTGAGGGGTATACACAGTATTTCCCAAGGTACAAATGTAAATTGAAGTTGAATGGTTGTTCGGTCCAGTAAAGGAGTATGAATTACTGGACCCAGCATCAAGTTTACAGGACATTCACATACTCTACAGAAGAGGTGCTCAGATTCCTACTGGTCACTTGATCCAATAATGAATAACCTTTTACTGGACCAAACCAATTTTTACTTGACAAAGTCACATTGCCACATGTCTGACATACCTTAAAGCTTGGGAATGACTGTATACATGTATAATTCAGAAGCAGACTTAATTACAATGTCAGCTTACAAACTCAAATCCTCTTTTATAAGTTATAAGAATTAGTAATTTTTTATTAATAACAAACCTTGTGGTGGAGGTGGCTGTGTGTATGCAGCTTCTGAAAAGTGAAACAAGACAACAATAATTAGGCTGGTGTAAGCTACATGTACATACTTATATTAATCTATATCAATCTAATTAACAGTAGATGCTTGTTTTTATCTTTTAAAAATCAACACAAAGAAAAAAAACAGAATCAAAATCGGATGAAAATTAAGAATTCCATTTACCTTCCAGATATGTGAAATTTTGGAATTTGGGCCTCTTTTAGACCCCTTTTTTATATAAAATTGCAAATGTTATTCATGGTCCATCAATAACAATGAAGTCATTGTGCCAAAAACTGCAAAAATTAAATGAAAAATAAAACATCATATTTTGGAATTCTTCTTTTGTTGCATTGGTTCCTTTCGGTTGCGTTTATCTCCGAAAACGTAAAAGATATAGAGGAAAGCAGTCAACACTATCACCAATATGCACAACAACACAACAAAATAATAAGTACAAACAAGAAACAATCAGAGAGATTTCATTAATACATTTGTTTGTAATGCTCAGTATTTAAAACAAACTGGGTGTGGCTACTGAAACAAAGTTACTCTTTTTTAGAACACATGTACATGTATCTAAAAAGATAGGGACCGGGTGGCTCAATGAGTTAGGTAGTTGGATTACCCAACAACTCATACAAGACTATCACCAATATGGCGTGGGTTCACGCCCGGCTTTGTAAATTACAAAAAGGGTGCACTCGATTCGCAGCCGCAAGTGATAAAGTTTACCAGTTGCTTGCCCATGGTCGGTGGTTCTCTCTGGGTTGCCATGATATAGCTGAAATATTGCTGAAAGTGGCATTAAACACCAAAAATCAAATCTAAAAAGATTTATATAATTTCATTATACCAGTATGTTCGGGAACTATTTGCAAACTTCATGAAAACTAACATCTGCACACAATAACAAAGGTTGAAAATGTGGAATATTAAAACAAATAATAAATATTGGTTACTGTAACGCAAAGCGTTACAAATGTCCCCCAAACGAACAATACAAGTACTAGTGGTATGAATGAAGAATAGTTTGAGAACATAGCAAGAAATAATTAGAGCCCAGTTTTTGACTATCATGTCTATAGTAGGGCTTCTTTGTTATGTTACCCTACAATGTGCTACAATAAACCAGTAAGCAAAGCAAGAATAAAATGGCTTCAATGGTCTGCCATCATCTACAACACCAGTAATGGAGATGTTAGAAGACTATATTATTAGCATGAAATCAAATGCAAAAGATGTTTGTCATACACTATTATATTAATAAGCAAATATCAGATAGCTATTTGCATACCAAGTCATTCACCTGTGTTAAATTGAGTGTTTTTGCGGTTTGCATGGCAACGGCAGGCATTTTGAAATTTGAAAGCCTCAAAACCATTTACACACATGCCGTACAACATTTCTATTAAGTTTCATCCAATTCCGAGCACTTTAATTTTTTCACATTTTTTGTGGTAACGGCGGCCATTCTGAAATTTCTAAGCCTCAAAATAATGTGTACACATGTCTGACAAAATTTGTGGAAAATTTCATCCAATTCCGAGCACCATAGCAAACCAACGATGAATATCAATTTGCAACATCATAATTTACTTGGAAACCAAATTTCGCTCAAATCGGAGGATTTTTTTATTTGGTGGCCATTTTATACCTTGGTTACCATGGCAACGGCCACCATTTTGAATTTGTTCAAACCCCTCCCCAAAAGCTGTCACATACTACAGTGGATATTCCTACAAAGTGGATCATAATATGGCTCCCAAAACATGGATATCAATTCCCAACATCAAAATCTACTTGGAAACCAAATTTCTTCCAAATCGGAGGATTTTTGTATTTTGGTGGCCATTTTGTACCTTGGTTACCATGGCAACGGTGGATATTCCTACAAAGTTTGATGAAAGGAATCCAAAATCATGGCAACTGCGGCAAAGTTTGTCCAACCGATTCCGATTTTTTTTGGCTTATCTCGTTTCACTAGATGTGGATGTTGCTCCTATCAAGTTTCATCAATTTCCATTCGGCGAGTAACCTGCTATGATCATTTTTGTGTTTTTCAATTTTTTACCATTTTGGTGGTTTCCATGGCAATGGCGGCCATTTTGAAAATTAAAAAAAAAGTCTGCACATCTACTCATAGTGTTTATTATTCCTGTGAAGTTTCATTGATTTCCGTTCAGTAGTCGCTGAGAAATGTGTCGGATAAACTTTTGGTGGAAGAAAGAAAGAAAGAAAGAAAAATAATAATAAGAAACAGAGCAAACACAATATGTCTCTCAAACTTCGTTTGGGGGACATAATAATAATTTCAATTGTATTTAACAATATAAAAATGTAATTATAAGTATTGAATGCAATCTTTTGTAGTTTTATAGGGTTGTAAAAGTGTTGCCAGAAGGACATTTTTATAATGTACTTCAGTCAACATTTTCACACACGAAATAAAATTACAGTCAAACCTGTATTAACAGGTCACCTTTGGGCCAGAGAAAATTCTATCTTAGAAAACAGGTGACCTCTTAAAACAGGTTCAGTTCATATGAAATTTTCCTCGACAGGACAAAAAAGGTGACCTTTTAATACAGGTGATTGCTTAATAGAGATGACCGCATGGGCAGGTTTACCTGTACATTGCATTCAATTCTTAAATAGAACAAGCATAAAAATTGATGCAACATAGACCATATCCTGTTAAATTTCCCCCAGGTAAATCACCTATTTTTTTGGAAAATAATCATAAATCTATATATAGACTATCGTAAATAAATAGGATTCTTCCCCTTTCACAGGGCAATCATGTGGTCAAGTTTGGTAAAGATCCAATATACAGAATTAAAGTTATCATGTAGAAACAACACTGTCGTCAAAAATTCTATTTATAGTAACAGTGACCTTGACCTTTGATCTAATGACCCCAAAATAAATAGGGTTCTTCCCCTTCCACAGGGGAATCATGTGGCCAAGTTTGGTAAAGATCCGATATACAGAACTAAAGTTATGGTGCGGAAACCTGTGTGGACGCCCGCCATACCCAATCACATAATAAGGACCGTCTCGAGACGGGCGTATAAAAATATGAGGTTACACTATTCAAATTACATCATATTTAACACACAATGTGTGTGTAAATTATCAGATATATTACATCTTCATTACATGGTGGTTTTCTTCAGGTACTCTAGTTTCCTCCAGCAATAAAACTGACTGCCACAATATATTTGAAATATTGTTGAAAGTGGCACCATAACCCATGTTACCCTAACCCACTACATTACTAAAATGTATACAACTCAATAGCAGACAAAACTGATAACAAATTAAACAACTGCCAGGTGGCCATGGTAATTAACACAACATATCACAAACTGACATCAATGATATTCCGTGATAAATAATAATGAACTGACCTTGCCCTTTACCTCCTGGATATGGTGGTGGTGGTCCTGACATGTTGTGATTGTAGTCTTATAATTCTCTGAAACTATACAGAAAAAACAGATTGAACTTGGCATTATTTTAGTAGCAATAGTTTTTGTGTCAGGTTCTTGTTATCCTATATTATGCAGATACACATACTTGCAACCTCACCACTATCAGAATACCAGAGCCCCCCCCCCCCCCCCCCCACACTTTTTTTCTACGAAATAAAATAAAAATCATTTGACCAAAACAACTGCAATATATCAGGTATGTATATAACCAAAAAGCTATTATTATTGTTTTTGTGATTCAAAAGTTATCATAAAACGTGTTCTCGTCATTTGTTTTTGTTGGTATTTTTCTTTTGGCCGTGAATCATGATGGCGACATTCTCAGACAAAATTATTTTACGTTCTTCCTGATAACATGTATCATCTACATTTTTATGAACCTTTTATAAGAGTTATATTAATAATTATACTCTTCTTTTGACCTACATGTAATGAATAGAAACTAGTTCTTGACACTTAGAGTAAAGGTTAGTTTATTTGGTGATCGTTTAATGTTAACTGGTTCCTGTTACCAAGCATTTATTAGCAAGTACATTGTACTTCCAGGCTCTTCCATTGATACAGGAGACCGGACTACACTCTGTGTCACAGGTACATTTTGTACTTATTTTTTTATATGCCAATTCCTTATCCTTTGGGGGCCATCATGATCGTATGGTAATTGGATTTACAACTATCTGTGCAATTTTGTTATATGCTCATTCCTTATCCTTTTGGGGGCAGTTGGATCATATGGTAATTGGATTTACAACTACCTGTGCAATCAGTGCCTATCACCACTCAAGTTGTGAGTTCGAATCCAGCTCATGGCCAGTTGTACTTGATAAAACATTATGTGATAAAGTTTGTGTGTGACCTACATGTATGACAGGTCAATGATTTTCTCCAGTTTCCTCCACCAATAAAACTGACCGCCAGGATATAATTGAAATATTGTTGAAAGTGGCGTTAAACACCATAAGCCTAGTCCTTATCATTTTGAATTGAAAATTCAATACTATACTCCATCACAAGGTAAATGGTCCTTCTTTTATATTCTCAATTGACCTCTAACATCACATGGTCGCCATCTTTGCTTCTAATGGGATGCTGAGTTTTTAATTGTTAATTTTATCTCTATAATTTTACAAGCTTTTGCTTAGGCATATCCAGGGTTCGACGTAACCGCTGGCCCGTGACCAGTATATTTACGGTTGGAGCAGTCATACAGAACAAAGATCAGCCCGTTGGGCCAGTTGATATTCTCGGGTCACTTGGGCCAGCAACTTTTGTTTCTTCCAACCGGTAGATTTTTCGTACTTCCGTGTCATTCAATATCGACTGATAACAAGCTGAAGGATTAATGAAATTTCCTGACAAAACGTTAAAATTCAACTTCAATCACTTGCCGAAAGCTATAAATAGCCTAATCACACAATCAGCATGTGCTTACCTTGATCTGTTACCGCACGTTAAACAAATATTGACAGAAATATATGCTGGGAACCAGTACTTCATAATTCAATAATTTTCAAAATCACGATTATTTATTTATAAAACTGAAAGATTAAAACGGTATTTTCTATAGTAAGCAATTCTAAATATTTATTATAAATAAGAAATAAACCCAAATAAACCAAAAACAATAATAAATTCAAATTCAAATTCTTTATTAATAAAGAAAGCTCCATAAGGAACATGCATATATGAAAGAATGCACAAATGACTAGAACAAACAAAAGAATAAAACAAGGAAATACAAGGAAAATAAAAAAATAATAACAATACTACAATTGTACCAGAGGGAGTCATACCCAAATATTTGTAGACTATATATAAACAATACACTGGTATACATATATATATATATATATAAACATGAATCAGCACTGTTGGTTATAGAACATAAATATATTCAGTTACTTATCTGATAAATCTCTTATTGAAAGGCAAGTTGCTATAAAATTTGCAAGATTTTTACAGATGTCTCTGTCTTCATTACTTAATAACCATATAAACTTATTTCTATCTGATAATTCCAGAACAAATTTGTTATTTATATTAGAAAAGAAAGTATTTCTAGCAAAGGAATATTTATTACATTTAATTAATAAGTGTTCTTCATCCTCAACTGCCTCACAGTTACATTGTTTACATATTCTATTTTCAACTGCAGTTTTTGGAATTGTGTATCTGCCCCTTTCAATTTCAAGTTTATGTGCACTTATTCGAAAGCGTGCTAGGGTTGATCGATTTGATAAATCTTTTATATTATCTAAGTATTTTTCCTGTTGGAATATAAATTTAAATTTACAATATGTACGTAATTTATTTTCATTTCTGTTAGTAGCTGGGTTTTGCTTAACTAAATTAATCTTCTTCCTCCAAATTTTTGTATATCTCTCTTTTAATTTTTTTCTTATTATGTTTATTTCTCTTGCACCGCAAGTGGAGATTTAAACATTTTCAACATATCAAGTTCTTTTAAAATATAATAAATACAGCTAACCCAACAATGCTGACCATTATTATGCATTTCATTATTTTCATCTAATGCTGCTTGAAGTATACAATTTGTTTTATCTTCATGCAATCTAATCCAATATTTTATCATGCTAATAACAATATCTATATACAAAGGATATCTACCAAGTTCACGTGTCGGACGTGAACAACTTGCCTGTAAAAAAAATGGCGGATACACAATAACGCTAATCGTGACTTCATTTAATATGAAAAATATATTATTATGAACTAATAACAGGTATGGACTTTGGGAGTGAGATGTTGTCAGTAGACCATGCCGATATCAGCAAGAGGAATATTGGCAACAATCACTGCATCAGCTGGGCAAAACGAAAAATTTTCCAAAGTCGGGACTGTGTTTGTTTATTTATTATCTAACTTCCGGTTTGATAATAATCATTTAATAGTTGTTATACAAAGGATTTTTACCCAAAGAACACAGTCGTTAGTCGCGTTAGACAGTGGGTCATTATATAAAGGTCGAATGCACGGGAAAACGCTGGGGAGGAATAAATAAGATTGACCAACAAAGGAAGCTGTTATACAGAGGGGGTCGCTGAGACAAGTTTGACTATATGTAGATTGTTTGATTATCTTCTAACCATACCTGTTAATTGTAATGCATTAAAAACACTGCATGTATGGGAAAATGTCAGGAACGCTACCCTTGTTTGGAGCAAGTACAACATTCATTCACAGAATACAAAAGCTATATGTACATGTTTAAATTACTGACAGTCAATTTAATTATTTGCGGATGCCATTAGTGGAGCAGGAACTGCTCATCCTTCTGGAGTTCACCCAAGGTTTTAATGGGGTTCATATTGCTCGATCTTTAGTTTCCTTTGGGGGGGGTTGGAAATCCCCCCTTTCATATCGGTCCACTTTGTGGACCGATATTTCTCGGGCCAGTCGAATTTTGAAGGGGCCAGTTGTTCAAAAATTTTACTGGCCCAAAAGACCAGTACATTTTTTTTCTTAAGTCGACCCCTGCATATCTGCAGTTTGTTTTTAAGTTAAATATTTCAAAGTTCTCTCGGGTTGTCTGCCAATGTTTTGTCTTTATTTTTCAGTAGACATCCATGTTCATCAACATTTTCATACGACACACTCCAACTTCCGGTCTAATTACTACAACTACACTTGCAATGCACCATATTATATATAACAAAGTGTTAAGAATATTTGTTTACTTTGCCACCAATCTTTTTGTCATCAGAAAATTTTCTATTTTAAAAGGTAGTGAACCATGATCTAATTACTAATTAGATTTGATATCCAGGTCTTTGTACATATTTTTATGGGTTCTAATGGTTTTACTTGATATACAAATGTATGTGGAATGTGCAGAGATACAAACATATAATTGTGTTGTCAAACAACAGTCTAGCTCTCAACCTGACAATATTGTGAATGTCTTCTTCAAAAATTGGCCTAACACATTGTTGTGTGCTCATGCATTACATGCAATTTCATGATAATTGGTCCTCGATCAGTACTGGTGGAGGACCAATTATCACCATTTTTTTCTTGTTTTTGTCAGATTATTTCTATGTAGTCCAATACAAACCTTCAAGCACCTCATAATTTTGAATGTTACCAATCGACTTACCTTGGACAGAAATATAAATAATTTTTATGTGCACGCTCGTATCAGGGGCCCTTTGTAAAGTTGTTGATTTTTGTCACTGAATCAGGAGAGAAGAGTACCAATTATCGCCATCCTGTTAGATGTGGGAAAATATAAATATAAATCAATAGTGAAGTTAAAAGAAATGGCCTTACCACAATAAATGAAGGTGTCACCAGTATTTTGCGATCATTAGAACACCAATCTGATATATTTTTTTCTGTTAATAATAGTGACTGGCATCTCAGCTCCGCTTACATGACCCCCCCGTGAGATTTATATATAGAGGCATGGTTTCTATTGAGGTTTTACCTGATTTCTTTTGAATTAGTCCAGATACAAATGTAGAATTTTGCTGTTTGCTTTGTCAATATTTATTATTGTCGTCTGCAAAAAATGGCCCAAAAATTTGTGTGCGCTCGTGAGTAACGTGCAAGTTGGCGATAATTGGTACTTGCTGTGTTAGCGGTAGACAAAAAATGTCAATAGCCAAAGTGGCTAATCACCATTTTTTTTCCTAGCCACATTTGCATGTGATTAGCCACACATCTGAAATCGACACAAATGAACAAACACTCATTTGAAATTATGTAACACTTTATTCAACTTAGAACCAACAAATATCAACAAATGAACAAATTGTTTGAACCATTCATTTTTAATTTTGCGAGTGTCATTTCTGTCATAAGGTTTTATAACTTTGGTATCAGCTTTACTTTTCTTAACTATGGGATTTGTAAACTAGAGGCTCCCAGGAGCCTGTAATCGTTCACCTGGTTTTCAATTTGACATCTAAAGTTGATAGAAAATGGGGGTGTTACAAATAATTTTGAAAGTGGGCCACCCAAAGATCATTTCAACTCAAATTTCTGAGCAAAAGATTTTGATGTGATTTTTATCTCATAATATTTCTAAACGGAATAAACTGGCTGCAAAAATCTCACAGAAAAACCCAGAATATATGTTAAACTACTCATTGCCATGTAGCTGCAGTTAAAATTTGAGTTCATTTTGATTTGTAATAAAGTACAAATTGACAACTAAAGAAATCTCTATTTTTAGTAACAGCAGCCATTTTGAATGAAGGGCAGGGTTGTCGGACAAAATCTTGAAAGGGGACCACCCAGCCAAATTTGCTTTAATTTGGTTCAGCGGTTTCAGAGGAGAAGATTTAAATGTGATCTTTTATCAAAATATGTCTAATTTATATAATCGGAATAAATCGGTTGAAAGAAAAATTTCACAGAAAAACCCAGAATATATGTTAACCTACTCATTGTCATGTAGATGCAGTTAAAATTTGAGCTCATTTTGATTTATAATAAAG
Source organism: Bathymodiolus septemdierum (assembly GCA_963383655.1). NCBI lineage: Eukaryota > Metazoa > Mollusca > Bivalvia > Mytilida > Modiolidae > Bathymodiolus > Bathymodiolus septemdierum. Next base: position 11,966,137 of record OY726522.1, read on the forward strand.
CAGCAATGGACAATTGAAGAAATTTCTATTTTTAGTAACAGCAGCCATCTTGAATGGAAGGTGGAGCTGTCGGGCACAATTATGAAATGGGACTACTCAAGGACTATCTCAGCCAAATTTGGTTTAATTTGGTTCAGCGGTTTCAGAGAAGAAGATTTAAATATGATTTTTATCAAAATATGCCTAATTTGCATAATCTGTATAAATCGGCTGAACGAAAAATTCCATAGAAAAACTCGGATTATCTATTAACCTACTCATTGCCATGTAGCTGCAGTTAAAATTTGAGCTCATTTTGGTTTATGCTAAAGCAGCAATGGACAATTGAAGAAATTTCTATTTTTAGTAACATCAGCCATCTTGAATGGAGGGCGGAGCTGTCGGACACAAATTTGAAAGGGACCCACCCAAGAACCATCCCTGCCAGGTTTGGTTTAACTTGGTTCAGCGGTTTCAGAGAAAAAGATTTAAAAGTGATCTTTTATCAAAATATGCCTAATTTGCATAATCGGTATACATTTGTAAATCGACTGAAAGAAAATTTTTACAGAAAAGCCCTGAATACAGGTTAAACTACTCATTGCCATGTACATGTAGCTGCAGTTATACTAAAGCAGCAATGAACAATTGAAGAAATTTCTATTTTTAGCAACAGCAGCCATCTTGAATGGAGGGCAGGGCTGTCGGACACAATTTTGAAAGGGGCCCACCCAAGGACCATCCCTGCCAGGTTTGGTGTAACTTGGTTCAGCGGTGTCAGAGGAAAAGATTTAAAAGTGATCTTTTATCAAAATATGCCTAATTTGCATAATCGGTATAAATCGGCTGAAAGAAAAATTTCACATAAAAGCCCCGAATATATGTTAAACTATTCATTGCCATGTAGCTGCAGTTAAAATTTGAGCTCATTTTGGTTTATACTAAAGCAGCAATGAACAATTATGAAATTTCTATCTTTAGTAACAGCAGCCATCTTGAATGCAGGCAGGGTGCCCACTGAGTTTTGAAACTGGGGGTAGTCCAGGGGCTGCTCTGGCTCCCAAAAAGTAGGAGCCAGAAAAATCGCCAGGTTCCATTTTCAGGTGCCAGTTTTGAAAGTCAGGAGCCAGCTAAGATTTTTACAAGGAGCCAATTTTTTCGAACCGAAACAGTACCACTACCAGTTTCATGTTCAGTTTCATGTATAAATGGTCCGGATTTGTTTGTACAAATGTTAATGTCTGTATTGTACTTCTGTTTTTCATTTTGATTTCATCATCAAAAACAAAAAGATTTATATGATTTATTACAATATACTGTATTTTATGGATTATCAGGGATTCAGCCAGGACTTTGAGACCATTAGTCACTTTTGCTGAACAGATTTTTAATGTCAGAGCTTAATCTTATAATCAGTTACTTTGCCTTATTAGTTAGTAATGGAGATTGAAAAGCTATGAAAACCTCCTAGGATGGGAACATACTCTGCAAATTAGAAACCAACTGATAAAACATAACATTGCCATGATTTTGATCTAATACCACACAAATTGTAATAAGTTTATAACCCCTACCCTTTTTGAAATGTTACTGTGCTTTGGTCTAATACCACAACATTTGTGTAGTCTTCAGCAGAAAAAAATATGTCCAACTTCTAGATACTTTGTACAAAATGTAGGTAATGAATAGAACAAACGTCAAAAACTGAAGCAAGTTGTAAAATAAATAATTATTTCTCAGATCTCATAATCAAATTGCAACAAAAATACTGACTGGTTATTTTATTTTTTTTCACGTGTCTGTTTGTAAATAATTCTATAAATAGAACGCAATTGTTACTCGGATGCTGATCATAAAAAACTTATGCGTCCTCGTGCAGTGCATTTCAATGGCCAACCTTCGCATATAAAAAAAATGACCATATTAAATATGAGAATTAAGATTATATTTCACAGAAATGAGAATAAATATAGCAAAAGTTCGTTTGGTTAAAAGTATCGGTGGATTACATTGCGAACACCTGTTGATCGTGCCATTTTTATTTTTTAAGTTTCTTTATAAACCAAAGTTTATGACTTTTCGAGAAAGTCACTTTCAAAATACTTAATAAATACACGTGTACGATAGACAAAAGACTTCCTAACTCCGAACTCCAGTATAAACATGATATCGACATTTTCATAAATGAAAGTGGCAAAAATAGTTCGTTATGGCAAGGACGTATGTCCTTGGTAATGGTGGACATTATCGTGCAACGATTAATGATTACAAAAATATGTCCACTTAAAATACATACTGTGACATTTTGAGTACATGTCAATCATAACAATAAAAAAAATATCATTATCATTGATTGAATTCTTTGTCGGGATCATTATCTTTAACCAGGTAAATCAAGCCAGGTGTGATCAAAGATTACGCAATTAAAAACAAAAATTCTATAATCCGTTGATTGGCTTGTAACATGTAATAAAATTGTCATGTTGTGACTAATTAGTCTTAATCAGCAAATGAAGAAGAAGAATGGATTGTTACAAACATTTTTCTACGATTTTTGGAAAATTCAAGTGACGAATTGGGTACGGGAAATACTCGTCACTTGCGAAAATCAATTGTCAATAATTTATTGATTTTTGTTACGGTACACAGTGATTATCTATAAATTTACACAAGGAAATCTAGGCGCCAAAAAAATCGCCAGCAGTCGATTTCAGTCGCCAGTCAAGAAAAAAAATCGCAAATTGCGACATTGGCGACAGACAGCGCGATCCCTGGGTACAATGGGGTACAATTGTTGTTTTTTCCTTAACTTTGTACCCCTGCATATAGAAAGTCCCTACAATTTTGGGGGTAAAAAACCCTCTGCAGAGGGTAAATGGGCATGCTGGCAGGGCGGAACTGTCGGACACAATTTTGAAAGGGACCCACCCAAGGACCATCCCTGCCAGGTTTGGTGTAAATTGGTTCAGCGGTTTCAGAGGAGAAGATTTAAATGTGATCTTTTATCAAAATATGCCTAATTTGCATAATCGGTATAAATCAGCTGAAAGAAAAATTTCACAGAAAAACCCTGAATATATGTTAAACTACTCCTTGCCATGTAGCTGCAGTTAAAAATTTGAGCTCATTTTGACTTATACTAAAGCAGGAAAGGACAATTGAAGAAATTTCTATTTTTAGTAACAGCAGCCATCTTGAATGGAGGGTGGAGCTGTCGGACACAATTTTGAAAGGGACCCACCCAGGGACCATCCCTGCCAGGTTGGGTCTAATTTAGTTCAGCGGTTTCAGAGGAGAAGATTTAAATGTGATCTTTTATCAAAATATGCCTTATTTGCATAATCGGTATAAATCGGCTGAAAAAAAATAACACAGAAAAACCCGGAATATGTGTTAAACTACTCCTTGCCATGTAGCTGCAGTTAAAATTTGACCTCATTTTGACTTATACTAAAGCAACAATGGACAATTAAAATTTCATCCCCTCTTTTTAGTCAGGATCACCGGACACAATTTTGGAAGGGGGACCATTCCACCAAAGTTTGGTACAAATTGGCTCAGTGGCTTCAGAGGAGTTGATTAAAATGTGAAAAGTTAACGGACGGACGACAAACGCTCAGTGGTGACAATAGCTCACATGACCCTGTCAGGAGAGCTAAAAATGACAAAAGTGTCCCTTGCCGTTTTCTAGGATTAGAATCTGTCCCTGATTCATTTGAGACCATAACAAGGTCAGATTTGTCCTTGTCGGCCATGTGGTAAACATTAAAAGCAAAAAGAAAATCGCTATCGGAAACGGATTTTTGTAATCAGAACTGAAATGTTTTTAACGTAAATAATTTTCCGGAAATTACTAAAAAGACCCATCTTTAAGTTCGGTTTTGAATATTACTCTTATTTACATCTTGTCAGCTCAACGTTTTTTCAAATACAAATTTAACTAGGGTTTTTTCGAGTATCGTAAATATTTCATTCGCCAAAGTGGCGGTCGCAACTGAATTTTTATTAGCCACATCTGAAATTTAATCGCCCATGGTGAGTTTGACGATCTTTAGCGCTAGCTGCAATAATGTAGCTCCTGTGACAAACTTGTGTCTCGGCTGAGCTACAAAGTGGTCCCATTCGTCACAATGGAGCAAAAAATAAATTGTAGTTCAGGGGTTTCAAAGTTTTTTATAATAGGAGGTACTTCTTAAATTTTAGGAGGTACCTAAAAAATTAGGCTGAGGGCCGTAAAGGGTCCAGGGGGCGGAAGCTCCTGAAATCTAGCATTTTGTGGACCAAAAAATGTACTTCAGAGACTGCAAAACATTAAGTATTTTTGAAAGAAAAATCCCATTAACTTTAGAGTTCAGATTTCACCAAGAGTGAAGACCATGCATAATGCCTGGATTCCCCCCCCCCAATTTCTTTATTGAATATTTCAGTTTACAGACTTCAGCCAAGATTATTCTTAGATAGTTCTGCAGCTAGGCTTGACCAAGCCATTGTTATCAAAGCTTAAACTTCTCAAAATTCTTTGTTGGCTTTGTCCTTTTCTTTTTCATAATACCTTGGCTTGTGTGTTATTTTTAATTTATTACCAGTAATTAAACTCATCAAAGACCATTGGCAGGATCAAGACATATAAGTGTCATAATTAATGAAACCAAGGCCGTACATGTATATATAATACGTCCTTGATGAAACATAAATTTAATTTGCAATCATCAATCTTTAATAAAATTTATAATTTTTTAATAGATCAATACAAATATCATTAAATAAAAACAATATATATTGTTACTTTCACGACTTACGTGCAAAAAAAATGTTCGAACAACAAAGATTCGCGAAAGACATTTATTAACATTTGAATCACAAAAGTTAAATTATTTTGGAAAAAAAGTGGGGCCGACGTTTTGACATTACAATGTAATTCGTATTTGAGCCATGTCCGGTCCTTTTTCAAGATTTCTAGTAATTTTCTATCCCTTATCTCCTCGTAACCCCTTTTAAAAATGTTTTTCAGCACACTTTCATTTCTGTGAACAACCGTGGTAGGGCCCTGTCAAAATATGTAAATAAATTAGCCATAGGTTTTTATTTTTTTATACCGGAAGTTAAACAATATGGATGGAGTTAAGCAACAAGACAGTACGCCCCAGAATGATTCGACCCTGGGTTTTAAATGGAATAAAAAAAATCGCACAAAATATTGTGTAGTCATATATTCATAATAATCATACTTATATTACTGGAGATTACACTAAATTGTGTTTGAACATAATTTGTAATCGGTCATTTTTTTTATTTTGAAATGATGTCAGCTTTGTTCCGGTCTGAGTTTTACACAAGGATGAAAAGATATTGGGGCGAAAACATATCTATTTACCGCATGCGCAAAATGCTATTTACGATTCTAAGGTAAAGTTATTTTTAAAACAGGGAATATCCCATCAACTTGGTCGTGACGCAGTTGTCCGATTTGAATGCGAGAATTCAGCAATTGACGTGATCATTAATTTTTTATGAAAAATATTCCACAAGCCTATCGACCATCGTACTTGTGGCTTTGACCACCGTTAATTTTGGGGGGTTCAGTAATTTCTGCCGGTACTATACACGATCTCAGGCGGGTAAAAGTACCGGGTACCGGCCCACTTTGAAACCCCTGGTAGTTGAAACATAAAAACTCACTATTTACGCTTCAAACATTTCATTATAACTATTACTGATGATCCTTGTTAAATCGGTTTGGCTGAGAAATGTATGCTTTTCAAAGGTAGCAACAACCTTGTTCAAATTTATCAATCGTTCGCCATAACCAAAAACTACGGAAGACAGAGCTTTTCTAAATATGGTATTTCTTACTACGATGCTTACTACGGTTGATGTAAACATTCACGCCTCAAATCGCCAAATATGGTATCGACATCCAAATAAGGAAAATACCCAAGTGAGGCCGGAAATGATGAAATTCAAAATGTCCAGAGAGAAAGTAAACATGAATTTTTATTTTGTGGGAATTACATTCTATAATACTGGTAGGTGATAAAAACTTGTTATAATAGTGGACAAAAGGAAAGGTTATGTCTTATTATTGATAAATGCAAGCGAGCATAAATAATCCTGGCGGCTGCTCCATTACGTGTAATGGCATCCCGTTAAAACCCTTGCGAGTAAGCAAGCATTTAGGGTTGAATTCGTGACAACTCGGACCAATATTTATGGTAAAATCAGACCACTTTTTAAAGACAATTCGGACCAATTTTAATGGCAATGCATCCCGTACCACTTAATGCCAATTGATACTCTCACAGGCAAAAATTGACAATTTCCTTTAAGAATTGTTTATCTGAAACACGATTTTATTCAATTATACTTATTTTTTCGTCAAATTTCAAAAAATTACTACATGTATATATAGAAAAAAAACACATATCATTTTTTTTTAATTTTATAATACCTTTAATTTTCACCCTGAAAACATCAAAATATTGTGATAGAGGAAAGAAGGATCAACATAATATTCAACAGTATACACATTCAAAACCCAACAAACAAAACAGAGTACATGTAATTGTGTAAAGTGGTTCTAATTGAGTTTTATAAGTTGTCAAAAAATGTGGTCCGAGTTTTCTTTACAAAGTGGTCATAGCTGACCTAAAAATGGGTTCAATTTTACACTAAATATTGGTCCAAGTCATCCTGGAAAAGTGGTTCGAGTTGTCTTCAAAAAGTGGTCTGAGTTGTGCTTACAAAGTGGTCAGAACTGACCTAAAAGTAGCTAAAAATGGGTCTGATTTTACACTTAATAATGGTTCGAGTTGTCCCGTTTCCCTAGGGTTTTATTATTAGAATTATTTAGCGCTAACACAGACTTGGCGATAATTGGTCCTCGACCAGTAGCGACTCTTTTGTGAATAGAGATAGAAATTTTGTCTAATAATGGTAAATTCCTTATATTTTCAATTACTTTGGTAGATATATTCTGCTTACTTTCGTTTTGAAGTTGCGTAGATTTCGATGTTTACATATCGTCGTGTATTGTAAAGTCGAGGGTCGGCTATTTTGCATATTCATTAGATGACGTCGTAGCGAGCACGTGCCCTGTGACTGTCAAACAATAATAATGATGACCTAGTTGGAAATTACCAAGTATCTTAACAAAAATGAGATTCAAACAGGTAAAATAACATAAGAAAGCCTCAAGATGGCAATTTCCGCCATTTTTGCTAATGCCCATTTTTAAAAAACAATTTCTGTGCCGTTTTTAGAGCCTTGGGTCACCAGGGTCACGGAAGATACGGTCGGCTGCTTTGCTTACAAACTTGGGTTAAAGGTTATATGACTGAATTTGGACTCGTGGGTTTAATCAATTGAGAAAAATGTCTCGCAAAACAAGTGATTACTTATTTATCTAACCTGTAAAATGTAAAAAGTCTGACAATGAGTGAAACAAAATAACAACTTGTAGCCTTTCAAAACACTTGGTCATGTGACTTTAACATATGGATAAAAAAAAGAATGTATATTGTGTTTAATATAGTTATAATGTATTGACCGACATTGTTGTTATTTGCTGTTTGAAATAGTGAACTGAAATGAACTAAAATGAAGAGCTGAAAAAACTTTATGTGAAAAATATTATTTTCTGCTGAGACAAATTAGACAATTTTGGTGTAATGCCAGGTTTTTTTATATTATATGACACTGAAAAAAGATGTTTTTAGGTGCGATTGTTATTACAAATTGCTATCTTAATTATAGTTGAAAAAATTGAATTGGTATCATCTTTCATTTATTCACAACCGTATGCAAATATGGAGTCTCGACTTTACAATACACTCTACAAAACATGGTGGAAATACCCTCCAAGTTTCAGATGGATTTTTAATCACTTGTTAAGGATGCAAAAATAATGTAATCGGTACCAAAAGAGACTACATGTATGTTTATTCTTGATTATGTTATTTATAGAATAGTTGCAGTTATTTTAAAAATGATTTGAGACAAAATAGTCTTAGGCCCACGTTAGGGTCTCGACTTTACAATACACGAGGATAGTTTATTTCATTGTTTTCCAATTCGATAATTTGAACTTTCGTTTTCTTTTGGCAATTTACATGATTACAAGTCGCAGTGCCCGTATATTGTGTGCAATAATGTGTATTTATGCGCCTTTAATTAGCATTAAAAAATATCTTTGTACGGTCGCTTACGGAATATAGCCTATAGGGATTTAGGTCATTTCGCAAGTGAATTGTTACCGATCCCTTTATCTTTTCTCATTTTGTAATTTATGGAAGTGAAAATAGAACATCAGATTTTAGGTAAGCCATCTTTAAGACTGTCTATTACAACCGAATTTTAACTTCTTATTCTATATTCAGTCAAATTATCCGTCGAAATACTTACTTGATTTGTCGAGGTGTGTCAACTTTTCACAATAACAAGTGATAGTGTCGTGTGCAAAGTAAACTTATGTAATTTCCGGTTGGAGAATTTAAGGGTGTTCCTAGTTACAGGAATTGTGCAAACAAGGAGATGTTTTTACTTATAACCTGATAATAACTAAATATATGCTAAACATTTATACTGATTATGGCAGATGAATAACAAGTATAGCTTTTGATGATAAATAATACAAAAATATATCTTTTGAAAATAATCAAAATTTTACGGGAAGCCTGTAATTCTAGAATTTGTTTCCATTGCCATTTATGATATTCTCCAACACAAATCTAAATTTAACTGTAAATGTTGCCCATATTCGTGAATCTGAAGATGACACAGATCTGGGAGTAATATAATAGAGGGGGTATATTTAGTTATATCTCTGACTGTTCAAACAGTGCCGTTCGTTCAGTGTCTGACACTCGATTTTTTTTTTTTTTAAATAGACAGTTTCTTCTTCTTCTTCTTCTTCTTCTTCCGATATAGTTCATTTTATCTTCTGATGTATTATCGAACTGGTGCGTGGTGCGTGGTGCGTGCAAAACCTCTATGTACAAGTGCAGATAAATCCATATACATTTGTACAACTTGGTTAAAAATAAAGTCTCTGTTATTTATTGATTAAGTATTTACACAATTTATACATATCGCTCATAAATACAAAAAAATATCTAAGTTAAAAACTAGTTTATCATCAATAATCTGTGTATTGATTGTGTCTGATTTGATTGATATGATGTGCACCATCAAGCGCGAAGTGGCAATTTGAACGTTTTATTTGTATTCAAATAAAATGATAATAATATGATAAATTTCACTAATCTCATGATTAATCAACGAACAAGATATCGTTGTGCAAATGTCAATAATACAAAATTTAATTTCTCCAGCTATCTTCCCCTCAGCTCTGATATTTTGTTGGGTACCACGTTATAATCAACGAGAAAATGACGACCGCTGACAGAAACACAAAATAAATAAATAAAATTTAAAAAAAAGTTTTATTTATAGTCGGACATACAACCATTAAACATAAGCTCTAATTTGCTTTTTACCGAAATACATTTTTAAGCTCAATCATTTTTATTGGTTAAATAATGACAAAATGATCACACACAAGTTTTTTTTAGCTTAGTATTGTCTTCTCCATATACATGCATTATACAATACGATATGTATTACATTTGTATTATTACATAATTTCGCTAAAAATTAAACATGAAGACGTGAAACCATAAATGTAGGATTAAAGGGATATTGTCTACTAAAATCGTAATTTTTTCATACCCAAAATTATTGTCGTTTCCCGTACTGACCTTCATAAAATGAAGATTAACACCGAGTTATGCTGCAAAAGATACGATTTTTTTTACAAAAAAGACTCAAAACTATCGTTATCAGAATTATTGTCCTGGATGACAATATTCAAATCTATTCATATGGCCTTCTATATGAACCCGTCTTGAGCATGCGTACTGTTTAGAAACAATAAACAACATGTGGTTCTTGGGCAAAAGAGAAAGTGTCAACGCGTGGAAGAAAGCGGACTTTGACAGATTCAGAGAGAAAGATGAATAGAAGTGAAGTATCTTCCAAATGGAACAAATGCAGGATATATGTAGGGGATCAGTTGGAACGAACCCAAGGAAGTGCTACGCGTCCAAACTCGCGCTGAATTTGCAAATATTTTGCTTGATAGGTAAGCCGAACATGTTTTTTCCTTCTTTTCTCAATCGTTTTTCATATTTTATGAATTTATGATGATGCCTATGATCATTTTCGGTAGATATTATTCAATATATGTAATCTTGCACCTGGCAACAGCAAATTATTGTCAATGAATAGCATAAAACGGCCGTATTTGCGAGGTAAACAAACACGAATTTTAACATCCATGCTGCAGCAAAATTAGATAAAAATAGATAAAAATAGATTTGGCCTCGCTCAGGTCAGTGAATAATTAATTAGCTTCCAGTAACGATGGTCAGCTTTTTTATATCGAAAAAACGTTTCGTAGCGTATTCGCCAATAATTCGGTGTTTAATCTTCATTTTATGAAGGTCAGTACGGAAAACGACAATAATTTTGGGTATGAAAAAATTACGATTGTGGTAGACAATATCCCTTTAAAGCAGAATGAAACAATGGAATACCATTAAAGGAAACTGATCAAACAGACTCGAGCATAAGAAATGTGACATATATAGTACTAATTTAAATTTAGTAGCACGCGTTTGTGTGTAGTTATTGAATTATTTCGCCAATGTAAGTTAACTTTTAATTCACTTTTTGTATTATAATATGGTATTAAAGATGAGTTGTTTTTATGATATAAACTTGTATATGATTTCTTTTCCAGGAAATCTTCATTCATGTAAACTTTGCAGAAATGTTCCTCTATTATTGTTAACCAAGGGGCCATCGTGGTCGTGATTGTATGGTAGTTTGATCTACAATTACCTATCCAATCAGTGTCTAGATCACCACTAACGTTGTGAGTTCGAACCCCGCTCAGGCGAGGTGTACTCGAAATAACATTATGTGATAAAGTTTGTCATTGATTTGTTGCAGGTCGGTGATTTTCTCCGGGTACTCCGGTTTCCTCCACAAATAAAACTGACCGCCACAAATGATATAGCTGAAATATTGTTGAAAGTGACGTTAATTACCATTACCCTACGCCTAACCCCTATTGTTAACCAAAAACACAATGTCCAATGTTTATTTTGTATATATTAATTGGTTGGAAATTAGCTTCCTATGTCTTTCATCTATAGAGAAAACCTTATTCCACCTGAATCATCAGATGACCTATAAATTCATTTATGTTTGTTTGTTTGTTTGTTGTGTTTAACGCCACTTTCAACAATATTTCAGCTATATTGTGGTGGTCAGTTTTATTGGTGGAGGAAACCGGAGGACCCGGAAAAAACCACCGACCTGTCGCAAGTTACTGACAAACTTTATCACATAATGTTGTACACCTCGCCCTGAACGAGATTCGAACCCACAACATCAGTGGTGATAGGCACTGATTGTATAGATAGTTGTGAATCCAACTACCATACGAGCACGGCCACGACGGCCCCTAAATTCATTCATTTAAATCGATATAATTTTCTGATAGGGGTTTTCTTTGAGTTTACTGTTATTTTTCTTTGTTCAAGAGTAAAGAAAGCCTGGATTAAGATATTTACATAAGAAGAAACAAATCAGCCTGTTTCTGATTTTAATCACTGAAAATAAAACTAATATTAAACTAATATACTAACATTATTTATTTTCAAAATACGAAGGCCAATATAAGAAAGGGAACCGCATAGGTGGTGTTAATGATTAGCGTGCTTGCCTCGAATGTGTTAGCTTGTGGTTTCGAGCCCCGAACGGGTCAAACAAAAGACTATAATATTGGTATTTGTTGCATTTCCTATAAGGGCAAAGACTGGTTGGCTTGGAATCAGGACAATGTGTCCGAGTGGGGCGACATGTCTATCCGCGGACTGTTGTTTCAGTGAGCTAGCACTATACAAATCCAGTTAAGCGTGTTGGTCTAGTACAAAGCGGACATCATCATCATTTCAGTGAAAATTAAGTCGTTCTCGCCATGATATAGCTGAAAAATTGCTGAGTTGGCGTTTAACAACAACCATTCATTCACTCTATATAAGGAAGAAAGATAATTTCGACAAGTTTCACCAGTTTTCAGATTCCTATAACTTCAGAGGAATATAAATTCTGGTTAAATAATGGTTAAATGAAATGGAAACGACTTGGATAACTTTGGACAAGAGAAGACAATGCCAGTGAATATTCTTACTTTGTAAAACTATTTTTATGATGCACCTCACATGCTAAAATTCATTTAAAAAAAGTATGAATAATCTTTTTTCTGGAGATTTACAACTTACAAGTTTCCGGTTTCCTCCACCAATAAAACTGACCACCATGATATAACTGAAGTATTGTTGAAAGTGGTGTAAAACACTAAACCAACCAACCTTCCATTTATAAATGAACATTATCTATGTCTTCTCCTTCGTGCTTCGTCCATTGTCTGGCATAATCCTCGAGGTAATCCATAATAAAGTTATGTATCCAATTGATGGATTTAGGTTCACGATATTTCGGGCATTTGTCAAAAATACATCTCCTAAATAGTGTTGTTGGCAATTTTATAGTCACCAATATGATGGCCAACCGGATTTTATACGAATTGGGAACTTGCACACTCAGGAGAAAGCTTAGACTTTAGATCATGATCATGCAACACGTGTTTGCAGTTAAAGATATTGGTTGGAATAGATCTATGCGAGATTATAGGAATCGGCTCCTAGGATATCAAATTTTAAGATTCATAGAAGTACAATACGCGAGGCAGGCGATGTGAGATGAATATTGCTCGCCTTGATGTTAAGCAATAATCAATCAATCAATCTAAAAAGAAGAAATTTCTCTTCAAATATATATTGCTATTTTATTGTTGAAACAGATATTGATATTTCATTGTTGAAACAGACATAACATAGATAAAGGAAAAATAAAATATAAAGTCATATAATAAGAAACAAAGAACAATTAAATTGGACGGAATCTCTTGTAAAAAAAATAATATAGCAAGTTTCTTATAAACATATAACATAGTCATACAAAGTATACAAAGACATATCACAGTCACATAAAGTAAATGCCTGGTATAGTCTGAACAAGTAAAGTTTCTAAATTAATTTGTATTTTGGAGAGATTCTATAAAAACACAGATATCACCGGGTTGTTTCTATCGGTCAGCCACGCGCATGCCCATTTGTTTCCTGCTCACATTTTGCTATGTTTCCCCAGAGTGGTTTTACAGTTTGGACAGTGATGTACCGTATCTTTACACGATACTATGCAAAATGGCACAAAACAACACCCAGCATCACAACTGCAAAACAAAATAATATATATTATATAAATAAACATTAAAATTCTTATAAAAAATGTATACCATAATTATTGACCCCACCAAAATAACTTGATTTCCGAAGGGCAAACACACAGGCGATTGTGACATGAAATTACACTTTTTTTTTTAACTTTCCCCTTACAAATATTTCCTATAAATTATTTCATCTCTTTTTTCCTATATTTAATGTTTTCAGGTCACTATCAATACAATTTTATGTGGTGATTGCATCTTGCATGTGTGGCTGACCCTCTATTCTTTATTATTATCCACGGCCACAGGAGAACTAGACGAAAAAAGCATGCATGAATTCTAGTCCTTTTGACTTCTATAAATGTTCAGAAATAAATTCTTAAAAACCATGTTTTCAAATAAACTTTTTTTTCTAGATGTATATTAATATATGATATGCGATTAATTTCAAAATTTTTGGTTCATTATTAAAAACATTACCCATTAGGTTTCTATGTTAATTGTATAAGTGTAAAAATCTGCATGGAGTGAGTACAAATAATGTAAGAGCCAAACCATCAAAACAAAATAACAGACACATGCTTTCAATGTCTATTTCCTAAAATTGGAAAAAATACGATTTTTTGGCGTAAAATCGTGATTTTTCACACGAAATACCCCAAAAATTTTCGCGCCTCCCTCCGTTCGGCGCAATTTTTTTAAGTGCGCTCCCTCTAACTTGAAATCCTGGATCCGCCCCTGGCACCATATGGCATATATTAAATATTAAACGACATATATAAAAATAATATTTATTCCATGGTTTTCCGAGTTAAACGGGTAAACAATCGAACGGGAGGCATGAGATTGTTTAATCGTTTATCTCGGAAAACAGTGGTATAAATGATTTGTAACATGAAGCCATGCAATATCACATCTAGGTAGTTGATTATTGCACGGCTCTCTGAGAGTAATAAAACTACAGTCCAGATTTAAAGTGTATAATATCTGTTATCTGCGTGTATTATTTCATAGTTCTTAGTTGTAGCTTACATTTTGGTATATAAACCATAAAAAAAATCGAAGTAAAAGAATGCATTCATGTTACAATAGCAATTGACCATCACCTTATATACATCATTGATATATTGATTTTTGTTATTTGATTAGTAAAGATGCATTTATAATTTTGAAAACAATATTATTGTGATATTAAAGTGAAATAAAAACATGTTTTGAAATTATTGCTGTAAAAATTATTAAAATTAAACTTGTATGTTCTTTGTTATAACATGTAAATATTGATATAGTATGTAAAAAACCAAACAAGCTTTTCATAATTTTACATGGTGATTTTCAAAATAAAACAAAGAGCTAGGCTCTGTAAAGTTTTTATGTTTGTAATAACCAATAAAATACAAGTTTAATTCTAATAATTTTAACACCAATTATTTCAAAACATCCACAGTGAGAAGTAGTCCTTCAACAAAATGGCCGGCGTATATCGAACACTATAAAGTAATATCATGACTTACCCAATGAGACAAAGAACTAAGCAAGCAACCCAGGTCATGGTACCAGTCTCGTGAGATGTGCTGGTTATTATCTGGTTCTGACAGGACGGACATGTCATATTCACGGGGACATCTCTCATTGGCATCATCATCATAGGCTGTGTAACGACAACGGTTGTTGCTGGTTGTCCATATCCCGGCTGTGGACCATACCCTGGCTGTACCCCATACGCTGGTTGAGCTGAAAATATTTCAAATTTTTTTTTTTTTGTATTTTGCGCCACAGGCACTGGACAAAATCTAAATAAAATAAGATCTGCACACTTGCTCATTTTAATAACCATGTACGGAGATCTAATTTTAATTAGTCTTACACTGAACACTATATCAATAACAACAAATAATACAAATAAAACAAGATAAGTTATCATTTACTATGTTTTTTCTTGTATTGATAATGTCGGTGCCTGTGTTAGGGTCAACTCGATTCTTCAAACGCATCATTTTCTTCTGTCCCAGTACATGTGTATGGATGGACTGTTTATTTTACTGACCATTGTCTTAAAAATATTATTAAGTTAAGTAATACTGTTGAAGAATTTAGTCAAGCGCTACATATTTGAATAATATAAAATTGACATAATTAACTTAATCATGTTTCATTTAAGAAAGGCGTATAGATGGACACTGTCCAGGTGCATTTAGCTTTTATTTGAGGGTGGATTGGCATAGATTTTTTTTTGTCTTGCGAAAATTAAATCATTTTTAACATAAAAGGGGGCTTAGGCTTTATAAATATATTAGGAATAATTGGAAACCCTGAAACTAAATAAACATGTGATTACATATACTATGACATATAAATCTATTGTTGGTGATGATAAAAGATATAAACACTGCGACTGTAATAGTGGACAAATATATGATTATATAATTTTGCCAGACAATACTGGATTAGGATTATGGTGTTTAACACCACTTTCTACAATAGTATTTATGTTCGTTTTGGCACTAAAGTGTTCCGTCTAATTTCCAATAACATGTAGAATTAATTGTGCTACTCTCATCGCTGGTTTGTTTTTATACTGCTATGAATCTTAATTGATGGCTAAGTCCCTATAAAAGGCCCCTTCTATAAGCACACACGGATTAGTTTATTCCAATTATTCAGTGCAATTACCTAGACGATATGGTTGTTCGATTTAAATAATCGTAATGTAAAACAAATGTATCCCATTGAACTTATGTTGAAAAAGACGACTCGTGTCAATTTCTGGATTTAAGCATATCACTTTCTCAAGGTAAATCGACAATAGACGATTTTTCTTTCCCTATAATCGATTTCCCCTTTTTTCGAGATGGCAACGTTCCTTTGGCCTCAACATAAAGTGTTTAAATTTCTGAGTTAAACAACAATTAATCACTCACTCACTTTGAATTGTAATGTGTAATTATCCTCTACTACGGGAGGAAATTAATGAAGTTGTATATACATACCTGGTTGTCCATACTGCGCTGGTGGTGGAGGTTGACCCTGGCCTGGAGGTGGTAGTTTACCCTGACCTGGAGGTGGTGGTTGATCCTGTGGTGGATAACCTATTAGAGGCATAAATACAGTTAATCAGACCTGTTATTATGAAATTGTTTAATAGTATGACAGACCATATAGCTATTTACTTCTTCTCTTTCCGTCACAATTCTGGGTATTAGTCTTTATTAATTAATGCTCTTTTATAGGGTTGACAGCATAAAACAAACATACAAACATGGATATATATACATATACAAACATGAACATACAAATCAATCATACATTAAAACAAACATAATAATTATGCAGCTATATTGAGTCCACTCCCCACAGTGCTAATGACTTTTGAATGAAAGGTGCAGCAAGTTGCATAAGACAGGAAAAAAATCCCCCAAAAAATCGAGATTTTGAATATGATTATTTCCCATCAATTTTGTGTATAAATTTTCAATCTGGGTTAAAAATTCCTTTCTTAATCATTTTTTTTTGGCAATGAAAGAAGAAGTGTTCCTCGTCTTCAATTACATTTAGGTGACATTGCCTACAAATTCGTTGTTCTCTATTTATTTTATTATATCTGCCTCTTTCAATTTCTAAAATATGATCACTTATTCTCATTTTCACAATTAATTTTCTATTTTCAAAGTTTGAATTTTCAATAAATGGTTCTATAATATAAATTGTCTTTATTTTGCTGTATAGAAAAAGTTTATTGTTGATATTAAAAGACCTCAATTTCTCGAAAAACATGTTTTCATAGTTTTCTAGTAATGTTTTTTTTCAAAGATTTTGTGAGATGCCTTTTCTCCTCGTTTGTGTTTAATATATTCTCTGCAAAGGTATACCAGGAATATGTCCCATTTAAATGTAATGTTTTTGAGAGGCTATATGCATCCAATAATAAAGGATTATTATCCTTGTTTGAAATTCTAGCCATATACTTCAAGACTTGCAACTTTATATAAACATCTAAAGGATATTGAGAAATTTTAGCAGCTATGTTGACAGATTTTTTACTTATTCCAAGAACAAAATTTTAAGTTCACCTTTTCTAGAAAACTTGCATCTAATGAGTCAAATGAGATCAAAGTTAGAATTTGACTTGTTTGCCCGCAATTGTCCTTTAAGTATTTTTTAATAGAAATCCATATACCAAATTTCTGAGTTATACATGAGTATAGTGAAGATTGACATCATACGGCGATCTTTTTCTTGAAAAATAACTTGTATCTCGGGTTTTGCAATGAGCTTATTATTTATGTCAGTGTATCAACACGATTGCGATCTTATTTTCTTCTTGAGCAATATTTCAATCAATATTTATTTTAATGCTGATATATATTTACAGCAATTCTGTTTGTATGCTTTGTCATTGTTTTGAAGATTATAAATATACATGTCATACTAAGAATCTATAATTACTCTCAATTTGTACTTTGTACTTTGGTATTGAAAAAAACCTATAATTGATGATATTTACAATTCACTATGGATACACATCAACAATAATACAACACATTGAAAGCGGGGAACTCATCCATGAAGCACACCGTCAATGTGATCAGATGTAATGAAAATGAAATATTTAAACGAAAGAATCGTTTATCGTGTCGAATTTCTGTGCATAAAATGTATTACAACATATTGAAGTTTTCAATTTTCAAGAGTCCTGTCAAGGGCTTGGAATATTAAAAATAATATATATAATATGTTTATGGTAGTAGGAAAATTCCTATTACCATATATAGGGTTTCCTCTTTCATAAATTATTGAAAACTTTCACAAAATGTTATCACCGCTATAAATATCTCGTGTATACTACCGGTAATACAATTCTACATGTAGAGATTGTTCATTGTACAAATTGTCACATTTTCACTTCATATGCTTATTTAAACAAATGTGTGTATTATTAATGTGCATGTCCTATCCATCTTATATGTATTTTTCTTTTCTTTTCTTTTTTGGTATCTGGGAGAAGAATTTATATAAGTGCTGCGTCACTTGTTTTCTGATCCCTATGTATGTACTATTGTTATAACTCATGCAATTTATTCAATAAATATTGTTTACACTACATGCAGAGATCTGATCAAGAAAGGGTATTTCCCATCCATGTTTGTATGGCGATGTAATGAACAAAACTAAGTTCAAACAGACTCATCTGAACTTGTAAAATCATTGGGGGCCGTCGTGGTCGTGATCGTATGGTAGTTGGATTTGCAACTACCTGTGCAATCAGATCCTGTCACCACTAACGTTGCGAGTTCGAACCCCGTTCATGGCGAGGTGTACTCCATACAACATTTGTCAACATTGTGTGATAAAGTTTGTTAGTGACCGGTGGTTTTCTCCGGGTACTCCGGTTTTCTCCATCAATAAAACTGACCACCACGATATAACTGAAATAGTGTTGAAAATAGCGTTAAACACGATAGACTTAAACCTTGAAAAATCTTATTCGTAGCAAATATAGTGCACTCTTTGAGGCAGCTTTACTCTGCTAAAATCTAGCTATATATATAATATGTCCAACCAGCAATTAAATTACATGTAGCACATTTATATTTAATTCAATATTATATTACTATTTTATGTTCAATAGTGGATTCCAATAAATCAGTGACCTATAATACTAGTCTGATACAAAGACCATTAATTTCCTTGGATGTTCATGACAGATTGATATTAAATCTATTAGAAGTAGCAGTTATGATTTTCTTTGTTCACAGTAATGGTCTTCAACCAACAGATTCTGCCTTCCTAGCTCGTACCCAGTTAACTACGAACATTCATTGACCCTGCTATTGTACTGTCAATAATTATGTTGTTATTCATTATTTTGATAGTATGTGGTCTTTTTGAATGAAAGCGAGTGCATATATGTATTGCCGTTGGAGATCCAGTTATCAGGAGGGCAGGGTTGGGATCCAAGTAACCGATTTAACCCCGCCACATTTGTATACCTGTCGTCAGTGAGTTAAGGTGATCATGTGTTCGATTTGTTGATATTGGTAGAATTTTTGACACTTAAACTCTCATTTTCATAAATAAAGAAAAGTAAAAAAATAAATAAATACCTTGTGCTTGGTTGTACGGTGGAGGTTGTGCCATGTTTGATGATTCTCTTTAACCAGTCTGAAATAAACACACATTGAGTATTTGTAATTACCGTATCAATGCATTTAATCTATTTTAAGGAGAAGAATGCGTTACGGATGTTAAGACATTTCTATATTACATTTTTATGAAATATTTTAATGTACAAATTAAATTTAACAGGAAGTGTACTGATTTAGAACTTTATTTTACCAAAGCTGAATAGGTACAGCATGTAAAGGGTTATCAAGAAGCTTGATTAGGCCCACTGAAGTTTATTAGACCCCATCGTGGTCGTGATCGTATGATCATAAAATAGCCTTGTCTAAAATGATGGATGGAAAAATCGTGTCTAAATAAAGTAGAGAACAGTTTTTTTGTTAACCCAACTTAGACATTAGCGCAAATGGGGCCATTGTACCTGTGATCATATAGTAGTTTCATTTACTTCTGGTCTATGCTTTATCTATGCAATCAGTGCTTTTTATCACTTATATCTTTTATAACCGCATCCAGTCAGGCAATCGCATGCTTTGCAATACCAGGGGCGGATCCAGGGGGGGGGGGGAAATAAAATTGGAAAAGATATGATTTTTTGGCGTAAAATCGTGATTTTTCACACGAAATACCCCAAAAAGTTTCGCGTCTCCCTCCGCTCGGCGCAATTTTTTTAAGTGCGCCCCCCCCCCCCCCCCTAACTTGAAATCCTGGATCCGCCCCTGAATACTGTGTCTGGTTTCGCATTATTTGTATGTTCCCTTCCGATGTGTTGAGATAAATATTGGTACAATTAACATAACAATAAAATTAAAGTGAGCAACAAAAAAGCACGTGACACTGTTTGTTAACATGAACAAAAATTCGTATTCACTGCAGATATTTTAGTATTTCTAGTTGTGCCAGAGATCACCGTATTCGAAACATAACGTTGGATACTCTATTCAGGGGGACCAACCGGTTAATCGAGAAAAGCCGTTCGTGTACGATTGTTAATCGGGTTTTTTGATTCGTGAACGATTCGGTTACTAGTTCGTGTACGATTATTTTGAGGATCCGGACATAATTCCTTGACGGTAAGCAGACATGGGGTAATCGTAATTTGTAATCGTAATCAGTTGTAATCGATTACATTTTTTCATGTAATCGGATGTAATCTGTAATCGGCCATTTTTTAGATTACATGTAATTGTAATGTAATCGATTACATTCATTTTGAACCTGTAATCATGATTACTTTCTGATTACATTTAGATTACTTTTCATCATTTTGACTTATTTTGTCTTAACTGAAACATATATCTCCTTAGATATTTAATGTATGATTTATGTAAATGAATTTTCTTCATGGAATTTATTTAGCAAATAATGTAGAATGGTTTACTAGAAAAAATATAAAGTTTATTGACATCTAAATAAAAAAATATGTTATGAAATTCAATTGTTAACCTCATAAAAAAAACTCTATTAAAATAAAGTGGCAATAACAACACGATCAAAAGATATTCTTCTATGTTTAATTGCAATCAAAACTATCACAAGTACAAAAAATATTAAGTATAGTTTCAAAGACTTGATATCCAAACAAATAATATCTCAATTTCAATTTCTTTGGGGTTTCAAAATTTCAGTAAAAACAGCTCTAAAATTTTATATTTTATTAAACCTATTTACATAAATTAATTATAAAGATTTAGTTTTCATATTTAGACTGAGAAATTATGCATATATATTTAAGCAAATTTTAGAATCAGAATGACTTGTTTTTTTGTGTCTTCTGAATTATATATCAAGGACATGCATGGAAATGGTGTGAAATTTAGTAATGATGATTGTTACATAATTTGGTGTCATAAATAAGACCTTAATTACAAATTTTATCTGTGGCACAGGTTAACTGCTAGTTTATTATCCACAATAAACTTTTGACAGGATGTTTGAAATTATTTGATAAAATTATTAAAATGTGCAAATGTATGTTATAATATTTACTAATAGTATAAGATGGAATGAATATTGGTCATAGTAATAAGTTATTAAGACACAACTTATTTTATGAAAAAAGGAAAATGAGAATAGCTGTTTATAATTTACAATGTACTGATAATCTTATCCATGCAATGATCACATTAAAACTAAATTGTAATTCATTGTTCTGAGTAAGAAAAACATTAAAAAAGGAGATATTGGACAGATGCATGAGACAAAATAACATAAAAACACAAATATATTGGTTGTCATGACATTAAAAGTAATCAGTAATGTAATCGATTACATTTACAAAGTAATTGTAATTTAATCGATTACATTTGAAAATTGATGTAATCGTAATGTGATGTAATCATGAAAATTGCAAAGTAATTGTAAAGTAATCGATTACATTTGAAAGTAATTGACCCCAAGTCTGACGGTAAGCCTCAATTATTACTAATTAAGAAAACAATTATTAATTATCTCTTCGCAGTTCCCTTCCTTTATTGTATATCTTTGATGGTGTATGCTCCAAAACCTTGCGTGAAATGTGGTCAGAAAGTCTAAGAAGCATTGCATCAAAATGTCACAAGAACTATAATATTCCTATATTCACACATTTACACTTTTTTATGACTGAAACATCACTTTAATGGAAACATTCTTCTATATTGGAGTGGTTAAAAGACCTTTTTCACAAAAAATGCAAAATATAACGGGAAAATTATATTATTTTCATTTTTTTGTTCGTGAACGAACAGGTTAAAAATTTCTTGTTCGTGATCGATGTTCGTGAACGATTACTCAATATAAGATACTTGCATTTTTCTTAGCAATTTAAATGAATTATTTTCTAATGTTGCTTTTTATATGTGTGTCTCATGAAACATGAGCGTGGAAAGATATAATTTGCGGTGGTTTGCGTCATCGAAAACCTATTTCTAAGTAATTACTAATAGACATACATGAATATATTTTTATGTACTATTCTTTGTAAGAATCAGGAAACACCAATTGTAAGTACACATCTATTTTAAGAAAATATTTATGTTGAGTACTGAAACACATTCGACCTCAAACTATAACTGTAAGCCAAAGGCTAACTAATACCCCCCCCCCCCCCCCCCCCTACACACACACACACACACACAGAGGGCATCGGTGTTCCTTTTGTGTACACTCTGTTTTTACTTTTAAGTCCTGACTAGGCCAAGATATTAATTTTTAGCTTTTCGGCAGTTAAGATATTTATTTGAAAAAAGTGACATCCCTCCCCCTTTCAAAATCAAATGGTCGTCCCCAAACTGCAACTTTAGCTGAATATCAATCCAATATAGTAATTAAAATTCGCTATTAGTTCGATCTTTTCTATTTCAAAGCAATGAAAAAACAGATTGGGCTGAATGTATTTCTAATACATAAAAATAACCATGATAACATTATGATAACATTTATAAAACAGCCAAACGTTTTGATCAAGTCAGGAAAAGGATGATTAGGAATATCTCTCTCTCTCTCTCTCTCTCTCTCTCTCTCTCTCTTGTTTCGTTTTTCTTTTTCTTTTTTCTTTTACTTATTACCAGTTTCAGTTTAAATGAAATATTTTAATATATATTATTATGTGTATATATGTGCCGTCATTGTATTTTGATTGTGAGAGGATCAACACTATGTTGGGTAGTCCGAGATTCCTCTGTCGTTTAACGGCTTTTATAAAGTTGCTGTAGCCGTTCAACGTCAGAGCGTGATATACACGGATTACAGCGGGTTTGCCTCTCCAGATCTGGATCGGCACATTTCCACGTTTCGTGGCTATTGGATTTTATTTTCTATCAGAAACCCTTATATAAATCGCTTCACCAATCATTTTTCTATTCATTCATAACCATCTTACCCTCAGAAAGTGGTGTTACACTCCATTACAGCTCGATTTTGCCTTAGATCCTATTATTCCGCCATTTGACTTCCATTTTCGAATCTACACACGTGATCTCGCGATACTAACTGAATGATGACAGCAACGCATTGCATGATGGGAGCTAATTAATGCAGCGTGCCAAATTATTTGGAGCATTATTTGCGTAAACAACATTCAAATCACATGGAAGACGATACATTTAAGCGTATTCTGCAGGACAAACAGTCCATCTACAGATCAAAGCAGAGCAGAAGGAAATAATACAGAATTCAATGGCAGAGTGTTACCAACGGGCTTCGGAAAGAGCATGTGTTACGTTCCCCCTTTTTGGACAAGGTACTACAACATTTTTTTTCTTATGGTTATTTGTAATTCACTAAATTTGCTGTTAAAATCATTACCAATCAATATAATCAACTGTATTAAATTTTATGTTAATTGTTCTGCCTTAACAGACACCTATGATTGGCAATACAAATATTTGTTTGTTTGTTTATATGCAAATCATCTCCCATGATACATTGCGGTAATCGTAGTTTTCTCGTAGTCACGTGACAAATGTTTGAAAAATGGAAGACAAATGTCGAAATCATAGGTTCTAAGGCAAAATCGTGCTGTAATGGAGTGTAACACCACTTTCTGAGGGTAAGATGTTTATGAATGAATAGAAAAATGATTGGTGAAGCGATTTATATAAGGGTTTCTGATAGAAAATAAAATCCGATAGCCACGAAACGTGGAAATGTGCTGACCCAGAGTTGGAGAAGTAAATCCGCTGTTTTCGTATGTATCACGCTCTGACGTTGAACGGCTACAGCAACTTTATAAAAGCCGTTAAACGACAGAGGAATCTCGGACTATATGTTGGGATAATAGACATAGCGTAATGTAACCCAATTTCAGAAAATCGATGAAAAGGAATTTCTAAAAATATTGTCAAATTTTTTCTGGCTTAATACTATTTAAAGAATCTTGAGACGAGACGGGGATAACATATTAATGTAAACATTCGGAGAGAAATATTTAATTTAACTTCCGTGTCTGACGTCAAATATCTTAAAAATAGACACAGCTTTCGCCGAAATTGGGTTACACCCGGGGGTTACACAACATTTAAATACTAGTTGTATACATTTTCCACCCTAAATACACTTGAAAGGTATTTTCTTGTATGGCCTAATAGGCCAGATTTGCTTGCGAAAATAACTGGGTTAGGGCACTCTGTGCAGGAATATCTGAACTCGTGTTTTGCTCGATTGTGTTCTTTTAATCCTTCAGATGTGGCATATCTTTGGATCCTGGTGTGTTTCACTGTGTCGTGCCAAATTTTGGTTGGTTGAATATGCTTTTCCACAAGTGGAACACACAAAAGCCATAGTCTGCAAAAATGTTATTACATCGTACACGACCATATTTTTCAATAACACGTTCGTTCACGAATAAAAAAATTGGAAATATGCAAATAGGAAACTACATCTTTGCTTAAGCTAAGAATTATCACGAAATGTAAGTATAAGATAAAGTAACTTTGAAGTTCAAATTTATATTCTGTCATAAAATGTTAATTTTATTAGAAAATTTGCATTTTTTGCTAGAAAATGGAAACTCTGAGAACAAAAAATGGAGTGACATCTACGTTTCTGACCAAATTATTGAAAAATGAAAGTCTGTTATGAAGTTTACTCTTTCGAATTAAATTTATTAATTATTCATTTAAGGAACTACGAAGCCTTGTTTTGCTTTATACTTATATTTACAAAAGAATATTGAAATTTGGTGTCTTACCTTACTTTTAAAAACCGGAAATATCGTACACGAACTAGTAACCGAATCGTTCACGAATCAAAAAACCCGATTAACAATCGTACACGAACGGCTTTTCTCGATTAACCGGTTAGTCCCCCTGCTATTGTAAGCAAAAAAGGAGGGAAGGTTTGAGGTACGATAATTAAATTATGCAAAAAGGAGGGAAGCTTCGAAGTACGATACTTAAATTATGAAAAGAAAGTCTAAACAGTAAAGGTCAACGAACAATCACCTCTCCCCTCAAATGAGTCCACAAGTATTAATTTGAAATATATATATATTTTTTTTCATATCACTAGAAGCTGCCATATTGGTCGGTGTATATTGTCTCGTCTCGAGGGTTTGGATTATGGTGTTTAACGCCACTTTCAATAATATTTCAGTTATTTCGTGGCTGTCAGTTTTATTGGTGGAGAAAACCGGAATGCTCGGATAAAACCACCGGCCTGCCACAAGTCACTGACAAATTTTATCACATAATGTTGTATCGAGAACACCTCGCAGACATGCATATACAATTTTACACAGACAAAAGAAATTTAATTTGTAAAAACAAAACATTTTGCAACACTGCACTGAATATTCAATCACCAAGGACAGTTTCGAATGGCAACCACTTTTTACATATATATTCTTTTTGTGTAGAGGATAGGAAATTTATGGTTGTCTTTTCTATTTTTATACAATATTTCAGGTATTTTAGACCACCATTTATACATCTACATTTATATAAGGAATGCTTTAAAATCAAAATGACTTGATTTTTAGTGTTAACTGGTTTCATTATACCCAATAAAATTTTAGGTGCATTTATATACTGCATGTTAAGACCATAATTTTCAAAAACATTTACTGATGAAAACCATTTTTTTTTTTTACTGTAGGTGCATTCCAAAAACAGATGCAATAAAGTTTGAACTGAAAGTGTTGAAGCTTAGTGTTTCTTATAGCCATAAAAGGGGAAGAATAAATATACCTCCAATCATCTATTTGTACTCCTAATTCCTGAGCCCATTTGTTTTGTGACCTAACAGGACTTTCTTTTATGCTTACTAAATACAATTTATAAAAATATTTGCATGGATTTTATATTACTTTTTAATCTGTCAACAATGTCATTTTTAATATCATGCTGCCTCTCATACTCTGAAATAAGTTTGTTCCATCTCTTGGGACTGCACCTACAATACCATGATATTCTAGAAAGTTTGTACTTATCATACAATTGTTTTGAAATTCCTGATATGACAACCCAGAACCAATCTGATATGACAAAAGCTGTTTATCTTCAGAAACAATATCATTAATAAAAAAGACACCATCATAACAATATTTGTCAATAATAAAAAAAAATTAACAGTACATCTAGTATATAAATGACCACCAAGTTGTGAGTTCGACTCTAGCCCAATGCCATGTGTGGTGTTATAATATTTGTTAAGGACTCAGTTCTGATTAAAAAATTAGGGTTATATGACTCGGTTCTGATTAAAATCGGGGTCATAGGACTCAGTTCTTATTAAAATAAGGGTTATAGGACTCATTTCTCATGCACCATGACGCCACTTTCAGTTATATCGTGGCCGTCATTTTTTATTGGTGGAAGAGTCCGGAGTCCCCTGAGATAATCCACCGATATATCGCAAGTACTGACAAACTTTATCACATAAAGTTGTATCCAGTACACCTCTTCACGCTCTGGAATCGAACTCAAAACGTTAGTGGTGATAGGCACAGGCACTCGAATTCCGGACCCACCAAATGAGGAAAAAGGGGGGTCCGGAATTCGAGTGCCTGTGGTGATAGACACTGATTGCACATGTACAGGTAGTTGTAAATGCAACTACCATACGGTCACGATCACGACGGCCCCGGTAAAAATCAGATATCTCACTTGTGAGATTTTATTTTAATCAGACTGGTCAGTGACTATATAAGGGCCAGTTCGGTAGTTTTCTTCGTTTGGGACGACATATGTATTAATAGTTACCGGACTGAGATCGAGGTGTTCAAACTAGATGAACACCTGAGCCCGTGCAAATTGTGCGCCGAGACCGCGTACACAGCGGTCGAGGTGCTGAAAGCACGGGCGAGGGTCTTTATCTAGCTTGAACCCGAGATCGAAGTCGGTAACTGACTTACACTCTAGTGATATTGTTTATAAAAAATATATAATATCAAAAATATTGAATTTACTTGTAAATATTTAGCCAATTAAATGCAGCTGTTTTTGTCATCGATAAGTCACTTGAACACCTGACCTGGCACAGTGCCGAGGTGTTCAAGTGACGTCACTATTTGTCATGGGCCTAAGACTAGAACTAGTGTGTAAATATATATAAACACTACCATGGATACACACTTGTGAATTCCTACCGATCCTCTCCCCAAGGCCGTATATTCAAAAGCCTATTGCTCCACACGACGTGTAAGCATGGTCCTTCAGAATAAATTTTAATTACAATTTATATTTGATTTTATACTGTTTAAGGTCGAGCGCGTACCAAAGCACTTATAGAAAATATAAGTTTGATGTATTACGTCTATATGATTTCTATGTGGCTTAATTGATGTCTTGTAATAAAAAATATGATATTGTTTTAAATACGCGATGTATTTATAAATTTCATCATGAATGAAGACTCTAGATACGGGTATCTCAAGCGTTACACAGGTAAAAATAACATCAACGATTATTGATCTAAAAAAATATATTTAAAGAAAATGATTGAAATCATGAATTTTCTTCTTCAGGTAATTTGTCAACTCTAATGCTGTGACAACCTTTTTTGTATAAATTCAATAATATTTAATGAATATCATATTTATTACCAAACTATCTAGATTTATTCATAAATGGCAGTAAATTTGTCCTTACTAAAAGATGGAAAATGTTCTCATTAAGTGCACCGTGTAGTGTTTTGTTGCGTAAATAAGAAATTCAATAAAAGTGCAATCATGCAAGTGTGAATTAGTATTTCAATATTACCAAGTTTTTCTTCCAATTAAATCAAATCTGTTCCAAATATTCGATGAAAGTAAAATGTATAAAAATTATTGTAAGTTATCAAATAAAAAATATGTGAAATGTTTTACTTACCTTATAAATGATTATTTAATTATAAGATGTTAATTTTAAAATCGGGTATAACGTATCACATCCCCAATATTATTGACGCATGCGTACACATTGATTCGTGTGGTGAGCCATTCATGTCATGTTCCGAAAGTGCCAGATAAAGGCAGTGATTGTGACAAAATAATAGAGAGGACATCCACAAATAATTCGTTGACTTTTATTTGGATAAATGTTTATAAAACTGAGTGGGTGATTGTTGTTTAACGCCAAATGAGAAATTTTTCAGCTATATCATGGTTAGAACAAGTTACATTCATAATATGATATGATGATGCCCGCTTTGTACTAGAACCAGCACTCGAGTAGGATTGTTATAGCGTTAGCTCACTGAAACACAAGTCCGCGTGTAGAAATATCGCTTCACTCTGCCACAATATCCTGATTTCGAGCCAACCAAAAGGGATATTTGCTCTTATTCCTTAATGCCACCTGCTTAGCAGAGCGGCAACAAATGTCAATTTTATAATTTTATACCCGACAGGAACTCGAACTATCTACCGCATTCTATGCGAATACGCTAACCATTACACCACCAATGCGACTGGGCTCTTATAGACGGCTTACTTCCTAATAAATTATACATTAATTTTATTCTCATGTTCTATTGAAGATGGTCAAAATGATCCAATCAGCTGTGAATGGCAGGAATACTGTATGGCCCACTAACAAAAACCCACGGAAACTGGTTGTAAGGATTTGAAAGAAATTTGTTAGTGGAAAGTATTAAAAAGCTTACAAAAAAAGAACTTGCCCAGTTGTTAGCATTGCAGTTCCCTCATACCCCCACACCCCCACAGGTTTATCATCGGGTTCATGTTGCTCGATCTTTAATTTTCAGTGTAGTGTTTTGTAGATCGTTGTTTGTCCTTTTTCGTTCTGGCCATTGTGTTGTCTGCCCTTCGATTTACGGATTCTGATTAACCCTTTGGTATCTTCAAACTCTTCTTCCACGAAGACCATTACTTGGATAGAGATTATTTTGTAGATTTCAATTCTGGTTTAGGGAAATGGTTGATGTACGGAAATCATTTGCGATTTACTCTCCGGAATTCGCCTCTGGAGATGTAGGAGAACAAATATACAAATCGCTTATCTTGAAGAAATTTGGGATATTGTAAAACCCAAGACATATATGGGAATATGGCGGGTATCATAGACTAGCAAATGTTCTCCAAATGAAACTATTTTCTGTTTATGAAAAACTTGGAAATCTTAACGGCCGAAAGGACTTGAACAGGTTGATCCGTCCAAAAATAATATCCACAAATGATACAACCATAATTATGTGGAAAATTACATAAAAAGACGTGATAGATGATAACTAGATACCAATCATTTCATGTCAGTACCTGCTATAGATATGGGTGACGAACAATAGTAACGATAGAATGTGTTCCTAAAACAGAAAGGGTGTCACAACGGAGGCAATTAGGATGGGGGATATCAAAGACAAAGATGAAATGGACTTTAAACATTGGTACCTAGTTACCATCTATCATGTCTTTTCATGTACTTTTCCACATAATTATGGCTGCATCATTTGTGACTACTAGTTTTGAACGGATCAACCTGTTCAAGTCCTTTCGGACGTTAGTATTTCCAAGTTTTGGATAAACAGAAAATAGTTTCATTTGAAGACAAGCAGAATTGGGAGACAAAGATGAAATGGACATCGTTGATCTGTTGATTGACTTGACTTAGGGATTAGGAATATTACAGAGCAAGAAGAAGCTAACATTGGTACAATGGAGACTGTCATAGACCAAGCACACACTAATGATGAAATAGAAAGCTTAGAAAAGAATAGATCACAGAGGCCATTGGCAGCAGCACAGAGAACACCAAAGAACAATACATGTACAACATGGATACAGAGAACATCATTGACAATAATGACAATGTAAATGAGAATGTACACCAAAGAACAATACATGTACAACATGGATACAGAAAACATCATTGACAATAATGACAATGTAAATGAGAATGTAGACCCAAGAACAATACATGTACAACATGGATACAGAGAACATCATTGACAATAATGACAATGTAAATGAGAATGTACACCAAAGAACAATACATGTACAACATGGATACAGAGAACATCATTGACAATAATGACAATGTAAATGAGAATGTAGTCGAGGAACAATACATGTACAACATGGATACAGAGAACATCATTCACAATAATGACAATGTAAATGAGAATGTAGACCCAAGAACAATACATGTACAACATGGATACAGATAACATAATTGACAATAATGACAATGTAAATGAGAATGTAGTCCAGGAACAATACATGTACAACATGGATACAGTGAACATAATTGACAATAATGACAATGTAAATGAGAATGTAGACCCAAGAACAATACATGTACAACATGGATACAGAGAACATCATTGACAATAATGACAATGTAAATGAGAATGTACACCAAAGAACAATACATGTACAACATGGATACAGAGAACATCATTGACAATAATGACAATGTAAATGAGAATGTACACCAAAGAACAATACATGTACAACATGGATACAGAGAACATCATTGACAATAATGACAATGTAAATGAGAATGTAGACCAAAGAACAGTACATGTATAACATGGATACAGAGAACATCATTGATAATAATGACAATGTAAATGAGAATGTAGACCAAAGAACAATACATGTACAACATGGATACAGAGAACATCATTGACAATAATGACAATGTAAATGAGAATGTAGACCCAAGAACAATACATGTACAACATGGATACAGAGAACATCATTCACAATAATCACAATGTAAATGAGAATGTAGACCAAAGAACAATACATGTACAACATGGATACAGAGAACATCATTGACAATAATGACAATGTAAATGAGAATGTAGACCCAAGAACAATACATGTACAACATGGATACAGAGAACATCATTGACAATAATGACAATGTAAATGAGAATGTAGACCCAAGAACAATACATGTACAACATGGATACAGAGAATATCATTGACAATAATGACAATGTAAATGAGAATGTAGACCCAAGAACAATACATGTACAACATGGATACAGAGAACATCATTGACAATAATGACAATGTAAATGAGAATGTAGACCCAAGAACAATACATGTACAACATGGATACAGAGAACATCATTGACAATAATGACAATGTAAATGAGAATGTAGTCGAGGAACAATACATGTACAACATGGATACAGAGAACATCATTGACAATAATGACAATGTAAATGAGAATGTACACCAAAGAACAATACATGTACAACATGGATACAGAGAACATCATTGACAATAATGACAATGTAAATGAGAATGTACACCAAAGAACAATACATGTACAACATGGATACAGAGAACATCATTGACAATAATGACAATGTAAATGAGAATGTAGTCGAGGAACAATACATGTACAACATGGATACAGAGAACATCATTGACAATAATGACAATGTAAATGAGAATGTAGACCAAAGAACAATACATGTACAACATGGATACAGAGAACATCATTGACAATAATGACAATGTAAATGAGAATGTAGACCAAAGAACAATACATGTACAACATGGATACAGAGAACATCATTGATAATAATGACAATGTAAATGAGAATGTAGACCAAAGAACAATACATGTACAACATGGATACAGAGAACATCATTGATAATAATGACAATGTAAATGAGAATGTACATCAAAGAACAATACATGTACAACATGGATACAGAGAACATCATTGATAATAATGACAATGTAAATGAGAATGTACACCAAAGAACAATACATGTACAACATGGATACAGAGAACATCATTGACAATAATGACAATGTATATGAGAATGTAGACCAAAGAACAATACATGTACAACATGGATACAGAGAACATCATTGACAATAATGACAATGTAAATGAGAATGTAGACCAAAGAACAATACATGTACAACATGGATACAGAGAACATCATTGACAATAATGACAATGTAAATGAGAATGTACATCAAAGAACAATACATGTACAACATGGATACAGAGAACATCATTGACAATAATGACAATGTAAATGAGAATGTAGACCCAAGAACAATACATGTACAACATGGATACAGAGAACATCATTGACAATAATGACAATGTAAATGAGAATGTAGACCCAAGAACAATACATGTACAACATGGATACAGAGAACATCATTGACAATAATGACAATGTAAATGAGAATGTACATCAAAGAACAATACATCTACAACATGGATACAGAGAACATCATTGACAATAATGACAATGTAAATGAGAATGTAGTCGAGGAACAATACATGTACAACATGGATACAGAGAACATCATTGACAATAATGACAATGTAAATGAGAATGTACACCAAAGAACAATACATGTACAACATGGATACAGAGAACATCATTGACAATAATGACAATGTAAATGAGAATGTACATCAAAGAACAATACATGTACAACATGGATACAGAGAACATCATTGACAATAATGACAATGTAAATGAGAATGTAGACCCAAGAACAATACATGTACAACATGGATACAGAGAACATCATTGACAATAATGACAATGTAAATGAGAATGTACATCAAAGAACAATACATGTACAACATGGATACAGAGAACATAATTGACAATAATGACAATGTAAATGAGAATGTAGTCGAGAAACAATACATGTACAACATGGATACAGAGAACATAATTGACAATAATGACAATGTAAATGAGAATGTAGACCAAAGAACAATACATGTACAACATGGATACAGAGAACATCATTGACAATAATGACAATGTAAATGAGAATGTAGACCAAAGAACAATACATGTACAACATGGATACAGAGAACATCATTGACAATAATGACAATGTAAATGAGAATGTAGACCAAAGAACAATACATGTACAACATGGATACAGAGAACATCATTGACAATAATGACAATGTAAATGAGAATGTAGACCCAAGAACAATACATGTACAACATGGATACAGAGAACATCATTGACAATAATGACAGTGTAAATGAGAATGTAGACCAAAGAACAATACATGTACAACATGGATACAGAGAACATCATTCACAATAATGACAATGTAAATGAGAATGTAGACCCAAGAACAATACATGTACAACATGGATACAGAGAACATCATTGACAATAATGACAAGGTAAATGAGAATGTAGACCAAAGAACAATACATGTACAACATGGATACAGAGAACATCATTAACAATAATGACAATGTAAATGAGAATGTAGTCGAGGAACAATACATGTACAACATGGATACAGAGAACATCATTGACAATAATGACAATGTAAATGAGAATGTAGACCAAAGAACAATACATGTACAACATGGATACAGAGAACATCATTGACAATAATGACAATGTAAATGAGAATGTAGACCAAAGAACAATACATGTACAACATGGATACAGAGAACATCATTGACAATAATGACAATGTAAATGAGAATGTAGATAAAAGAACAATACATGTACAACATGGATACAGAGAACATCATTGACAATAATGACAATGTAAATGAGAATGTACACCA
This sequence comes from Bathymodiolus septemdierum, assembly GCA_963383655.1. Lineage (NCBI taxonomy): Eukaryota > Metazoa > Mollusca > Bivalvia > Mytilida > Modiolidae > Bathymodiolus > Bathymodiolus septemdierum. The sequence continues at coordinate 12,000,061 of OY726522.1, forward strand.
AAGAACAATACATGTACAACATGGATACAGAGAACATCATTGACAATAATGACAATGTAAATGAGAATGTAGACCAAAGAACAATACATGTACAACATGGATACAGAAAACATCATTGACAATAATGACAATGTAAATGAGAATGTAGACCAAAGAACAATACATGTACAACATGGATACAGAGAAAATAATTAACAATAATGACAATGTAAATGAGAATGTAGTCGAGGAACAATACATGTACAACATGGATACAGAGAACATAATTAACAATAATGACAATGTAAATGAGAATGTAGTCGAGGAACAATACATGTACAACATGGATACAGAGAACATCATTGACAATAATGACAATGTAAATGAGAATGTAGACCAAAGAACAATACATGTACAACATGGATACAGAGAACATCATTGACAATAATGACAATGTAAATGAGAATGTAGACCAAAGAACAATACATGTACAACATGGATACAGAGAACATCATTGATAATAATGACAATGTAAATGAGAATGTAGACCAAAGAACAATACATGTACAACATGGATACAGAGAACATCATTGACAATAATGACAATGTAAATGAGAATGTAGACCCAAGAACAATACATGTACAACATGGATACAGAGAACATCATTGACAATAATGACAATGTAAATGAGAATGTACATCAAAGAACAATACATGTACAACATGGATACAGAGAACATCATTGACAATAATGACAATGTAAATGAGAATGTAGACCAAAGAACAATACATGTACAACATGGATACAGAGAACATCATTGATAATAATGACAATGTAAATGAGAATGTAGACCAAAGAACAATACATGTACAACATGGATACAGAGAACATCATTGACAATAATGACAATGTAAATGAGAATGTAGACCCAAGAACAATACATGTACAACATGGATACAGAGAACATCATTGACAATAATGACAATGTAAATGAGAATGTAGTCGAGGAACAATACATGTACAACATGGATACAGAGAACATAATTAACAATAATGACAATGTAAATGAGAATGTAGTCGAGGAACGATACATGTACAACATGGATACAGAGAACATCATTGACAATAATGACAATGTAAATGAGAATGTAGACCAAAGAACAATACATGTACAACATGGATACAGAGAACATAATTAACAATAATGACTGTGTAAATGAGAATGTAGACCCAAGAACAATACATGTACAACATGGATACAGAGAACATAATTAACAATAATGACAATGTAAATGAGAATGTAGTCGAGGAACAATACATGTACAACATGGATACAGAGAACATAATTGACAATAATGACAATGTAAATGAGAATGTAGTCGAGGAACAATACATGTACAACATGGATACAGAGAACATAATTAACAATAATGACAATGTAAATGAGAATGTACACCAAAGAACAATACATGTACAACATGGATACAGAGAACATCATTGATAATAATGACAATGTAAATGAGAATGTAGACCAAAGAACAATACATGTACAACATGGATACAGAGAACATCATTCACAATAATGACAATGTAAATGAGAATGTAGACCCAAGAACAATACATGTACAACATGGATACAGAGAACATAATTAACAATAATGACAATGTAAATGAGAATGTAGTCGAGGAACAATACATGTACAACATGGATACAGAGAACATCATTGACAATAATGACAATGTAAATGAGAATGTAGACCCAAGAACAATACATGTACAACATGGATACAGAGAACATCATTGACAATAATGACAATGTAAATGAGAATGTACACCAAAGAACAATACATGTACAACATGGATACAGAGAACATCATTGACAATAATGACAATGTAAATGAGAATGTAGACCCAAGAACAATACATGTACAACATGGATACAGAGAACATCATTGATAATAATGACAATGTAAATGAGAATGTAGACCCAAGAACAATACATGTACAACATGGATACAGAGAACATCATTGACAATAATGACAATGTAAATGAGAATGTAGACCAAAGAACAATACATGTACAACATGGATACAGAGAACATCATTGACAATAATGACAATGTAAATGAGAATGTACACCAAAGAACAATACATGTACAACATGGATACAGAGAACATCATTGACAATAATGACAATGTAAATGAGAATGTACATCAAAGAACAATACATGTACAACATGGATACAGAGAACATCATTGACAATAATGACAATGTAAATGAGAATGTAGACCCAAGAACAATACATGTACAACATGGATACAGAGAACATCATTGACAATAATGACAATGTAAATGAGAATGTACATCAAAGAACAATACATGTACAACATGGATACAGAGAACATCATTGACAATAATGACAATGTAAATGAGAATGTAGTCGAGGAACAATACATGTACAACATGGATACAGAGAACATCATTGACAATAATGACAATGTAAATGAGAATGTACATCAAAGAACAATACATGTACAACATGGATACAGAGAACATCATTGACAATAATGACAATGTAAATGAGAATGTACACCAAAGAACAATACATGTACAACATGGATACAGAGAACATCATTGACAATAATGACAATGTAAATGAGAATGTACATCAAAGAACAATACATGTACAACATGGATACAGAGAACATCATTGACAATAATGACAATGTAAATGAGAATGTAGACCCAAGAACAATACATGTACAACATGGATACAGAGAACATCATTGACAATAATGACAATGTAAATGAGAATGTAGACCAAAGAACAATACATGTACAACATGGATACAGAGAACATCATTGACAATAATGACAATGTAAATGAGAATGTAGACCAAAGAACAATACATGTACAACATGGATACAGAGAACATCATTGACAATAATGACAATGTAAATGAGAATGTACACCAAAGAACAATACATGTACAACATGGATACAGAGAACATCATTGACAATAATGACAATGTAAATGAGAATGTAGACCAAAGAACAATACATGTACAACATGGATACAGAAAACATCATTGACAATAATGACAATGTAAATGAGAATGTAGACCAAAGAACAATACATGTACAACATGGATACAGAGAACATAATTAACAATAATGACAATGTAAATGAGAATGTAGACCCAAGAACAATACATGTACAACATGGATACAGAGAACATAATTAACAATAATGACAATGTAAATGAGAATGTAGTCGAGGAACAATACATGTACAACATGGATACAGAGAACATAATTAACAATAATGACAATGTAAATGAGAATGTAGTCGAGGAACAATACATGTACAACATGGATACAGAGAACATCATTGACAATAATGACAGTGTAAATTAGAATGTAGACTAAAGAACAATACATGTACAACATGGATACAGAGAACATCATTCACAATAATGACAATGTAAATGAGAATGTAGACCCAAGAACAATACATGTACAACATGGATACAGAGAACATAATTAACAATAATGACAATGTAAATGAGAATGTAGTCGAGGAACAATACATGTACAACATGGATACAGAGAACATCATTGACAATAATGACAATGTAAATGAGAATGTAGACCCAAGAACAATACATGTACAACATGGATACAGAGAACATCATTGACAATAATGACAATGTAAATGAGAATGTACACCAAAGAACAATACATGTACAACATGGATACAGAGAACATCATTGATAATAATGACAATGTAAATGAGAATGTAGACCCAAGAACAATACATGTACAACATGGATACAGAGAACATCATTGACAATAATGACAATGTAAATGATAATGTACACCAAAGAACAATACATGTACAACATGGATACAGAGAACATCATTGACAATAATGACAATGTAAATGAGAATGTAGACCCAAGAACAATACATGTACAACATGGATACAGAGAACATCATTGACAATAATGACAATGTAAATGATAATGTACACCAAAGAACAATACATGTACAACATGGATACAGAGAACATCATTGACAATAATGACAATGTAAATGAGAATGTAGACCAAAGAACAATACATGTACAACATGGATACAGAAAACATCATTGACAATAATGACAATGTAAATGAGAATGTAGACCAAAGAACAATACATGTACAACATGGATACAGAGAACATAATTAACAATAATGACAATGTAAATGAGAATGTAGACCCAAGAACAATACATGTACAACATGGATACAGAGAACATAATTAACAATAATGACAATGTAAATGAGAATGTAGTCGAGGAACAATACATGTACAACATGGATACAGAGAACATAATTAACAATAATGACAATGTAAATGAGAATGTAGTCAAGGAACAATACATGTACAACATGGATACAGAGAACATCATTGACAATAATGACAGTGTAAATTAGAATGTAGACTAAAGAACAATACATGTACAACATGGATACAGAGAACATCATTCACAATAATGACAATGTAAATGAGAATGTAGACCCAAGAACAATACATGTACAACATGGATACAGAGAACATAATTAACAATAATGACAATGTAAATGAGAATGTAGTCGAGGAACAATACATGTACAACATGGATACAGAGAACATCATTGACAATAATGACAATGTAAATGAGAATGTAGACCCAAGAACAATACATGTACAACATGGATACAGAGAACATCATTGACAATAATGACAATGTAAATGAGAATGTACACCAAAGAACAATACATGTACAACATGGATACAGAGAACATCATTGATAATAATGACAATGTAAATGAGAATGTAGACCCAAGAACAATACATGTACAACATGGATACAGAGAACATCATTGACAATAATGACAATGTAAATGATAATGTACACCAAAGAACAATACATGTACAACATGGATACAGAGAACATCATTGATAATAATGACAATGTAAATGAGAATGTACACCAAAGAACAATACATGTACAACATGGATACAGAGAACATCATTGATAATAATGACAATGTAAATGAGAATGTAGACCCAAGAACAATACATGTACAACATGGATACAGAGAACATCATTGACAATAATGACAATGTAAATGAGAATGTACACCAAAGAACAATACATGTACAACATGGATACAGAGAACATCATTGATAATAATGACAATGTAAATGAGAATGTAGTCGAGGAACAATACATGTACAACATGGATACAGAGAACATCATTGACAATAATGACAATGTAAATGAGAATGTACACCAAAGAACAATACATGTACAACATGGATACAGAGAACATCATTGACAATAATGACAATGTAAATGAGAATGTAGACCCAAGAACAATACATGTACAACATGGATACAGAGAACATCATTGACAATAATGACAATGTAAATGAGAATGTACACCAAAGAACAATACATGTACAACATGGATACAGAGAACATCATTGATAATAATGACAATGTAAATGAGAATGTAGTCGAGGAACAATACATGTACAACATGGATACAGAGAACATCATTGACAATAATGACAATGTAAATGAGAATGTAGTCGAGGAACAATACATGTACAACATGGATACAGAGAACATCATTGACAATAATGACAATGTAAATGAGAATGTAGACCAAAGAACAATACATGTACAACATGGATACAGAGAACATCATTGACAATAATGACAATGTAAATGAGAATGTAGTCGAGGAACAATACATGTACAACATGGATACAGAGAACATCATTGATAATAATGACAATGTAAATGAGAATGTAGACCAAAGAACAATACATGTACAACATGGATACAGAGAACATCATTGACAATAATGACAATGTAAATGAGAATGTAGTCGAGGAACAATACATGTACAACATGGATACAGAGAACATCATTGACAATAATGACAATGTAAATGAGAATGTAGACCAAAGAACAATACATGTACAACATGGATACAGAGAATATCATTGACAATAATGACAATGTAAATGAGAATGTAGACCAAAGAACAATACATGTACAACATGGATACAGAGAACATCATTGACAATAATGACATTGTAAATGAGAATGTAGACCCAAGAACAATACATGTACAACATGGATACAGAGAACATCATTGATAATAATGACATTGTAAATGAGAATGTACACCAAAGAACAATACATGTACAACATGGATACAGAGAACATCATTGATAATAATGACAATGTAAATGAGAATGTAGACCAAAGAACAATACATGTACAACATGGATACAGAGAACATCATTGACAATAATGACAATGTAAATGAGAATGTAGACCAAAGAACAATACATGTACAACATGGATACAGAGAATATCATTGACAATAATGACAATGTAAATGAGAATGTACACCAAAGAACAATACATGTACAACATGGATACAGAGAACATCATTGACAATAATGACAATGTAAATGAGAATGTAGACCCAAGAACAATACATGTACAACATGGATACAGAGAACATCATTGACAATAATGACAATGTAAATGAGAATGTAGTCGAGGAACAATACATGTACAACATGGATACAGAGAACATCATTGACAATAATGACATTGTAAATGAGAATGTAGTCGAGGAACAATACATGTACAACATGGATACAGAGAACATCATTAACAATAATGACAATGTAAATGAGAATGTAGACCAAAGAACAATACATGTACAACATGGATACAGAGAACATCATTGACAATAATGACAATGTAAATGAGAATGTAGACCAAAGAACAATACATGTACAACATGGATACAGAGAACATCATTGACAATAATGACATTGTAAATGAGAATGTAGTCGAGGAACAATACATGTACAACATGGATACAGAGAACATCATTGACTATAATGACAATGTAAATGAGAATGTAGACCAAAGAACAATACATGTACAACATGGATACAGAGAACATAATTAACAATAATGACAATGTAAATGAGAATGTAGACCCAAGAACAATACATGTACAACATGGATACAGAGAACATGATTAACAATAATGACAATGTAAATGAGAATGTAGTCGAGGAACAATACATGTACAACATGGATACAGAGAACATCATTGACAATAATGACAATGTAAATGAGAATGTACATCAAAGAACAATACATGTACAACATGGATACAGAGAACATCATTGATAATAATGACAATGTAAATGAGAATGTACACCAAAGAACAATACATGTACAACATGGATACAGAGAACATCATTGACAATAATGACAATGTAAATGAAAATGTAGACCCAAGAACAATACATGTACAACATGGATACAGAGAACATCATTGACAATAATGACAATGTAAATGAGAATGTAGACCCAAGAACAATACATGTACAACATGGATACAGAGAACATCATTGACAATAATGACAATGTAAATGAGAATGTACATCAAAGAACAATACATGTACAACATGGATACAGAGAACATCATTGACAATAATGACAATGTAAATGAGAATGTAGTCAAGGAACAATACATGTACAACATGGATACAGAGAACATCATTGACAATAATGACAATGTAAATGAGAATGTACACCAAAGAACAATACATGTACAACATGGATACAGAGAACATCATTGACAATAATGACAATGTAAATGAGAATGTACATCAAAGAACAATACATGTACAACATGGATACAGAGAACATCATTGACAATAATGACAATGTAAATGAGAATGTAGACCCAAGAACAATACATGTACAACATGGATACAGAGAACATCATTGACAATAATGACAATGTAAATGAGAATGTAGACCAAAGAACAATACATGTACAACATGGATACAGAGAACATCATTGACAATAATGACAATGTAAATGAGAATGTAGACCAAAGAACAATACATGTACAACATGGATACACAGAACATCATTGACAATAATGACAATGTAAATGAGAATGTACACCAAAGAACAATACATGTACAACATGGATACAGAGAACATCATTGACAATAATGACAATGTAAATGAGAATGTAGACCAAAGAACAATACATGTACAACATGGATACAGAGAACATAATTAACAATAATGACAATGTAAATGAGAATGTAGACCCAAGAACAATACATGTACAACATGGATACAGAGAACATAATTAACAATAATGACAATGTAAATGAGAATGTAGTCGAGGAACAATACATGTACAACATGGATACAGAGAACATCATTGACAATAATGACAATGTAAATGAGAATGTAGTCGAGGAACAATACATGTACAACATGGATACAGAGAACATCATTGACAATAATGACATTGTAAATGAGAATGTAGTCGAGGAACAATACATGTACAACATGGATACAGAGAACATCATTAACAATAATGACAATGTAAATGAGAATGTAGACCAAAGAACAATACATGTACAACATGGATACAGAGAACATCATTGACAATAATGACAATGTAAATGAGAATGTAGACCAAAGAACAATACATGTACAACATGGATACAGAGAACATCATTGACAATAATGACATTGTAAATGAGAATGTAGTCGAGGAACAATACATGTACAACATGGATACAGAGAACATCATTGACTATAATGACAATGTAAATGAGAATGTAGACCAAAGAACAATACATGTACAACATGGATACAGAGAACATAATTAACAATAATGACAATGTAAATGAGAATGTAGACCCAAGAACAATACATGTACAACATGGATACAGAGAACATGATTAACAATAATGACAATGTAAATGAGAATGTAGTCGAGGAACAATACATGTACAACATGGATACATAGAACATCATTGACAATAATGACAATGTAAATGAGAATGTACATCAAAGAACAATACATGTACAACATGGATACAGAGAACATCATTGATAATAATGACAATGTAAATGAGAATGTACACCAAAGAACAATACATGTACAACATGGATACAGAGAACATCATTGACAATAATGACAATGTAAATGAAAATGTAGACCCAAGAACAATACATGTACAACATGGATACAGAGAACATCATTGACAATAATGACAATGTAAATGAGAATGTAGACCCAAGAACAATACATGTACAACATGGATACAGAGAACATCATTGACAATAATGACAATGTAAATGAGAATGTACATCAAAGAACAATACATGTACAACATGGATACAGAGAACATCATTGACAATAATGACAATGTAAATGAGAATGTAGTCAAGGAACAATACATGTACAACATGGATACAGAGAACATCATTGACAATAATGACAATGTAAATGAGAATGTACACCAAAGAACAATACATGTACAACATGGATACAGAGAACATCATTGACAATAATGACAATGTAAATGAGAATGTACATCAAAGAACAATACATGTACAACATGGATACAGAGAACATCATTGACAATAATGACAATGTAAATGAGAATGTAGACCCAAGAACAATACATGTACAACATGGATACAGAGAACATCATTGACAATAATGACAATGTAAATGAGAATGTAGACCAAAGAACAATACATGTACAACATGGATACAGAGAACATCATTGACAATAATGACAATGTAAATGAGAATGTAGACCAAAGAACAATACATGTACAACATGGATACACAGAACATCATTGACAATAATGACAATGTAAATGAGAATGTACACCAAAGAACAATACATGTACAACATGGATACAGAGAACATCATTGACAATAATGACAATGTAAATGAGAATGTAGACCAAAGAACAATACATGTACAACATGGATACAGAGAACATAATTAACAATAATGACAATGTAAATGAGAATGTAGACCCAAGAACAATACATGTACAACATGGATACAGAGAACATAATTAACAATAATGACAATGTAAATGAGAATGTAGTCGAGGAACAATACATGTACAACATGGATACAGAGAACATAATTAACAATAATGAAAATGTAAATGAGAATGTAGTCGAGGAACAATACATGTACAACATGGATACAGAGAACATCATTGATAATAATGACAGTGTAAATTAGAATGTAGACCAAAGAACAATACATGTACAACATGGATACAGAGAACATCATTGACAATAATGACAATGTAAATGAGAATGTAGACCAAAGAACAATACATGTACAACATGGATACAGAGAACATCATTGATAATAATGACAATGTAAATGAGAATGTAGACCAAAGAACAATACATGTACAACATGGATACAGAGAACATAATTAACAATAATGACAATGTAAATGAGAATGTAGTCGAGGAACAATACATGTACAACATGGATACAGAGAACATAATTAACAATAATGACAATGTAAATGAGAATGTAGTGGAGGAACAATACATGTACAACATGGATACAGAGAACATAATTAACAATAATGACAATGTAAATGAGAATGTAGTCGAGGAATAATACATGTACAACATGGATACAGAGAACATCATTGACAATAATGACAATGTAAATGAGAATGTAGACCAAAGAACAATACATGTACAACATGGATACAGAGAACATAATTAACAATAATGACAATGTAAATGAGAATGTAGTCGAGGAACAATACATGTACAACATGGATACAGAGAACATAATTGACAATAATGACAATGTAAATGAGAATGTAGTCGAGGAACAATACATGTACAACATGGATACAGAGAACATAATTAACAATAATGACAATGTAAATGAGAATGTACACCAAAGAACAATACATGTACAACATGGATACAGAGAACATCATTGATAATAATGACAATGTAAATGAGAATGTAGACCAAAGAACAATACATGTACAACATGGATACAGAGAACATCATTCACAATAATGACAATGTAAATGAGAATGTAGACCCAAGAACAATACATGTACAACATGGATACAGAGAACATAATTAACAATAATGACAATGTAAATGAGAATGTAGTCGAGGAACAATACATGTACAACATGGATACAGAGAACATCATTGACAATAATGACAATGTAAATGAGAATGTAGACCCAAGAACAATACATGTACAACATGGATACAGAGAACATCATTGATAATAATGACAATGTAAATGAGAATGTAGTCGAGGAACAATACATGTACAACATGGATACAGAGAACATCATTGACAATAATGACAATGTAAATGAGAATGTAGTCGAGGAACAATACATGTACAACATGGATACAGAGAACATCATTGATAATAATGACAATGTAAATGAGAATGTAGACCAAAGAACAATACATGTACAACATGGATACAGAGAACATCATTGACAATAATGACATTGAAAATGAGAATGTAGTCGAGGAACAATACATGTACAACATGGATACAGAGAACATCATTGACAATAATGACAATGTAAATGAGAATGTACACCAAAGAACAATACATGTACAACATGGATACAGAGAACATCATTGACAATAATGACAATGTAAATGAGAATGTAGACCAAAGAACAATACATGTACAACATGGATACAGAGAACATCATTGACAATAATGACATTGAAAATGAGAATGTAGTCGAGGAACAATACATGTACAACATGGATACAGAGAACATCATTGACTATAATGACAATGTAAATGAGAATGTAGACCAAAGAACAATACATGTACAACATGGATACAGAGAACATCATTGACAATAATGACAATGTAAATGAGAATGTAGACCAAAGAACAATACATGTACAACATGGATACAGAGAACATCATTGACAATAATGACAATGTAAATGAGAATGTAGTCGAGGAACAATACATGTACAACATGGATACAGAGAACATCATTGATAATAATGACAATGTAAATGAGAATGTAGACCCAAGAACAATACATGTACAACATGGATACAGAGAACATCATTGACAATAATGACAATGTAAATGAGAATGTACACCAAAGAACAATACATGTACAACATGGATACAGAGAACATCATTGATAATAATGACAATGTAAATGAGAATGTAGACCAAAGAACAATACATGTACAACATGGATACAGAGAACATCATTGACAATAATGACAATGTAAATGAGAATGTAGTCGAGGAACAATACATGTACAACATGGATACAGAGAACATCATTGATAATAATGACAATGTAAATGAGAATGTAGACCCAAGAACAATACATGTACAACATGGATACAGAGAACATCATTGACAATAATGACAATGTAAATGAGAATGTACACCAAAGAACAATACATGTACAACATGGATACAGAGAACATCATTGATAATAATGACAATGTAAATGAGAATGTAGACCAAAGAACAATACATGTACAACATGGATACAGAGAACATCATTGACAATAATGACAATGTAAATGAGAATGTAGTCGAGGAACAATACATGTACAACATGGATACAGAGAACATCATTGATAATAATGACAATGTAAATGAGAATGTAGACCCAAGAACAATACATGTACAACATGGATACAGAGAACATCATTGACAATAATGACAATGTAAATGAGAATGTACACCAAAGAACAATACATGTACAACATGGATACAGAGAACATCATTGATAATAATGACAATGTAAATGAGAATGTAGACCCAAGAACAATACATGTACAACATGGATACAGAGAACATCATTGACAATAATGACAATGTAAATGATAATGTACACCAAAGAACAATACATGTACAACATGGATACAGAGAACATCATTGACAATAATGACAATGTAAATGAGAATGTAGACCAAAGAACAATACATGTACAACATGGATACAGAGAACATCATTGACAATAATGACAATGTAAATGAGAATGTAGACCAAAGAACAATACATGTACAACATGGATACAGAGAACATCATTGACAATAATGACATTGAAAATGAGAATGTAGTCGAGGAACAATACATGTACAACATGGATACAGAGAACATCATTGACTATAATGACAATGTAAATGAGAATGTAGACCAAAGAACAATACATGTACAACATGGATACAGAGAACATAATTAACAATAATGACAATGTAAATGAGAATGTAGTCGAGGAACAATACATGTACAACATGGATACAGAGAACATCATTGACAATAATGACAATGTAAATGAAAATGTACATCAAAGAACAATACATGTACAACATGGATACAGAGAACATCATTGATAATAATGACAATGTAAATGAGAATGTACACCAAAGAACAATACATGTACAACATGGATACAGAGAACATCATTGACAATAATGACAATGTAAATGAGAATATAGACCAAAGAACAATACATGTACAACATGGATACAGAGAACATCATTCACAATAACGACAATGTAAATGAGAATGTAGACCAAAGAACAATACATGTACAACATGGATACAGAGAACATCATTGACAATAATGACAATGTAAATGAGAATGTAGTCGAGGAACAATACATGTACAACATGGATACAGAGAACATCATTGACAATAATGACAATGTAAATGAGAATGTAGACCCAAGAACAATACATGTACAACATGGATACAGAGAACATCATTGACAATAATGACAATGTAAATGAGAATGTAGACCAAAGAACAATACATGTACAACATGGATACAGAGAGCATCATGGAGAATAATGACAATGTAAATGAGAATGTAGTCGAGGAACAATACATGTACAACATGGATACAGAGAACATCATTGACAATAATGACAATGTAAATGAGAATGTAGACCAAAGAACAATACATGTACAACATGGATACAGAGAACATCATTGACAATAATGACAATGTAAATGAGAATGTAGACCAAAGAACAATACATGTACAACATGGATACAGAGAACATAATTGACAATAATGACAATGTAAATGAGAATGTAGACCAAAGAACAATACATGTACAACATGGATACAGAGAACATAATTAACAATAATGACAATGTAAATGAGAATGTAGACCCAAGAACAATACATGTACAACATGGATACAGAGAACATAATTGACAATAATGACAATGTAAATGAGAATGTAGATCAAAGAACAATACATGTACAACATGGATACAGAGAACATCATTCACAATAACGACAATGTAAATGAGAATGTAGACCAAAGAACAATACATGTACAACATGGATACAGAGAACATCATTGACAATAATGACAATGTAAATGAGAATGTAGTCGAGGAACAATACATGTACAACATGGATACAGAGAACATCATTGACAATAATGACAATGTAAATGAGAATGTAGACCCAAGAACAATACATGTACAACATGGATACAGAGAACATCATTGACAATAATGACAATGTAAATGAGAATGTAGACCAAAGAACAATACATGTACAACATGGATACAGAGAGCATCATTGAGAATAATGACAATGTAAATGAGAATGTAGACCCAAGAACAATACATGTACAACATGGATACAGAGAACATAATTAACAATAATGACAATGTAAATGAGAATGTAGTCGAGGAACAATACATGTACAACATGGATACAGAGAACATCATTGACAATAATGACAATGTAAATGAGAATGTAGACCAAAGAACAATACATGTACAACATGGATACAGAGAACATCATTGACAATAATGACAATGTAAATGAGAATGTAGACCAAAGAACAATACATGTACAACATGGATACAGAGAACATAATTGACAATAATGACAATGTAAATGAGAATGTAGACCAAAGAACAATACATGTACAACATGGATACAGAGAACATCATTCACAATAATGACAATGTAAATGAGAATGTAGACCCAAGAACAATACATGTACAACATGGATACAGAGAACATAATTAACAATAATGACAATGTAAATGAGAATGTAGTCGAGGAACAATACATGTACAACATGGATACAGAGAACATCATTGACAATAATGACAATGTAAATGAGAATGTAGACCCAAGAACAATACATGTACAACATGGATACAGAGAACATCATTGATAATAATGACAATGTAAATGAGAATGTAGTCGAGGAACAATACATGTACAACATGGATACAGAGAACATCATTGACAATAATGACAATGTAAATGAGAATGTAGTCGAGGAACAATACATGTACAACATGGATACAGAGAACATCATTGATAATAATGACAATGTAAATGAGAATGTAGACCAAAGAACAATACATGTACAACATGGATACAGAGAACATCATTGACAATAATGACATTGAAAATGAGAATGTAGTCGAGGAACAATACATGTACAACATGGATACAGAGAACATCATTGACAATAATGACAATGTAAATGAGAATGTACACCAAAGAACAATACATGTACAACATGGATACAGAGAACATCATTGACAATAATGACAATGTAAATGAGAATGTAGACCAAAGAACAATACATGTACAACATGGATACAGAGAACATCATTGACAATAATGACATTGAAAATGAGAATGTAGTCGAGGAACAATACATGTACAACATGGATACAGAGAACATCATTGACTATAATGACAATGTAAATGAGAATGTAGACCAAAGAACAATACATGTACAACATGGATACAGAGAACATCATTGACAATAATGACAATGTAAATGAGAATGTAGACCAAAGAACAATACATGTACAACATGGATACAGAGAACATCATTGACAATAATGACAATGTAAATGAGAATGTAGTCGAGGAACAATACATGTACAACATGGATACAGAGAACATCATTGATAATAATGACAATGTAAATGAGAATGTAGACCCAAGAACAATACATGTACAACATGGATACAGAGAACATCATTGACAATAATGACAATGTAAATGAGAATGTACACCAAAGAACAATACATGTACAACATGGATACAGAGAACATCATTGATAATAATGACAATGTAAATGAGAATGTAGACCAAAGAACAATACATGTACAACATGGATACAGAGAACATCATTGACAATAATGACAATGTAAATGAGAATGTAGTCGAGGAACAATACATGTACAACATGGATACAGAGAACATCATTGATAATAATGACAATGTAAATGAGAATGTAGACCCAAGAACAATACATGTACAACATGGATACAGAGAACATCATTGACAATAATGACAATGTAAATGAGAATGTACACCAAAGAACAATACATGTACAACATGGATACAGAGAACATCATTGATAATAATGACAATGTAAATGAGAATGTAGACCAAAGAACAATACATGTACAACATGGATACAGAGAACATCATTGACAATAATGACAATGTAAATGAGAATGTAGTCGAGGAACAATACATGTAGAACATGGATACAGAGAACATCATTGATAATAATGACAATGTAAATGAGAATGTAGACCCAAGAACAATACATGTACAACATGGATACAGAGAACATCATTGACAATAATGACAATGTAAATGAGAATGTACACCAAAGAACAATACATGTACAACATGGATACAGAGAACATCATTGATAATAATGACAATGTAAATGAGAATGTAGACCCAAGAACAATACATGTACAACATGGATACAGAGAACATCATTGACAATAATGACAATGTAAATGATAATGTACACCAAAGAACAATACATGTACAACATGGATACAGAGAACATCATTGACAATAATGACAATGTAAATGAGAATGTAGACCAAAGAACAATACATGTACAACATGGATACAGAGAACATCATTGACAATAATGACAATGTAAATGAGAATGTAGACCAAAGAACAATACATGTACAACATGGATACAGAGAACATCATTGACAATAATGACATTGAAAATGAGAATGTAGTCGAGGAACAATACATGTACAACATGGATACAGAGAACATCATTGACTATAATGACAATGTAAATGAGAATGTAGACCAAAGAACAATACATGTACAACATGGATACAGAGAACATAATTAACAATAATGACAATGTAAATGAGAATGTAGTCGAGGAACAATACATGTACAACATGGATACAGAGAACATCATTGACAATAATGACAATGTAAATGAAAATGTACATCAAAGAACAATACATGTACAACATGGATACAGAGAACATCATTGATAATAATGACAATGTAAATGAGAATGTACACCAAAGAACAATACATGTACAACATGGATACAGAGAACATCATTGAAAATAATGACAATGTAAATGAGAATGTAGACCAAAGAACAATACATGTACAACATGGATACAGAGGACATCATTGACAATAATGACAATGTAAATGAGAATATAGACCAAAGAACAATACATGTACAACATGGATACAGAGAACATCATTCACAATAACGACAATGTAAATGAGAATGTAGACCAAAGAACAATACATGTACAACATGGATACAGAGAACATCATTGACAATAATGACAATGTAAATGAGAATGTAGTCGAGGAACAATACATGTACAACATGGATACAGAGAACATCATTGACAATAATGACAATGTAAATGAGAATGTAGACCCAAGAACAATACATGTACAACATGGATACAGAGAACATCATTGACAATAATGACAATGTAAATGAGAATGTAGACCAAAGAACAATACATGTACAACATGGATACAGAGAGCATCATGGAGAATAATGACAATGTAAATGAGAATGTAGTCGAGGAACAATACATGTACAACATGGATACAGAGAACATCATTGACAATAATGACAATGTAAATGAGAATGTAGACCAAAGAACAATACATGTACAACATGGATACAGAGAACATCATTGACAATAATGACAATGTAAATGAGAATGTAGACCAAAGAACAATACATGTACAACATGGATACAGAGAACATAATTGACAATAATGACAATGTAAATGAGAATGTAGACCAAAGAACAATACATGTACAACATGGATACAGAGAACATAATTAACAATAATGACAATGTAAATGAGAATGTAGACCCAAGAACAATACATGTACAACATGGATACAGAGAACATAATTGACAATAATGACAATGTAAATGAGAATGTAGATCAAAGAACAATACATGTACAACATGGATACAGAGAACATCATTCACAATAACGACAATGTAAATGAGAATGTAGACCAAAGAACAATACATGTACAACATGGATACAGAGAACATCATTGACAATAATGACAATGTAAATGAGAATGTAGTCGAGGAACAATACATGTACAACATGGATACAGAGAACATCATTGACAATAATGACAATGTAAATGAGAATGTAGACCCAAGAACAATACATGTACAACATGGATACAGAGAACATCATTGACAATAATGACAATGTAAATGAGAATGTAGACCAAAGAACAATACATGTACAACATGGATACAGAGAGCATCATTGAGAATAATGACAATGTAAATGAGAATGTAGACCCAAGAACAATACATGTACAACATGGATACAGAGAACATAATTAACAATAATGACAATGTAAATGAGAATGTAGTCGAGGAACAATACATGTACAACATGGATACAGAGAACATCATTGACAATAATGACAATGTAAATGAGAATGTAGACCCAAGAACAATACATGTACAACATGGATACAGAGAACATCATTGACAATAATGACAATGTAAATGAGAATGTAGACCAAAGAACAATACATGTACAACATGGATACAGAGAACATAATTGACAATAATGACAATGTAAATGAGAATGTAGACCAAAGAACAATACATGTACAACATGGATACAGAGAACATAATTAACAATAATGACAATGTAAATGAGAATGTAGTCGAGGAACAATACATGTACAACATGGATACAGAGAACATAATTGACAATAATGACAATGTAAATGAGAATGTAGATCAAAGAACAATACATGTACAACATGGATACAGAGAACATAATTAACAATAATGACAATGTAAATGAGAATGTAGTCGAGGAACAATACATGTACAACATGGATACAGAGAACATCATTGACAATAATGACAATGTAAATGAGAATGTAGTCGAGGAACAATACATGTACAACATGGATACAGAGAACATCATTGACAATAATGACAGTGTAAATTAGAATGTAGACCAAAGAACAATACATGTACAACATGGATACAGAGAACATCATTGACAATAATGACAATGTAAATGAGAATGTAGACCAAAGAACAATACATGTACAACATGGATACAGAGAACATCATTGATAATAATGACAATGTAAATGAGAATGTAGACCAAAGAACAATACATGTACAACATGGATACAGAGAACATAATTAACAATAATGACAATGTAAATGAGAATGTAGTCGAGGAACAATACATGTACAACATGGATACAGAGAACATAATTAACAATAATGACAATGTAAATGATAATGTAGTCGAGGAACAATACATGTACAACATGGGTACAGAGAACATAATTAACAATAATGACAATGTAAATGAGAATGTAGTCGAGGAATAATACATGTACAACATGGATACAGAGAACATCATTGACAATAATGACAATGTAAATGAGAATGTAGACCAAAGAACAATACATGTACAACATGGATACAGAGAACATAATTAACAATAATGACTGTGTAAATGAGAATGTAGACCCAAGAACAATACATGTACAACATGGATACAGAGAACATAATTAACAATAATGACAATGTAAATGAGAATGTAGTCGAGGAACAATACATGTACAACATGGATACAGAGAACATAATTGACAATAATGACAATGTAAATGAGAATGTAGTCGAGGAACAATACATGTACAACATGGATACAGAGAACATCATTGACAATAATGACAATGTAAATGAGAATGTAGACCAAAGAACAATACATGTACAACATGGATACAGAGAACATCATTGACAATAATGACAATGTAAATGAGAATGTAGACCAAAGAACAATACATGTACAACATGGATACACAGAACATCATTGACAATAATGACAATGTAAATGAGAATGTAGACCAAAGAACAATACATGTACAACATGGATACAGAAAACATCATTGACAATAATGACAATGTAAATGAGAATGTAGACCAAAGAACAATACATGTACAACATGGATACAGAGAACATAATTAACAATAATGACAATGTAAATGAGAATGTAGACCCAAGAACAATACATGTACAACATGGATACAGAGAACATAATTAACAATAATGACAATGTAAATGAGAATGTAGTCGAGGAACAATACATGTACAACATGGATACAGAGAACATCATTGACAATAATGACAATGTAAATGAGAATGTAGACCAAAGAACAGTACATGTACAACATGGATACAGAGAACATCATTGACAATAATGACAATGTAAATGAGAATGTACACCAAAGAACAATACATGTACAACATGGATACAGAGAACATCATTGACAATAATGACAATGTAAATGAGAATGTAGACCAAAGAACAATACATGTACAACATGGATACAGAAAACATCATTGACAATAATGACAATGTAAATGAGAATGTAGACCAAAGAACAATACATGTACAACATGGATACAGAGAACATAATTAACAATAATGACAATGTAAATGAGAATGTAGACCCAAGAACAATACATGTACAACATGGATACAGAGAACATAATTAACAATAATGACAATGTAAATGAGAATGTAGTCGAGGAACAATACATGTACAACATGGATACAGAGAACATAATTAACAATAATGACAATGTAAATGAGAATGTAGTCGAGGAATAATACATGTACAACATGGATACAGAGAACATCATTGACAATAATGACAATGTAAATGAGAATGTAGACCAAAGAACAATACATGTACAACATGGATACGGAGAACATAATTAACAATAATGACTGTGTAAATGAGAATGTAGACCCAAGAACAATACATGTACAACATGGATACAGAGAACATAATTAACAATAATGACAATGTAAATGAGAATGTAGTCGAGGAACAATACATGTACAACATGGATACAGAGAACATCATTGACAATAATGACAATGTAAATGAGAATGTAGACCGAAGAACAATACATGTACAACATGGATACAGAGAACATCATTGACAATGATGACAATGTAAATGAGAATGTACACCAAAGAACAATACATGTACAACATGGATACAGAGAACATCATTGATAATAATGACAATGTAAATGAGAATGTAGACCCAAGAACAATACATGTACAACATGGATACAGAGAACATCATTGATAATAATGACAATGTAAATGAGAATGTAGACCCAAGAACAATACATGTACAACATGGATACAGAGAACATCATTGACAATAATGACAATGTAAATGAGAATGTAGACCAAAGAACAATACATGTACAACATGGATACACAGAACATCATTGACAATAATGACAATGTAAATGAGAATGTAGACCAAAGAACAATACATGTACAACATGGATACAGAGAACATCATTGATAATAATGACATTGTAAATGAGAATGTAGTCGAGGAACAATACATGTACAACATGGATACAGAGAACATCATTGATAATAATGACAATGTAAATGAGAATGTAGACCAAAGAACAATACATGTACAACATGGATACAGAGAACATCATTGATAATAATGACAATGTAAATGAGAATGTAGACCCAAGAACAATACATGTACAACATGGATACAGAGAACATCATTGACAATAATGACAATGTAAATGAGAATGTAGTCGAGGAACAATACATGTACAACATGGATACAGAGAACATCATTGACAATAATGACAATGTAAATGAGAATGTAGACCCAAGAACAATACATGTACAACATGGATACAGAGAACATCATTGACAATAATGACAATGTAAATGAGAATGTAGACCAAAGAACAATACATGTACAACATGGATACAGAGAACATCATTGACAATAATGACAATGTAAATGAGAATGTACACCAAAGAACAATACATGTACAACATGGATACAGAGAACATCATTGACAATAATGACAATGTAAATGAGAATGTAGACCCAAGAACAATACATGTACAACATGGATACAGAGAACATCATTGATAATAATGACAATGTAAATGAGAATGTACACCAAAGAACAATACATGTACAACATGGATACAGAGAACATCATTGACAATAATGACAATGTAAATGAGAATGTAGACCCAAGAACAATGCATGTACAACATGGATACAGAGAACATCATTGACAATAATGACAATGTAAATGAGAATGTAGACCCAAGAACAATACATGTACAACATGGATACAGAGAACATCATTGACAATAATGACAATGTAAATGAGAATGTAGACCCAAGAACAATACATGTACAACATGGATACAGAGAACATCATTGACAATAATGACAATGTAAATGAGAATGTAGACCCAAGAACAATACATGTACAACATGGATACAGAGAACATCATTGACAATAATGACAATGTAAATGAGAATGTAGACCCAAGAACAATACATGTACAACATGGATACAGAGAACATCATTGACAATAATGACAATGTAAATGAGAATGTAGACCCAAGAACAATACATGTACAACATGGATACAGAGAACATCATTGACAATAATGACAATGTAAATGAGAATGTAGACCCAAGAACAATACATGTACAACATGGATACAGAGAACATCATTGACAATAATGACAATGTAAATGAGAATGTACACCAAAGAACAATACATGTACAACATGGATACAGAGAACATCATTGACAATAATGACAATGTAAATAAGAATGTAGACCCAAGAACAATACATGTACAACATGGATACAGAGAACATAATTAACAATAATGACAATGTAAATGAGAATGTAGACCCAAGAACAGTACATGTACAACATGGATACAGAGAACATCATTGATAATAATGACAATGTAAATGAGAATGTAGACCAAAGAACAATACATGTACAACATGGATACAGAGAACATCATTGACAATAATGACAATGTAAATGAGAATGTACACCAAAGAACAATACATGTACAACATGGATACAGAGAACATCATTGACAATAATGACAATGTAAATGAGAATGTACACCAAAGAACAATACATGTACAACATGGATACAGAGAACATCATTGATAATAATGACAATGTAAATGAGAATGTAGTCGAGGAACAATACATGTACAACATGGATACAGAGAACATCATTGACAATAATGACAATGTAAATGAGAATGTAGACCCAAGAACAATACATGTACAACATGGATACAGAGAACATCATTGACAATAATGACAATGTAAATGAGAATGTACACCAAAGAACAATACATGTACAACATGGATACAGAGAACATCATTGACAATAATGACAATGTAAATGAGAATGTACACCAAAGAACAATACATGTACAACATGGATACAGAGAACATCATTGACAATAATGACAATGTAAATGAGAATGTAGTCGAGGAACAATACATGTACAACATGGATACAGAGAACATCATTGACAATAATGACAATGTAAATGAGAATGTAGTCGAGGAACAATACATGTACAACATGGATACAGTGAACATAATTAACAATAATGACAATGTAAATGAAAATGTAGTCGAGGAACAATACATGTACAACATGGATACAGAGAACATCATTGACAATAATGACAATGTAAATGAGAATGTACACCAAAGAACAATACATGTACAACATGGATACAGAGAACATCATTGATAATAATGACAATGTAAATGAGAATGTAGACCAAAGAACAATACATGTACAACATGGATACAGAGAACATCATTGACAATAATGACAATGTAAATGAGAATGTAGACCAAAGAACAATACATGTACAACATGGATACAGAGAACATCATTGACAATAATGACAATGTAAATGAGAATGTACATCAAAGAACAATACATGTACAACATGGATACAGAGAACATCATTGACAATAATGACAATGTAAATGAGAATGTAGACCAAAGAACAATACATGTACAACATGGATACAGAGAACATCATTGACAATAATGACAATGTAAATGAGAATGCAGTCCCAAGAACAATACATGTACAACATGGATACAGAGAACATCATTGACAATAATGACAATGTAAATGAGAATGTAGACCCAAGAACAATACATGTACAACATGGATACAGAGAACATCATTGACAATAATGACAATGTAAATGAGAATGTAGACCCAAGAACAATACATGTACAACATGGATACAGAGAACATCATTGACAATAATGACAATGTAAATGAGAATGTACACCAAAGAACAATACATGTACAACATGGATACAGAGAACATCATTGACAATAATGACAATGTAAATGAGAATGTAGACCCAAGAACAATACATGTACAACATGGATACAGAGAACATAATTAACAATAATGACAATGTAAATGAGAATGTAGACCCAAGAACAGTACATGTACCACATGGATACAGAGAACATCATTGATAATAATGACAATGTAAATGAGAATGTACACCAAAGAACAATACATGTACAACATGGATACAGAGAACATCATTGACAATAATGACAATGTAAATGAGAATGTACACCAAAGAACAATACATGTACAACATGGATACAGAGAACATCATTGATAATAATGACAATGTAAATGAGAATGTAGTCGAGGAACAATACATGTACAACATGGATACAGAGAACATCATTGACAATAATGACAATGTAAATGAGAATGTAGACCCAAGAACAATACATGTACAACATGGATACAGAGAACATCATTGACAATAATGACAATGTAAATGAGAATGTACACCAAAGAACAATACATGTACAACATGGATACAGAGAACATCATTGACAATAATGACAATGTAAATGAGAATGTAGACCAAAGAACAATACATGTACAACATGGATACAGAGAACATCATTGACAATAATGACAATGTAAATGAGAATGTAGACCAAAGAACAATACATGTACAACATGGATACAGAGAACATCATTGACAATAATGACAATGTAAATGAGAATGTACATCAAAGAACAATACATGTACAACATGGATACAGAGAACATCATTGACAATAATGACAATGTAAATGAGAATGTAGACCAAAGAACAATACATGTACAACATGGATACAGAGAACATCATTGACAATAATGACAATGTAAATGAGAATGTACATCAAAGAACAATACATGTACAACATGGATACAGAGAACATCATTGACAATAATGACAATGTAAATGAGAATGTAGACCAAAGAACAATACATGTACAACATGGATACAGAGAACATCATTGACAATAATGACAATGTAAATGAGAATGCAGTCCCAAGAACAATACATGTACAACATGGATACAGAGAACATCATTGACAATAATGACAATGTAAATGAGAATGTAGACCCAAGAACAATACATGTACAACATGGATACAGAGAACATCATTGACAATAATGACAATGTAAATGAGAATGTAGACCCAAGAACAATACATGTACAACATGGATACAGAGAACATCATTGACAATAATGACAATGTAAATGAGAATGTACACCAAAGAACAATACATGTACAACATGGATACAGAGAACATCATTGACAATAATGACAATGTAAATGAGAATGTAGACCAAAGAAAAATACATGTACAACATGGATACAGAGAACATCATTGACAATAATGACAATGTAAATGAGAATGTAGACCCAAGAACAATACATGTACAACATGGATACAGAGAACATCATTGACAATAATGACAATGTAAATGAGAATGTAGACCAAAGAACAATACATGTACAACATGGATACAGAGAACATCATTGACAATAATGACAATGTAAATGAGAATGTAGACCCAAGAACAATACATGTACAACATGGATACAGAGAACATCATTGACAATAATGACAATGTAAATGAGAATGTACACCAAAGAACAATACATGTACAACATGGATACAGAGAACATCATTGACAATAATGACAATGTAAATGAGAATGTAGACCCAAGAACAATACATGTACAACATGGATACAGAGAACATCATTGACAATAATGACAATGTAAATGAGAATGTAGACCCAAGAACAATACATGTACAACATGGATACAGAGAACATCATTGACAATAATGACAATGTAAATGAGAATGTACACCAAAGAACAATACATGTACAACATGGATACAGAGAACATCATTGACAATAATGACAATGTAAATGAGAATGTAGTCGAGGAACAATACATGTACAACATGGATACAGAGAACATCATTGACAATAATGACAATGTAAATGATAATGTAGACCAAAGAACAATACATGTACAACATGGATACAGAGAACATCATTGACAATAATGACAATGTAAATGAGAATGTAGACCCAAGAACAATACATGTACAACATGGATACAGAGAACATCATTGACAATAATGACAATGTAAATGAGAATGTACACCAAAGAACAATACATGTACAACATGGATACAGAGAACATCATTGACAATAATGACAATGTAAATGAGAATGTAGACCCAAGAACAATACATGTACAACATGGATACAGAGAACATCATTGACAATAATGACAATGTAAATGAGAATGTAGACCAAAGAACAATACATGTACAACATGGATACAGAGAACATCATTGACAATAATGACATTGTAAATGAGAATGTAGACCAAAGAACAATACATGTACAACATGGATACAGAGAACATCATTGACAATAATGACAATGTAAATGAGAATGTAGACCCAAGAACAATGCATGTACAACATGGATACAGAGAACATCATTGATAATAATGACAATGTAAATGAGAATGTAGACCCAAGAACAATACATGTACAACATGGATACAGAGAACATCATTGACAATAATGACAATGTAAATGAGAATGTACACCAAAGAACAATACATGTACAACATGGATACAGAGAACATCATTGATAATAATGACAATGTAAATGAGAATGTAGACCAAAGAACAATACATGTACAACATGGATACAGAGAACATCATTGACAATAATGACAATGTAAATGAGAATGTACACCAAAGAACAATACATGTACAACATGGATACAGAGAACATCATTGATAATAATGACAATGTAAATGAGAATGTAGACCAAAGAACAATACATGTACAACATGGATACAGAGAACATCATTGACAATAATGACAATGTAAATGAGAATGTACACCAAAGAACAATACATGTACAACATGGATACAGAGAACATCATTGATAATAATGACAATGTAAATGAGAATGTAGACCAAAGAACAATACATGTACAACATGGATACAGAGAACATCATTGATAATAATGACAATGTAAATGAGAATGTAGACCAAAGAACAATACATGTACAACATGGATACAGAGAACATCATTGACAATAATGACAATGTAAATGAGAATGTAGACCCAAGAACAATACATGTACAACATGGATACAGAGAACATCATTGACAATAATGACAATGTAAATGAGAATGCAGTCCCAAGAACAATACATGTACAACATGGATACAGAGAACATCATTGACAATAATGACAATGTAAATGAGAATGTAGACCAAAGAACAATACATGTACAACATGGATACAGAGAACATCATTGACAATAATGACAATGTAAATGAGAATGTAGACCCAAGAACAATACATGTACAACATGGATACAGAGAACATCATTGACAATAATGACAATGTAAATGAGAATGTAGACCAAAGAACAATACATGTACAACATGGATACAGAGAACATCATTGACAATAATGACAATGTAAATGAGAATGTACACCAAAGAACAATACATGTACAACATGGATACAGAGAACATCATTGACAATAATGACAATGTAAATGAGAATGTAGACCAAAGAACAATACATGTACAACATGGATACAGAGAACATCATTGACAATAATGACAATGTAAATGAGAATGTACATCAAAGAACAATACATGTACAACATGGATACAGAGAACATCATTGACAATAATGACAATGTAAATGAGAATGTAGACCAAAGAACAATACATGTACAACATGGATACAGAGAACATCATTGACAATAATGACAATGTAAATGAGAATGTACATCAAAGAACAATACATGTACAACATGGATACAGAGAACATCATTGACAATAATGACAATGTAAATGAGAATGTAGACCAAAGAACAATACATGTACAACATGGATACAGAGAACATCATTGACAATAATGACAATGTAAATGAGAATGCAGTCCCAAGAACAATACATGTACAACATGGATACAGAGAACATCATTGACAATAATGACAATGTAAATGAGAATGTAGACCCAAGAACAATACATGTACAACATGGATACAGAGAACATCATTGACAATAATGACAATGTAAATGAGAATGTAGACCCAAGAACAATACATGTACAACATGGATACAGAGAACATCATTGACAATAATGACAATGTAAATGAGAATGTACACCAAAGAACAATACATGTACAACATGGATACAGAGAACATCATTGACAATAATGACAATGTAAATAAGAATGTAGACCCAAGAACAATACATGTACAACATGGATACAGAGAACATAATTAACAATAATGACAATGTAAATGAGAATGTAGACCCAAGAACAGTACATGTACAACATGGATACAGAGAACATCATTGATAATAATGACAATGTAAATGAGAATGTACACCAAAGAACAATACATGTACAACATGGATACAGAGAACATCATTGACAATAATGACAATGTAAATGAGAATGTACACCAAAGAACAATACATGTACAACATGGATACAGAGAACATCATTGATAATAATGACAATGTAAATGAGAATGTAGTCAGGAACAATACATGTACAACATGGATACAGAGAACATCATTGACAATAATGACAATGTAAATGAGAATGTAGACCCAAGAACAATACATGTACAACATGGATACAGAGAACATCATTGACAATAATGACAATGTAAATGAGAATGTACACCAAAGAACAATACATGTACAACATGGATACAGAGAACATCATTGACAATAATGACAATGTAAATGAGAATGTACACCAAAGAACAATACATGTACAACATGGATACAGAGAACATCATTGACAATAATGACAATGTAAATGAGAATGTACACCAAAGAACAATACATGTACAACATGGATACAGAGAACATCATTGACAATAATGACAATGTAAATGAGAATGTAGTCGAGGAACAATACATGTACAACATGGATACAGTGAACATAATTAACAATAATGACAATGTAAATGAGAATGTAGTCGAGGAACAATACATGTACAACATGGATACAGAGAACATCATTGATAATAATGACAATGTAAATGAGAATGTACATCAAAGAACAATACATGTACAACATGGATACAGAGAACATCATTGACAATAATGACAATGTAAATGAGAATGTACATCAAAGAACAATACATGTACAACATGGATACAGAGAACATCATTGACAATAATGACAATGTAAATGAGAATGTAGACCAAAGAACAATACATGTACAACATGGATACAGAGAACATCATTGACAATAATGACAATGTAAATGAGAATGCAGTCCCAAGAACAATACATGTACAACATGGATACAGAGAACATCATTGACAATAATGACAATGTAAATGAGAATGTAGACCCAAGAACAATACATGTACAACATGGATACAGAGAACATCATTGACAATAATGACAATGTAAATGAGAATGTAGACCCAAGAACAATACATGTACAACATGGATACAGAGAACATCATTGACAATAATGACAATGTAAATGAGAATGTACACCAAAGAACAATACATGTACAACATGGATACAGAGAACATCATTGACAATAATGACAATGTAAATGAGAATGTAGACCCAAGAACAATACATGTACAACATGGATACAGAGAACATCATTGACAATAATGACAATGTAAATGAGAATGTAGACCCAAGAACAATACATGTACAACATGGATACAGAGAACATCATTGACAATAATGACAATGTAAATGAGAATGTACACCAAAGAACAATACATGTACAACATGGATACAGAGAACATCATTGACAATAATGACAATGTAAATGAGAATGTAGTCGAGGAACAATACATGTACAACATGGATACAGAGAACATCATTGACAATAATGACAATGTAAATGATAATGTAGACCAAAGAACAATACATGTACAACATGGATACAGAGAACATCATTGATAATAATGACAATGTAAATGAGAATGTAGACCCAAGAACAATGCATGTACAACATGGATACAGAGAACATCATTGATAATAATGACAATGTAAATGAGAATGTAGACCAAAGAACAATACATGTACAACATGGATACAGAGAACATCATTGATAATAATGACAATGTAAATGAGAATGTACACCAAAGAACAATACATGTACAACATGGATACAGAGAACATCATTGACAATAATGACAATGTAAATGAGAATGTACACCAAAGAACAATACATGTACAACATGGATACAGAGAACATCATTGATAATAATGACAATGTAAATGAGAATGTAGACCAAAGAACAATACATGTACAACATGGATACAGAGAACATCATTGATAATAATGACAATGTAAATGAGAATGTAGACCAAAGAACAATACATGTACAACATGGATACAGAGAACATCATTGATAATAATGACAATGTAAATGAGAATGTACACCAAAGAACAATACATGTACAACATGGATACAGAGAACATCATTGACAATAATGACAATGTAAATGAGAATGTACACCAAAGAACAATACATGTACAACATGGATACAGAGAACATCATTGATAATAATGACAATGTAAATGAGAATGTAGACCAAAGAACAATACATGTACAACATGGATACAGAGAACATCATTGATAATAATGACAATGTAAATGAGAATGTAGACCAAAGAACAATACATGTACAACATGGATACAGAGAACATCATTGACAATAATGACAATGTAAATGAGAATGTAGACCCAAGAACAATACATGTACAACATGGATACAGAGAACATCATTGACAATAATGACAATGTAAATGAGAATGCAGTCCCAAGAACAATACATGTACAACATGGATACAGAGAACATCATTGACAATAATGACAATGTAAATGAGAATGTAGACCAAAGAACAATACATGTACAACATGGATACAGAGAACATCATTGACAATAATGACAATGTAAATGAGAATGTAGACCCAAGAACAATACATGTACAACATGGATACAGAGAACATCATTGACAATAATGACAATGTAAATGAGAATGTAGACCAAAGAACAATACATGTACAACATGGATACAGAGAACATCATTGACAATAATGACAATGTAAATGAGAATGTACACCAAAGAACAATACATGTACAACATGGATACAGAGAACATCATTGACAATAATGACAATGTAAATGAGAATGTAGACCAAAGAACAATACATGTACAACATGGATACAGAGAACATCATTGACAATAATGACAATGTAAATGAGAATGTACATCAAAGAACAATACATGTACAACATGGATACAGAGAACATCATTGACAATAATGACAATGTAAATGAGAATGTAGACCAAAGAACAATACATGTACAACATGGATACAGAGAACATCATTGACAATAATGACAATGTAAATGAGAATGTACATCAAAGAACAATACATGTACAACATGGATACAGAGAACATCATTGACAATAATGACAATGTAAATGAGAATGTAGACCAAAGAACAATACATGTACAACATGGATACAGAGAACATCATTGACAATAATGACAATGTAAATGAGAATGCAGTCCCAAGAACAATACATGTACAACATGGATACAGAGAACATCATTGACAATAATGACAATGTAAATGAGAATGTAGACCCAAGAACAATACATGTACAACATGGATACAGAGAACATCATTGACAATAATGACAATGTAAATGAGAATGTAGACCCAAGAACAATACATGTACAACATGGATACAGAGAACATCATTGACAATAATGACAATGTAAATGAGAATGTACACCAAAGAACAATACATGTACAACATGGATACAGAGAACATCATTGACAATAATGACAATGTAAATAAGAATGTAGACCCAAGAACAATACATGTACAACATGGATACAGAGAACATAATT
Source organism: Bathymodiolus septemdierum (assembly GCA_963383655.1). Classification (NCBI taxonomy): domain Eukaryota; kingdom Metazoa; phylum Mollusca; class Bivalvia; order Mytilida; family Modiolidae; genus Bathymodiolus; species Bathymodiolus septemdierum. The sequence goes on from OY726522.1 coordinate 12,032,540, forward strand.
AACAATAATGACAATGTAAATGAGAATGTAGACCCAAGAACAGTACATGTACAACATGGATACAGAGAACATCATTGATAATAATGACAATGTAAATGAGAATGTACACCAAAGAACAATACATGTACAACATGGATACAGAGAACATCATTGACAATAATGACAATGTAAATGAGAATGTACACCAAAGAACAATACATGTACAACATGGATACAGAGAACATCATTGATAATAATGACAATGTAAATGAGAATGTAGTCAGGAACAATACATGTACAACATGGATACAGAGAACATCATTGACAATAATGACAATGTAAATGAGAATGTAGACCCAAGAACAATACATGTACAACATGGATACAGAGAACATCATTGACAATAATGACAATGTAAATGAGAATGTACACCAAAGAACAATACATGTACAACATGGATACAGAGAACATCATTGACAATAATGACAATGTAAATGAGAATGTACACCAAAGAACAATACATGTACAACATGGATACAGAGAACATCATTGACAATAATGACAATGTAAATGAGAATGTACACCAAAGAACAATACATGTACAACATGGATACAGAGAACATCATTGACAATAATGACAATGTAAATGAGAATGTAGTCGAGGAACAATACATGTACAACATGGATACAGTGAACATAATTAACAATAATGACAATGTAAATGAGAATGTAGTCGAGGAACAATACATGTACAACATGGATACAGAGAACATCATTGATAATAATGACAATGTAAATGAGAATGTACATCAAAGAACAATACATGTACAACATGGATACAGAGAACATCATTGACAATAATGACAATGTAAATGAGAATGTACATCAAAGAACAATACATGTACAACATGGATACAGAGAACATCATTGACAATAATGACAATGTAAATGAGAATGTAGACCAAAGAACAATACATGTACAACATGGATACAGAGAACATCATTGACAATAATGACAATGTAAATGAGAATGCAGTCCCAAGAACAATACATGTACAACATGGATACAGAGAACATCATTGACAATAATGACAATGTAAATGAGAATGTAGACCCAAGAACAATACATGTACAACATGGATACAGAGAACATCATTGACAATAATGACAATGTAAATGAGAATGTAGACCCAAGAACAATACATGTACAACATGGATACAGAGAACATCATTGACAATAATGACAATGTAAATGAGAATGTACACCAAAGAACAATACATGTACAACATGGATACAGAGAACATCATTGACAATAATGACAATGTAAATGAGAATGTAGACCCAAGAACAATACATGTACAACATGGATACAGAGAACATAATTAACAATAATGACAATGTAAATGAGAATGTAGACCCAAGAACAGTACATGTACAACATGGATACAGAGAACATCATTGATAATAATGACAATGTAAATGAGAATGTACACCAAAGAACAATACATGTACAACATGGATACAGAGAACATCATTGACAATAATGACAATGTAAATGAGAATGTAGACCCAAGAACAATACATGTACAACATGGATACAGAGAACATAATTAACAATAATGACAATGTAAATGAGAATGTAGACCCAAGAACAGTACATGTACAACATGGATACAGAGAACATCATTGATAATAATGACAATGTAAATGAGAATGTACACCAAAGAACAATACATGTACAACATGGATACAGAGAACATCATTGATAATAATGACAATGTAAATGAGAATGTAGTCGAGGAACAATACATGTACAACATGGATACAGAGAACATCATTGACAATAATGACAATGTAAATGAGAATGTACACCAAAGAACAATACATGTACAACATGGATACAGAGAACATCATTGACAATAATGACAATGTAAATGAGAATGTACATCAAAGAACAATACATGTACAACATGGATACAGAGAACATCATTGACAATAATGACAATGTAAATGAGAATGTACACCAAAGAACAATACATGTACAACATGGATACAGAGAACATCATTGACAATAATGACAATGTAAATGAGAATGTACACCAAAGAACAATACATGTACAACATGGATACAGAGAACATCATTGACAATAATGACAATGTAAATGAGAATGTAGACCAAAGAACAATACATGTACAACATGGATACAGAGAACATCATTGATAATAATGACAATGTAAATGAGAATGTAGACCCAAGAACAATACATGTACAACATGGATACAGAGAACATCATTGACAATAATGACAATGTAAATGAGAATGTAGACCAAAGAACAATACATGTACAACATGGATACAGAGAACATCATTGACAATAATGACAATGTAAATGAGAATGTAGACCAAAGAACAATACATGTACAACATGGATACAGAGAACATCATTGACAATAATGACAATGTAAATGAGAATGTACATCAAAGAACAATACATGTACAACATGGATACAGAGAACATCATTGACAATAATGACAATGTAAATGAGAATGTAGACCAAAGAACAATACATGTACAACATGGATACAGAGAACATCATTGACAATAATGACAATGTAAATGAGAATGTAGACCAAAGAACAATACATGTACAACATGGATACAGAGAACATCATTGACAATAATGACAATGTAAATGAGAATGCAGTCCCAAGAACAATACATGTACAACATGGATACAGAGAACATCATTGACAATAATGACAATGTAAATGAGAATGTAGACCAAAGAACAATACATGTACAACATGGATACAGAGAACATCATTGATAATAATGACAATGTAAATGAGAATGTAGACCAAAGAACAATACATGTACAACATGGATACAGAGAACATCATTGACAATAATGACAATGTAAATGAGAATGTAGACCAAAGAACAATACATGTACAACATGGATACAGAGAACATCATTGATAATAATGACAATGTAAATGAGAATGTAGACCAAAGAACAATACATGTACAACATGGATACAGAGAACATCATTGACAATAATGACAATGTAAATGAGAATGTAGACCAAAGAACAATACATGTACAACATGGATACAGAGAACATCATTGATAATAATGACAATGTAAATGAGAATGTAGACCAAAGAACAATACATGTACAACATGGATACAGAGAACATCATTGACAATAATGACAATGTAAATGAGAATGTAGACCAAAGAACAATACATGTACAACATGGATACAGAGAACATCATTGACAATAATGACAATGTAAATGAGAATGTACACCAAAGAACAATACATGTACAACATGGATACAGAGAACATAATTAACAATAATGACAATGTAAATGAGAATGTAGACCCAAGAACAGTACATGTACAACATGGATACAGAGAACATCATTGATAATAATGACAATGTAAATGAGAATGTACACCAAAGAACAATACATGTACAACATGGATACAGAGAACATCATTGACAATAATGACAATGTAAATGAGAATGTACACCAAAGAACAATACATGTACAACATGGATACAGAGAACATCATTGATAATAATGACAATGTAAATGAGAATGTAGTCGAGGAACAATACATGTACAACATGGATACAGAGAACATCATTGACAATAATGACAATGTAAATGAGAATGTAGACCCAAGAACAGTACATGTACAACATGGATACAGAGAACATCATTGATAATAATGACAATGTAAATGAGAATGTACACCAAAGAACAATACATGTACAACATGGATACAGAGAACATCATTGACAATAATGACAATGTAAATGAGAATGTACACCAAAGAACAATACATGTACAACATGGATACAGAGAACATCATTGATAATAATGACAATGTAAATGAGAATGTAGTCGAGGAACAATACATGTACAACATGGATACAGAGAACATCATTGACAATAATGACAATGTAAATGAGAATGTAGACCCAAGAACAATACATGTACAACATGGATACAGAGAACATCATTGACAATAATGACAATGTAAATGAGAATGTAGACCCAAGAACAATACATGTACAACATGGATACAGAGAACATCATTGACAATAATGACAATGTAAATGAGAATGCACACCAAAGAACAATACATGTACAACATGGATACAGAGAACATCATTGATAATAATGACAATGTAAATGAGAATGTAGACCCAAGAACAATACATGTACAACATGGATACAGAGAACATAATTAACAATAATGACAATGTAAATGAGAATGTACACCAAAGAACAATACATGTACAACATGGATACAGAGAACATCATTGACAATAATGACAATGTAAATGAGAATGTACACCAAAGAACAATACATGTACAACATGGATACAGAGAACATCATTGATAATAATGACAATGTAAATGAGAATGTAGTCGAGGAACAATACATGTACAACATGGATACAGAGAACATCATTGACAATAATGACAATGTAAATGAGAATGTAGACCCAAGAACAATACATGTACAACATGGATACAGAGAACATCATTGACAATAATGACAATGTAAATGAGAATGTAGACCCAAGAACAATACATGTACAACATGGATACAGAGAACATCATTGACAATAATGACAATGTAAATGAGAATGCACACCAAAGAACAATACATGTACAACATGGATACAGAGAACATCATTGACAATAATGACAATGTAAATGAGAATGTAGACCCAAGAACAATACATGTACAACATGGATACAGAGAACATCATTGATAATAATGACAATGTAAATGAGAATGTAGACCCAAGAACAATACATGTACAACATGGATACAGAGAACATAATTAACAATAATGACAATGTAAATGAGAATGTAGTCGAGGAACAATACATGTACAACATGGATACAGAGAACATCATTGACAATAATGACAATGTAAATGAGAATGTAGTCGAGGAACAATACATGTACAACATGGATACAGAGAACATCATTGACAATAATGACAATGTAAATGAGAATGTAGACCAAAGAACAATACATGTACAACATGGATACAGAGAACATCATTGACAATAATGACAATGTAAATGAGAATGCAGTCCCAAGAACAATACATGTACAACATGGATACAGAGAACATCATTGACAATAATGACAATGTAAATGAGAATGTAGACCCAAGAACAATACATGTACAACATGGATACAGAGAACATCATTGACAATAATGACAATGTAAATGAGAATGTAGACCCAAGAACAATACATGTACAACATGGATACAGAGAACATCATTGACAATAATGACAATGTAAATGAGAATGTACACCAAAGAACAATACATGTACAACATGGATACAGAGAACATCATTGACAATAATGACAATGTAAATAAGAATGTAGACCCAAGAACAATACATGTACAACATGGATACAGAGAACATAATTAACAATAATGACAATGTAAATGAGAATGTAGACCCAAGAACAGTACATGTACAACATGGATACAGAGAACATCATTGATAATAATGACAATGTAAATGAGAATGTACACCAAAGAACAATACATGTACAACATGGATACAGAGAACATCATTGACAATAATGACAATGTAAATGAGAATGTACACCAAAGAACAATACATGTACAACATGGATACAGAGAACATCATTGATAATAATGACAATGTAAATGAGAATGTAGACCCAAGAACAATACATGTACAACATGGATACAGAGAACATAATTAACAATAATGACAATGTAAATGAGAATGTAGACCCAAGAACAATACATGTACAACATGGATACAGAGAACATCATTGACAATAATGACAATGTAAATGAGAATGTAGACCCAAGAACAATACATGTACAACATGGATACAGAGAACATCATTGACAATAATGACAATGTAAATGAGAATGTACACCAAAGAACAATACATGTACAACATGGATACAGAGAACATCATTGACAATAATGACAATGTAAATGAGAATGTACACCAAAGAACAATACATGTACAACATGGATACAGAGAACATCATTGACAATAATGACAATGTAAATGAGAATGTACACCAAAGAACAATACATGTACAACATGGATACAGAGAACATCATTGACAATAATGACAATGTAAATGAGAATGTAGTCGAGGAACAATACATGTACAACATGGATACAGTGAACATAATTAACAATAATGACAATGTAAATGAGAATGTAGACCCAAGAACAATACATGTACAACATGGATACAGAGAACATCATTGACAATAATGACAATGTAAATGAGAATGTAGACCCAAGAACAATACATGTACAACATGGATACAGAGAACATCATTGACAATAATGACAATGTAAATGAGAATGTACACCAAAGAACAATACATGTACAACATGGATACAGAGAACATCATTGACAATAATGACAATGTAAATGAGAATGTAGACCCAAGAACAATACATGTACAACATGGATACAGAGAACATAATTAACAATAATGACAATGTAAATGAGAATGTAGACCCAAGAACAGTACATGTACAACATGGATACAGAGAACATCATTGATAATAATGACAATGTAAATGAGAATGTACACCAAAGAACAATACATGTACAACATGGATACAGAGAACATCATTGACAATAATGACAATGTAAATGAGAATGTAGACCAAAGAACAATACATGTACAACATGGATACAGAGAACATCATTGACAATAATGACAATGTAAATGAGAATGTAGTCGAGGAACAATACATGTACAACATGGATACAGAGAACATCATTGACAATAATGACAATGTAAATGAGAATGTAGACCCAAGAACAATACATGTACAACATGGATACAGAGAACATCATTGACAATAATGACAATGTAAATGAGAATGTACACCAAAGAACAATACATGTACAACATGGATACAGAGAACATCATTGACAATAATGACAATGTAAATGAGAATGTAGACCAAAGAACAATACATGTACAACATGGATACAGAGAACATCATTGACAATAATGACAATGTAAATGAGAATGTAGACCAAAGAACAATACATGTACAACATGGATACAGAGAACATCATTGACAATAATGACAATGTAAATGAGAATGTACATCAAAGAACAATACATGTACAACATGGATACAGAGAACATCATTGACAATAATGACAATGTAAATGAGAATGTAGACCAAAGAACAATACATGTACAACATGGATACAGAGAACATCATTGACAATAATGACAATGTAAATGAGAATGTAGACCAAAGAACAATACATGTACAACATGGATACAGAGAACATCATTGACAATAATGACAATGTAAATGAGAATGCAGTCCCAAGAACAATACATGTACAACATGGATACAGAGAACATCATTGACAATAATGACAATGTAAATGAGAATGTAGACCAAAGAACAATACATGTACAACATGGATACAGAGAACATCATTGACAATAATGACAATGTAAATGAGAATGTAGACCAAAGAACAATACATGTACAACATGGATACAGAGAACATCATTGACAATAATGACAATGTAAATGAGAATGTAGACCAAAGAACAATACATGTACAACATGGATACAGAAAACATCATTGACAATAATGACAATGTAAATGAGAATGTACACCAAAGAACAATACATGTACAACATGGATACAGAGAACATCATTGATAATAATGACAATGTAAATGAGAATGTACACCAAAGAACAATACATGTACAACATGGATACAGAGAACATCATTGACAATAATGACAATGTAAATGAGAATGTACACCAAAGAACAATACATGTACAACATGGATACAGAAAACATCATTGATAATAATGACAATGTAAATGAGAATGTAGTCGAGGAACAATACATGTACAACATGGATACAGAGAACATCATTGACAATAATGACAATGTAAATGAGAATGTAGACCCAAGAACAGTACATGTACAACATGGATACAGAGAACATCATTGATAATAATGACAATGTAAATGAGAATGTACACCAAAGAACAATACATGTACAACATGGATACAGAGAACATCATTGACAATAATGACAATGTAAATGAGAATGTACACCAAAGAACAATACATGTACAACATGGATACAGAGAACATCATTGATAATAATGACAATGTAAATGAGAATGTAGACCGAAGAACAATACATGTACAACATGGATACAGAGAACATCATTGACAATAATGACAATGTAAATGAGAATGTAGTCGAGGAACAATACATGTACAACATGGATACAGAGAACATCATTGATAATAATGACAATGTAAATGAGAATGTAGTCGAGGAACAATACATGTACAACATGGATACAGAGAACATCATTGACAATAATGACAATGTAAATGAGAATGTAGACCCAAGAACAATACATGTACAACATGGATACAGAGAACATCATTGACAATAATGACAATGTAAATGAGAATGTAGACCCAAGAACAATACATGTACAACATGGATACAGAGAACATCATTGACAATAATGACAATGTAAATGAGAATGCACACCAAAGAACAATACATGTACAACATGGATACAGAGAACATCATTGATAATAATGACAATGTAAATGAGAATGTAGACCCAAGAACAATACATGTACAACATGGATACAGAGAACATAATTAACAATAATGACAATGTAAATGAGAATGTACACCAAAGAACAATACATGTACAACATGGATACAGAGAACATCATTGACAATAATGACAATGTAAATGAGAATGTACACCAAAGAACAATACATGTACAACATGGATACAGAGAACATCATTGATAATAATGACAATGTAAATGAGAATGTAGTCGAGGAACAATACATGTACAACATGGATACAGAGAACATCATTGACAATAATGACAATGTAAATGAGAATGTAGACCCAAGAACAATACATGTACAACATGGATACAGAGAACATCATTGACAATAATGACAATGTAAATGAGAATGTAGACCAAAGAAAAATACATGTACAACATGGATACAGAGAACATAATTAACAATAATGACAATGTAAATGAGAATGTAGACCAAAGAACAATACATGTACAACATGGATACAGAGAACATCATTGACAATAATGACAATGTAAATGAGAATGTAGACCCAAGAACAATACATGTACAACATGGATACAGAGAACATCATTGACAATAATGACAATGTAAATGAGAATGCACACCAAAGAACAATACATGTACAACATGGATACAGAGAACATCATTGATAATAATGACAATGTAAATGAGAATGTAGACCCAAGAACAATACATGTACAACATGGATACAGAGAACATAATTAACAATAATGACAATGTAAATGAGAATGTAGTCGAGGAACAATACATGTACAACATGGATACAGAGAACATCATTGACAATAATGACAATGTAAATGAGAATGTAGACCAAAGAACAATACATGTACAACATGGATACAGAGAACATCATTGACAATAATGACAATGTAAATGAGAATGTAGTCGAGGAACAATACATGTACAACATGGATACAGAGAACATCATTGACAATAATGACAATGTAAATGAGAATGTAGTCGAGGAACAATACATGTACAACATGGATACAGAGAACATCATTGATAATAATGACAATGTAAATGAGAATGTAGACCCAAGAACAATACATGTACAACATGGATACAGAGAACATAATTAACAATAATGACAATGTAAATGAGAATGTAGTCGAGGAACAATACATGTACAACATGGATACAGAGAACATCATTGACAATAATGACAATGTAAATGAGAATGTAGACCAAAGAACAATACATGTACAACATGGATACAGAGAACATCATTGACAATAATGACAATGTAAATGAGAATGTAGTCGAGGAACAATACATGTACAACATGGATACAGAGAACATCATTGACAATAATGACAATGTAAATGAGAATGTACACCAAAGAACAATACATGTACAACATGGATACAGAGAACATCATTGACAATAATGACAATGTAAATGAGAATGTACACCAAAGAACAATACATGTACAACATGGATACAGAGAACATCATTGATAATAATGACAATGTAAATGAGAATGTACACCAAAGAACAATACATGTACAACATGGATACAGAGAACATCATTGACAATAATGACAATGTAAATGAGAATGTACACCAAAGAACAATACATGTACAACATGGATACAGAGAACATCATTGACAATAATGACAATGTAAATGAGAATGTAGTCGAGGAACAATACATGTACAACATGGATACAGAGAACATAATTAACAATAATGACAATGTAAATGAGAATGTAGTCGAGGAACAAATGATGGAAAATTGTGGAATGGAGAACTTATCTGCACATAGCAATCTAGATTAATAATTGGTTATAAGCTAAATCAAAATATTACATATGCTTAAGACGTTTGTAAATGATACTTACCTGGAAGGGGGTTAAGAAAAGAACCCCTTACTTAATGAATTTTACAAATGTACTTTAACTGTATGCTCTAGCAGAATCTCACCTGAAGCAATCACTGTAACCAAAAACTATTTCGTGGACGTAGGACACTGAATAACTCATACATAAAAAAAAGTAGCCAAGTTGAAGTCATCGCTTAGAAAGATTTAGAGTCGCCATCATGAGTTAACCGTTGCGAATATCTGTGTCACAAATGACAACGGAGCACATGAGTTGTGGCGGTTCATGTTGCTCAATCTAGTTTCCTGTGTAGTGTTTTGTAGATCATTATTTATCCTTTTCCTTTTGGCCATGGTATTGTCTGTCCTTCAACTTATGGCTCTGATTAGCACTTTGGTATCTTCAAACTTTTCTTGCAAGTTTCACATTGTATATATATTGGGCGTTATTTAACGTTGAAAAAACAGTAGAAAATTACATCTACGGACTGTTTCATTATTTGAATGCTTCATCCTATATTACCCATTTCTATTCTGTTACTCTAGATTTCATACTGTTACTGATGATATATTTACATAATTTTTTTAGCATGCCTTAGAATATGAACTTAAATTCTTTTGATAAGTTTATATCTGATTGTCTTTTACTTGATTCATAATTCTGATTTCGTAAATATATAATCGCATAGTATGTTCAAGCTATGTTTCGCAATGAAAATATAATAGTTTGTAACCAACGTTATTCATCCGTGTTACTTGCGTGTTTCAAGAAAATGTGTGAATTACCAGTCATTTATCACACATTATTTTTTTTTTTATATTAGATCTAGTATCATATCAACAGAATTATTCGTTTTCTATGTAATTCTGGTCGACCTAAATCACTTATAAAATGTGTACAATAGTAACAGGATAGAACTTTTATGTCAGTACCTTCATTTTGTGTTGATATGGTTACCAGACAGATGATAATAAAAGCGTAGATATCAAAATTAGTGCCCACGACGCGTTTCTGGCATAACCTTTAACATCGTGTCCGCTCAAAATCGAAAGACTGGAAAGCCAAATGATTTAACGTTTTGAGAGCAATAAAACCAAAAGGGTCTAAGACAGGATGGTCAAAATCGGCGAAGGTCACATTATAATTCAGAATTACAACCAGTAATTTTGTGATTCTTGATGGTTCTGCTTCATTCTACGATATTAAGATGTTTATTCAAAACAACTTTTTTTTCGAGTTTTCCGGTGTCGTAAAATTTTTAGCTACCCATGAAATTTAGCTACCTCAAATTTCCGGTAGCTAATTTTCATACGGCGGAGCATAATAATTAGCTACCTATGAAAATTAGCTACTTGTAGCATAAACTTATAGGATTTGTCTCCCTTATTATGTTTTACCAAAATACAGATTGTGTATTTCCAATGGAGAGACAAAATGAAAAACTGCATGTACATAAACAGGAAAAGAGTTACTGATTGACAAAGAGAGACATATAGATCTCAAGGGCGGATCCAGGGGAGGGGGGGGGGCGGCGCATTTTTTTTAAGTGCGCCCCCCCCCAACTTGAAATCCTGGATCCGCCCCCTGGATCTGTACACAATATAAAATAAAATAAACAATAGATATTAGTGGTGTTCATAGTTGAAAAACAAAATGCTACCTGTATGGCTGTATAGCATGTGATTAAGTTACAAACTATCTTTTTTCAATTTACCATTGCGATGTATCATTTTTACAGCTATTAAAAAATAGATTGGTGGACTATATATGGTAGAATTTAATATTTATGTGATGTTCAAACTATGCAAATTATTCTTTAACTTAATAAGATCATATATGATAATTATTAATCACACTTTTATTATTGCTAACCGTGTTACCCTCTTGAAATAAAGAAATTAACTCATTTACTTACTTATTGACACTATCTTCTGAATTCAAGAAATAAATAAAATTATGTTCCATATATATTTAATAATGAAAGTTGGGAACTTTATTTATTACAATATTAAAGAACTGGTAGCTATTAGATTAATTTCAATTCGAAACTGAAACTATTTGCACACTCTTGATGACAATTTCTTATTTGGATTTTGTAAAAATAGAACCCTAAATCATAAATTTCCAACAGAATGTGGAAGATGGCAAAATATGTGTACAGAACATGGTTTGACCCGATCGGGACTCGAACCCACGATCTACCGCATTCGAGGCGAGCACGCTAACGATTACACTACCGATGAGAGTCTTTGGTGAGCATTTCTGGTCTGTTTCTCAGCGAATACATATATTTCACTTTGTTGTCGACTGTCCCTTATATGAAAATATTAGAGTAAAATTTTTTGATAAAGTTATTGACTTATGTCCAAATTTTAGATACATGGACACATCATCAAAATTTGTCTGGCTATTTACTAATGAACATGAACAAGTTTTGAAAAAATTAGGTAGTTTTATAGAGGAATGTTTTTTTGCTGCGAGGACACAATTGATCCTATAGATATCATTAGGTTAGGTGAATTATTATAGTTATTATACATGTTATATTATATTAAATATTAATTGATTTATGGTGGTATTTGATAGGCTCTGATCTGGCCGTGCAGTCACTGAACATAAATATGTTTTCCTGTTTTTTGTGTGTGTTTACATGTATGTCTCCAATCATTTCAATCATTGTATTAAATTGTTTGCCCTTTGTGGGCCCTTAATTGGCAATACAAAATTCTTATTCTTATTCTTATATTGTCCAGGGGCGGATCCAGGATTTCAAGTTAGGGGGGGGGGCAAATTAAAAAAAAGATTGGGCCGAGCGGAGGGAGTAGCGAAATATTTTGTGGTATTTCGTGTGAAATATCACTATTTTATGCCAAAAAATCTTATTTTTTCAAATTTTAGGGGGGGGGGGGGGGGGGCGCCGAATGCGCGCCCCCCTGGATCCGCCCCTGTTGTCTACATAAATGACAATAGATAACGTAACAATACAAAATACATTGCGCAACGCACGGTCAACTTTTCGCGCTTTCACAATCCTTCTGCAGAAGACACATAAAAAGCGACTTTTGAGTACATGTATATAAACAAATTCATATTTCAAACCAAAGATTATCAACTGGCATTTGTTGCTTATAATGCAAAGCACGCAGAATTAAGGAGAAAGAGCAAAGACTGGTTGCTTCGGAATCAGGATAATGTGTCAGAGTGGAGCGACATGTAAATCCGCGGACTGTTGTTTCCGTTGGCTAACACTATAAAAATAAACTAAGCGTGTTGGTCTAGAAAAAAGCGGACATCATCATCATCTCATTAACTTGGTCTCGCCATGATATAGCTATAAAATTGCTGAGTTGGCGTTAAAAAACAATCGCTCACTCACTAAAGCTGTTACGTACAGTTTTTATATTTCCCCGACAATGTACGTATATTGTGTTTATTCTGCAATGTCTTATAGTTAAAAAAAAACAACTGGCAAATTGTCTAAAAAGAGCAGAAACAGACATCGTTCTAAGCGTCTTAGACGTCCGCGCTTATAGTGTAAGTTTCTCGGCGTCGCTCGACATGAATCAGTTACCAGAAAAACTATATCTTGGTTAAAATCTTAAGCAATATGTGATGAAAGAAGCTGTTATATATAAAATCCTTAGGTACAGACAAAACAGATGTCACACCAATGAGGAGCGATGGACAGATCACAGCTGACACAAAGCAAAAATCCAACATCCCCAACAGTGTCAGTCCGTATTCACCGTAGAATCACAAGACAACATCCCCGACTGCACCAAAACACACATCATAAAAACAGCACTCACAATATCTCTACCAGGTGTAAAAGAAATTCCTACATAACATCAATACCCATAGATTTTGTGCTCCCAAAACTATTAAATTATTTGGCTTTCCAATCTTTTGATCTTGAACTACCTGATGAAGGTTACTCCAGAAACGTTCATGTGCACTAAATTTGATATCTACGTTTTTATTACCTCTTTTTAGCAATGTAGCTATCTGAATGTTTTCTTTGAAAACAAGATACACTCATTGTTTAATATGATAGATACAAAATGTATGTAAAATTTCCAGGTAAATTAGTTACCTGTATCTCTTATGAAAATTATGTGTACAGAACTAAGTCATATTGATAAAAGGTGCATTCAAGTTGGGTTTTTGTCTTTCTTTTTGATATTTTTGATTGGTTTGTTTTGTTTTGTATTTGTTTGTTTTTGATAACAGATTAATATCTAATTTTATTTCTGTTTTTTTCTGTTTTGAGGATATAACTTCAGAAGGACCTACAAATTTATACATTTTGGAATAACAGTACATGTAGTACTTTAGGGTGCCTGCATCCTAATTTCTTATGTACACGTATCTCTATTCCTTATCAATAAATGTTTAGAGGTTTGCGTTTGTATTGAATCTGGGCCTTGATGTGAGAGAGGTTTAAAGAGCTGCCTACACCTCATTTATCTTTCACTGCACTGTTCATCACTTGGATGATGTACTCAACCTTTAGAAAGTAGATTGCCAGACGCTGGTACAACATATGAAAATGTCTGTAATGTCATTGAATATAGCCCAAATAAATATTTTGCATCATGCTGGTATGTTTTGTAAGTACAGATACTTGTATCACACATACTTGCCAATTTAATAATTAAATAACAGCCATATATACATGATAATATCTCACACACAAAGTATCTTAACACAAGTTATTTCTTAAAGATTTTATTGAAAAACTCAGACAGGCATGGTGGCACATTAGCATACATATAATACAATACAATATATAGACTAGAGGCTCAGTAGGTTGAGAATATTTTTTAGAAATCAACCAATCAGCAACACGAATTGCCTGTGCTGGCCATGTTTGTTAACAGATCCAAAATGAGCAATCTTTATAGAGGGCCTTCCATAGATGCTACCTACCACGTTTCGGTTCATTTGGCCGAGCGGTTTCGGAGTAGAAGATTTTTAGGGAATCTACCAATCAGCAACACGAATTGCCTGTGCTGGCCATGTTTGTTAACGGATCTCAAATGAGCAATCTTTATAGAGGGCCTTCCATAGATGCTACCTACCACGTTTCGGTTCATTTGGCCAAACAGTTTCAGAGTAGAAGATGTTTTAGGAATAGACCAATCCGCAACAAGAATTGCCTGTGCCGACCATGTTTACTAAGGGATCAGGACTAAATGAGCAATCTTTACAGAGGGCCTTCCATAGATGCTTCCTACCAAATTAGGTTCATTTGGTCAAGCGGTTTCAGAGGAGAAGATTTTTTTAGGAATCGACCAATCAGCATCAAGAACTGCCTGTGGCGGCCATGTTTGCTACGAATTGAGCCGAAATGAACAATCTTTATAGAGGACCTTCCATATATGCGTCCTACCAAGTTTCAATTCATTTGGCCAAGCGGTTTCAGAGATTTTTAGAAATTGACCAACCAGAAACAATAACTGCCTATGGCTATTCGATTTCAGAGGTGAAGATTTTTTAGAAATCAACCAATCAGCAATAAGAATTGCCTATGGTGGCCATGTTTGTTAATGGATCATGACGAAATGAAAATCTATATAGAGAACCTTGCATAGATGCTTCCTACTAAGCTTCAGTTCATTGAGCTAAGGGGTTTCAGAGCAGAAGATTAAAATGTGAAAAGTTTACAGACGGACGACGGATCAAATGATCGCAATAGCTCACGTTCCCTTTGACAACGTCTGCTCAAAAGCTTTGATGAATACCAGAGTACAACACAAATTCTAACACGACGTTCTTCTTACGCTTTGTAGACAAACGAGCGATTTATCGATGGTATAATCTCGTTCACACATGTGCCGGTGAATGTGACTGACTTTTCCATTGGCAGCATAAATGGTGTGTGACACTTTCCGCAAACGTAAATATAAATTACCGTCTTCCAATCAAAGTATACTACCGTATTTGTAATCTTAGACATATCAAAATCGAAATAAATCATGGAAGCATGAATGTGTTTTGAGTTTTAACATGGGTTGGCGGATATTAGTAAATTTTATCCCTCTGGCTCGGGATAAAATACTAATATCCAACAATCCATGTTAAAACTCAAAACACATTCTGGCTTCCATGATTTATTTCTTAATTAGCGAGTCATTTTAACTGAGCCTGAATTACTCACCTGGTCACTTATACAGTTTATGTTCAATAAAGTATAGATTTTGTTAAACAAATATTTTATAAATTTCGAATTTAACAAATAAATATATGATTTTTGATTCTGTCACATCTCTCCAACAGTAAACGTTACAACAAATCAGCGGGGAACCTCCAATGTAACGAAGGAATGCGAGGTAGCTAATTTTCATGGGCAAACTTCTGTTGCTTATGCTTATGTTTGAATGGTGCCAGGTAGTTTATTTTCATGGATAACACTTTGACACCTGTGTCATACATTGAACAGATGTAAGGTAGCTTATTTTCATGGAAAACGCCAGTATCCTATCCAATGTAACGAAGGAATGCGAGGTAGCTAATTTTCATGGGCAGGTAGCTAATTTTCATGGACCATGAAACGAAGGAATGCGAGGTAGCTAATTTTCATGGGCAGGTAGCTAATTTTCATGGACCATGAAACGAAGGAATGCGAGGTAGCTAATTTTCATGGACCATGAATCGAAGGAATGCGAGGTAGATAATTTTCATGGGCAGGTAGCTAATTTTGATGGACCATGAAACGAAGGAATGCGAAGTAGCTAATTTTCATGGGCAGGTAGCTAATTTTGATGGACCATGAAACGAAGGAATGCGAGGTAGCTAATTTTCATGGGCAGGTAGCTAATTTTCATGGACCATGAAACGAAGGAATGCGAGGTAGCTAATTTTCATGGGCAGGTAGCTAATTTTCATGGACCATGAAACGAAGGAATGAGAGGTAGCTAATTTTCATGGGCAAACTTCTGTTGCTTATGCTTATGTTTAAATGGCACCAGGTAGTTTATTTTCATGGATAACACTTTGACACCTGTGTCATACATTGAACAGATGTAAGGTAGCTTATTTTCATGGAAAACGTCATGACTCCTATCCAATGTAACGAAGGAATGCGAGGTAGCTAATTTTCATGGGCAGGTAGCTAATTTTGATGGACCATGAAACGAAGGAATGCGAGGTAGATAATTTTCATGGGCAGGTAGCTAATTTTGATGGACCATGAAACGAAGGAATGCGAGGTAGCTAATTTTCATGGGCAGGTAGCTAATTTTCATGGACCATGAAACGAAGGAATGCGAGGTAGCTAATTTTCATGGGCAGGTAGCTAATTTTCATGGACCATGAAACGAAGGAATGCGAGGTAGCTAATTTTCATGGGCAGGTAGCTAATTTTCATGGACCATGAAACGAAGGAATGCGAGGTAGCTAATTTTCATGGGCAGGTAGCTAATTTTCATGGACCATGAAACGAAGGAATGCGAGGTAGCTAATTTTCATGGACCATGAAACGAAGGAATGCGAGGTAGCTAATTTTCATGGACCATGAAACGAAGGAATGCGAGGTAGCTAATTTTCATGGGCAGGTAGCTAATTTTCATGGACCATGAAACGAAGGAATGCGAGGTAACTAATTTTCATGGGCAAACTTCTGTTGCTTATGCTTATGTTTGAATGGTGCCAGGTAGTTTATTTTCATGGAACACGTCATGACTCCTATTCCATGCAATGAAGAAAGGTCGAGTAGCTAATTTTCATGGACAAGCTTCAGATGCTTATGCTCATGTTTGAACGGTGCAAGGTAGTTTATTTTCATGGATAACACTTTGAAACCTATGTCATACACTGGACAGATGCAAGGTAACTTATATTCATGGAAAACTTCACGACTTCTATCCCATGTAATGAAGAAATTATGCTGACTAGTCTTTGCCTTTATTCTTTTACGCCATGTGCCAATATAAATTGTATAGTTTTTGGTTTGATCAGATCGTTGATCGAAACCACGATCTACCGCACATGATGCGAGTACTCGTAACTATTTCACCACAGGAGCGTTATTGCTTGTTATAACTAAGCGTCTTATTTCTTTGGAATAGATATAGTATAAACATAGTTTATTAATTAATTCAATATTACACATTATGATAATACACATATAAATGGAATAGATATACACATTTTTGTATATATGCAAAGCAGAAAATGCATTATGTACAGATAAATAATATGGTGATTGATATATAGAAACTTGTTCATGTCACTATAAATATATAATTTTTTAAAAATATTATTAGACTTGAATTTATTTATATTATATATATATATAACCCCGCGGGAACCCCGGTGTATAGAAATGGGACCGAGAGCTTCTTCGGCTTGAAGGGGAGTCCGTCGGCTGTGCGGGATGTATAAATTCACAACCAATCCGTCCTTCGGTCGAGACGTAAATAAAACCGAGGTCCCGTGTTGAGAGATTGCCATCTTCTTCGCACGTTAAAGAACCCAGTATGCTCATGATGAGACCTGTTGCACTGGCTAAATTATTCGTCCCTACCCATACACCTTTCCTTGTTTCGAGTCCCGTGGCGGTTAAATTTTTAAATGTTCTCGTCCTGAATATAGCTGAAAAATTGCTCGCTGGACGTTAAACACCAACCAATCAATCAATCAATCAATCAATCATATATTTTATATCGAAATAACTTATTTTCATCCAGATTTTGCTCCATGTAAACAAGGATTTATATATATATATATATAAATCCTTGGTGTAAATGAATAAATAGGAGTTTGCTATCCATTTCTTGGATAAATCTATCTAATTAAATAGATTTCCTCGCCTACATCCACCCCCCTTTTTTCGTTCAAAAATACTAATTACCAAGAATCTATCAAAACATGGTAAAAGGGGAATAACTGGCATAGTACTTTTAATGTATTATTAAGGTAGCTAATTTTCATGGCTATCATTTGGAACACCTTTGTGGTTTACGAAAATCTAGTTCCGAACGTCAAAAAGTAGCTAATAATTATGGTAGCTAATAATTATAGGACACCGGCTTGCAATTAAAATTTGGCAAATTCTGATAATATATATATATATATATATATATGCCGACTTTAAGTAAAATTTACTTTACTTTTCTTAACTATAACTTTACGCTATGATTTTAGAACAATTTTGTACACTTAAGCAAATTAGAATACAATAGTAAAACTAATAAATATAAGACTAAGACTCAGACTGTTTATTGGAAATATCAAGTATATACAATGATGTCTTCCACACAATGAAAAGATATTAATCCAATTGGAAATATCTATAATGTACTACCGTATATAAATATAAATGGACAAAATATCTCGTCAGAGTTAACTACAATGAATTGAAAAAGCTGACTGAATAAAATGACAAGTAGTTTTAGTTTCTTGTATATCAATAGGATTTAACAAGCGTCTGAGAGAGGACAATTGCTCCCAGATAAAACTGAATTAATTTCGCATAAAACCTGACCAGAGTATTATTACTCTCAGTCCCCTCCCCAAACTTTTGTCGACAAAAATTAAAGCCAATGCTCAAATCTTGAGGATTTAAAAGCATGCTTCTGAAAATTAGTTGAAAATGACTACTAGTATAAAAATGACTACTAGTATAAACTATATATATATATACCCTTCTGCTTTTATTGATAAACATTTGCCTCGGTACGCAAGCTCGGAAATACCATACACAATTTATGTACCGAAAACTACCGGTAATTCGAAGGATTGTGGGACAAAGCGGAATTTTCAAATCAACTTGTACGATCAATTAGCTTCTAGACAAATTTATAGGATTCAATGGAATATACTATGTCGGAAAAAGATATTTTGATGCACCTAGAATCGGAACGACTTAAATCTTTTGAAAACTGGCCATTCGACGAATCTTGTAAATGCACACCTGCCAGGGTACAAAAAAACATTTATTTTGGGTTGTATCACAGACCACAGGTCTCTGAACAATTATTTGTAGGGATTATGGTCAATAGGGGGCCCGCCTGGCAATGGCAATATCACAGAATAAACAGACGGGCCCCCTATTGACCCTAATCCCTACAAATAATTGTTCAGAGACCTGTGCACAGACACAGCCACAGGGACTTGCAAGCTTTTTGATGCAGGAGGTCCTGCACCCAATAATTTTCTGCAGGACCTACTAAATTGTGCAGGACCTGAACGACCACATTTTTCATTATTTTGAGGTTATTTTTTAGAACCGGAATTTACAAAATTCTAAAATTTAAACGGAATCGGTCATAGGAACAATAAAAACCAGACCCGGCATGTTTTCAAATATAAACACGAAATGGTCGCGTTGATGCATCACAGCCAGTTTAAGCAATAAAAATACAATGATTAATATATGGAAACAATTGCATGTTTAAGAAGTAAATGTCATATGAAGCAGAATCTAATTCCGAGTTGACCGTGATCGTTCCGGCATACCAGTTGCATTTCCGATTTCTGGTGTAAAACAAAATACAGAAACGACAAATTTTGTCGGACACCCAGACCGGCATACTTGGCAGTATTGCCGGTCCTTGTGATTTTCTGCCCGCTTGGTCCGATGAATTTCAAAAAGTCTGGACTAGTTACGATTTTTTTTTATCCCTCGACTACTCTTAAAAACCAAGAGTTTTTAAAAGTAGTCGAGGGATATAAAAAATCGTAGCAAGTCCCTGTGGTCGTATTTCACTTTTCTTGTGTCGCGGGAATAGAATAGAATAGAAAACTTTATTTTAAGTCGGGTTTACAGTGTAACATTACAAACATAAGCTCTGTACTGTCTGATAGGGGACGGTACCAATCTGAATCGTCGAACGAAACGACCCAAATCCCCATATACGGAGATGTCCGGTTTATTGGTACACATAAGGGTCCAACGAACTCCTTCCGATATTAGATATACACGAGAACAATTATTTAAGCTTCATTGAAAATGAAATGTATACGCTGTTCATTACTTCATAATCATAGTACATTTTTGTGGGAACATATGGTACACAGTAAACAGTTTATACCAAACATATTACGGATTGTATTGTACATACATTTAGATAGGTTTATTGTTTACAAGTTTTGCCGATGTATGTAGTGTGCCAACACCAGACATGAGAGTATACTATTATACAAAGAAGGGTAACAACAAAATTTTAACCAGCTCACTTTGAAGTCTTGTATCTCAATTGATACGGACAGAAATGTCTGAAATTGTACACGATTACTCATAAACTCTTTTATTTGAATAAAATGTAAACTTTCTTTAACTTCAGTGAGTTCGAAAATGATTTTTTTAAGTTTGAAACTAAAAATCTGGCTGATGCAGTTTTATAGGTCGTCAGTCCAAAAAAATAAAATTTGTCCTCTTCAAACAATGATTTTGTCCTTTACACAATAAATCAGGATAAAAGTAACTTTAGTTCATTGCTCCCTTTAATAACCTTCTCCGGTACGTGTAATTTTAAGGCACTGCATTAATATTGTGATTATTCTGCAGAAAAAATCACATTAATCCATTGACTTTATATTTTGAATTAGATAATAAAATAATGCAATTATCCCTTAATTCAGGGGTGTGGACTTGCCATGCCCACTCATCCCAACTGTTGTACAAGTAGATTTTCCTGGCTAGTTTGTCCTGGGACAAGTAAAATATAGCAAGGCATAATTATTTCTGATTAAATTATTCTGGAAACACAAATTCCTCAATTTAACCGCATCGGTGGCTTAATGGTTAGCGTGCTCGCCTCGAGTGCGGTAGATCGTGGGTTCAAGCCCTGATCGGGTCAAGCCAAAGACTATGAAATTGGTATTTGTTGCTTCTCTGCTAAGCATGCAGCATTAAGGAGAAGGAGCAAAGACTGGTTGCTCGGAATCAGAATAATGTGTCTAGAGTGGAGTGACAGGTCTACCCTCGGACTGTTGGTCTATAAAGCTGACCTCATCAATGATCATCATCTCATTGAAAATTAACTTGTTCTCCCCATGAAATAGCTGAAAAATTGCTGAATTGGCGTTAAACAACAATCACTCACTCAAATAATATTTGATAAGAAAAAAAATCCTGCAAAAATTCTGGCAACTAAAGAACCATCCGAAAAGGTTAATAACACAACTCTCCAGCGGAAAAAGAGGCAGAATATGAGAAAACAACACCAACAGACTTTTCATTCCAACTGTTTAGCTAATTTTTCATGGCTATGTTTGGGTGTTGATTGTGAGTTCTGTTCTGAGATTCAATAATTGGTTCCCGAGTCAATATGCAGAATTTAAAGGGGGTGCCCTCTTTCAAATTCAAATTAGCAGAATGAATTTAGTTTTTACAGCAAATTTTTATAGTCGTTGATTTGAACCCACTATCAGTCTGACTCTGGTTACTGAAATTAAAAAAAAAAATTCTATCTTATCTATAGTGGTTATTATGAAAATATGATAAAGCATGTTTTTAATTGATTCAATAAACAGTACATATTGAGTTTTCTGCTTTCAGTTAGCCAAGGCAGGATTTTATAGCTGTGGAACAGCTAAGGAACCAGATGCTGTTCAGTGTTTTATGTGTTTTAAGGAACTTGATGGATGGGAACCAGATGATGATCCATGGTAAAAAAAATATCTGTAAATTATTATGTATCTCCTTTGATTATACATACATGTATGTACAAGTATAGTCAAACCTGTATTAAGAGGTCACCTTTGAGACAACTAAAAAATGGTCTTTTAAGACAGGTGACCTCTTAAAAGAGGTTTAGTTCATGTGAAATTTTCTATGACAGGACAAAAAAAAAAGGTGACCTTTTAAAACATGTGACTGCTTAATAGAGGTGACCACATGAAGAGGTTTAACTGTTATTAATTTTGAACAGCATTGGTGGTGTAATGGTTAGCGTGCTCCCCTTGAGTGCAGTCAATCATAGGTTTGAGCCTCTGTCGGGTCATCAAACCAAAGACTATAAAATTGATATTTGGTGATACTCTGCTAAATATGGAGCATTAAGGAGTAAGAGCAAAAACTGTTTGTCTCGGAATCAGGATAATGTGTCCATGCATATATATCTATGCATGACTGTTATTTCAGTGAACTACAGTCCATGGACATAAGTATTCGTCACCTTCGATTTTTTACTATGGTATATACCTTTGTATTTCATATAAAACCACATTTTTTCAAAAAAATATTTAAAAGCTATCTCTGGGCAGATTTTTATGAAATTTATTTGAAGACATGCAGAATTCTTTGAATTTTATTTGTTTATCTGATAGTAATTTTTGTCTGCATGGTTTTTGTTTTCTGGTGATTTAAACACAAATGTTGATTTTTCCAATTTTATTTTGGTTAAATATATAGCAAATTTGACGTCAGAAAACAAAAATTGTCTTTAAATCACAAGAAAATAAAGGCAATCAAGCAGAAAATCATGCTAAAATAAACAAATAATCTTTAAATATTTCTGCTTCTTCTGGTGCAAAAATGATCAAAATCCGTTTAGAAATGACTTCACAATAAATTTTTTGAAAAATGTGGTTTTATATGAAATATATAGCATAAAATCGAGGGTGATGAATACTTGTGTCCATTGACTAACTGAAAAATTGCTGAATTGGCATTAAACAACAATCACTCACTCACTCGTAAAGGCTGGTTGTCTCGGAATGAGGATAATGTGTCTTGTCTACCCATGTTATTTTTGTGAACTAGTACTATAAAAAGCCAGATAAGTGCATTGATCTAGTACAAAGTGGACATCATCTTTTCAAAATACAACTTGTTTTATCTGTGATATTTCTGGAAAACTGCTCACTTGGCATTAAACAA
This sequence comes from Bathymodiolus septemdierum, assembly GCA_963383655.1. Lineage (NCBI taxonomy): Eukaryota > Metazoa > Mollusca > Bivalvia > Mytilida > Modiolidae > Bathymodiolus > Bathymodiolus septemdierum. The sequence continues at coordinate 12,056,896 of OY726522.1, forward strand.
CAACAACTCATTCACTTATACCAATATTTCATTTTGTTTTCAGGGAAGAACATAAAAACCATTCATCATCATGCGTCTTCTTACAACTGACCCAGCCAATAGAAACAATGACATGTGAACAAGTTTTAAAGTTAGACATGACAAGAAATAAAAACAAAGCAGTAAGTGTCGCACGACTCGTACTCTCAAGGCATTTTTGTACATTGTGATCAAAATGATATGATTTAATGTTAAATCTGTTTATCGATGTTTTGATGTGATTAGGTATTATTCAATACAGTGAAGTTGTTTAGCTAATGAAGTCTTCATGTTTTATTAAAGTTTTATTTTTATCTATTTCTTGATACTCCCAACTTTAAAAAAATTAAAGATTTTTAGAATAAGAATAAGACATTGTTTATACAAAAATTCAAAAGATAATTCGCAGACAGTTGAATGAACAGAGCATTACCTTGCTCGAGTACTAGTTCAAACCATATGTTTTCAAAAGAATATATTTTTGTTAATACCATATATTTTATTTTGACAATTACTCAGAAGAGAATAATAAAATGTGAAAAATACTTTACAAGAATACATGTATACCAGTGTGATATATATCAATCTAAAGTCTAAAGTTTGTAATAGCAGAAATAATGAAAAACAAGTGTAATGCAGAACTTCTTATTTTAGGGCAACATATAATTCTTGGGGGCCGTTGTGATTGTATGGTTGTTGAAATTACAATTATCTATGCAATCGTGAGTATAAATCCTCCTCATAGTAAGGTTTACTCGATTTGTCAGCTACTTGCAACAGAAAAGTGGTTTTCTCCGGGTACTCGGGTTTCCTCCGCCAATAAAACTGACCGACACAAAATAGCTGAAATATTGTTGAAAGCAGCGTTAAATACCATAACCCTAACCCCTGATGATACTTGGATCAGATGTACTTGATTACTTCATTAATCTATTCATTGTTCTTATAAAGTATTACATATACTCTTGTGGATTTTCTGGACAAAAACAACTGAGTGTATTATATATCAGACATAATAAATATAATAAAATGCATGTGTACCTGAAATTCAGTCTGCCTCTTTCTAACATAATTAGATAAGGTAGGATAAAAAATGTCAGTGCATAAAGATAATATTGTGCAACCCTGGGGCATTAAGGTTATTGTAAACAGGCGTTTTTGAATAAACTATATTATGATGTTAAAAAATTAATTAATTAAAAAATGATAATATTAATACAAGGGAAGTAACTCAATAATATATACTGTTCTAGACATATTCTAAATAGATGCACAACACATATGGGCAGTGATAAAGTGCCACCAAAATGACTATTATTGTACTGTATATTATAACTGAAGTTCAGTTATTGCTGAAAACCACATTTAAATATAAGATGTATTTAAAAAATTTGACCATTGTAAAAAAAATATTTATTTTTATGTAAATTTAAGGGGCCATCGTGATCGTATGGTAGTTGGATTTAAAACTACCTATGCAATCAGTGCCTATCACCTCTAAAGTTGTGAAAAGTTTGAATCCTGCTCAGGTGAGGTGTACACAAACAACAATTTGTGATAAAGTTTGTCAGTGACTTCCAACAGGACTATGGTTTTCTCCAGGTACTCTGGTGCCGTCCACCAATAAAAGTGACCGCCACGATATAACTGAAATATTGTTGAAAGTGGTGTTAAACACCATAACCAACTAACCATATAAGTTTATTATTTAAATTAACATTAAACAGTAATCAATCAATCATTTATTGTATATGCAATTTTGTCGAGCATATTAAATTTGATAACATGTTGCAAATGTGAATATTAATGATATTTTGTTATGCATATTGTATATGATCATTTATTTGTTTCTCTTTCAACAGAAAAAAATATTTGAAAAAGCCTTGGCCGAATTTACAGACACACTGTCAAGTGTTCGAGAAGAAATGAGGAAATTAGCTTTTTAACAAAGTCACAACAGGGAAATAACTCTTTTCATTCGTCATCAGTAAACTTTTCATCTTTCAATATTCTCCGAAATCATGTGAACCATCAGAACCAAACATGGTAACAATGTTCATTAGGTGGTACTTAAATAAAAAAAAAACATTTTTGATGCTGATCATAAATTCAACAACCAATAATGTGTTCTGATTTGGCAGAAATTTCAAAATTCTTCTCAGAAACCATATCTCAAAACCAACAATCATGAATTTGATTGTAACCAAACTACAATATTGGTCATTGGATGGTGACTTATGAAAGTTTAATTTTTTATGTGGCTCAGAAATCTAAGATTGCCACTACCTATGACATAATAAAACAATTTGTCCATCAGTTGATTATGTACTTAACAATAAGAAGATTCTGAGTCTGATCTTCCATAGGAAGTTTGGTTTTAAATTGTGAGGTTTCAAAGGGGGAGATAATTTTATAAAAAATTGTAATGACAACTGATGCAAAGTGAAGACAAAAAGCAGGCTTACAGTATTGTGAACTGGCTTGCCTGTATAAATAAAAAATTTGACTTCAAGAATTTCGTTTTAGGAGGGAAGGAGGATTCAGGACTTCAAATTTTGATTCTGAGCACAGGTTCTCTTGAATATGTGGTTTAAGGTGCGACTTACTTTAGGATGCGATTTTTTGGTGTATTTAATTAGAAATAATAAAATATTTGCCATCCAGCCTCATCCTAAACTGAATAAAGGAAAAGCAGACTGGGACTAGATGACTACTAATAATGCTCCAACACCAACAACAGGGTCTTTGTTTGAAGAAACCAGGAGTAATCAGAAGCCGTAATTCGAAGGACAGAAAATACAATGGCCAAAAGGACAAACAATGATTTAGAAAATATTATGTACAAAGAAAACTAAACATGTATCCAAGGCCCAAATTACCAATTCTTTTGCCCCTGTGTGACATATACGGCCTAGTTTTTGTTATTTAAACGATTTTTGACACCAAAACAAAGGTTTGAATATGTTAATTACATAGTCATGCTCATTGGTATTCTTTAACCCCTTTGATGATGCTTGTATTTAAATACAGGGGGCATTCTCAAAATACGGGACAGGCTAAATTAAAGGAGCTTGATACTTTCCATTTGCGGAAATGTGTGATAAAAATACACATATGCATGATCCAACTATTTTAGTATTTAAGAAATAAATCATGGAAGCCAGAATGTGTTTTAAGTTTTAACATGGGTTGGCAGATATTAGTATTTTATCCTGAGCCAGAGACAAGGGATAAAATATACTAATATCTGCCAACCCATGTTAAAACTCAAAACATATTTATCCCAAGCCAGAGGCAAGGGATAAAATATACTAATATCTGCCAACCCATGTTAAAACTCAAAACATATTTATCCCGAGCCAGAGGCAAGGGATAAAATATACTAATATCCGCCAACCCATGTTAAAACTCAAAACACATTCTGGCTTCCATGAATTATTTTGATTCTGATATGTACAAAGCGTACAAATACGGTAGTATACTTTGATTGGAAGATGGTTATTTATATTTACGTTTGTGGAATATGTTGCACACAATTTATGCTGCCAAATTCGAGCAGACATAGTTTATCAACATGTACATTTACGGCGGGAAAGTCAGTCACATGCACCGGCGCATGTGCTAATGAGATTATACCCAATCGATAAATCGCTCGTTTTTTTTACAAAGTGAAAGAAGGACGTCATGTTAGAATAGTTCATAACTAAAAAAAAAATATATTGATATGGCGATAATAAAAAAAAATGCGTATGAATATAAAATTGTGTTGTTTAAAGAAAAAGAAGAAGAATTGTAATAAAATTTTATGGTGCAACATACAAGTTTGAATATTTAAGAAATAATTCATGGCAGCCGTAGATTTGTGCTCATTTAACCATGGGTTACACCCTCCTCACTGAACTTGGTACTGCTTTGAGAACTATTTTGTTCCAGGATTGTTATAAATACTGTTATAGTGACAGTCAGAACCTTTGAGCCGTAATGAAAGCGGGAGATTTGGCGCCTTAAAATCTGATTCAACCCACCATTTCTTTAGAAATGCATGTACCAAGTCAGAGTCATTACTTTCCGGTTGTTGACTGATTTTGTCCGTTTATATACTTATGAGTTTTGACTTTCCCTTAGGAAGATTGTTCGGAGTTCTGTAATTTTGTTATTACCCTTATTGGGCATTTATATTAGATTTTTTTTTTCCCGAGCGCAAGCGAGGGATAAAATACGAATATAAATTCCCAACCATGGTTAAATGTACACAAATCTATGGCTGTCATGAATTATTTCTTTTCTAATATGACAAATACGGTAATTTTTATGACCCTAGGCTACCTTAGAATCCACCACACAACGGCTGTTCTGTTTAGTCCCCTTCACATATGAATACGAATATTGGTTGTTTGCGTCGTCAAAATTTCACGTGGGAGATGGCCGGAACAACCGTCTGGGAAAACCCCAGATGAGTGTGTTTTCATCGCATATTTGTGTATACATGTAAACAAAGTAATATAATTTGTAGTTGTTGTGTATGACCTCACGGAAACGGCCCATTCTCTATCCAGAGTTGTCATTCCTGCTACGCTACACAATATCTGTCAACGCTCATTTTACAAGAATTTTGTAAAATTTAGAAACAGTAAAAAAAATGTACTTAAAATTGTTTTAATTATTGTAAATATCAATAAAGATGAAAATAAATCACTCATTTCAAATCAATTCTCTCTTAAAAATGATTTTCCCCCCATTTCTTGGAGAACTATTTTGTGGAGGTAAGAATTAAAAAGTTAAAAATGATCACAAATCATTTTTATGAGAGAATTGATTTGAAATGAGTGATTTATTGTCATCTTTATTGATATTTACAATAATTAAAACAATTTTAAGTACATTTTTTTAATGTTTCTAAATTTTACAAAAATCTTGTAAAATGGGCATTGACAGAGATGGAGTGTAGTGTAGCAGGAACGACAACTCTGGATAGAGAATGGGAAATGGCCTTGTAGGCTTTTATTCATTACAGAAACTTTTTAAATGATGTTTTTAGCTCACCTGACCCAAGGTCAGGTGAGCTATTGCCATCACTTGGCGTCCGTCGTATGTCGTAAACTTTTTCAAAAATCTTCTCTGAAAGTACTGGACCAATGGAAACCAAACTTGGTCTGAATCATCACTAGGGTGTCTAGTTTCAAAATTGTGTCCGGTGATGCCATGCACCAACCAACATGGCCGCTGTTACTAAAAATAGAACATATGGTAAAATTGCAGGTTTTGGGTAATAACTCAAAAACCGTTAATAATATCAAAAATCTGACGTGGGGTAAAAATGATCAGCACATCAAGATCTACCTACCCTGCAAGTTTGAAGTAAATCTGATTACCCATCTTGGAGTTATTGCCTTTTTTCATCAAATTTGTAAATAATACTTTTCATCTTATATTTCAAAAACTATAAGAGATAAAGGTTAACTATAAATAGCAAAATTGTGCGGCATATCAAGATCTACCCACCCTGCAATTTTGAAGTAAATCCCAATACCCATTTTGGAGTTATTTCCTTTTTTTCATCAAATTTTCAAAATTTTAATACTTTTCGTCCTTTATTTCAAAAACTATAAGAGACAGATGGTAAGTTGAAACTGCAAACATGTTCAGCATGTCAAGATCTACCTACCCTGCAATTTTGAAGTAAATTCCATTACCCATTTTGACCTATTATGCAAATTATGCAAGATTACCCATCTTGGAGTTATTGCCCTTTTATCATCATTTTTTTTTTTTAATTTTAATACTTTTTGTCTTATATTTCAAAAACTATTTAGAGATAGATGTTAAGTTTAAATTGCAAAAATGTGCAGCATGTCAAGATCTACCTACCCTGCAATTTTGATGTAAATCCCATTACCCATTTTGACCGATTATGCAAATTAGAAAAAAGGGGGATGAAATTTAAAAAAAATCTTTTCCTCTGAAACTACTGAGCCAATTTCAACCAAACTTTGCTGAAATGATCCTTAGGTGGTTCCCTTTCAAAATTGTGTGTCAGCGCCGTCCTGTATCCAAGATGGCCACCATTACTAAAAATAGAAATTTCTTCAAATGGCCAAAACTGCTCTATTTTAAGCCAGAAAGTGCCCAAATTTTAACTATAAGCATAATGATGAGCTTTTTAATATATATTACGGGATTGTTTATCAACTTTGAACTTTTGCCGATTTTGACCGATTATGAAATGATTCTTGGGTGGTCCTCTTCCAAAATTGTATCTGGCATTTCAGAACACCGACCAAGATGGCCACCACAGCCGAACTTAATTTAACATAGGACCGTATGGGAAATTCCCATAAAAATCTTCTTGTCCGAAACCATTTGCTCAATAAGAACAAAATTTTGATGAAATAGTCATTGGATGGTTCTCTTCCAAAAATGTGTCCGTTGGTTCGGCCCTTCGATGAAGATGGCCCCCACAGCCGAACTTAGCTTAACATAGGATTCTATGGGAAATTCACATAAAAATCTTCTCCTCAGAAACCACTGGGCCAATTGCAACCAAACTTTTGTGGAATGATCCTTGGATGGCCCCCTTCCAAAATTGTGTCCGGTTATCCCGACTTCCAACCAAGATGGCCGCCAACCAAAAATTAGAAAAAAGAGGGGATGAAATTTAAAAAAAATCTTCTCCTCTAAAACTACTGAGCCAATCTCAACCAAACTTTGCTGAAATGATCCTTGGGTGGTCCCCTTTCAAAATTGTGTCTGTCAGCGCCGTCCTGTATCCATTATTAAAAATAGAAATTTCTTCAAATGGCCAAAACTGCTCTATTTTAAGCCAGAAAGTGCCCAAATTTGAACTGTATAAGCATAATGATGAGCTTTTTAACATATATTATGGGATTTTTATGAACTTTGAACCTTTGCCGATTTTGACCGATTATGCAAATTAGAAAAAAGGGGGGATGAAATTAAAAAAAAATCTTCTCCTCTGAAGCTACTGAGCCAATCTCAACCAAACTTTGCTGAAATGATTCTTGGGTGGTCCTCTTCCGAATTTGTGTCCGGCATTTCAGAACACCGACCAAGATGGCCACCACAGCCGAACTTAATTTAACATAGGACCGTATGGGAAATTCCCATAAAAATCTTCTTGTCTGAAACCATTTGCTCAATAAGAACTAAATGTTGATGAAATAGTCATTGGATGATTCTCTTTCAAAAATATGTCCGGCGGTTCGGACCAAGATGGCCCCCACAGATGAACTTAGCTTAACATAGGACCTTATGGGAAATTCACATAAAAATCTTCTCAGAAACCACTGGGCCAATTGCAATCAAACTTTTGTGGAATGATCCAAAATTGTGTCCGGTGATCCCGACTTCCAACCAAGATGGCCGCCAAGCTAAAAATAGAAAAAAGGGGGGATGAAATTATTCCTCTTGAAATGCATTTTTTTGTTGACTCACTGCTTTTGGTTACTCAAATAATCAAAGGGAAGCAACTCTATTACAAAATGTGAAGTAGGAAAAGCTAAATTTTGAGAATCATTGACATATATGTTTTTTTACAGCAATTTTGATAACTTACATTAAAGGGGAATCCGTGCCCAATTTTTTTGTAGAAGGGGTCTGCAATGACGAAGGCTACATTTGTTAATTTTTTTTACCGAAATTATCAAGTTTTATTGACTGATGTTATTATACACAGGTGAGCTATACAGGCTAGTTTTGTTTCCAATCGATAATTTGAGTGCGCAGGTGCTAAAGGTAGATATATACCGACATATACTGGTTGACGATATATATGCCGTCATATTAGAAAACTTATCTATTGACGGGAATAGTTTGAAGATACCAAATAAAGGGGTAAATCAGAATACGTAAATCGACGAAGGACAGGCAACACAAAGACCAAAAGAAAAAGGACAAACAACGATCTACAAAACATACATAAAGCTAAAAATCGAGTAACACGAACCCCACTAAAAACCGGGGGTGAACTCAGGTGCTCCGGAAGGGTAAGCAGTTCCTGCTCCACTAGTGGCACCCGTCGTGTTAATCTAGTTGCAACCCGGTATTAAGTCGTGAATGAGGAAAGGCCTGCAGGAAGCGTTTACGACAAGTGGAACATATCCGTAGTCATTTGTGACACAGATATTCCATAACGGTCAACCAAGTCATGGTGGCGAACATAAAACTTTGGAAGTGATGACTTCAACTTACCCAATAGGAACTTTGGGTTCAGTAGCTTCATTGTTAGCAGCAACCCTCTATCAAGGAAATCATGATAAGAACCACAAGCTGAAATAAATCCAAGATCAAGCAAATCGCAGAACATCATCAAAATCTTGAATCCTTAGTTTTAACGAATTGATAGTTTTGACCACATGGATATAGAAAATAGAATACATTTAGTGAGCAAAAAATAAACAGTATTAATTGTCAACAATGTAACCTACACCGACAATAGAAATATCTCCCGAAAATCTAAAACTCCAAAAACACAACAGCAGAAATCTAGGTTCTGCCTCGGGACGGGCACATATTGTCTTGCAATGCTGTTTTTCTTTTAGAATAAAATACCAATTTTATGCTACAAAAGTAGATAACTAGATACATGAAATAGCAGAATATTTCAGTCAAGCTTGTTAATTATTATTTATACCACATATCAATTTTTGTTGATAAATACCCTTTGACTTCCATAAAACAGTACAATCTACTAAATAAAGAAGAATTTTCCATTAAACCTTCCATGTTAAATTTGATATTATTAGTATTGCCAATAGACCAATAGGAGAAAACTTTGAAAATGTTCTACCTCTGCTGGTGGATTATTAGTCTCCGAGATCTCATCCACCTAGTAATAATAAAAACGTAGATATAATATAAACAGAATAGCTAAAATCAGCTAATGTCACTTATGCCTTTAGGGAGGAGTACCTTAGTTTTAATAATAATTATATGATTTATGAACTATAAATTTCAATAAAAATATATCTAATAAACCATGTCGGTGCCGAATCACTGACTACTGGGCGGATGATACCCTCGGGAACTAATAGTCCACCAGCAGAAGTATCGACCCAGTGATAGTAATAAAAACGTAGATATCTAATTTAGTGCGCACGGCGCGTTTTTAGAATAACCTTCATCAGGTACGCTTGAAAAGCCTTTTTTTTTTTTTTTTGAGAGCAAGAAAGCCCCAGTATTTCTGCACGGACATGTATATTATATATATATATATTCATTATTGAAATTTACAGTTCCTAAAAATATAATAATTATTAAATCTAATGTTCTTCTCCCTCGGGCATAGGTAACCATAGCCGATTTTGGTTACCCTGTTTAGGTTCTTTGGTTATTTTACTCCCAAAGATTGGGGAATAATCTATGATTACAAGATTTGAGATATATTACCAAATTCTTTAACCTTGGTACAGGTTTAAATTTATATACAAAATCTGGTAAATTAAGTGAGTTTCCAACCGTATATAGTAGGTCACGATCACGACGGGCCTTTCTGCGTCGAGGAAAGTTTAATGTAATAATATTAGCAGCATCAATAAGTGCAATAGCATTTTTTTGTCAGGTTTAGCACAAGAGCTATTTCATAATTAACTAGGAATTTTACCTAAGAAACATTAATCAATACTTGGCCGTTTTTAGCGCCATCCCTTTTTGTCTTCGGAAATATTTTAGTTGAAAGGGAGTGCATAGGACATATAAATTGTATTATGTAATGTTAAAAATTATTAAAATGATAATGTTATGTAATAATGTATTATGTAACACCATGCACTCCTTGTTTTCATGTAAATGTAAATATTTGTTGTTTTCGTCATTTGAATAAATGACATTAACTGGAGATATGTTTTAGATTTATTATTCTCCCCTGCCAAAAACATAGCAGAGTTGTTGTTGTTATAGTACAAAGTGGTAGTGTTGCATATCTCATGTCTAGGACCCCTATGTGTAAAGGGAACATATCAGGAATACGAGGACCAACATAAATACACATTAGAAAGTAAACATGTATTATTTTAAAGCGAAAATAAAAACCAATGTTTGACTTGCTTATTGCAAATGTGTTTTACGAAAATCAACAAAGTATCCAATTAAATTACATTGCAGAGAAAGTTATTGATCATAAAAATAGCCTGTAAGTATATACATGATTATTGTTCAGTTGGAATTAAGACTAGCAGGATGGTCGTCAGTGTTGGTGATTTCGTTTTTATTTTCTTTGTTGGTGTTATGTGTCTCTGCAGTAATCAGTAACTCAATGGTGATAATTGCAGTGTGGAAGATTAAGAAAATGAGAAATGTGACCAATATATTAATTTGTAATTTATCTATTAGTGATATAATACTGGCTGGAATCATTTTACCACAAAACCTGCATGATTTGTCACACGAAGAAGACTTCGTGGAAGGTGCGAGTGTCTTCTTTTTTTATAACAATAATATAAACTTTAAATATACTAAGACGGGAAAACATAATACATACGAAAGAACTTATTTTCTAATGGAAGAACAACCTAGATACAAAACAATAACAATACAAAAAAAAGATAGAAAGTAAAATAAAACGTAAGAAGAAAAAAAAACGAATTTAGGAAATAACAACATCAAACTTTCCGGTGCAAGTTTATACTCATTGTAAAATCAGAGAACATAAAAAATAAAACTAAGGTTAGAATAAAAACGTAGATAACAAATTTAGTGCGCACGGCGCGTTTCTGGAATAACCTTCATCAGGTACGCTCAAAATCGAAATTTTTCGAAATATATTTGTTAAATTTTTTAGACTCAGTTGTGAAAAGTGAACATCAACGAATGGGGAGGGGAATGTACAAATACAAATAAATTATTTATTATATACATATACAAGTGTGGACACAGAAATATGCTGTCCAAAAGACAAGTGTGGATGTCAATATTTTATATTATTAACTTTAAAAAAAAACTAATCCTGGATTATTATTTTTGCTTAACATCTGGTCCTGTGTTTTTATTTCAAATTTTCATCATAGCCCCCTCCCCCTCCCAAGGGATATACAATTGTATCATTAATAATAAATTAATAAATAATAAATTCAGATTTTCTATTTAAAATAAATCTCATTTACAAAACCACTGATATTTGTTCAATTTTTAACGCTGTTTAAAGAGAAAAATAAAAATTTGTTGCGACTAAAGCTTATTTAGTCGCAACAAATTTTTATTTTTCTCTTTAAACTGTCGAAACATAACATTTATTCAACTGTAAAATTCACAAATAAAATTCACCCCCGCCTTTTCCCCTTTTTCTTGTTTAAATCAATGATCAACAATATTCCAGAATCAAACAAATGAATAAATATAACATGTTTCTTTTACATGCATCTTTTTGTTTTACATTATTATATCAAGAAAATGGTGGCTGTAACGTTACATTCATCAAATTCAAGTGGGGGTAGGGGTTTTCTTCGGGTGGATTTCCGCGTAAGATGGTTCTGTTTCAATGTTAAACTCCGGTATTTTCCTTTCCTATATGAACCAAAGAACACATTTATAGCTGTTTTTCTTTTTAAAAAATAATAACATTTTAACCTTTAATATTCACTCAGTAATATGCTTTTCCTCGCCGTAGAGCAAAAATACTTACATGGTTGGAAAGCTGGAGATGTCAAGATTCTATGTTTATAAACTATTGACCTGCGTATCCTTGCTAAGCCATGCGGAGTCAGTGTGTTTTAAATCGGTCATCCAATCAGGACGCTCATTATTCTTGTCCAAGATAAAAATACATCGCTAAAATTACCCGTGGGTATTTCCCCATTTCAACTCTTAAATTTACATAGAAATCGGAGATATTTCGTCATAAAACTTCACACATGGTTTTGTCTATCATATCTCTTGAAGACAAACATAAAATGTTATTGCATTTATCAATATTTTATGAGTATCAACAGTTTTTTCAACACCGTATCTGTTTCTCGATACAGCCGCCCGATTACCAATCAGACAAGTCACGTGACTATGCATGCTACTCACAGTGACCCGTGACCCACTTTAGCACGTTCTACCAGTTTATTCTTAATATGTTGTATAACATCCGCCTAGTAATAATAAAAACGTAGATATCATATAAACAGAATAGCTAAAATCAGCTAATGTCACTTATGCCTTTAGGGAGGAGTACCTTAGTTTTAATAATAATTATATGATTTATGAAATATAAATTTCAATAAAAATATATCTAATAAACCATGTCAGTGCCGAATCACTGACTACTGGACTAATAGTCCACCAGCAGTGGTATCGACCCAGTGATAGTAATGAAAACGTAGATATCTAATTTAGTGCACACGGCGCGTTTCTAGAATAACCTTCATCAGGTACGCTCAAAGCCAAATATTTTTTTTTTATTTTGGGAGCAAGAAAGCCACAGTATTTCTGCACGAACATGTATATTATATATATATTCATTATTGAAATTTACAGTTCCTAAAAATATAATAATTATTAAATCTAATGTTCTTCTCCCTCGGGCATAGGTAACCATAGCCGATTTTGGTTACCCTGTTTAGGCTCTTTGGTTATTTGACTCCCAAAGATTAGGGAATAATCTATGATTACAAGATTTGAGATATATTACCAAATTCTTTAACCTTAGTATAGTTAGATTTATATACAAAATCTGGTAAATTAAGTGAGTTTCCAATCGTATATAGTAGGTCACGATCACGACGGTCCTTTCTGCGTCGAGGAAAGTTTAATGTAATAATATTAGCAGCGTCAATAAGAGCAATATTTAGCATATTTTTGTCAGGTTTAGCACAAGAGCTATTTCATAATTAACTAGGAATTTTCCCTAAGAAACATTAATCAACACACATTAGAAAGGAAACATGTATTATTTTAAAGCGAAAATAAAAACCAATGTTTGACTTGCTTATTGCAAATGTGTTTTACGAACATCAACAAAGTATCCAATTAAATTATATTGCAAACAAAATTATTGATCATAAAAATAGCCTGTAAGTATATACATGATTATTGTTCAGTTGGAATTAAGACTAGCAGAATGGTCGTTTTCGTTTTTATTTTCTTTGTTGGTGTTATGTGTCTCTTTGCAGTAATCAGTAACTCAGTGGTGATAATTGCAGTGTGGAAGATTAAGAAAATGAGAAATGTGACCAATATATTAATTTGTAATTTATCTATTAGTGATATAATATTGGCTGGAATCATTTTACCACTAAACCTGCATGATTTGTCACACGAAGAAGACTTCGTGGAAGGTGAGAGTGTCTCTTCTTTTTTTTTTATAGCAATACAAGTGTGGACACAGAAATGTGCTATCCAAAAGGCAAATGTGGATGTCAATATTTCATATTATTAACTTTAATCATGGACACAGGGGTCCTGGATTTTGTTTTTAATAAAAAACTAATCCTGGATTATTATTTTTGCTTAAAGTCCGGTCCTGTGTTTTTATTTCAAATTTTCATCATAGCTCCCTTCCCCCTCCCAAGGGATATAAAATTGTATCATTAATAATAAATTAATAGATAATAAATTCAGATTTTCTATTTAAAATACATCTCATTTACAAAACCACTGATACATTTTTGTATTTGTTCAATTTTTAACGCTGATTTAAGCTTTAGTCGCAACAAATTTTTATTTTTCTCTTTAAAATGTCGAAACACAACATTTATTTAACTGTAAAATTCACAAATAAAATTCACCCCCACTTTTTCCCTTTTTTCTTGTTTAATTCAATGATCAACAATATTCCAGAATCAAACAAATGAATAAATATAACATAGATTTCTTTTACATGCATCTTTTTACCATGCGAGTCAGTGTGTTTTAAATCGGTCATCCAATCAGGAAGCTCATTATTCTTGTCCAAGATAAAAATACATCGGTAAAATTACCTGTGGGTGTTTCCTCACTTCAACTCGAAAATTTACATAGAAATCGGAGATATTTCGTCATAAAACTTTGTCTATCATATTTCTTGAAGACAAGCATAAAATTGTATTGCTTTTATCAATATTTTATGAGTATCAACAGTTTTATCAACACCGTATCTGTTTCTCGTTACAGCCGCCCGATTACAGTGACCCGTGACCCACTTTAACACGTTCCACCAGTTTTTTCTTAATAATGTTGTTTAAATATAAACTTTAAATTTACTAAGACGGGAAAGCATAATACATACGAAAGAACTTATTTTCTAATAAAAGAACAACCTAGATACAAAACAATAACAATACAAAAAAAAGATAGAAAGTAAAATAAAACGTAAGAAGAAAAACACGAATTTTGGAATTAACAACATCAAACTTTCCGGTGCAAGTTTATACTCATTGGAAAATCAGAGAACATAAAAAATAAAACTAAGGTTAGAATAAAAACGTATATAACAAATTTAGTGCGCACGGCGCGTTTCTGGAATATCCTTCATCAGGTACGCTCAAAATCGAAACTTTTTCGAAATATATTTGTTAAATTTTTTAGACTCGGTTGTGAAAAGTGAACATCAACGAATGGGGAGGGGAAAGTACAGATACAAATAAAATATTTATTATATATATATACAAGTGTGGACACAGAAATATGCTGTCCAAAAGGCAAGTGTGGATTTTTTTTAATAACTAGAGGCTCCCAGGAGCCTGTAATCGCTCACCTGGTTTTCAATTTGACATCTAAAGTTGATAGAAAATGGGGGTGTTACACATAATTTTGAAAGTGGGCCACCCAAAGATCGTTTCAACTCAAATTTCTGAGCAAAAGATTTTGATGTGATTTTTATCTCATAATATTCCTAAACGGAATAAACTAGCTGAAAAAATCTCACAGAAAAACCCAGAATATATGTTAAACTACTCATTGCCATATAGCTGCAGTTAAAATTTGAGTTCATTTTGATTTGTAATAATGCGGAAATTGACAACTGAAGAAATTTCTATTTTTAGTAACAGCAGCCATCTTGAATGGAGGGTGGAGCTGTCGGACACAATTTTGAAATGGGACTACCCAAGGACTATCCCTGTCAGGTTTGGTTTAATTTGGTTCAGCGGTTTCAGAGGAAAAGATTTAAATGTGATCTTTTATCAAAATATGCCTAATTTGCATAATCGGTATAAATCGGCTGAAAGAAAAATTTCACAGAAAAACTCGGAATATATGTTAAACTACTCCTTGCCATATAGCTGCAGTTAAAATTTGAGCTCATTTTGACTTATACTAAAGCAGCAATGGACAATTGAAGAAATTTCTATTTTTAGTAACAGCAGCCATCTTGAATGGAGGGCGGGGCTGTCGGACACAATTTTGAAAGGGACCATCCCTGCCAGGTTTGGTTTAATTTGGTTCAACGGTTTCAGAGGAGAAGATTTAAATGTGATCTTTTATCAAAATATGCCTAATTTGCATAATCGGTATATATCGGCTGAAAGAAATATTTCACAGAAAAACCCGGAATATATGTTAAACTACTCCTTGCCATGTAGCTGCAGTTAAAATTTGAGCTCATTTTGACTTATACTAAAGCAGCAATGAACAATTAAAATTTCATCCCCCCTTTTTTCTATTTTTAGCTTGGCGGCTACCGTGGTTGGAAGTCGGGATCACCGGACACAATTTTGGAAGGGGGCCATCCAAGGACCATTCCACCAAAATTTGGTTCAAATTGGCACAGTGGCTTCAGAGGATTTGATTATGTGAAAAATTAACGGACGGACGGACGACAGACGACGGACGCTCAGTGGTGACAATAGCTCACCTGATCCTTTGGGTCAGGTGAGCTAAAAAACTAATCCTGGATTATTATTTTTGCTTAACGTCCTGTCCTGTGTTTTTATTTCAAATTTTCATCATAGCCCCCCTCCCCTTCCCAAGGGATATAAAATTGTATCATTAATAATAAATTAATAAATAATAAATTCTGATTTTCTATATAAAATAAATCTCATTTACAAAACCACTGATATTTGTTCAATTTTTAACGCTGATTTAAGCTTTAGTCGCAACAAATTATTATTTTTCTCTTTAAACTGTCGAAACATAACATTTATTCAACTGTAAAATTCACAAATAAAATTCACCCCCCTCTTTTTTTCCCCTTTTTTCTTGTTTAAATCAATGATCAACAATATTCCAGAATCAAACAAATGAATAAATATAACATAGATTTCTTTTACATGCATCTTTTTGTTTTACACTATCATATGAAGAAAATGGTGGCTGTAACATTCATCAAATTCAAGTGAGGATATGGGTTTTCTTCCGGTGGGTTTCCGCGTAAGATGGTTCCGTTTCAATGTTAAAAGTCCGGTATTTTCCTTTCCTATATGAACCAAAGAACACATTTATAGCTGTTTTTCTTTTTAAAAAATAATAACATTTTAACCTTTAATTCACTCAGTAATATGCTTTTCCTCGCCGTAGAGAACAAATACTTACATGGTTGGAAAGCTGGAGATGTCCGGTATATCTTTATTCTCATACAGCCAAATACAATGGTACAGAGAAAAATAACAACATAATAATAACATAACAAGACTATTTACAAAATATACATAGGTTAAGGAACAACAGTGGGTAAGCCAGGAGTACAAAAAAACCTTATTGATATGTTTGATAAATATACATAATTTTCGTAACAGCGATTGTTTTTTGGTAGATAGAAGTTCAAAGAATTTGACAACATTATGTCTTTTCATAAAATATTTTGGAAGAAGCTGCTTGCGTTTATCGTTTAAAGAGGAACACTCTAAAACATAGTGGTATTCATCACCTAATTTTTGACAATTACATTAATTACAGTACCTGTTTTCTCTATCAATATTTCTCCATCTACCGGTTTCAATGGGTAGAAAGTGATTTGTTGTCCTATATCTACACAGTCTAATTGCATCACCTATATTTAAAATATTGAAATATTCCTCGAATTCGAATTTGGTTTTAAAAATCCTATAATTTAATGCTTTTGAAGAATCTGACAGAGATGTTTGCCAATTCTGTACAAACTGATCTAACAATCGCTGTTTCACAACACATTTTAACCATTCTTTATTATTAACATTTTCTGTTTCCCATATATATGTAAATCCACACTCATTTAGAATTGTTCTGATAAAATAAACCCAGTTTAAATTAGTATCACCATTTTCATTCAAATTTCTAGAAAACCTATGAAATACATTTGAAAATTTAGTCTGCTTACCACTTAAAAGTCTTGCCCAGTATGAAATTGCCCTTACTTTTATATCAATATCAATTGGATACCTGCCTAGCTCACCATAAACCATATAGTTTGGAGTAGAGGACTTTAAATTTAAAAGTAGTATGCAGAATTTCAAGTGAACTCGTTCTAGTACTTCATTTTTGCCAAATCCCCAGACCCCGCATCGGGGCCCCCTTCGCATCCACATAAGAGAATAGGTTTTATCATTTTATCAAAGAGATCTAGCTGGATTTTCACCGATAATTTATATAATCTTCCCATTTTAAGAACTTCGTACATTGCCTTAAGCGCTTTGTCAGCAAAATGCTTTTTAGTAACATCAAAACATGTTTTTGTAAAAATTACCCCTAAATAATAAAATTGTTTGACTATTTCGATATCAACGTTTTTATAGGTGAATTTGAGATTTTGTCGTAGTTTTCCAAATCCAAATACCATTATTTTTATTTTGTTCACATTCACCTTCATTTTCCAATTGTCACAATATTCACCAAAAGCATTTAATTGTACTTGAAGATCTTCAGCTGATTCAGCTAATAAAATTGTGTCATCGGCATATAACATTACAAATATTTTTAGATACATTTCAAGTTCAGTTTCTAACTCGTCTGTGATACCTTTTAAACCAACTATATCTTTTGTCAGCAAAAATTCTTCTAGATCATTAAGAAACGTTGAAAAAAGAAAAGGGACAAGTTTTCACCTTGTCTAACTCCAATTTCACAGTTAAAATATCCTGTAGTGTGATTGTTATATGAGATACATGACTTAACACTGGTATACATATTGAATATAATATTATACATTTTACCATTTATGTTGTAAAGTAATAATTTGTGAAAAAGACCATCTCTCCATACTCTGTCAAAAGCTTTTTCAAAATCAATAAATGCACAATATAATTTCTTCTTTTTTGACTTTAAGATTTGAAATAGTGTAAATATAGAGAAAATATTATCTAGTGTTGAATAACTTTGTCTGAAACCACTTTGATTTTCTTTAAGTATCATGAATTCTTCAGTATAATCATTTAATCTTGCATTCAGTATTGCAGTAAACAGTTTCCCCAAACAACTAACTATTGTGATTGGTCTATAATTCTTTGGGTCTTTAGCATCGCCTTTGTTTTTATCAATTGGCTTAGTAATCCCATTTAACCAACTTTGAGATAATATAACTGTGTCAAAAATTATATTAAAAAGTTTTTCATAAATATGAATGAAACGATTTGATGTGGATTTAATGTACTCATTTATAATTTCATCTTCCCCACAAGCTTTATTATTCTTTAAATTTTTTATACATTTGAAAATTTCATTCTGAGAAATATACCCATTAATATGTACATTAGAGTCATTTGGAAGTTCATTTTATAGTGTCGTTGACTGTTGTTCATCGGGTCCTTTCGTATTTAAATCTTTAAAAAATTCATATAAGGTATTGATTTCAATATTTGGTTGTTGTTTTCTCTTATGTCCACCTAATATTTTCCAGAAATATTTGGGATTATCTCTTGAGGCATTTTTTAAATCATCTGAAATGTTTTTATAGTATATTTTATACTTTTCATCCATAACTTTCTTATAACTAAACCCTTTTCACCATCGATCATAATTGAACGATTTCTTATAGTGTTATTCAACTTATAAATTATGTATATTTATCAAACATATCAATAAGGTCTTTTGTACTCCTGGCTTAACCATTGTTGTTCCTTAACCTATGTATATTTTGTAAAAAGTCTTGTTATGTTATTATGTTGTTATTTTTCTCTGTACCACTGTATTTGGCTGTATGAGAATAAAGATTTGTATGGATAAATCTAAAAATAAGCTTTCAATAAGATTTTCGATATTTTTGTCTGGCAAATTTACAGTCTTGGTCAAACCAAGATTTTTGATTTTGATCATTTTTATTCTTGTTAATTTTACTATCTATGTTTTTACAATTAAATGTTCCAAACATTTTCTTGGCAGAACTTGTGAAGATATTGACAATGAGTCTATTATCGCTTGATCTGTGACACCAATTTCATTTTGCCAACGTGAAAGTTTCTGTTCGAAAGTATGTAATTTTTCTTCGTCTATGTTTTCTTGAAAATCTGCTATCTTCTCATTTTTCCATGTTTTTATTTTAGCTTTCAAGTGATTAGTTTTCCTAACAGTATTAATATTGCTATCATTATTGTTTAAGTTAACAGATAATAAAATTTGTAGTGGTGCGTGGACATCTGACAACAATTTACTACTTTCGAGAATATCAAAGTCAAAAAATTATTTTAGAAGTTCAGGACTAGTTATACAATAGTCAACAACGCTAGCATTTCTACATGTAAATCTACCAATATTTTTATCATTACCCACTCTGCCATTAACTATAAACATACTGTTTCCTTTACAAAAAATTAACAATAGATTACCAAACTTATTTTTAGATTTATCCATACTAATTCTGTTGAGTGGCATTTTCAAATCATTCAGTACGTTTGTAAAATTGTCAACAAAGTCAGTAATATAATCATCAACATGTTGGTTTTTGATCAAATCAACAAAATCAGCGTCAGTTGCCGCCCTCGCGTTAAAGTCCCCCAAAAGACATATATATTTAGATTTATTTGAAAAAGACAAGTATTCCTGTTGCAGTTCACTAAAAGCGTCTTCGGGTGAGTATTTGGTATACTCTGGTGGTATATATACAACACCAAAAAATACGGGCTCATCTGTTTTAAAGAGTTGCTCACTACATTTGAACCACATAACATATTTACTGTCAGTATTAACAATATCTATATGTTTTGCTTAATTATCTTTAAAACCTACCATGATACCACCCGAACGGTTTTTTGTAATTTTTTCCCTGTTTTTCATGACAAACTTTTAACCTGGTAAAGTTATTATATCTATATCGTCAGTTTTTGTCTCCACAAAACAGACTATATCATAACTCTGTATTAAGTTTCTAAATTCGGGATACTGTAGCCTCGTCTTGATTCCACAGCAATTCAAACATACGATTCGCAATAAATTATCGTTACTATTTACATTATTATATACAGAACTATTTGAAAGGGACGCAGCACCTTCATAATCTGAATCTACTCCGTGATTGATATACAATCATTTATGTCAGAAGTGTTATTCATACTACCATTGTCACCTAAGGGTATGTCAGGGTTATCGCTCGCTTTGTCATCAAAATTACTAACTGATTGATTATGCCTCTCAACTCAGTTATCCTTTGTACTACATGTACCTGTAATTGAGTGTAAATGGATATCAGAGCCTTTAATAAAATTTAAAGGTTTGTTTTCACTACTGATAACTACTCGGTTATTAATATTGAAATAAATGTTCGAAATACAGTGTCTCATTTTCAAGCGCAGAATAATAATCGCATATACTTAGATAACATATACATGGATCACATTTACACTCAATACAAGGGGTTGAAGGTATACAATGGATATTCTTATTGGTATTTAACATATGACATGCATCAATAGATATAACAGTTTTATTTTTATTAGAGTCGTGAATATACTGTTTTTGCGCCTCATGGCTATTCTAGTAGGCATTTCCGGTGATTAGCGGAGATGAATCGGAACGACGTTGTCGCTTGTACGGTCTATCGGCCTCCTTTGGAGTTGTTAGGAGAGAGTCACGGTAACTAATTCGGTTTTCGTGTGTTGCCTCATCAGTGTCATCGACAAAGTATTGCGAACCGTTAATAAATAACTTGTCCCGAACAAGCACCGCATTTTTGCCCTGTCTCTTAGAGTTTTTCAGCACAGGATAAAGCTTTCGACGTTTATCCTCCATAGGTTTAGGGAATTGCTGAAGTATTCCAAAAGGTGTGTTTTTGAGCCATGTCGCCTGATCAAGAACCATACGCAAGTCTTTATGGTACAAACATCTTGCGACTATCGGTCTCGGTCTATCGTTGTATTTCTTCCCGAAACGATGAACATTTCCAATCTCAATTTTGTGTTCGATTCCTAGTTCCTCAAATATAAATGTGCGTAGCTTTCTCTCCACATCTTCTGTTGGTTGTTCTGCTAAATTTGTAAAAATGAGATTGTTTTTCATGGAGCGGCGTTGTAAATCTATAAAGGATTCCTGAAGCTCTCGGATCTCGTTGTTGGTTGGAATTTGTGATATACTGGTATTTCCCGACTTTATCTTGGATTCTAAGACACGAATGCGCTGGTGTAAACATTCCATTTTTTCACTTTGGCTTCGATCTGCATTTGATTCATTGGGATTTTCTTCTAGTTTCTTAAGTCTTTGATCCTGATGAATGATGTTTCTAGTATTCGTCTTGATCTGCTTGTCGGTATTGTCAAACAGAGTGCTTACTCCTTGGCAGCTAGATTCACATTCCGTTACTTTAACGGTAAGATCAGTTGATAGATTCTCTAACTTTCTTACTCTCCCTGATACCAAGAGTATTTCCTTCTTTAGGTCATCGACGCTTTTTATCATCGTTGTTTCCATTATTTCTATTCTTTTGTCAATGTTTGTCACTATTTGCAGTATCATATTCAGCAGGGCGTTGGGTTCTAATGTGTCACTATGCGCCCCTTCCACTATTTTCCTGCTTTCCGCAATGAGAGTAGATGTTTCATTCAATGACATTCAATGACATTCTGTGGTTGTGATTGGCTATTGGTAAGGTCAAAAGGTTATTTTTTCTACGAAACAGTTATATATTTACTAGCTGCAATAATGTAGCTCCTGTGACAAACTTGTGTCTCGGCAGAGCTACAACGCCGTCCCATTCGTCACAATGGAGCAAAAAAAAAAGTTGCAGTTGAAATATAAAAACACACTATTTACGCTTCAAACATTTCATTATAACTATTACTGATGATCCCAGTTCTTGTTAAGTCGGTTTGGCTGAGGAATATATGCTTTTCAAAGGTAGCAACAACCTTGTTCAAATTTATCGATCGTTTTCCATAACCGGAAACTACGGAAGGCGGAGCTTTTCTAAATATGGTATTTCTTACTACACGCTGATGTAAACATTCACGCCTCAAATCGTCAAATATGGTATCGACATCCAAATAGTGAGGCCGGAAATGACGAAATTCAAAATGTTCAGAGAGAAAGTAAACATGGATTTTTATTTTGTGGGAATTACATTCTAGAATACTGGTAGGTGATAAAAACTTGTTATAATAATAGACAAAAGGAAAGGTTATGTCTTATTATTGATAAATGCAGGCGTCAGAAACTCTGTGAGCGAGCGCAAAAAATCTTGGCGGCTGCTCCATTACGTGTAATGGCATCCCGTTATAACCCTTGCGAGTAAGCGAGCATTTAGGGTTTTATTATTAGAATTATATATTTACTATGAGTCCAAAGTCCAATTCGATCTACCCATTTGTGAACTGTTTTCGAAAATGTTGTTTCAATTAGCCCCTGGGTATATCAAGGTATGGTCGCAATGAAATTTCTAAATACACAAAGAATAAATGGATTCTGGAACCACCAAAAACATATCATAAAGTGAATAATATTCACATATGCAGAGTATAGGTCCAAAATTCCAAGCAGAACTATCCAAAATCCTTAAATTTTAGCAAACGAGAAATGCACGTCATCTTGATCTATAATCACGTGCACGTCCCTGTCAAGATTCTATATTTATAAACTATTGACCTGAGTAACCTTGCTAAACCATGCGGAGTCAGTGTGTTTTAAATCGGTCATCCAATCAGGACGCTCATTATTCTTGTCCAAGATAAAAATACATCGGTAAAATTACCTGTGGGTGTTTCCCCACTTCAACTCGTAAATTTACATAGAAATCGGAGATATTTCGTCATAAAACTTCACACATGATTTTGTCTATCATATTTCTTGAAGACAAACAAAATGTTATTGCATTTATCAATATTTTATGAGTATCAACAGTTTTTTTCAACACCGTATCTGTTTCTCGATACAGTCGCCCGATTACCAATGAGACAAGTCACGTGACTACACATGCTACTCACAGTGACCCGTGACCCACTTTAGCACGTTCTACCAGTTTATTCTTAATATGGTGTATAACATCCGCCTAGTAATAATAAAAATGTAGATATCATATAAACAGAATAGCTAAAATCAGCTAATGTCACTTATGCCTTTAGGGAGGAGTACCTTAGTTTTAATAATAATTATATGATTTATGAACTATGAATTTCAATAAAAATATATCTAATAAACCATGTCAGTGCCGAATCACTGACTACTGGGCGGATGATACCCTCGGGAACTAATAGTTCACCAGCAGAGGTATCGAACCAGTGATAGTAATAAAAACGTAGATATCTAATTTAGTGCACACGGCGCGTTTCTAGAATAACCTTCATCAGGTACGCTCAAAGCCAAATATTTATTTTTATTTTTGGGAGCAAGAAAGCCACAGTATTTCTGCACGAACATGTATATTATATATATATTCATTATTGAAATTTACAGTTCCTAAAAATATAATAATTATTAAATCTAATGTTCTTTTCCCTCGGGCATAGGTAACCATAGCCTATTTTGGTTACCCTGTTTAGATTCTTTGGTTATTTTACTCCCATGGACCCAAAGATTAGGGAATAATCTATGATTATAAGATTTGAGATATATTACCAAATTCTTTAATCTTAGTATAGGTTTAAATTTATATACACAATCTGGTAAATTAAGTGAGTTTCCAATCGTATATAGTAGGTCACGATCACGACGGTCCTTTCTGCGTCGAGGAAAGTTTAATGTAATAATATTAGCAGCGTCAATAAGTGCAATAGCATTTTTTTGTCAGGTTTAGCACAAGAGCTATTTCATAATTAACTGTAGGAATTTTACCTAAGAAACTTTAATCAATACACATTAGAAATGAAACATGCATTATTTTATAAAGCGAAAATAAAAACCAATGTTTAACTTGCTTATTGCAAATGTGTTTTACGAACATCAACAACGTATCCAATTAAATTACATTGCAGAGAAAAGTTATTGATAATAAAAATAGCCTGTAAGTATATACATGATTATTGTTCAGTTGGAATTAAGACTAGCAGGATGGTCGTCAGTGTTGGTGATTTCGTTTTTATTTTCTTTGTTGGTGTTATGTGTCTCTTTGCAGTAATCAGTAACTCAATGGTGATAATTGCAGTGTGGAAGATTAAGAAAATGAGAAATGTGACCAATATATTAATTTGTAATTTATCTATTAGTGATATAATACTGGCTGGAATCATTTTACCACAAAACCTGCATGATTTGTCACACGAAGAAAATTTCCAGGAAGGTGAGAGTGTCTCTTCTTTTTTTATAACAATAATATAAACTTTAAATTTACTAAGACGGGAAAACATAATACATACGAAAGAACTTATTTTCTAATGGAAGAACAACCTAGATACAAAACAATAACAATACAAAAAAAAGATAGAAAGTAAAATAAAACGTAAGAAGAAAAAAAAACGAATTTAGGAAATAACAACATCAAACTTTCCGGTGCCAGTTTATACTCATTGTAAAATCAGAGAACATAAAAAATAAAACTAAGGTTAGAATAAAAACGTAGATAACAAATTTAGTGCGCACGGCGCGTTTCTGGAATAACCTTCATCAGGTACGCTCAAAATCGAAACTTTTTCGAAATATAATTGTTAATTTTTTTTTAGACTCGGTTGTGGAAAGTGAATATCAACGAATGGGAAGGGGAAACTACAGATACAAATAAATTATTTATTATATACATATAATATAGTATAAATACTGGTTCTGTTCTGTCTATGCTGTCGTCATGTTTCCAGATCAGCGTGGACACTTCTGGGTAGAAATATAGCGCCGCGTCGTGGTATAATGTGTAAACCTCCGAAAAGGGTGTCGGGCGATATACATATGGGCAAATATACAACTGAGGCTTAGGACGGATCGTAAATGTGTGTTTCGTGTGTAGAGACTGTCACACTCTTTGCACGTAAAAACCACCTCCAATAGATGCAAAGGAACAACAATTTGTTTGAAGTAGCCGTAAGTAGGGCGTTGCAAAGCAAACTGCTACCATATCCCTTCTATCCTGTTTTCCTGTGGCAATTTAAGTTTTCTGCCCATGGGCCTATTCAAATGTCATCTTTTTACCAACATGATGAATTAAGTTAAAACAAATTCTGGTCATCAATGTGGTAGAAAAACCGTTGCCCTGCCGACATTGACTACTGACATTCAGAACTATCCCTGTAAGCAAATCCGTTTTTATCTTTTGAACATTATCTGATGCTTGTCACTCCTCTGGAAGTTAGCAACATGATGAATAGTGTAGAAATACCCTGACGACATTGATCACCGGCATTCAGGACCAGCCCTCCAAACCATTTTCGATCTTTAAAATATTATCTGGGACACCGAACACTTGTTATACATCTGGAATTAGCAACCGTAATACTTGTTCATAAGAAACTAAAACGGCAATAGATCACCACGAGCCGTTGAACTACCTTCCTATAGCTCTCACAAGGTTCGCCTGAAAATGCATGGAAAGGACGATAGAAATTGACAGTCACGATATAACTGAAATATTGTTTAATGTGGCGTTAAATACCATAACTCTAACCCTCTTTAAGTAGGGACGAATCAAATACTCGACTCGCAGTGCCGGATTTAGCTATAGGCTCGACAGGCTGAAGCCTAGGGCCTCAAAATATAGGGGGCCTCCGACCAAAGTGTATAATATTTTTAACACTGTTATTGGACTTTCACACTTATGCTTAGCTGCGGAACCGTAGCCCTTATGGTTCTTGGGCAGTTTTTCTGATATGTGCGGACCATAGGGCTACGGATTTCACCCTATCAAAAACTTTCGAAAGTGCGCGTTGAAAATCCTGTGCACCTTTTTTTGCAAATTATTGTCATGAAAAAAGGGTCCGAGAACGATCAAACATATATGTATCGTTTCGTTAGATATTTATCTACATTCTTCTATACTTACTTACCTATTAATAATCATTTCCAGCATTATTATAACAAATGTCTCATTTGTGACAAGTCCCGCCTACTTCGTCAGCCATCTTGCTACTCCGGTAGTCTCGTTCCTGAGGTCACGTGATTTTTCCAATTATAACCCTATTTATTTATAAACCGCAAATACACGTGTTCAAATTCAAAAATGTTCAATGAAAGTCACCTCCAGAAAAAGAAATGAACAAAAAAACATTTATTTATTAAGATTATTTGTTGAAAAATATATGCCAACAAGATCCAAACTCTCATTTCCTTCTAAAACCCTATTTATTTATAAACCGCAAATACACGTGTTCGGTTTGTTTACATTTTACCGAAGATGTTTTTCGGCGGTTTTAGATAGTTGGATTACCTAACAACTCATACAAGCCTATCACCAATACGGCGTGGGTTCGCGCCCTGCTTTGTAAATTACAAAAATGGTGCACTCGACTCGTAGTCGCAAGTGATAAAGTTTACCAGTTGCTTGCCCATAATCGGTGGTTCTCTTCGAGTACTCCAGCTTCTTCCACTACTAAAACTGGTCGCCATGATATAGCTGAAATATCGCTGAAAATGACGTTAAAACACCAAAAATAAAAATAAAAATAAAATCAAAATCATTCAGTTTTTCATACGGCAACAATCTGAATACAAAATAACAAGAGCACAACATGTATTCAACTCAAAACGTTTCTGAAATGTTCGTTATATCTTTTGAACGAACAAGTTGATCTGCACGGAAGGCTATTTGATAATTCTCACGTTTATACCTGTAATAATTATAGTGTTTGTATGTATAATACTCATGAGATTCTGGACAACAAATAACTAACCATGTGCTTGCTACGAAAACCCGCTCTTTTATTTTAAGGTTTAATATACAAAACAATTACAGAAGTCTGGATATTACAATACCTACGTATATATACTACTAAATATCAAGAATTGACTCCTTAATGACTTTATCCTTATACTAGACTTTAATTAATTTGTGATTTATATTGCAAAAAAGACATATATAGTCGCATTTGATGTTATATTAGTCATCAAATTATTAAGATACTCCCAATCAAAGCTATGATTTTTCACACTCGTGTCGGATTTTATAGTTTCGAATTAAACTTATATACAAATATATCCTGTTAGTGAGGGTTATTTGAGAAAAATAACGGTTGAGAGGAGAGGCAAATATCCCGAGCCGATTTAGCGGCGAGGGACATTTGACTGTCTTCGAAACCGGTATTTTTCGCAAATAACCCTCACTAACAGGATATATTTGTTTAATTCCGCCGAATATTTAACAGCAAGTAAAACAGTGGCATGCAAGCAGGTTCAGAACTTTAGACCACCTCGATCATTTGATTTTCAACTGAGACTTAAAATCAATCTACGAAAACAGGAACAATCTTTTCAAAGAAGTGACTAGTGTATAAATTCTGGAACAAGTTCAAAAATAAAATAAATCACGGTTTTGCTTTAATATACAACACGCTAAGAAAAAAAAATGCAAATGAATTTGAAATATATACATTTCAACGATTTCAAACATAACGGCTGACACTGTCGTCATTTTCTTTACTTTAGCGTTGGTTGAAAGAAGAAACCCGAGTAATTCGAATAACATCCGTGAAGTCATAAACTATTTAAAGAAGGGATTTCGTCTCAAGCGGGATATTTTCCTATAGTACCGGGATATTTTTAGGCAAATTTCCCGGCTATGGTGGAAAAGCTGAAAAAACAAAGAATTGGTAAAAAATATCCCTTTCATCAACCAATCAGAAGACAACATTCTGATATAAGGTGGAATTATAATATAACTTTCTGTTGTCATCATAAGCTGAAAACAAGCATAATGTCACGTATATGGACAACAGTGGCGTATCTAGACATACATGAAAATGGGTGCTAGTTTTCTTTTGGCAGGGTGTCATGGGTGGAGCTCTGGTAGGGGTACACGTGGGAAAATGGTGTCTAAATTGTGCTCTTGGTGCTCAAATCTCTTATTTTTCCAGTTTTGTGATTTACATAAAGGCATACAGGCCGTTATTTTAATAAAAAAAATGTTTCCCAATATAAGACCTAAACTTTTATTTAAAAAACCATAAAGATATATTACAGTTGAAATTTTTCATTATATCATACGTAAATAGCCTAAAACGAAGGAAATACGTCGCTGTTTGGTTTTCTTCCATCCAGGAAAGCCCAATATTCATACGACCTGACAGTGAACTCATTCAGGAAAGCGTTTGCGCATGTGCGAAATTGTTGTTGATGAAGAAAATATCGGATGTGCAAAAATCGAATCGTGAAAGAACAAAAACATTGACGGAATCTACACGAAAACGACACAAAAAGGAGGATTTAGCAAAATACAACAAAACCACAGTATCCATAGGTGATGAATATGACAGATGGACTGAACTTAAGGACGTCATCCATCCTCAGTTATTTATAGCAGTTATCACACGCTGCTCGGCAAACTTCGGAACTGCAGCCGATTGATAATTAATCATGTGTTAATGGCGATTCCACCAACAGACGATGCTCAACATTCGAATTCTTTTCACTAATTACGACATTATAACAGATTTTTAAAACCTGGCTTTTTGTTCAGAAAATTTTATTAGTATAAAATATCTTTTAATATAAACAAAAAATTCAATTCTGACAGCCTATAACAAAATAAAAATGAAAGCGACAGTGTATTAAAAATACATTGATATTTATGAATTCGCACTCTTTTCTAATATTTTTCGTATCATTTTATTATGATTATTTTCTCATGAACTATGAATCAAGGGAGCGGTTGAAATCTCTAAACGTCAGTTGAATTTGTAACTACTGGGCGCAGTGCCGTCATCTTAGATAGATAAACTGGAAGTGCACGATTGTCTAATAGGTTTTAGTGGTACTGCAAATTGATGCTAAAAACACTCGCACGGTTTATCTACATTCAAGCGCTGCTCACTTGTTTTTGACTCGGCCCGCTTGTTTACGAAATCCACAACGATTTCGGCAAAGTACTTCAAATGTCGAAAAAGACAACACATAGTTATATGTTTGTGTGGTGGTATCTAACGCCACTTTCAACAATATTAATGTTCAGTTGTATCGTGGCGGTCAGTTTTATTGGTGGAGGAAACCGGAGGACCCGGAGAAAACCACTGACCTGTCGCAAGTCACTGACAAGCTTGATCACATACTGTTGTACACCTCGTCCTGATCTAGATTCGAACTCACCACATTAGTGGTGATAGCCACTGATTGCATAGGTAGTTGTAAATCAAACTACCATACGATCACGACCATGACGGTCCTCGCATAGTTATAAAAATATTCCAATCTAATTAATCTTAAATACTATTCTGGCTCCTTTGTTAGTGTAAACATATTTTATTAATCAATACATATGAATATAGTACAACAATTTAAATACAACAATAGTAATGACTATGAATTAATTAAGAGGATCCGAAAACAAGTTATTAAACTTATATAAATCCGTATCCCAAGTTTAATTAAATCTATTTTTAATAATCTCAGAAGTCAGCTTCTTTGTTTGCTATTCACTTCTTGTAAAATAAAATCGAGCCAATTCCATTAGATATCGTGGTCTTGTTTGTGCTTAATGATTTAAGGTTAGAGGATATTGCTTGTTTTGTTGATATTGGTGGAACTGTTGTCCATCACAGTTAAAATTTTCTTCTTTTGCTGATATTGGTGGAACTGTTGACTGTAGATATTTGAAAAAAAATTCCTGAAAAGACACGTTACCGTAATTGAGATGGAAAACATAGTTTCTTACTTAGTTGCTTGATTGATTTGATTTTTGGTGTTTAACGCCACTTTCAGCAATATTTCAGCTATATCATGGCGACCGGTTTTAGTGGTAGAAGAAGTCGGAGTACCCAGACAGAACCACCGACCATGGGCAAGCATCTGGTAAACTTTATCACTTGCGGCTGCGAGTCGAATGCACCCTTTTTTGTAATTTACAAAGCCGGGCGCGAACCCACGCCGTAGTGGTGATAGGCTTGTATGAGTTATTAGGTAATCCAACTACTTAACTCATTGAGCCACCCGTGTCCTACTTAGTTGCTTGAGTGAGAGTAATAAGAATACATATAGATATCTAACTTTGTGCAAACCATGTATCTAAAATCGTAATTTTTATTTAACCCAAAATTATACGCTACGAAACGTTGTTTTTTCGATTTAGAAAAGCTGACAAGCTAATTAATTATGCACTGACATGAGCGAGGCCAAATCTATTTTCATCTATGTTTATGCCAGTAGCCCGGATCACGGCGGATGCTGCAGCATGGATGTTAAAATTCGTGTTTGTTTACCTCGCAAATACGGCCGTTTTATGTTATTCATTGACAATAATTTGCTGTTGCCAGGTGCAAGATTACATATATTGAATAATATCTACCGAATTAATAAAATATGAAAAACGATTGGGAAAAGAAGGAAAAAACATGCTCGGCTTACATATCAAGCAAAATCTTTGCTACTTCAGCGCGAGTTTGGACGCGTAGCACTTCCTTGAGTTCATTCCAACTGATCCCTACATATATCCTGCATTTGTTCCATTTGGAAGATACTTCACTTCTATTCATCTTTCTCTCTAAATCCGTCAAAGTCCGCTTTCTTCCACGCGTTGACACTTTCTCTTTTGCCCAAGAACCACATGTTGTTTATTGTTTCTAAACAGTGCGCATGCTCAAGACGGGTTCACACAGAAGGCCATATGAATAGATTTGAATTCTTGTTATCCTGGATAATAATTCCGATAGCGATAGTTTTGGGTCTTTTTTGTAAAAAAATCGTATCTTTTGCAGCATAACTCGGTGTTAATCTTCATTTTATGAAGGTCAGTACAGAAAACGACAATAATTTTGGGTATGAAAAAATTACGATTTTAGTAGACAATATATCCCTTTAAGGTGATACCATACTTCAGGTAAAATTTGATCTGCTCGTTTAATTTTCTTATTTTTTTGACAGTCTGTTTGAATATATCCACTGTAATAAATATAAAAATTTTAACAAATTGATGAGTAATATATACACGTAACAATTTCTGACACACATACTCTAAAATCGGAAAACAATGCATGCACTATTTGATGTGAAATTTGAATATTGCGTAAATTTAGCGTGCAATTAAAAGAATGTAATAAATACTGATAGCGAAATTTGAAATATGTATTGGAATTAATGCGACAAATGTCTTTTGACATTTCCTATATTATTAGAAACATGATTTTAGTTTCTAAATTGATAATGTAGCAGGAAATATTAAATACCACAAAATATAACTTTTGATAATTTTGACATGACCGTCACATTGTCAATTCAGACATTTGGAACTACATTTTGTATATCCTTTTTCATAGAATATTATTATGATCAATTAACATGTTCAACCGTGTATTTCATTGTAAAATGTACAGTGTCTGGCAATTAAAAATTTGCACAAGATTCTTTGTAATTTATTTTTCCTATGACGCTGTCTTCTGAAGTTCTGTGATAATTGATCATGAAACTTAGAGACCGTAATTTTTGTTGTTGAAATCTTAATACAGAAATATAAAATCGGATGTAATTATTTACAGTATAGTGAATGGTACATTTGTGTCGATTGAAACTGTACAATATATACTAGTCAACAAAAGAAACGATACACAGATTTGTTTAAATATATTTTTATGTTAATACCAAAATAATTGTTTATTATCATTTACGTCAATGTTTGCGTGGAACGCGTTTATTCTCACAAAACAAACAATAACATCCTGTTCCGTTACAGAAAAATTCCGGAAAGTCAATTTTCCGTCCTCTGATCGAGTTTGCGATGATCGAATTAGGCATTTAAATCACCTGCGGTCATTAATTGTGCTGTCAACAAAAGTGAACAACTTGCCATTCTGAAAATTAGACTTTTCACAAGAACGTCGATGCCACGGCTCCGTCAAAATGACCGTGAGCGAGCGGTGGGTATGGTTCAGGCTAGAATGACTCACCAGGCCGTTACAGACCACTTTAAAGTGTCTAGAATAACAATTTCAAGGCTAATGATTCGTCTTCGACAAACAGGTAGGACGAATGACAGACCCCGTAACGGCAGGCCGCGTGTGACGTCACAACGTCAAGACGGATATTTACGCCTTATTCACCCCGGAACCGTATAATAATGGCCGAGGACACTGCCCATACAACACCTGGTCTAGCAAACGTCCGAATTTTGGGTCAGACTGTTCGCAGAAGACATATAGGGTCAAACACCGGGAGAGGTGCAAAATAGTAAAATCTGTGACACCCGGGTGTCACAGATTTTACTATCTTGCACCTTTTACGGTGTTTGACACTTTTTCTCACCTCTTTCTACTGTGTCAATGTTTGTTAACTTTTTGTGTAGTTTAGCGCATTAATTTGCGAACCGTATCACAGGACCAAAATGCCACGTAATAAAATAAAACAAGATTTTCATTTTACAACTTTAAAGAGGTTCAAAATAATAAAGTTAACAAACTTGTGATAGATTCTACAATAACAAAATCTTGCATCTTTTACGATGATTGCTTCTTTTTCTCATCTCTTTCTATCGTGTCAATATTTGTATACGTTGAGAAAATATAGAGTGCTCTCCCTTGTTAGGTACCTAACGTAAATAAACAAAATTACCTCCCTTTGACCAACGTCAAATATTTTTTTTTACAGGCATTTATTGCTGTTGTAGTAGCATTTATAATATAGTTACACGGTCGTAGGCCGGGTTTGAATAAAGTGAGGCAAACGGGGGCCTGGTGGGATATTTCCCCCGCGGGGGTTTGGGGGCATAGTTCACATTAGGTAATGGGGGTCCCGGGGGAAGCCCCCGGAAGCTGACGCCTTTTTGTAATTTTTAGACTAAATTCTAAATTGAAAATGCCTTTTAAAAGTCAGAAATATAACTGTTTACTGCATTCACAAAATCTCAGACTTCTAAAATAAATGGATTACCCTGTTATATTTGTTTTCTGTTTATTGTTTTTGCTGTTATGCCATGTGTATAATGTATTGATTATTATTCCATCCCATGTGTGACAATTGAATATCTGGTCTAAAGCATGGGATCATAATAAAATTTCAATTCAAATTTTAAACGAGGTTAAAATATCGACTATCACACATCATTCAGTGAATAAATATCCTTCGATGTAATTTCTATTAATCCGATATCGGAATATGCAAATCTACATTGATGCTCTGAAAGTTACCTTCATCTAATTTTCGTTTTAAAGACCCTGAAGTGACATGATGACTTTCCAACGTCTTTCTGCAAGGTATTTTCGCGGGAGCAACTTCGGATATTCTCATCGTTTTTCATCTGAATTTATGACATACAGCTGCCGAATAACACTGTCACTGTCTAACAACAGTTAATCGAATATTACGTCCAATGAATTTATAATCCGTGATATTATAACAATGGATTTATGGGTGAAATTAGACAAATTTTGAAGAAAAAAACGATTTTTATTTGTTTTCAAAGGTTATACTTGCCATTTCAAAAGTGAGGCATTTGCCTCATTTGCCTCCATTGCGCTACGGCCATGATTTATAAAATACATTGTATTTTATTGTGAAATACATTAAAAATACTGCCAAGACACTATAAATCGACAATTTAATTCAACAATGAAAAACAATTTTGCGGGAAAAACGGCGTGAAGCTTGTCTTACCCTGGAGCTGGGGTAAGATAGACAAATCTTTTTCACCTAAATTAACGGACTACTTTATCCAAGGGATGATAATACGTAAATCTGGTCTCAGAGCTAGGCGTCCGGTGTTAGGACCAATCCTTAAGCAACGCCATAGGACCGCGATTTTCACTTCGTTTTAGCGATGGGCGTTATCGCGTGTACCGCAGGCGTGGGGAACGTTTTACGGACAAGTGTGTGTACGAGTCCGACCGTTTGGGACACAGGCACTTGTTTCATTCAAAAAATATATGCCCCCTCCTCTTCCTTACTTCAAGGTAAACATCTACCCTTTTCCCCTTCCCCACTTCGCCTCAATATTTTTCGCTTATTTGTGATCCTTTCGCTGACCCAATTATATCGTTACACTCCCAAGATATTTCTCTTTTCGACTGCCACATTTAAATATATCTAGCGGGCCCCCCTCAGACAAATTGGACAAGAATAGTCAGCGAATGTGGCTTATTAAAAATTTCAGTTAATGAAACGGATACAACCACTTCCGGTCCGGTTTAAATTGATTTAGAAAATTAAGAAAAAGGTGCTTTAAAAATCAAATGTCAGTATTTTGGAGTTGAACATATTTTTATAATCTGCATTGGAACAATTATCTGTATCTGTATTTGAGAGGAGATGATCATGTGGCATTGCTACACATGGCCGGTCTAGAGAATTCCGAATGCATATGAAAATTCCAGCGCAAACCGGAAGTGGTTGTATCCGTTTCATTGACTGAAATTTTTAATAAGCCACATTCGCTGACTATTCTTGTCCAATTTGTCTGAGGGGGGCCCGGTATATATATTTAAATGTGGCAGTCGAAAAGAGAAATATCTCGGGAGTGTAACGATATAATTGGGTCAGCGAAAGGATCACAAATAAGCGGAAAATATTGAGGCGAAGTGAGGAAGGGGAAAAGGTTAGATGTTTACCTTGAAGTAAGGAAGAGGAGGGGGCATATATTTGTTGAATGAAACAAGTGCCTGTGGTTTGGGAGGCGGAAGTGTTATGGTCTGGGCTGGAATTTGTCATGATGGTTGCACTCAGCTCAAAATTGTTCAAGGAACATTGAATGCTGTAAAATACAGAGACGATATTCTTGATCCTATCGTTCTGCCCTTTCTGCAACAGCGAAACTTTGATCACGTCTTTCAACATGACAATGCAAGATGTCACGTGGGTCGTGTTTGTCAAGACTTTCTGAACCAGAATCACATCCGTGTTCTTCCTTGGTTGGCATTATCGCCGGATCTGTCACCAATTGCATATTTATGGGATGACCTCGGTAGACGTGTTCACCACCGTCAAAGTCCACCGGAAACAGTCACTACAGGAGCTGCGTGACGCACTTATGCACGAGTGAAACACCATCCCACAAGATATTATCCAACGATGTATTGGTTCTATGCGTCGGAGATGTGAGGCTGTCGTTGCTGCAAGAGGTGGTCACACACGTTACTGAACTCCGCAAACCTCCATACTGCATGACAATTTCTGTCTGTCCATGATTTGTTCTGATAATGATGTTGAGAAATGTTGTTGATACTGCCTTATTTGTTATGCTCATATGAATCTAAATTATATGATTTTTGTCGATCTTTTTCTCTCTATGTAAAAAATATTGAGCATCAAACCCTTGTATCGTTTCTTTTGTTGACTAGTATATTATAAAACCTAGGAGAGGGTAGGGTTATGGTGCTTAACGTCACTTTCAACAATATTTCAGTTATATCGTGTCGGTCAGTTTTATTGGTGGAGGAAACCGGAGTACCTGGAAAAGACCAATATAAAACCAAATAATACTTGCAAAAGCAAATTGAATTACCACAAAATGATCAAACACCTTATTAAAACTACCCATC
Organism: Bathymodiolus septemdierum; assembly: GCA_963383655.1. Lineage (NCBI taxonomy): Eukaryota > Metazoa > Mollusca > Bivalvia > Mytilida > Modiolidae > Bathymodiolus > Bathymodiolus septemdierum. The sequence continues at coordinate 12,092,751 of OY726522.1, forward strand.
CATTCGTAATATAACTGATGTCAGAATCGTGTATTGATGACACTAGTAGTTTTAAATGAGAAGGGAGAAGAATAAAATATGAATGCATAAATTGTGATTTCCATATTTTAATGATAAAGAAAGGGTTATTATCTTGCATCAAGGCACGAAATTAATTTAATCGATCAGAATTACGTCTGCTTATAAATGTTTAAAATAAACAGATTATTATTAAGGATGAAAATAATCTCAAACTAATCAACGAAATACATACATCAAGATAAATGATCATATTTCAAATATAATCAAAGCCTATAGGAAATTGTAATTCAGTCACGTGACAGCTGATCAAAGAATATTTGAGAGCAAGGATCACGCCAAGTGGTGTTCTGTTTAAATTTCCCTCCTCCTCCCCTACAAACCCAACCTCGTTTTAAGCGGCACCCCTTTTGTCTGCGGAAATATTTTAGTTGAAAGTGAGTGCATAGGACATATAAATTTTACCATACCATGTTATTCTATTAAAATGATATTGTTATGTATTATGTAAGGCCGTTTTTAGCGCCACCCTTTTTGTCTTCGGAAATATTTTAGTTGAAAGGGAGTGCATAGGACATATAAATTGTATTATGCAATGTTGAAAATTATTAAAATGATAATGTTATGTAATAATGTATTATGTAACACCATGCACTCCTTGTTTTCATGTAAATGTAAATATTTGTTGTTTTCGTCATTTGAATAAATGACATTAACTGGGGATATGTTTTAGATTTATTATTCTCCCTTGCCAAAAACATAGCAGAGTTGTTGCTACATTGTATTATAATACAAAGTGGTAGGGTTGACTCTCTCATTTCGAGGATCCTGTAATGGGTACATATCAGTAAAACGAGGACCAACATAAAGATAAATGATCATATTTCAAACATAATCATAAGTTAAAAAAACTTTTGGTCGATTTCACGATGATATATTCCATGATACCATGCGCGTTGGCACAGTTCCGGTTACAAGTTCAAGTTCCATTGTGGACAAGTATAAAACAAAATTAAAAAAATGTAATATTAGTATTTGTAATGCCTTTTAAAAAATGACATGGTGTAATTATAATACATCACGAACCTATTTATCTATAACTACACATGTACTTATACACAGAGGAAGTAAAGAAAGAAGTCACCGTCGTGGTCGTGATCGCATGGTAGTTAGATTTACAACTACCTATGCAATCAATATATATCACAACTAAAGTTGTTTGTTCGAATCCCACTCAGGCGGGGTGTACTCGATACAATAATATGTGATAACGTTTGTCAGTGACTTGCGGCACGTCGCTGGTTTTCTCCGGTTTCCTCCATCAATAAAACTGACCGCCACGATATAACTGAAATATTGATGAAAGTGGCGTTAAACACCATAAGCATAACCATGACCATAACGTAAAGAAAGGTCTGTCTTTGGACGATTTAAAAGCTGACATGTTGCAAAGATGCCAAAATTCTGGTCAAATGACCAATTTCCATTTTAAACATAAAAAGAACGAAGGTAATTTTTTTGATTATTATTTCTTGGACAATGTACAAATAAAAGTATTATATACATGTAAGTGAGTGATTGTTATTTAATAATAACAAGTGAGCAATTTTTTTCGCTGTTCAGTGGTTAGTTACTTTTTGATAAGATTATTATGGTATCTGCTTTGTACAACAGACCAACACATTGGGTTTGATTTTTTATTGTGCTAGCTCACTTAAACAACAGCCCACGGATAGACCTACATCAAAATCTACTCCCTACAAACGGCTTAATGTTTCATCTCTACCCAACTCTCCATACTGTTCTATTGGCAGTCAAAAGTTGTTGTCCCATTGGACCTTTCCCATCTCTGTTTTAGATATTGCCGAACTCGTTCTAGTTCCGAATATGCATGCAATATTTCCCACTGACGCCGATCAACCAACAACCAATTATAATAACGTTTGTTTTCAATATGAACAGCTATTCTTCGAATTAATGAACAAACACTTTGTACTAAATATATTTTCCGAAGCAGTCTCTACTTTGTAACACTGACGCTTTTTGATATTTCATTTTTTTTTATATTCAATTCAATAAAAAGTGGTATATCACAAATATATAATATCAAACAAATATGTGTACTCTTTACTAATGCAAAAATAATTGATCAAAATAAAAAAAATAGGGAAAAAACATGTCAAGAAATAGTAAATTATTCTTTGTTTGCGGAACAAAACACGTTCATTAAAATTCAATTGAAACTAAGCCCTGAGTCAACTTGGGTCACGTCCTTCTGATTGCAAAATTACCAGCTTAACTTGTCCATAATTAGCAATACCAACTGATGCTATTCGATTTTCACAAAAACAGAAATAATCCTTGTTAGTAAGTTCAATAAATTATATCCCACGTTGATAATTATTGATTAATAAATTATCGTTCCTGATAATAAACGTTCATCAAATATAGGTACAATAAATCCAACGGATACAATTAGTTTATCAAAATGTGATAGAAAATATGAATGATAACATATTTATAGTACAAGGAAAGATTGAAGACACCAAAGGGGGGTAATCAGATGCCGTAAATCGACGAAGGACAGACAACACAATTGGCCAAGAGAAAAAGGACAAACAATCATCTTAAGAAAACAACCAACAGCAGTAGCCTAGCTAGGAGGGGGTGTGAAGCGGTCCGACCCGGGCGATTATTTCGTGCAGTAAACTTTGAGTAACACGAACCAAAAAAAAAAAAAAAAAAAAAAAAAAAAAGCATTATATAAATAAACGTTAGAGAATACCGAAGAGACAATAAAAAATGAACAATCCAGAGATACTGGCAACAAAGGGTACACAAGATGAAGAAAAACTATAACATAGCACAATATGCGTTGGATACCACTACTGATACTCAATCAAACACAAATAACATAAATAAGTCATGCGCCCTCCTACAAACAACTGGAGGTAAAAACGAAGCGAACATCGTTTTTAAAATAACTAAATAGATGTTCTGGTTTCTTAACAAAGAATTGTGAACTTCAAAATAGAAACTGTGCTCCTCAACTTCATGTTCAAGTTTCTTTACTGTATTTGTTGTTTGATGTTAAGAGAGTAACGGAGATAATATTTGCTACCTGATGAAGGTTATTCTAGAAACGCGTTGTGCGCACTAAATTCGATATCTAGATTTTTATTTTTCAGCGCCTTTATCAGCTATATCATGGTGAGAACAATATATAAATAGATGAGATGACAATAATGACCGCTTTCTACTATACTAACTCGGTTAGTTGTATTTTTATAATGAGATGACAATAATGACCGCTTTCTACTATACTAATTCGGTTAGTTGTATTTTTATTATGAGATGACAATAATGACCGCTTTCTACTATACTAACTCGGTTAGTTGTATTTTTATTATGAGATGACAATAATGACCGCTTTCTACTATACTAATTCGGTTAGTTGTATTTTTATTATGAGATGACAATAATGACCGCTTTCTACTATACTAATTCGGTTAGTTGTATTTTTATAATGAGATGACAATAATGACCGCTTTCTACTATACTAACTCGGTTAGTTGTATTTTTATAATGAGATGACAATAATGATCGCTTTCTACTATACTAATTCGGTTAGTTGTATTTTTATAATGAGATGACAATAATGACCGCTTTCTACTATACTTATTCGGTTAGTTGTATTTTTATAATGAGATGACAATAATGACCGCTTTCTACTATACTAACTCGGTTAGTTGTATTTTTATTATGAGATGACAATAATGATCGCTTTCTACTATACTAATTCGGTTAGTTGTATTTTTATAATGAGATGACAATAATGACCGCTTTCTACTATACTGACTCGGTTAGTTGTATTTTTATAATGAGATGACAATAATGACCGATTTCTACTATACTAACTCGGTTAGTTGTATTTTTATTATGAGATGACAATAATGACCGCTTTCTACTATACTAACTCGGTTAGTTGTATTTTTATAATGAGATGACAATAATGACCGCTTTCTACTATACTAACTCGGTTAGTTGTATTTTTATAATGAGATGACAATAATGACCGCTTTCTACTATACTAACTCGGTTAGTTGTATTTTTATTATGAGATGACAATAATGACCGCTTTCTACTATACTAACTCGGTTAGTTGTATTTTTATAATGAGATGACAATAATGACCGCTTTCTACTATACTAACTCGGTTAGTTGTATTTTTATAATGAGATGACAATAATGACCGCTTTCTACTATGCTAACTCGGTTAGTTGTATTTTTATTATGAGATGACAATAATGACCGCTTTCTACTATACTAACTCGGTTAGTTGTATTTTTATAATGAGATGACAATAATGACCGCTTTCTACTATACTAACTCGGTTAGTGGTATTTTTATAATGAGATGACAATAATGACCGCTTTCTACTATACTGACTCGGTTAGTTGTATTTTTATAATGAGATGACACTAATGATCGCTTTCTACTATACTAACTCGGTTAGTTGTATTTTTATAATGAGATGACACTAATGATCGCTTTCTACTATACTAATTCGGTTAGTGGTATTTTTATAATGAGATGACAATAATGACCGCTTTCTACTATACTGACTCGGTTAGTTGTATTTTTATAATGCTAACTCACTGAAACACCAGCACGTGGTTAGACATGCTGCTCCACTCAGACACATTATTCTGATTCCGAGTCAACCAGACTTTGGTCTTACTCTTTAATGCTGCAGAAGAAGAAACAGAAAATACCTATTTGAGTCTTTTTTTACCCACCCAGAGCTCGAAACAACAATCTACCACACTCGAGGAAGACACGTTAACTATTTCATCATCAATGCGGTGATGATGTTAAGAGAAATGGGCGCAGGAGTGAAAATATATTAACAATCTTAGCCGATGGAAGTTAAAATAGTAATGTTTTATTTATATTTATATCTCTTTATGTCCTGATAATTTGCTGACAATTTTTGCGTGTTGGACAGTTGGTTCAAGGAAGACAGGACAATTTTTTTTATGATTCTACATCCTGCATATATTGAATGCGTTTCATGAAATCAGTCTATTTTGGTTGAAATAGAAAAACAATTATACAACATCTGTTTAAGTGTGGCAAGTTTTCCAGACACCTACCAACGGAAAACCACGATATGGCTGCAAAATTGTTTAAAAGGACAACAAACACCAATGATCTATCTTTTAATTTTTAGTTTGTGTTGCTCCCCTTTCAATATTTGCATGGAATTTACTAATTATTCTATTGGCCATAACATGTTAATTTGAAGTCATCACGTTGAAAGTTTTACGGTCGCCACGGTGACTTGGTCGACCGTTACGGAATATCTGCGTCTTACAAATGACCTCGAATATATGTTCCTTTTATCGTAATTTATCACATTCCTTATTCGTGATTTATCTCCAGTTTTGTAACAAGAGTAACACGACGGGTACCACTATTGAAACAGGAACTACCTACCCTTCCGGAGTACCCGATTTCACTCCGGTGTTTGTGGTTTTCGTGCTGCTCAGTCTATAGTTTTCTGTGTAGTGTTCTGTAGATCATTGTTTGTCCTGTTGTCCTTGTTATTTTGGCCATTATATTTTCTGATTTTTGGCTTCTGATTATCTCTTTGGTATCTTCAATCTCTTCAAATGATCAACTAGATTTGATGATGAGAGTTCTCAAGGTCAAAGCATTTCTTTCATAAATTCTTTTCCAGTTATCTTTCTATAATAGTTTCCAATTACAAATATAAACCCAAAAGAAAAAACGCATTAAAAATACAGGTATATTACAGAGAATAAAAAGTACATTCTAGCATCTTTTCATTTTCCTCCTCTATTAAGTAATTATCAAAATTCCATTCATTTCACATCTTGCACGGACCCACACTTTAATCCATCCGGGTACATCGAGCTAGGTTATCCGACTCAAAATTTTGCAATATCATTTTAGGTGCATGTATTGATAATGTGATAACCTGGTGTACAGAAGTACAAATGTAGCACAAAATGGTACAATCCGACACCTGTGTTTTCCGACATCCTGTGACATCCGACAAAAATCTATGGTTCCAAAGTAGTTCTGTTAACTAAAATAAAACCTGAGTATTCCGACATCCTGTACAATCTAACACATTTCCCTGGTCCCTTGGTGAGTCGGATTAGACAGGTTCCTCTGTAGTTGTATTGTATTTATATACACACAAAAGCGGTCTGGGTCTTAATGCCGGCTCGGGTATCCGTCATCTATCTGGTCGGCCCAATGTCCATTTACGTGTTGGCTATCTGAGCTTATTGTATTGCCCGAATGCCCGTATGGCAAGACCGCCTATGTACGCTCAGCATGGAATAAGTTATGGTGTACGAATGTTTGCGCTGTATGACATTTCATTCTACAAACCTCAACCAATTGACCATAATCATGTGCACTGGTCGGTGATGTAGAATACTGATGCTTTTGTAATAATTAGTAAATTACCGGTATATACACTATCACAAAAGTAACAATATCGTTCTCTTGTTTTGATTTCAAGCCTAATCGTAGCATTATGATATACGCACACAATTTTGTGTTTCGTTGACCAGTAGATATATAGATTCAAAAGTTTGTGTTGTTATTTGTGACAATGGACAATGTTGTTCAGTAATGTTAATTTACAACCATTGAACACCATTGAACACAAATGAGACATGCCAGAAAACACCGAGATCAAATGAAGAAATAGACAAACCTATCATTAGAGTGATTGATTGTTGCTTAACTTCAAATGAGCAAAGTTTTCAGCCATATCATGGTGAGAACAATTCATATTCGATGAAATGATGATAATGTCCGCTGTGTACTGGACCAACACGCTTAGCTGGATTTTTAATAGATCACTGAAAGAACAGTCCGTGGATAAATTTGTCGGTTCATATTATCCTGATTCCTAGCTAACTGGTTTCTTATCTTAATCCTTAATGGTGGATGCCTAGCGGAGAAGCAACAAATGGCAATTTTGTCATCATTGGCTTGTCCAAATCGGAACCCACGATCTACCAAACTCGAGGAGAGCACGCTATTTCACAACCGATGTGGTTACTATTATTAGAGTGTCAAATATACACTGATATGTATTCGTCGTTGCAACGTTAATGCATTATCAATTTATCAAAACTAAGGTAAATCTCAGACAACATTAATGCATTTTTAGTATCCCGTTTAGGTACTTTGACTTATATGCCAAGACTATTAAAATACAATGCATTCTAGTTATGTCTTTTCCATAATTATTCAACCTTAGATAACGATTAATCATCAGCTGAAAACTTTCCAGACTTCCCGGTTGATATTGCTTTTCAACTTCAGGAACATTATCATTTTTGACTTCTTTTCTAACTCCGACATACAATTCTTGCAAATAAGTATCCAGCTCTTCTGGGGGGATGGTGCATACGGGGCGGAATTCTGTTTTTGCCGAGTTCAGATATTGTTCAAACGTTCTCATTGCAGAATTCATTTTTCTTGTTGTATTTATATTCTCTCTACTATGAATAAAGGATATTCTTTCATTTTCATTGTTAGGTATAAATCTGTTGGAAAATCTTTGATTTTGGTCGGCCAGTTGATTTAAGGTTTCATTTCCAATGTTGTTCAGGAGGTTTTCAATTTCAGGATTTTGTAAGGATGCTATTTCGAAGTCAAAGCTGTCAACTAAAAAAATCTATGTCAGGAACTAGCACATTATTTGTGGAGCTTTGTGGAGATTTATCTGAAGCTGTTTGAGTTTGGTTGAGAATGAGAGTTGAAGGAGCATTTGGATTTATACGGGATTTGAAACTGTAGTAATTGATGGATGGCAATGTATATTGTACGTCAAAAGCGGGAAGATCCCATAAATTTAGGTCGTCATCGTCGTAAGATGGTTGTGACTTGTCGTTAACAATTACACTGTATGGATCCATTGTTAATTATGTATTGCAGACGATTTCCTTCTAGAAATATCGCCAAGATGTAGTGTAATTAATAGGGATTTACTGTGGAAACAAAGTGAATTATATTAATTAATTTTTTTCTTCAAATTAAATTGAATATTTCATTGCAAACCACAGACACTTGATCGATGGGCCTTAATTTCCCCGTGTTTGCCAGGGGGTGGTGGGGGGGGGGGGGGGTACGTATTTTCAGGGCTAGTAACGATGTAGGGTCTCTATTTCTGGGTCCTGGGTCAACACGAATACTAGAAATAAACACAAGGTAAGCAACAAAATGGCGGGGTACTGCTAAATTTCTTATTATTGTCGATTTCCCTGATTTCTGAAAAATAAACGGATGGAATGCACTAATCTTGTGGAACCCCATCAGCTGTTGTACCCCTGGTTTACTGTTGTATTCGTACTATTTTGCATATATACCCCCGACAAAGGCTGTTCCCAAGACCGATTGTCAACTCAGTCGGAGGTCTATTTTGGATTCTCTCGGACTCCAACGTGTCTTTAGAAGAACAAATCTGGTTTACCGAATGCATTTATTTGGCAGACTATTTCAAACTTGGAAAGGAAAAAAGAAAAAAAACACAATGAAATGTCTTTTTTAATCACATGGCAGGTATGAAAACAACAGGTGAACAAATATCAATCTTTTGCCACAATGGACCCATATTTGACAAACCCCGGAAAAAAAACTGGACTGGCCATCAAAAGACACGTTGGAGTCCGAGAGAATCCAAAATAGACCTCCGACTAAGTTGACAATCGGTCTTGGGAACAGGTTGTCGGGGGTATATATGCAAAATAGTACGAATACGACAGTAAACCAGGGGCACAACAGCTGATGGGGGTCCACAAGGTTGGTGCATTCCATCCGTTTATTTTTCAGAAATCAGGGAAATCGACAATAATAAGAAATTTAGCAGTACCCCGCCATTTTGTTGCTTACCTTGTGTTTATTTCTAGTATTCGTGTGGACCCAGGACCCAGAAATAGATGCCCTACATCGTTACTAGCCCTGAACATACGTACCCCCGTGGCAAACACGGGGAAATTAAGGTCCATCGGTCAAGTGCCTGTGTTGCAAACAACCACATTTTACAATTCACTTCCCGAAATAGCGTGACATCATTGTTTTCATTAGCAACGACCGACATTGACCTAGAACGATTGCATCACAGTACATATCCTTCCGCGTTGATCAGCGCATGTCAAATGATGAACTGACCCAATAAATTTCTGATATGGTCTAGTACGTTGACCCTAGCTTTATCTATCGGCACACTTCAAAGGAATGCGGCACAAATTACCGATAAACGCTGATATGTATTCGTCGTTGTGACGTTAATGCATTATCAATTTAATAAAACTAAGGTAAATCTCAGACATATGTAACATTAATCCACTTTTAACATCCCGTTTAGGTACTTTGGCTTATATGCCAAGACTATTAAAATACAATGCATTCAAATGTTTTAACTATGAGGGTTCATGGTGAATGATATTTATGAATGGTGTTTTGCACGCTAAATATGAGTCCATACCTCTGTCGATGGACTATTAGTCCACAAAGAAAATCGGCACTGACATGGTTTATTAGATATATCAATATTTGAAATGTACAACTCCTATAACTAATGTAATTATTATTAAATTTAAGATCAATCTCCCCCAGGAATTATATGTAACCTTAGACGACTTTGGCTTTTCCGTTTAGTCGGTCTGGTTTCAAAGACTTTTGAAAATAATTGGCTTTTCAATCTCGAGACTATGAGCATTGCCGATTCAAAAGCTCACTAGAGCTTATGTTATGTGCTATAGATATTTCGACTTTAAATTTCGAGAAATGCGTCGTGTGGACTAAATTAGATACTTACATATTTATTACACATTAGTGCAACTGTTAGTCCAGAGATTTATTAATTCTGAAGCTGTGTGTTTACACTACAATTAACTAATTTAAGCTGTACATTTACACCGCAATTAACTAAAATAAGCTGTGTATTTACACCGCAAGTAACTAATTTAAGCTGTGTTTTTACACCACAATTAACTAATTTAAGCTGTGTATTTACACCACAATTAACTAATTTAAGCTGTGCATTTACACCGCAATTAACTAATTTAATATGTGTATTTACACCACAATGAACACTAATTTAAGCTGTGTATTTACACCGCAATTAACTAGCTTAAGCTGTGTATTTACACCGCAATTAACTAACTTAAGCTGTGTATTTACAGCACAATTAACTAATTTAAGCTGTGTATTTACACCGCAATTAACTAATTTAAGCTGTGTTTTTACACCACAATTAACTAATTTAAGCTTTGTATTTACATCACAATTAACTAATTTAAGCTGTGTATTTACACCGCAATTAACTAATTTAAACTGTACATTTACACCGCAATTAACTAACTTAAGCTGTGTATTTACACCGCAATTAACTAACTTAAGCTGTGTATTTACACCGCAATTAACTAATTTAAGCTGTGTATTTACACCACAATTAACTAAAATAAGCTGTGTATTTACACCGCAATTAACTAATTTAAGCTGTGTTTTTACACCAAAATTAACTAATTTAAGCTGTGCATTTACTCCGCAATTAACTAATTTAATATGTGTATTTACACCACAATGAACACTAATTTAAGCTGTGTATTTACACCGCATTTAACTAATTTAAGCTGTGTATTTACACCACAATGAACTAATTTAAGCTGTGTATTTACACCACAATTAACTAATTTAAGCTGTGCATTTACACCACAATTAACTAATTTAAACTGTGTATTTACACTGCAATTAACTTATTTAAGCTGTGTATTTACACAATAATTAACTAATTTAAGCTGTGTATTTACACCACAATTAAGTAATTGAAGCTGTGTGTTTACACCGAATTTATCTAATTTATGCTGTGTGTTTACATGACAATTAACTAACTTAAGCTGTGTATTTACACCACAATTAACTAATTTAAGCTGTGCATTTACACCGCAATTAACTAATTTAAGTTGTGTATTTACACCGCAATTAACTAATTTAAGCTATGTATTTACACCACAATTAACTATTTTAAGCTGTGTATTTACACCACAATTAACTAATTTAAGCTGTGTATTTACACCACAATTAACTAATTTAAGCTGTGTATTTACACCACAATTAACTAATGTAAGCTGTGCATTTACACCACAATTAACTAATTTAAGCTGTGTATTTACACCACAATTAACTAATTTAAGCTGTGTAGCGGGTTACGCGAGGGTGTGTACAACCTGATTGAGGTTATTTCGAATGAATTGAACAAATAATTTAGATCAATCCTTATAAATTAATTCTAACTTTTTTGTCATGATATTGAAAAATATATATATTTTTTCAAAATAAGGCAAATAATCGGAAATAAATTTAGATAACTCCAAAGGTGCCTCATTTAAAGAAAATCGGCTGATGACAACGGCACGCGACACCTTGAGAACGACGTCTATTTTCAGATTCAGTACATATGAAAATAACCTCAACTTTATAAGCCAATCAAAATGACACGTGACTCTAAAACTAATTTATTTCTATATATCTTTTTTCTTAACATGATGGATGGTACAATTACACCTTTCACACATCTGGAAAACAACCAGTACATAAAATTACATCAATGAATATTACAACGTATCGATATTAAAATTGCCTTTCCTTCCATAATACATTAATTTATAATATAAATTCCAATTTGATTTAGTATGTTTCAAAATCATTATATACTTCATGGTCTCAATTTCCATAACCGGTTTATCTAGTTCTTTAAAGATGCTGTCATGGCGACGACAGCATGATCCTTGAATTTACAATAAGTTGAGAGTCTGATTCACAACCAGGAAGAGGTGTACACGATAGAACTTTATTTTATTATGTGATCAATTGCACGTCTGTGGTTTTATCTAGTTTCCTTTATAAATGAACCTGATTGCCACGATTTATTTAACTTGCATATTGTTAAAAGAGGCGTGTGTCACCTATTTATCCTAACCAGTTCTTTAAGCACATTGGGTGATATATCAGTTCTTTAAGCACTTTGGATGATATACCCGTTCTTTAAGCACATTGGATGATATACCAGTTATTTAAGCGTATTGAATGATATACCAGTTCTTTAAGCGTATTAGATGATATACCAGTTGTTTAAGCGTATTAGATGACATGCCAGTTCTTTAAGCACATTGGATGACATGCCAGTTCTTTAAGCACATTGGATGACATGCCAGTTCTTTAAGCAAATATCAAAATTTCAAAAATTTATAAAAAAGAGTAAACATGATAAGGGCAGAAATTGGCCTAAAAAATAGACAAATTATAAATGAAATGTATAGCTTTCGTTGTTTCTTGATTTTATAAGACCTTTACCCCAACTACTATTTTGGTAACAATTTTCCATATTTGCACGTGCGATGACGTCACAATAGTCAATGAAAAGTCTATCGTTTCGTGAAAATATATGAAATCTAACAAGAAATGTGTATTTAATGTAAATTTTCAGTATAACCACAAGCAGGTACCAACGGCATATTTTAGTATGATGTTTGATATGCATAAACACATATCTCAATTAATTTTTGTGTTGGTACCCGAGTGTGGAGAGTATGAAATCTGTAATCAAAAAATAATTTTAAGGTCGATTTCTCGTCAGCGAAAATAAAATTGGTTATCATAGTTGTTTTGCTACGGGAGTAAAACTTGAACAATTGTTATGAAAAAGTTTTGACGTTTTGATGAGAGAGAACATATACATTTATCAGGTGATTCATCACCAATCTGCAAGAGGCACCTTGAGTCGATGCTAAAAGGAATAAAGTCCTACTTGTGTCTAGTACAGACTGGTCATGTTGATATAGAAGAATTTCGATGTATATAGCTTAATTCTACCCTCTCAATATTCACGTTGCGGTGGCGTAATGTAAAAACCCTGAAATTGTAATGCAGGGTAAAACAATCTTATGGTATGATTTTATACATGCTGGAATAATATCAATTAAAGATATTAGTTATGAAGTTAGGACAGGTTTCTTACCAGATTGTGCAATTGTTGAAATGATTCAAAATGTATGTGATAATACTAATGTAAAACATATAATTGAACGATATCATAGTTTAATTATTGCGATTCCTGAGGAGTGGAAACATACAGTACAAACTGAAGTACACAACAGAAATACAAAAAGGACAATTGACATTTATATTAGTAATAATAATATTATTGCAAATGAACTGAAATTATGTACTGTGAAAAAATTGTATCAATACTTAATAGAAGATATTGTTGAAGAACTATCTGGTCCTACAATCTGGAAACTACTATTTGATATAGATGACAGTGAATTGAATAATATCTGGTTAAATGTAAATATGTTCTGGAAACCAGCAAAAATGATTGAATTAGATTATAAAATAGTACACATTTGCATATTTACTAAATGTAAATTAAAGAAAATATGTTTAGCTGATAACAAATATTGTGATGTATGTGGAATTGAAAATGAAGATATTTTACATATTTTTATCATTTGTGAGAATTAGAAAAATTTCACGACTATATATCTATGTGCTTAGAAAAACATTTTCAAAACTGTGATTCAAACAGAATTAGTTTAATCAAGAGTGAAAACATTTTACTATTAGGTTTAAGTGGAAAGATGAAAGGTGTTAATGAAGCGTTTGTGAATTTTTTCTTGTCCACTGCAAGATATTGTATTTTTAAAAGAGGAAATTCGTGTACAAATGGAAAAAATAATATAAATTTAGTGCAATTATTCAAATATACACTCAAACATTATGTGACATATGTTTATGAGTATATGTGCCAAAGAAATAAATTGAATGCTTTATTTCAAAAGAAATTTCTACTGAACAATCCATTAGTACAAGACAAGACAAGACAAGATTGTATTTATACAACCTCAGACACACAGGTGTACAAGAGGACATAGCAAATTCACATTCTATATAAATACAAATAGACATATCATATATGCAATACAACATCACAAGAAAGAAATTGGACTGTCTATAAAAAGTGCACCATAATTTTAAGAAAAGATGCCAGATTCCTGTACAGTTCTACATGACAATACATAAGCATTCGTGAAAGTTTCAGCTCGGTTGGATATTTCGTATAATATATAGGAATGAACTTTTCCCTAATGGTTTTAATTTCCTGTTTTTCACAGATGAACAAATAATGGAATTCATCTCCAATTCCGTTTCCACAAAGATTACAAATTCTTTCATGCTTAGGAATCCCGTTCCATCTTCCTGTTTCAATGGGAAATTTGATATTGGAACATCTGAATTTAGCTATCATCGCCCTATCATATGAATTCAGTTTCACTAGATATTTTTCTATACCAAATCCACTTTTATATTCTGAATAAAATAAACCCCGGGAAGAATTGTTCATCTGCGAAAACCATTTTTGTATAAATTGATCGTTCAACTTAGAAGATATCAAGTTGTTCAAAACATTTCTTTCCATGGGTATTTGATCATTCCATATAAAACTCAAGCCAGTATCATCAAAAATTGATTTAACATAAGAAATCCATTTAAAATGTGACGGATTTTGATCGTGTAATTTGAACATCAACTTATACAATATAGAGGACAATTTATTACTTTCACATAAAAGGTTGTTCCAAAATAATACAATCTTGCGCTTAACCATTACCTCCATAGGGTATCTACCTAGCTCTCCGTATACCATATAGTTAAGTGTAGTACTCCGTACTTTAAGAATGTTTTTACAAAATTGTAAATGTACATTTTCAATTGATTCCTTATTTTCAAAACCCCATACTTCAGAAGCGTACAATAGAATTGGACTAACCAACGAATCAAACAGTTTCAACTTAAGGTCTACAGGTATATTTATATTTCTAATTTTTCTGTAAACTGCAAATAAGGCTTTATGAGCTTGTTCTGTTATTTTCTTGCGTGCTGTACAAAAATTCCCATTATAATTTAAAAGCATACCGAGATAGCAGTATGAATCTATAATTTCAATATTTTGTCCTTTAATCTTAAAGCTTTGATTTTGTCTGACTTTCTTCTTACTAAAAATGACAACTTTAGTCTTAGTTGTATTCGGTGTAAGCTTCCATAAATCACAATATTTTTCAAAGCAATTTAATGTTTTTTGTAGTCCATCTGAGGACTCGGCCATTAAAGCCGTGTCATCAGCATATAAAATAAGAAAAAGTTTTATGTACATTTGTATAGATTCTTCACAAAGGTTTGTAATGTTGCATAATGGTTCCGCATTATTTTCTTCAAAAAAGGATTCTAAGTCATTTAAAAATAAAGAAAAGAAAATGTTATATGCTTTGAACTATAGAAAATAACTAATAGATGTAAATAACAAATATTTAGATAAGTTTTATATGCTTTAACTTGTTATATGTGATAGTATATTTTAATAAAGATAAAAAAAAAAGAAAAAAAAAAGAACACATGACTGCCGATAACAACATCGTGAGATAGAATCACCGATTTTTGTGGGGGGTTTTTTTGGGGACAAAATTATTATGAATCATAAGAAAAAGTTTTTGATGTGCTAACATTATTTAATGTTAAAATGACCGTTAAAACAAAATATCAAATGTCCATAGATTATAGCACTTCATTTTGGGTTAACTACTCAGAGCACACTTTTTTAAAGCATGACAAATAAAATAACTTGATATTTATTATACAGACACAAAATGAAATTCACATGTTCAGATTTTGAGAACTGATTAATGATTATTTTGATAGATTGTCATTATATTAAAGTTTTTCCCCATTTTCCATGATATTACAATTTACATACAGATACTTATTTAATATCGGAACTTCAGTATCCATTCATTGGAGTGTTATAATGTAAGTTTAATCTTGATGGATTATTGCAAGTAAATTATGAACTGACCATAATGAGAATAAAAAACATGGTTTTCCTCTACAATAAAAAAACACAAAACATAATTTTAAAAACATTGGAACAATATTGATTATTAAATAGCATGTATGAATCTATTGACGCTATTCATTCCGCAGTTCTTTAAATTGTGAAATGTTGGGTAAAATAATAAGATAGCAATATAGTTGATAATTTTCTAGTACACATTCTTAATCATTAGTAAAAGTGATCGTTGCTTACCGCCAAGTGAACAATTCTTCAGCTATATACCATGGCGAGAGCAAGTTAAGTTTATATCAAAATGGTACTGTCTGGTTTGTTCTAGACTAACACACTTAGTTGGAATTTTTAGTGCCATCTCACTGCTCCGCGGATAGACATGGGGATTCACACATTATCATGATTCCGAGCCAACCAGTTTTTGTTCTAATGCTTTACTGTCGTGTAGAGATGCAGAGATGCAACACATACCAATTGTATAAAACTTTTAATTACAAAAATAAAAAGAAATTACGTTAGAGAAATGAAGTAAGGAAAACGGATCGTATAATAAAGGTTAACATTGCTTTCGTTGCCTTTTTTAGTGCCGACTGAAAAAAATCTGATATAATGAACTGACATTGATCACTTTTATACAATTTAAACCATAAAAGTGTTTAAAAAAAACAAAAAACACGACTTATTCTCATAGAGAAATATATATTTACGGTAAACATATCGTGTTCGCATATGGCAGAATATTGTTTTTTCAAATCTTAATAGCATATTATACATGTACATTAAAACTCAAAAGCAGAAAAAGGAGAAACTATAAAGTTCAGAAAATAAAAAAAAAACGTTAGAAAGGGTCATATATAAGACTTCCTAAATGTTGCATTATTGTGGCCAGAGATTGTTGTGTGGTTACTGTGATGTGCTCGTCACATGGATATTGACTTTCGTAATGACTGGAGTGCAAATCTCACCGACACTAAAAGTTAATCGATGATGACAATGAAGTGAAGCTTCTACTGAAAAATATAATGCACCTATGACATTGGATTTTTTCGATAAGCATTATTATTTTTTATTACCATTATCACAAAGAAGTACAAGTATGTACCCTTGTCCATCGATCTGCACGTCCATACGACCATGCACCCTAGGTTTTGGTTAACTTATGGATATACGTCAAGATCTTGAATATGGTAAATGGTATAATCACGATAGTACATGATATTTTGTATTGGATAATGCCTGATTTTGTCCTTGATATGTCATCGTTGCCTTCGTGTTACCCTTAAGCACCGTTGCTAATTATGTAGGAATAGGTTCAATTTTCATTTATTAGATAGGTATGATTAAGCAATGGATTTTGATAAAAAGCACAACAGTATTTACTAATAGTTAGGTCACTGTTAACTGAGAGTTCGAATAAAATGTTGTGCCTTTAAGACTGCGGGCATTATATGATTCCCCGATAGTACATATCTTTTGGATATTGTGTTGTCTGTTTTCTCCCACGATAAGATGTTGTATCTCTAGTATTATTAATTTAAAGAAAAAAAATATCTGAACCTCTAGCCATACAGTGATTTCATAGGTTTTCATGATTTATTTTATTATCATAGTATTCTATTTTTTTTAAGGTATGCAGGTAAAATAAAATAAAGAAGATTTGACATCTCAAGGTCTACATTAATTTGTCATTTTTTCTTTTCTGTTTGATGTTTACGTGTTACCTCGTTCAAACGATGTTTCCGTGCCATAACGTTTGAAGCCTCAACCAATTGATTTGATATATGGATATGACAGATCAACTAGATTTTGGGGTAAATTGGGTGAAGGGTTTTCCAGTTAGAAGGGCATCCGAGTCCATGGACACATTTAAAATTTTGCATTATTCAACATGGATTATATCCCCTCCTGCCGCTGTAGCGCTGCTTTACCATGTTATGCAGTTGACTTGGTTCCTTTGACATTCTAATTACGGTGACCGCTCGGTAGTCCGAAGGTCCATTACTCCTTAGAGATTTTAACCAAGTGGTATACTGTAGAGGAATAAACAGTCTGCTGTTAGTGTAGAAAAGTGTAGAGATTGGTACTTAGGTATACACGCATCAGAAACAAAAAATAATATAATATCATCTAACAAATGTTTTATGCATATTACATGTAGGAAAAAACGTACGGGTTAAACCGTAGGCACTTGACCGATGGACCTTAATTTCCCCGTGTTTGCCACGGGGTACGTATTTTCAGGGCTAGTAACGATGTAGGGCATCTATTTCTGGGTCCTGGGTCCACACGAATACTAGAAATAAACACAAGGTAAGCAACAAAATGGCGGGGTACTGCTAAATTTCTTATTATTGTCGATTTCCCTGATTTCTGAAAAATAAACGGATTGAATGCACCAACCTTGTGGACCCACATCAGCTGTTATGCACCTGGTTTACTGCCGTATTCGTACTATTTTGCATATATATCCCCGACAATCAATTCCCAAGACCGATTGTCAAACAAGGCGGAGGTCTTTTTTGGATTCTCTCGGACTCCAACGTTACTTTTAATGGCCAGTCCAGTTTTTCCCGGGGTTTGTCAAATATGGTTCCATTGTGGCAAAGGATTGATATTTGTTCACCTGTTGTTTTTATACCTACCATGTAATTAAAAAAGACATTTCATTCTGTTTTTTCTTTTTTTTTTCTAAGTTTGAAATAGTCCGCCAAATAAATGCATTCGGTAAGCCAGATTTGTTCTTCTAAAGATACGTTGGAGTCCGAGAGAATCCAAAATAGACCTCCGCCTTGTTTGACAATCGGTCTTGGGAACTGATTGTCGGGGATATATATGCAAAATAGTACGAATACGACAGTAAACCAGGGGTACAACAGCTGATGGGGATCCACAAGGTTAGTGCATTCCATCCGTTTATTTTTCAGAAATCAAGGAAATCGACAATAATAAGAAATTTAGCAGTACTCCGCCATTTTGTTGCTTACCTTGTGTTTATTTCTAGTATTCGTGTGGACCCAGGACCAGAAATAGAGGCCCTACATCGTTACTAGCCCTGAAAATACGTACCCCCGTGGCAAACACGGGGAAATTAAAGTTCATCGCTCAAGTGCCTGTGAGTTAAACTAGAAAAAAATCATTATTTCCTGCAATTTCGGTACTTTGTTGTTTTATACCTTAATTTTTAGTAACACTACTTTAAGATATATGTTTGCACAAGGCATTTTGGAAAGTCATTTGGAGTTAACTTCAAACGCATGGGTGGCCGACATTAGGACAAACGGACCTTCGGACTAACGGACCCTCGGACTAACGAACCTTCGGACTAACGGACCTTCGGACTAATGGACCTTCGGACTAACGCCACGGAACTCTAATTACTGAGAATAATTTCCTCTCATGATTTAAAAAACAAAAATATTCGGTTATAGAAAGATAAAAAAAGCAATTTACAGAGCTCAGCATTGACGAGTTTCTGCGGTTGCTAGGGATAATATTTGGTTACTAGGACATTGTAAGGTTTAAGGAATTCTTATAATATATACTGGTTAGTAAATGATAAGATGTCTCTGCTAAGGTGCTGTTGTAGAATTTTTTTTAATGGATTAAATAAAAGGTCCATGAGATCTACAGGAAAATACTGTGCATAGGGAAACCTGTTGCTATGGACGGGACATAACTATGAATAAAAATATTAAAGTGTATTTTTGAAATATGAAATGACATTTGTAGTGTGTATAGCTTGACAAAAATGTACCGCTTAGTCAAATATCAAGTCAAAAGATCGTAGATGTCAAAATTCAACCATTAATTGCAATAATATAGGCTAATTTAATGTTTACAAAACCGTTGCTAGGGTGACAAAACTACACAAAAATACTGTATGCTACCTTAGAGCATTGGAATATCATTTGTAGAGTGTACATACACAGAATATAACATTTTGTCGAAAAGACTATACAAGATATGTAAAATCAAACCACCATATTTGAATTTCCAATGATTAGTTGACCCCTCCTCCATTTAGGTTGCTAAGCAACAAAGTGAAATCATCCAAACATTTATTTTTCTTACCTTTTAATGATTGTGTTAAATATTATATCTATATAAACAGTTTCTGAGATTGGGCCAAAATTGACCCTTATCATATCCACTCCTTTCAAAATAGAAAAATAAAAAAATAAAAATGTTCATAAAATTTCAAAACTTTCAAAAAAATTCAAAATGATAAAATTTTCAAAAAGTTTCAAAAATTTCAAAATTTTAATATTTAAATAATAATATTGAAAAATGATAAAGCAATTATAGCCTACCATTTCGGTCAATACATGGATTTATAGACCTAAAAATATATATCGACATCGGACTTCGTCCTCGGTTCATATATATTTATAGTTGGATAAATCCATTTCTCCCATTATTAAACGGCTTGTGGTTAATTTTTTTAATTTAGCTCTCTTGAGTGGAGAAATATCGTAACCCACGGGCAACTGAAGGAGAATCTATTTGTATTGACCTCAGTGAAAGGCTATATTTGTATATTCTAACATAACCTCCTTCTTTCGCTTTGTTAACAAACGAGCGAGATATCCATTCGGTATAATCTCATTAGCACATGCGCCGGTGAATGTGATTGACTTTTCCATTGGCAGCATATATTGTGTGCGACATTTTCCGCCAACGTAAATATAAATTACCGTCTTCCAATCAAAGTAAACTACCGTATGTGTACTCTTAGACATATCAGAATCGAAATAAATCATGGAAGCCAGAATGTGTTTTGAGCTTTAACATGAATTGGCGGATATTAGTAAATTTTATCCCTCGCTTCTGGCTCGGGATAAAATACGAATATCCGCCCATCCATGTTAAAACTCCCAACACATTCTGGCTTCCATGATTTATTTCTTAAATATACCAGTTGTTTAAGCGTATTAGATGATATACCAGTTGTTTAAGCGTATTAGATGATTTACCAATTCTTTAAGCGTATTAGATGATATACCAGTTGTTTAAGCGTATTAGATGATTTATCAATTCTTTATGCGTATTAGATGATATATCAGTTCTTTAAGCGCATTGGATGATATACCAATTCTTTAAGCACATTGGATGATAAACCAGTTCTTTAAGAACAGTGGATGATTTACCAGTTCGCTAAGCATATGGGATGATATACCAGTTCTTTAAGCACATTGGATGACACACCAGTTCTTTAAGCACATTGGATGACATACCAGTTATTCAAGTACAGTGGATGATTTACCAGTTCGTTAAGAACAGTGGATGATTTACCAGTTCGTTAAGCATATTGGATGATATACCAGTTCTTTAGGGGATGTCATGGTCGTTATCGTATGGTAGTTGGATTTACAACTACATGTGCAATCAATGTCTATCACCACTAACGTTTTGAGTTCGAACTACGTTCATAGCGAGGTGTAGTCGATACAACATTATGTGATAAAGTTTGTCAGTGACTTGCGACAGGTTGGTGGTTTTCCTCCGGTTTCCTCAACCGATAAAACTGACCGCCACGATATAACTGAAATATTGTTGAAAGTGTTGTTACACACCATAAACCAAACCAAACCAAACCAGTTCTTTAAGTATATTGTATGATTTATCAGTTCTTTAAGGATATTGAAAACCATAGCAAGTTCTTTAAGGACATTGAATCCCATAACAAGTTCGTTAAAGACATTGAACTTTGATATGAAACATTAATATTATCCTTCGACGTCAATCTATTAAAACATACTCTCATTTCGATCTTTTTCTTTAAGCCATATTGCATTAAAATGTCTGTCCGCCAATTAATGGCTTATAATTACCCCTTTTGTATCTTCAAACTTCAATTTCTTCTGTAATATTTGATCGATAATCCGTTTACGATTTATTTTTCGATTTTGTTTTAATGTCAAATATGAAACTGAGTTCGAATACCTCATTAAATTAAGTATGTTCTCATTGATCTTACACCACGACAACACAAACCACCCTTCCAGTCTATCACATTCTTAATAACACAACAGACGGGGACGGAAATCTTGATTTTAGACTTAGCTTCTATAATACATCTTCAATTTATCCTCCATATCTTTATGCTTCCCCTTTCCTATAGTAACACGACAGATGCCACTTGTGGAGCAAGGACTGTTTACCATTCCGGAGCACATGAGTTCCTGCTTCGCGATCTTTAGCTTTATGTGTAATGTTTTGTAGATCGATGTTTGTCCTTTTGTTCTTTTGATTTACGATTTACGGATTCTGATTACCACTTTGAATCTTCAATCTCTTCTAAATTAACGCGCATTATATTTTGCTTTGAATATTTCGCATTGAAATTATCGCTTGTTATCATCATTATTATTATCCTTTTAAATCACAGTGTGCCGAATATTCTATGACAAAATAGCATACTGCCCTTCCCAGAAGCAAGGGGATGCATACTTTTTACGTAGACGTTTTCTTTCCTCCATCACTGCCAAAACGTTTACGGGACTTGACTGTATATATGAATAACACGACGGGTGTCTTATAACAAGCTGAAACTGTTTACCTTTCTCGAGCACCAGAGTCTACCCCTGTGTTTTAAACTGCTTACCTTTCTCGAGCACCAGAGTCTACCCCTGTGTTTTAAACTGCTTACCTTTCTCGAGCACCAGAGTCTACCCCTGTGTTTTAATCTGCTTACCTTTCTCGAGCACCTGAGTCTACCCCTGTGTTTTAATCTGCTTACCTTTCTCGAGCACCAGAGTCTACCCCTGTATTTTAAACTGCTTACCTTTCTCGAGTACCTGAGTCTACCCATGTGTTTTAAACTGCTTACCTTTCTCGAGCACCTGAGTCTATCCCTGTGTTTTAAACTGCTTACCTTTCTCGAGCACCAGAGTCTACCCCTGTGTTTTAACTGCTTACCTTTCTCGAGCACCAGAGTCTACCCCTGTGTTTTAATCTGCTTACCTTTCACGAGCACCAGAGTCTCCGCATGTGTTTTAATCTGCTTACCTTTCTCCAGCACCTGAGTCTACCCATGTGTTTTAAACTGCTTACCGTTCTCGAGCACCAGAGTCTACCCCTGTGTTTTAAACTGCTTACCTTTCTCGAGCACCAGAGTCTACCCCTGTATTTTAAACTGCTTACCTTTCTCGAGCACCAGAGTCTACCCCTGTGTTTTAAACTGCTTACCTTTCTCGAGCACCAGAGTCTACCCCTGTGTTTTAATCTGCTTACCTTTCACGAGCACCAGAGTCTACCCCTGTGTTTTAAACTGCTTACCTTTCTCGAGCACCAGAGTCTACCCATGTGTTTTAAACTGCTTACCTTTCTCGAGCACCAGAGTCTACCCCTATGTTTTAATCTGCTTACCTTTCTCCAGCACCTGAGTCTACCCATGTGTTTTAAACTGCTTACCGTTCTCGAGCACCAGAGTCTACCCATGTGTTTTAATCTGCTTACCTTTCACGAGCACCAGAGTCTCCGCATGTGTTTTAATCTGCTTACCTTTCTCCAGCACCAGAGTATACCCATGTGTTTTAAACTGCTTACCGTTCTCGAGCACCAGAGTCTACCCCTGTGTTTTAAACTGCTTACCTTTCTCGAGCACCAGAGTCTACCCCTGTATTTTAAACTGCTTACCTTTCTCGAGCACCAGAGTCTACCCCTGTGTTTTAAACTGCTTACCTTTCTCGAGCACCAGAGTCTACCCCTGTGTTTTAATCTGCTTACCTTTCACGAGCACCAGAGTCTACCCCTGTGTTTTAAACTGCTTACCTTTCTCGAGCACCAGAGTCTACCCATGTGTTTTAAACTGCTTACCTTTCTCGAGCACCAGAGTCTACCCCTATGTTTTAATCTGCTTACCTTTCTCCAGCACCTGAGTCTACCCATGTGTTTTAAACTGCTTACCGTTCTCGAGCACCAGAGTCTACCCATGTGTTTTAATCTGCTTACCTTTCACGAGCACCAGAGTCTCCGCATGTGTTTTAATCTGCTTACCTTTCTCCAGCACCAGAGTATACCCATGTGTTTTAAACTGCTTACCTTTCTCCAGCACCTGAGTCTACCCATGTGTTTTAAACTGCTTACCGTTCTCGAGCACCAGAGTCTACCCCTGTGTTTTAAACTGCTTACCTTTCTCGAACACCTGAGTCTACCCATGTGTTTTAAACTGCTTACCTTTCTCGAGCACCTGAGTCCACCTCTGTGTTTTAACTGCTTACCTTTCTCGAGCACCAGAGTCTACCCCTGTGTTTTAAACTGCTTACCTTTCTCGAGCACCATCGTCTATCCCTGTGTTTTAAACTACTTACCTTTCTCGAGCACCAGAGTCTATCCCTGTGTTTTAAACTGCTTACCTTTCTCGAGCACCTGAGTCTACCGATGTGTTTTAAACTGCTTTCCTTTCTCGAGCACCTGAGTCTATCCCTGTGTTTTAAACTGCTTACCTTTCTCGAGCACCAGAGTCTACCCATGTGTTTTAAACTGCTTACCTTTCTCGAGCAGCTGAGTCTACCCATGTGTTTTAAACTGCTTACCTTTCTCGAGCACCAGAGTCTACCCATGTGTTTTAAACTGCTTTCCTTTCTCGAGCACCTGAGTCTACCCATGTGTTTTAAACTGCTTACCTTTCTCGAGCACCATCGTCTATCCCTGTGTTTTAAACTGCTTACCTTTCTCGAGCACCAGAGTCTACCCCTGTGTTTTAAACTGCTTACCTTTCTCGAACACCTGAGTCTATCCCTGTGTTTTAAACTGCTTACCTTTCTCGAGCACCTGAGTCTACCCATGTGTTTTAAACTGCTTTCCTTTCTCGAGCACCTGAGTCTATCCCTGTGTTTTAATCTGCTTACCTTTCTCGAGCACCAGAGTATACCCATGTGTTTTAAACTGCTTACCTTTCTCGAGCACCTGAGTCTACCCATGTGTTTTAAACTGCTTACCTTCCTCGAGCAGCTGAGTCTACCCATATGTTTTAAACTGCTTACCTTTCTCGAGCACCATCGTCTACCCCTGTGTTTTAAACTGCTTACCTTTCTCGAGCAGCTGAGTCTACCCCTGTGTTTTAAACTGCTTACCTTTCTCGAGCACTTGAGTCTACCCATGTGTTTTAAACTGCTTTCCTTTCTCGAGCATCTGAGTCTATCCCTGTGTTTTAAACTGTTTACCTTTCTCGAGCACCTGAGTCTACCCATGTGTTTTAAACTGCTTTCCTTTCTCGAGCACCTGAGTCTACCCCTGTGTTTTAAACTGCTTACCTTTCTCGAGCACCTGAGTCTACCCCTGTGTTTTAAACTGCTTACCTTTCTCGAGTACCTGAGTCTATCCCTGTGTTTTAAACTGCTTACCTTTCTCGAGCACTTGAGTCTACCCATGTGTTTTAAACTGCTTTCCTTTCTCGAGCACCAGAGTCTATCCCTGTGTTTTAAACTGCTTACCTTTCTCGAGCACTTGAGTCTACCCATGTGTTTTAAACTGCTTTCCTTTCTCGAGCACCAGAGTCTACCCCTGTGTTTTAACTGCTTACCTTTCTCGAGCACCAGAGTCTACCCATGTGTTTTAAACTGCTTTCCTTTCTCGAACACCTGAGTCTACCCCTGTGTTTTAAACTGCTTACCTTTCTCGAGCACCTGAGTCTATCCCTGTGTTTTAAACTGCTTACCTTTCTCGAGCACCTGAGTCTATCCCTGTGTTTTAAACTGCTTACCTTTCTCGAGCACCATCGTCTACCCTTGTGTTTTAAACTGCTTACCTTTCTCGAGCACCTGAGTCTACCCATGTGTTTTAAACTGCTTACCTTTCTCGAACACCTGAGTCTATCCCTGTGTTTTAAACTGCTTACCTTTCTCGAGCACCATCGTCTACCCCTGTGTTTTAACTGCTTACCTTTCTCGAGCACCAGAGTCTACCCCTGTGTTTTAACTGCTTACCTTTCTCGAGCACCAGAGTCTACCCCTGTGTTTTAACTGCTTACCTTTCTCGAGCACCATCGTCTACCCCTGTGTTTTAAACTGCTTACCTTTCTCGAGCACCTGAGTCTACCCATGTGTTTTAAACTGCTTACCTTTCTCGAGCACTTGAGTCTACCCATGTGTTTTAAACTGCTTACCTTTCTCGAGCACCTGAGTCCACCCTTGTGTTTTAACTGCTTACCTTTCTCGAGCACCAGAGTCTACCCATGTGTTTTAAACTGCTTACCTTTCTCGAGCACCAGAATCTACCCATGTGTTTTAATCTGCTTACCTTTCTCGAACACCATCGTCTACCCCTGTGTTTTAAACTGCTTACCTTTCTCGAGCACCATCGTCTACCCCTGTGTTTTAAACTGCTTACCTTTCTCGAGCACCATCGTCTACCCCTGTGTTTTAAGCTGCTTACCTTTCTCGAGCACCTGAGTCTATCCCTGTGTTTTAATCTGCTTACCTTTCTCGAGCACCAGAGTCTACCCATGTGTTTTAATCTGCTTATATTTCTCGAGCACCATCGTCTACCCATGTGTTTTAAACTGCTTACCTTTCTCGAGGACCTGAGTCTACCCATGTGTTTTAAACTGCTCACCTTTCTCGAGCACCTGAGTCTATCCCTGCCTTTTAAACTGCTTACCTTTCTCGAGCACCAGAGTCTACCCCTGTGTTTTAAACTGCTTACCTTTCTCGAACACCTGAGTCTACCCATGTGTTTTAAGCTGCTTACCTTTCTCGAGCACCTGAGTCCACCCCTGTGTTTTAACTGCTTACCTTTCTCGAGCATCAGAGTCTACCCCTGTGTTTTAAGCTGCTTACCTTTCTCGAACACCAGAATCTACCCATGTGTTTTAATCTGCTTACCTTTCTCGAGCACCAGAGTCTACCCCTGTGTTTTAAACTGCTTACCTTTCTCGAGCACCTGAGTCTATCCCTGTGTTTTAAACTGCTTACTTTTCTCGAGCACCATCGTCTACCCCTGTGTTTTAAACTGCTTACCTTTCTCGAACACCTGAGTCTACCCCTGTGTTTTAAACTGCTTACCTTTCTCGAGCACCTGAGTCTACCCATGTGTTTTAAGCTGCTTTGCTTTCTCGAGCACCCGAGTCTATCCCTGTGTTTTAAACTGCTTACCTTTCTCGAGCACCAGAGTCTACCCATGTGTTTTAAACTGCTTACCTTTCTCGAGCACCTGAGTCTACCCATGTGTTTTAAACTGCTTACCTTTCTCGAGCACCATCGTCTATCCCTGTGTTTTAAACTGCTTACCTTTCTCGAGCACCTGAGTCTATCCCTGTGTTTTAAACTGCTTACCTTTCTCGAGCACCATCGTCTACCCCTGTGTTTTAAACTGCTTACCTTTCTCGAGCACCAGAGTCTACCCCTGTGTTTTAACTACTTACCTTTCTCGAGCATCAGAGTCTACCCCTGTGTTTTAACTGCTTACCTTTCTCGAGCACCAGAGTCTACCCCTGTGTTTTAACTGCTTACCTTTCTCGAGCACCAGAGTCTACCCCTGTGTTTTAACTGCTTTCCTTTCTCGAGCACCTGAGTCTACCCATGTGTTTTAAACTGCTTACCTTTCTCGAGCACCTGAGTCCACCCCTGTGTTTTAAACTGCTTACCTTTCTCGAGCACCTGAGTCTATCCCTGTGTTTTAAACTGCTTATCTTTCTCGAGCACCATCGTCTACCCATGTGTTTTAAACTGCTTACCTTTCTCGAGCACCAGAGTCTACCCCTGTGTTTTAACTGCTTACCTTTCTCGAGCACCAGAGTCTACCCCTGTGTTTTAACTGCTTACCTTTCTCGAGCACCAGAGTCTATCCCTGTGTTTTAACTGCTTACCTTTCTCGAGCATCAGAGTCTACCCCTGTGTTTTAACTGCTTACCTTTCTCGAGCACCAGAGTCTACCCCTGTGTTTTAACTGCTTACCTTTCTCGAGCACCAGAGTCTACCCCTGTGTTTTAACTGCTTACCTTTCTCGAGCACCAGAGTCTACCCCTGTGTTTTAACTGCTTACCTTTCTCGAGCACCAGAGTCTACCCCTGTGTTTTAACTGCTTACCTTTCTCGAGCACCAGAGTCTACCCCTGTGTTTTAACTGCTTACCTTTCTCGAGCACCAGAGTCTACCCCTGTGTTTTAACTGCTCACTTTTCTCGAGCACCATCGTCTACCCCTGTGTTTTTTACCCTTGTGTTTTTTGGTGGGTCCGTGTTGCTCATCGTTTTACTTCTTGTGTGTTGTCCTATTGCATTGTATGTGTATTTACATTCTGAGTTGCATGTTGTGATGTCCGTTACGATTTCCGCATACACACGATATTCGGTTCGTCTTTACCTCCAGTTGTTTGTAAGAGGGTTCATGTCTTATTTACGTTATTTGTGTTTGTTTGCGTATAGTGATGTTAAACTATTGTGTTTTTGTTTTGTTTTTCTTCGTCTTGTGTATCCTATGTTGCCAATTTCTCTGAAATGTCAATTTTTAATCACCCCTTCGGTATTCTCTAACGTTTATTTAAGTTACTGTGCCTCTATTGCCATCAGCGATGGGTCCATTAACATTAACAGCATTTAATAAATTGTCTATCAATAATGTGATTTTAAACTAGTAATTAAGCCAGGTCATTTCCTAACACTGTTAATTAGATCAACAATATAAACAAGGTAATGTGTATACATCTAGCTCTTAATGTTCTTGTTCATGACATATATCAACACTGGTATTCCTCAACAAACAGCTTTATCTGGCGGTATATCATTTATCACACATTAAGCTTTATTTATTTAACATAACACTCAAAATTGAAGGTAAAGAATTAGTTCGTTGACATATAAAAATATATATATATAAAAACAGACACAAAAACAAACAAACAAAAAGAAAGAAAAACAGAAGAAACCATGACGTGATAAAAAAATCGTAAATAACTATAGATAGAAAACACGTGAACGGAAAATAAAGAAATGAGATAAAGAAAAAACAATAGTCAATATAAGCAAATACAGGAAAATTAAGAAGAGCAACACATGTCCCTTCAAAAACAGGAGGTGAATTCGAGTGTTCCGGAAGGGTAAACAGTTCCTGTACCATGTGTAGCACCCGCTCTGTTACTCATAGTAACGGTAAAACTCAAGTAAATGTCGTAAATGAGAGAAAGAAATGATGACAATGCAAACAGACTCTGAGGCATTTGTGATTGATTTGATTAGATTTTTGGGTGTTTATCGCCACTTTCAGCTATATCATGGCGACCAGTTATAGTGATGGAAGAAGCCGGAGTACCCGGAGAGAACCACCGACCATGGGCAAGCAACTGGTAAGCTTTATCACTTGCGGCTGCGAGTCGAGTGCACCTTTTTGTAATTTACAAAGTCGGGCGCGAACCCACGCCGTATTGGTGATAGGCTTGTATGAGTTGCTAGGTAATCCTACTACCTGACTCACTGAGCCATCCAGGCTGTAGAGGCATTTGTGAGACAGACATCACTCCTTTGGAGAATGCTTAATTTGGTAATTTGTATGATCGTGTGTTAGCATCACATCTTTAAATAATGCATAATTTTGGTGATTTTCATTTCCGTATCTTTCCAAATTAATGATACAATGCACGATAGACACTTTAACTTTTAATGACAGATAGCTTACACAGTGATTGTCAATAATTCCACAAATATCAATCACCACTCACCGCAAATCATTGAACATAAATAAAGATCAAGAGATATGACGTTGGAAATCTAGGTTATGGCTTGGCACAAGCACAAATATGTGGTAACTTTTTACCTTGACCTTTCAATGATTTGAAAAATGACGATGAGGACTAATTGTCCTATATTGATATACGATAAGAAAATTATCGTCTCTTGGAATACATTGTGAGTTCGAATCCCACTCAGGCGGGGTGTACTCGATACACCATTATGTGATAAAGCTTGTCAGTGACTTACCGCAGGTCGGTGGTTTTCTCCGGGTACTCCGTTTTCCTCCACCAATAAAACAGACCGCCACGATATAGCTGAAATATTGTTGAAAAAAGCATTAAACACCACAACTCTAACCCTACTCTCTCTTGGAATCTTCTGGTTTTTTTTCTC
This sequence comes from Bathymodiolus septemdierum, assembly GCA_963383655.1. NCBI lineage: Eukaryota > Metazoa > Mollusca > Bivalvia > Mytilida > Modiolidae > Bathymodiolus > Bathymodiolus septemdierum. The sequence goes on from OY726522.1 coordinate 12,122,784, forward strand.
AATGGGTTTGAATAAGTGTCCACAATATATTTGTCAAATTATCGACGTCAAATTATCAAAGCAGTCCATCCTTTTTTGAATGGATTTTATTCTAAAATAAGACGCATATTGCTGTTAACTGAAGATTATTTTATTTTTATATTTTGTCATTCAGGTCAACTGCTATGCAAGATCGCTTTCGCCTTTCCAATCCTCGGTATAACCTCAGCTTCATATTCTCTTGCAATGATGGCATTCGGAAGGCGAAACTGTGTTGTTGACAGTCTTAAAACTAAATTTACCATGCATCACTGTAAATTCATCATTCCAGCTATTTGGATGATAGCGGTAGTAGCGGCTATTCCTAACGTCATAGCATTTGATGTAGAAACGCTAGAAAAAATTGGAGGAAATGGAACAGAAATATATTGTTCATGTAACAATAAAGGGGTACCACACTCGTTTGTAATCAGTAACGGAATCATGATATTGTTTGTAACATACGTGACTCCACTTTGTATAATTGTTTATAACTATTCGAGGATAATACATTTTGTTGTGCATCAGAAAGGGTTTACCAATGGCGATTCATCAGCAACAGCAGTCGCAAAATCAACTCTACTGACAAAACGAATGAAAATGATTAAGATGTTGATACTTGTTGCTGTGGTATTTGCAGCAAGTTGGTTGCCTTATTTTATCAGCTTGATCATAGCGGTAAGTTTCACATATCGTAATTAGATATGTACAAGTAAAGTTTTCAAATGAAATCTCCCTTACAAACGTATTCTCAAAGTATTCATATGAAATCTCCGTTTCAAACGTATTCTCAAAATATTCAAATGAAATCTCCGCTTCAAACGTATTTTCAAAGTTTTCAAATGAAATCTCCGCTTCAAACGTATTTTCAAAGTTTTCATATGAAATCTCCCTTACAAACATATTCTCAAAGTATTCAAATGAAATCTCCGTTTCAAGCATATTCTCAAAGTATTCAAATGAAATCTTCGTTTCAAACGTATTCTCAAAGTATTCAAATAAAATCTCCGCTTCAAACGTATTCGCAAAGTATTCAAATGAAATCTCCGTTTCAAACGTATTCTCAAAGTATTCAAATGAAATCTCCGGTACAAACGTATTCTCAAAGTATTCAAATGAAATCTCCGTTACAAACGTATTATCAAAGTATTCAAATGAAATCTGTTTCAAACGTATTCTCAAAGTATTCAAATGAAATCTCCGTTTCAAGCGTATTCTCAAAGTATTCGAATGAATGTAATCTCCGTTTCAAACGTATTCTCAAATACGATCATATGATCATAAAACAAAAAATACCACACTGTCGGAACAATACTGATGAGAATGTTTGATATGGCCAATTTGGAAAATTAACAAGGCATTTCCGTTACAACTGATAGGAACCACTGCTACCCGTGATTCAATAAAAGGCTTTGGTGGTGTCATCAGTCCTGTTGTTTAAAGCTATGGCTTATCATATCACACATGTCTGTAGTGGGGCGACATGTCTATCCGCGGACTGTTGTTTCAGTGAGCTAGCACTGTGAAATTTCAGTTAAGCGTGTGATCTAGTACAAAGCCGACCTCATCATCATTTCGTTGAAAATTAACTTGTTCTCGCCATGATATAGTTAAACAATTGCTGAGTTAGTGATAAACAATCACTCACTCAATGTTATATTGTGCCGTAATGAAAGCGGGAGGTTTGGTGCTTTAAAATCTGATTCAACCCACCATTTCTTTAGAAATGCCTGTACCAAGTTAGTGTCATTACGGTTTTCACAGTTTTCCGGTTGTTGACTGATTTTGTCTGTTTATATATTTATGAGTTTTGACATTCCCTTTGGAAGATTATTATTACCCTTATTTTCCATCATATGATTTCTTTTTGTTACAGAGTGTTACAGGGAATGATGGAAGTGAAAACGTCAATTCAGCATTTAATCTGTTACAAATAACACTGGCTGCATTCAGCACATCGTACAATGTTATTTTGTATGTAATATTTAATACATCATTTCGAAATGCATTTAAACAACTTCTAATGTGTTGGAAGAAAACTAAAGTTGGAGTTACTTCTACAGTTCCAAACACGCTCGTGCCGTCCTATGCTGCACCTCACTAGTGCAACACCACAACACCAAGACACACCAAAGAGGAGCCATCGTCTTAACGAGGAATCTCAATTACGTCAAAGAGGAGCCATCGTCTTAACGAGGAATCTCAATTACGTCAAAGAGGAGTCATCGTCTTAACGAGGAATCTCAATTACGTCAAAGAGGAGCCATCGTCTTAACGAGGAATCTCAATTACGTCAAAGAGGAGCCATCGTCTTAACACGAGGAATCTCAATTACGTCAAAGAGGAGCTATCGTCTCAACGAGGAATCTCAATTACGTCAAAGAGGAGCCATCGTCTTAACGAGGAATCTCAATTACGTCAACGGGGAGCCATCGTCTTAACGAGGAATCTCAATTACGTCAAAGAGGAGCCATCGTCTTAACGAGGAATCTAAATTACGTCAAAGAGGAGCCATCGTCTTAACGAGGAATCTCAATTACGTCAAACAGGAGCCATTGTCTTAATGAGGAATTTCAATTACGTCAAAGAGGAGCCATCGTCTTAACACGAGGAATCTCAATTACGTCAAATGGGAGCCATTGTCTTAACGAGGAATCTCAATTACGTCAAAGAGGAATCATCGTCTTAACGAGGAATCTCAATTACGTCAAAGGGGAGCCATTGTGCTAACAAGTAATCTCTATTTATAGGTACAACACGGATAGCCTTATTTATAACAATAAACAACGAAGGAAGATATAAATGAATATCAAATGTGTTTTAGTCAATAAATTTCTGTATTTTTGTAATTAATATGCAAATTATGAGACTTTTAATTTTCTTATATTAACATTGCTATGGTAATACAGCAATAACTGTAAACATTTCAAAAAGTCTCTTGGTGAGACGAAAATTTTGTCATTCAACAAAATATTATATCTTTATCACTTTGCTTTGTGTACTTGGTGTTGTTTTACAAACCACTTTAGACGTTTATATTATCCTATTATGGACTTCTCACAAGAGAACCGTTCTCCTATAGACTAGTGTTGTCTGGGTAGGTATAGTGCCCAAGCCGGTAGGAGAGGCACTATACCTTCCCAGACAACACTATAGGAGAACGATTCCCGAGGGAGAAGTACATAATAAATTTAGTACATAACATGTCTAATGCCTAATGGCTTAAAAATTGCAACTAATGAGCTTTTAGAATAATAATCTCCACTTGCTGGTTCTGACATTCTCGTAAAAGTCTTGTAAAATGCCATTGAGTACAACTCTATCCATTGTGCCTATCTCCCTGTCATAATTTTATTCCAACATGAAGTCCGAGAGAACTTTAATTGTATATTTGGTTGCCGCTTTTGTCTTTACATTTTGTTGTTGCAATGTGAATTCGTTTGCATCCGTGCTGCCGAATCTGGCAGCCATGTCGGCAATGTAAGCAATGACGTAATCAACTGTTAATCGTAGCGCCTTATCAAGGGAAGTAACTTTTAATGAAAATTCATCACGTCAATTCGCGGGAAATTTGGTATAGTCCCGCGGGAAGAATGGTCGTTTTAGCATAGTGCCTGTGGCGAAGTATATTCTCCCGTAGTCAAGAAATGAACTATACTGTTGAAATATAGTGCCTAGCTAACAACCAATGAACATTTACTATTTCTATATGTTATGTACTAAATATATATAAGGCTCTCAGTATATGTATATATATGTCAGTTGAAATGGTAATCCAGAGTTTGTAGTTCCTACGCGGATTTCCGTGATAGAGGGTTGCCTCTCACAATGAAGCTTCTGAATCAAAGTTTCCTAGTGATTAAGTTAAGTCATCCATTCAAAAGTTTTACAGTCTCCACCATGACTTAGTTAATCGATACGGAATATATGTGTGATAGATGACCATGATTATGTAATCACAATCTTGTTTTTTCCTCTTTTAAGAATAGATCATTGTTTGTCCTTTTTCTTTGAGTCATTAATGTCATATCTGTCCTTAGAATTACGGCTTCTGATTACCCCGTTGGTATCTTAGAATTACGGCTTCTGATTACCCCGTTGGTATCTTAGAATTACGGCTTCTGATTACCTCGTTGGTATCTTAGAATTACGGCTTCTGATTACCCCGTTGGTATCTTAGAATTACGGCTTCTGATTACCCCTTTGGTATCTTAGAATTACGGCTTCTGATTACCCCGTTGGTATCTTAGAATTACGCTTCTGATTACCCCGTTGGTATCTTAGAATTACGGCTTTTGATTACCTCGTTGGTATCTTAGAATTACGGCTTCTGATTACCCCGTTGGTATCTTAGAATTACGGCTTCTGATTACCCCGTTGGTATCTTAGAATTACGGCTTCTGTTTATCCCGTTGGTATCTTAGAATTACGGGTTCTGATTACCCCGTTGGTATCTTAGAATTACGGCTTCTGATTACCCCGTTGATATCTTAGAATTACGGCTTCTGATTACCCCTTTGGTATCTTAGAATTACGGCTTCTGATTACCCCGTTGGTATCTTAGAATTACGGCTTCTGATTACCCCGTTGGTATCTTAGAATTACGGCTTCTGATTACCCCTTTGGTATCTTAGAATTACGGCTTCTGATTACCTAGTTGATATCTTAGAATTACGGCTTCTGATTACCCCGTTGGTATCTTAGAATTACGGCTTCTGATTACCCCGTTGGTATCTTAGAATTACGCTTCTGATTATCCCGTTGGTATCTTAGAATTACAGGTTCTGATTACCCCGTTGGTATCTTAGAATTACGGCTTCTGATTTCCCCGTTGGTTATCTTATATCTTAGAATTACGGCTTCTGATTACCCCTTTGGTATCTTAGAATTACGGCTTCTGATTACCCCGTTGGTATCTTAGAATTACGGCTTCTGATTACCCCTTTGGTATCTTAGAATTACGGCTTCTGATTACCCCTTTGGTATCTTAGAATTACGGCTTCTGATTACCCCGTTGGTATCTTAGAATTACGGCTTCTGATTACCCCGTTGGTATCTTAGAATTACGGCATCTGATTACCTCGTTGGTATTTTAGAATTACGGCTTCTGATTACCCCGTTGGTATCTTAGAATTACGGCTTCTGATTATCCCGTTGGTATCTTAGAATTACGGCTTCTGATTACTCCGTTGGTATCATAGAATTACGGCTTCTGATTACCCCGTTGGTATCTTAGAATTATGGCTTCTGATTACCCCTTTGGTATCTTAGAATTACGGCTTCTGATTACCCCGTTGGTATCTTAGAATTACGGTTTCTGATTACCCCGTTGGTATCTTAGAATTACGGCTTCTGATTGCCCCTTTGGTATCTTAGAATTACGGCTTCTGATTACCCCGTTGGTATCTTAGAATTACGGCATCTGATTACCCCGTTGGTATTTTAGAATTACGGCTTCTGATTACCCCGTTGGTATCTTAGAATTACGGTTTCTGATTATCCCGTTGGTATCTTAGAATTACGGCTTCTGATTACTCCGTTGGTATCATAGAATTACGGCTTCTGATTACCCCGTTGGTATCTTAGAATTATGGCTTCTGATTACCCCTTTAGTATCTTAGAATTACGGCTTCTGATTACCCCGTTGGTATCTTAGAATTACGGCTTCTGATTACCCCGTTGGTATCTTAGAATTACGGCTTCTGATTGCCCCTTTGGTATCTTAGAATTACGGCTTCTGACTACCCCGTTGGTATCTTAGAATTACGGCTTCTGATTACCCCGTTGGTATCTTAGATTTATAGCTTTTGATTACTCCGTTGGTATCTTAGATTTACGGCTTCTGATTACCCCGTTGGTATCTTAGAATTACGGCTTCTGATTACCCCGTTGGTGTCTTCTAATTATCCCGTTGGTATCTTAGAATTACGGCTTCTGATTACCCCCTTGGTATCTTCTGATTACCCCTTGGTATCTTCTGATTATCCCGTTGGTATCTTAGAAATACGGTTTCTGATTACCCCTTTGGTATCTTAGAATTACGGCTTCTGATTACGCCGTTGGTATCTTAGAATTACGGCTTCTGATTACGCCGTTGGTATCTTAGAATTACGGTTTCTGATTGCCCCTTTGGTATCTTAGAATTACGGCTTCTGATTACCCCGTTGGTATCTTAGAATTACGGCTTCTGATTACCCCGTTCGTATCTTAGATTTATAGCTTTTGATTACTCCGTTGGTATCTTAGATTTACGGCTTCTGATTACCCCGTTGGTATCTTAGAATTACGGCTTCTGATTACCCCGTTCGTATCTTAGATTTATAGCTTTTGATTACTCCGTTGGTATCTTAGATTTACGGCTTCTGATTACCCCGTTGGTATCTTAGAATTACGGCTTCTGATTACCCCGTTGGTGTCTTCTAATTATCCCGTTGGTATCTTAGAATTACGGCTTCTGATTACCCCCTTGGTATCTTCTGATTATCCCGTTAGTATCTTAGAATTACGGCTTCTGATTACCCCGTTGGTATCTTAGAATTACGGCTTCTGATTACCCCGTTGGTATCTTAGAATTACGGCTTCTGATTACCCCTTTGGTATCTTAGAATTACGGCTTCTGATTACCTAGTTGATATCTTAGAATTACGGCTTCTGATTACCCCGTTGGTATCTTAGAATTACGGCTTCTGATTACCCCGTTGGTATCTTAGAATTACGCTTCTGATTATCCCGTTGGTATCTTAGAATTACAGGTTCTGATTACCCCGTTGGTATCTTAGAATTACGGCTTCTGATTTCCCCGTTGGTTATCTTATATCTTAGAATTACGGCTTCTGATTACCCCTTTGGTATCTTAGAATTACGGCTTCTGATTACCCCGTTGGTATCTTAGAATTACGGCTTCTGATTACCCCTTTGGTATCTTAGAATTACGGCTTCTGATTACCCCTTTGGTATCTTAGAATTACGGCTTCTGATTACCCCTTTGGTATCTTAGAATTACGGCTTCTGATTACCCCGTTGGTATCTTAGAATTACGGCTTCTGATTACCCCGTTGGTATCTTAGAATTACGGCATCTGATTACCTCGTTGGTATTTTAGAATTACGGCTTCTGATTACCCCGTTGGTATCTTAGAATTACGGCTTCTGATTATCCCGTTGGTATCTTAGAATTACGGCTTCTGATTACTCCGTTGGTATCATAGAATTACGGCTTCTGATTACCCCGTTGGTATCTTAGAATTATGGCTTCTGATTACCCCTTTGGTATCTTAGAATTACGGCTTCTGATTACCCCGTTGGTATCTTAGAATTACGGTTTCTGATTACCCCGTTGGTATCTTAGAATTACGGCTTCTGATTGCCCCTTTGGTATCTTAGAATTACGGCTTCTGATTACCCCGTTGGTATCTTAGAATTACGGCATCTGATTACCCCGTTGGTATTTTAGAATTACGGCTTCTGATTACCCCGTTGGTATCTTAGAATTACGGTTTCTGATTATCCCGTTGGTATCTTAGAATTACGGCTTCTGATTACTCCGTTGGTATCATAGAATTACGGCTTCTGATTACCCCGTTGGTATCTTAGAATTATGGCTTCTGATTACCCCTTTAGTATCTTAGAATTACGGCTTCTGATTACCCCGTTGGTATCTTAGAATTACGGCTTCTGATTACCCCGTTGGTATCTTAGAATTACGGCTTCTGATTGCCCCTTTGGTATCTTAGAATTACGGCTTCTGACTACCCCGTTGGTATCTTAGAATTACGGCTTCTGATTACCCCGTTGGTATCTTAGATTTATAGCTTTTGATTACTCCGTTGGTATCTTAGATTTACGGCTTCTGATTACCCCGTTGGTATCTTAGAATTACGGCTTCTGATTACCCCGTTGGTGTCTTCTAATTATCCCGTTGGTATCTTAGAATTACGGCTTCTGATTACCCCCTTGGTATCTTCTGATTACCCCTTGGTATCTTCTGATTATCCCGTTGGTATCTTAGAAATACGGTTTCTGATTACCCCTTTGGTATCTTAGAATTACGGCTTCTGATTACGCCGTTGGTATCTTAGAATTACGGCTTCTGATTACGCCGTTGGTATCTTAGAATTACGGCTTCTGATTGCCCCTTTGGTATCTTAGAATTACGGCTTCTGATTACCCCGTTGGTATCTTAGAATTACGGCTTCTGATTACCCCGTTCGTATCTTAGATTTATAGCTTTTGATTACTCCGTTGGTATCTTAGATTTACGGCTTCTGATTACCCCGTTGGTATCTTAGAATTACGGCTTCTGATTACCCCGTTCGTATCTTAGATTTATAGCTTTTGATTACTCCGTTGGTATCTTAGATTTACGGCTTCTGATTACCCCGTTGGTATCTTAGAATTACGGCTTCTGATTACCCCGTTGGTGTCTTCTAATTATCCCGTTGGTATCTTAGAATTACGGCTTCTGATTACCCCCTTGGTATCTTCTGATTATCCCGTTAGTATCTTAGAATTACGGCTTCTGATTACCCCCTTGGTGTCTTCTAATTATCCCGTTGGTATCTTAGAATTACGGCTTCTGATTACCCCCTTGGTATCTTCTGAATATCTCGTTGGTATCTTAGAATTACGGCTTCTGATTACCCCCTTGGTATCTTCTGATTATCACGTTGGTATCTTCAAGCATTTCTTACAAGATAAGACGATAATAAAACAATTAAAACGCACACTGGTTCAAACACCACACACAAGAATAACCTTGTTAGAAGATGTTTACGGGTACTAAATGTATCGATGATGTAATAGCTAGCGTGCTCGCCTCGAGTGCGGTAGATCGTGGATTCGAGTACCGATCGGATAAAATCAAAGACTATAAAATTGGTATTTGTTGCTTCTCCTCTAAGCACCCAGCATTAAGGAGAAAGAGCAAAGCCTGGTTGTCTCGGAATCAGGACAATGTGTCCGAGTTGGACAACATGTCTATCCGCAGTCTGTTGTTTCAGTGAGCTAACACTATAAAAATCCAGCCAAGGGTGTTGGTCTAGTTCAAAGCGGACCTCATCATCACTTCATTGAACATTAACTTGTTCTTGCCATGATATATAGCTGACAAATTGTTGAGTTGGTGTCTAACAACAATCACTCACTCACTAAGCGTACATGGATGACTTGTAAGAGTTATATGGGTCATTCTACAGAAAGTGGCAATTTTCATTTTTCAGATTCAGAAAAATAAAACAGTTATTGGAACATCTTTATTGAATTCAAAACACTCAAATAACATTAAAGAATCAGAAAAAAACATGTACTTCAAAAAATTCAACCAATACATGCTCACCTATGTCATAATATATGACCTAGTCGTCTTGTTTGTCATTCCTGTTACCTTATTATTTTTCTTTGTACAAAAAAATCCAAAAAGATAACACTGAGAAAAAATGTTTCCATACGATCAAACACAAAAAATACATACTATAGTGAATTTTTTACATTTGCATTGCAATTTGTTTGGTAGAAATAGCAAATTTTATTACCTTTTCTTAATTTTTGCCTAAAATCAAACTTTTTTTGGCTGTTGTAAATTAATTAAATCCATTATTGAATAACAATTTCTTTTTTTATGATAAAACAATCAAACTCAATATTTTTTTTATAATAGATGAGCATCATATGATTTAAATAAATAACTATTGATTGAAATTGAACTAGGTAACAGGAATGACACTTCGATAACAGGAATGACACATTTGGTAACAGGAATTTGTTTCTTTTCACCCATGTTAATCTATTAATTTTTGGACATTTATTTAGCTAGTAAAGGTATACTAAAATAATTCACAAATTTTAAAACAAATAAAAAAGCCAAAATGAAACTCTTAATAAACAATTAATAACAAAGTAGTAACAGGAATGACATTTTGAAAATGTTTTTTTAGATTTCATGTCTTTACTCTATACTATATTTATTATTACCTATTTTCTTTATGTTGGAATTTGGAATGATTTTAACAATGTCCTCATTGAAATACCAACACATATCTTTATGTTTTGGCCACTGGTATTCGCTGGCAGATTGTTGGGTATGTTCCATACATTGTACTTGAACTTCGCTTCTTTTTGTTTTTACGATAAGTCCTGGATATTTGATATGGTCATATACAACTACATTCCAACAGTCAATTCATCATTTTGCAATATCTCCCTCAGTTCTGACCTCAGACTGTAGACCTCCACATCTTTCTGTCATTCGATCATCCTGCTTCTCAATTCCACAGACTAATCCCTCTCCCCGAGTCCCTCCAATATCAGATCTCTCGGTCTCCTTGTTCACCTGCCTCTCGCTTCCACTAATTAATCCCTTTTCCGTAGTCACTCCAACATCACACCCCACTGTCTCTTTATCAACCTACCTCTCAGATCTACCAACTAGATCATCTTCCTTAGTCACTCCAACATCACACCCCACTGTCTCGTTATCAACCTGCCTCTCGGATCCACCAACTAGATCATCTTCCTTAGTCACTCCAACATCACACCCCACTGTCTCTTTATCAACCTGTCTCAGATCCATGAACTAGATCATCTTCCTTAGTCACTCCAACATCACACCCCACTGTCTCTTTATCAACCTGCCTCTCAGATCCACCAACTAGATCATCTTCCTTAGTCACTCCAACATCACACCCCACTGACTCGTTATCAACCTGCCTCTCAGATCCACCAACTAGATCATCTTCCTTAGTCACTCCAACATCACACCCCACTGTCTCTTTATCAACCTGTTTCTCAGATCCATGAACTAGATCATCTTCCTTTAGTCACTCCAACATCACACCCCACTGTCTCTTTATCAACCTGCCTCTCAGATCCACCAACTAGATCATCTTCCTTAGTCACTCCAACATCACACCCCACTGTCTCTTTATCAACCTGTTTCTCAGATCCATGAACTAGATCATCTTCCTTTAGTCACTCCAACATCACACCCCACTGACTCGTTATCAACCTGCCTCTCAGATCCACCAACTAGATCATATTCCTTAGTCACTCCAACATCACACTCACTGTCTCTTTATCAACCTGTCTCTCAGATCCACCAACTAGATCATCTTCCTTAGTCACTCCAACATCACATCCCACTGTCTCTTTATCAACCTGTCTCTCAGATCCACCAACTAGATCATCTTCCTTAGTCACTCCAACATCACACCCCACTGTCTCTTTATCAACCTGTCTCTCAGATCCACCAACTAGATCATATTCCTTAGTCACTCCAACATCACACTCACTGTCTCTTTATCAACCTGTCTCTCAGATCCACCAACTAGATCATCTTCCTTAGTCACTCCAACATCACACCCCACTGTCTCTTTATCAACCTGCCTCTCAGATCCACCAACTGGATCATCTTCTGGAGTCCCTCCAGTATCACCTGTCCCCTTATCTACATGCCTCATAGCTTCACCAACTACTCCCTCTTCAACAGCCACTCCTTCACATCTCTCTGAATCACTAGCTTCTGACATAGTTCCATCATCAACATCTGCAATTGTCTCATTGTATTCATCTTTCATATCCTCTTTAGAAACATTGCTTTCATCTATCTCATTTTCTTGTCTAATGCATTTGCTCGCAACTGCAATTAAGGGCACAAAGTGATTTTAACTTTTTTAAATTTCATAGGATATTTTGTCATGTAAGGAGAAATCAACATCACAACATTTATTTCTTTTTATTTGTAATAAGAGGACAGTAATGAAAAACTTATCTGATTCATTTATCAAATTATTGTCATTCCTGTTACAATTTGCATCAGTCCTGTTACCTTTGAGGTAAACATGCTTATCATGGAATATTTTAGTTTATTTTACTTGAAATCACATGAAAATATCCCTCTAAAGAATTATAATTAGTATAAATGATCATGAAATGGTTTGTATTAAAAAAAAAGAAACCTTAATATAAAAAAACTTGTTTTTAGTTATATTTTCTGTCATTCCTGTTATCAAATATGTCATTCCTGTCCCCTTTTGCAAAATATGATCTTAAATTGGCATAATAATTAGATTACTAAATTAAATTATTTGTATTTTTGTTCAAACATAATTAAAAAAATGAGAAATAACCTTTAAATGTTTTCCTGTGTAACCATTATGAATTTTATTCATAAAAATGTTTTATCTTACAAGAAAAACTGTCATTCCTGTTACAAACTATGTCAATTCTGTTACCAAAATAAAATATATATAACACTTTTGAATCAAAAAGTTACTTCTTTGACAGAGAAATGTTTTTTTTAATATACTGTATCTAATTTATAAATGCTTCAATAAATTTAATTTATTCATTTGTATCAAAATACCTTTGTTACAGATTAGAATCTAAAAAAAATCATTCCTGTTACCAAGCCCTGTCATTCCTGTTAATTTTACTCTGGAACAGGAATGACAGGAACAGGGATGACGGACCTTAATCAATTTAAAACTGTTCAAGGTCACTTTACTGACCAAGGCTATAAAATGACATTTCTTTTAAAAGGGGCCACTGTTATTTTTTTTCTTCATATATTGTGTTTCCTGAATATGAATAGGATCAATACTAAAAATGTGGAACAGTATATGACAGATAAAAAGTGAATTCTCTACTTTTACCTTCATTTAATCTTCAAAATCTCCACATGTTTACTTACCATGGATGACTTCTACATTTTTAAATACAGGAAGTTCATATCTGCCATCAAGTATCCTATATTCAGTATTAGGGGAGGTAACTCTTACTCAGGGATCAATTGAAATTTGGTAACAGGGTTGACAACAAATTGCGAGACAGTCCTTCTGTGCCTTGGAAATCAATATTCAGGGAGTCTCCGTTACTTAAAAATGTCATTTTTTTAAAAATTTGAGTGGAAATCTACTAAATAAGCCATAACATTTTGTAAAGTTCAAGGGATAAGTGGAAGAAATTTTTGATTGAAGTAAGGATTAGAATCAGTGGGACAAGCACATTTTCCCGTTTTGGGGCCTTTAAAGCCCCAAAAACATATGATTTGGTGTACCTATATATAAGTAAAACTTTTTGTCAAGTTTGGACCGATCACAAATTAGTAAATACTACTCAGAAATTACAATTTGGAGTTATGGTTACAGAAAAATCTTTCTGGGACAAAAAATTGCCACTTTTTGTAGAATCACCCATAAATCAAATAATCAAATGACCAAATCTGGTTCAATGTTTTCTATAATTTTTTTTTCTTCTTTGACAGATGGTAATGAAACGAACAAGTGATATAAATAGCATTGAAACTGATAGGTAATGAAAACACGTGTCAAGCCCTATAATCAGTGACAATTTTTATTAATTAGTTGACATGATATGGGTCACTTATCATGAATCATTTAGTGCGCCAAGTTTAACATAATGTAAGAATATGTCGTCATTAATCTTCATTAGTAAAACTTTCAAATGGACCAAGTAACAAATCACAACTTCAAAGCATATAATATTGATTATTTAGTTATTTTCGCTACATTTATAGAAAAAAATGCATTCATATTATATTTTTCTTTTGAAATGAATTCTCTTAAAACTGGTAGAAAAAAGATAAAGAATAAAAGACATGAAAGAACATTTATTAAAAATGGAGAGGTCAATATATGGGTTGCTTACTCAAACTAGATTACACAAACAACATATAAAATTTCGCTTTATATCAGCATTTTCGTTCTGAGTTCCGTGTTGTTATGTCCGTTACGATTTCTGCATAAACACGATGTTCGGTTCATCTTTACCTCCAGTTGTTTGTAGAAGTGCTCATGTCTTATAAATTTACGCTATTTGTGTTTGCTTGCATATTTGTGTTGTGTTTTTGTTTTGTTTGTCCTCGTCTTGTGTACCATATGTTGCCAGTTCTCTGGATTGTTCATATTTTGTATTGCACCTTCGGTATTCTCTAACCTTTATTTCATAAAAATTATAATAATTCCAATGGGAATGAATCGTGCTCCTCTCATTGCTCGTTTGTTTATATTCTGCTATGAAGTCCAATTTGTGATTAACTTTTACACACTAACTAAATAGTTTATTCAACAATAATTGCAAATACTAACACCATATCTTAACTGTAATTTTGTCCTAATTATCCGGTCTTACTTTGTAGAAGCAATTTACTCCAAGGAACTTATATTGAATAAGATTAACATTGCAAACTACTCGTGACAATGTTTAGATTCATTTCTCAAGTTAGATTTAAAACGAGCATTTACGGCGATAGAGACGATTTTTCTTTCCTTATCGTCATGGCGAGGTGTACTCGATACAACCTTCTGTGATAAAATGTGTTGGTGGTTTTCCCCGGATACTCCGGTTTCCTCCACCAATAAAACTGACCGCCACGATATAACTGAAATATTGTTGAAAGTGATGTTAAGCATAATAATCCTAACCCTTATCGTCAATTTTTCTTTCTTTGAATTGCGACGTTCCTTTAACTTCATGGTATGGCGTGCCATTTCTCAGTTGGTCTGTTCTGCGTGTATTTATAATGATTCGGAATTTTATGGCGTAATCTTTCCACCAATGATACCGTTTCCATAAACTACTGAAAACTTTCACTTCCGGAGCACATGAGTTCACCCCGGCCGGTTTTTAGTTGGTTCGTGTAATTCGATCTTTAGTGTTATGTGTATGTTTTGTAGATCGTTGTTTGTTCTTCTGTACTTTATTTTTTGGTCATTGTGTTTTCTGTTCTTCGATTTACGGATTCTGATTACCCCTTTGGTATCTTCAAGCTCTTCTTTTAAAGATCTGAATGAAAAAGGGGTATTTCCTATCCATATTTCTATGATGATGTTATCAACAATTCTAAAAGTCCTATATCTGACATATCTAAAATTATAAAATTATTGAAAATCTTAGTCATGAAGACAAAAGCAATTATTGTTTTTTGAGGCAAGAAAGGTTTGAAGATGCCAAAGGGGTAATCAGAAGCCGTATATTAAAAGACAGACAATACAATAGCCAACTGAAAAAGAGAAAGACAGACAATACAATAGCCAAATGAAAAAGAGAAAGACAGACAATACAATAGCCAAATGAAAAAGAGAAAGACAGACAATACAATAACCAAATGAAAAAGAGAAAGACAGACAATACAATAGCCAAATGAAAAAGTGAAAGACAGACAATACAATAGCCAAATGAAAAAGAGAAAGACAGACAATACAAAGCCAAATGAAAAAGAGAAAGACAGACAATACAATAGCCAAATGAAAAAGAGAAAGACAGACAATACAATAGCCAAATGAAAAAGAGAAAGACAGACAATACAATTGCCAAATGAAAAAGAGAAAGACAGACAATAAAAAGCCAAATGAAAAAGAGAAAGACAGACAATACAATAGCCAAATGAAAAAGAGAAAGACAGACAATACAATAACCAAATGAAAAAGAGAAAGACAGACAATACAATAACCAAATGAAAAAGAGAAAGACAGACAATACAATAACCAAATGAAAAAGAGAAAGACAGACAATACAATAGCCAAATGAAAAAGAGAAAGACAGACAATACAATAGCCAAAAGAAAAAGAGAAAGACAGACAATACAATAGCCAAATGAAAAAGAGAAAGACAGACAATACAATACCCAAATGAAAAAGAGAAAGACAGACAATACAATTGCCAAATGAAAAGAGAAAGACAGACAATACAATAGCCAAATGAAAAAGAGAAAGAGAGACAATACAATAGCCAAATGAAAAAGAGAAAGACAGACAATACAATAGCCAAATGAAAAAGAGAAAGACAGACAATACAATAGCCAAATGAAAAAGAGAAAGACAGACAATACAATTGCCAAATGAAAAAGAGAAAGACAGCCAATACAATGGCCAAATGAAAAAGAGAAAGACAGACAATACAATAGCCAAATGAAAAAGAGAAAGACAGACGATACAATAGCCAAATGAAAAAGAGAAAGACAGACAATACAATGGCCAAACGAAAAAGAGAAAGACAGACAATACAAAGCCAAATGAAAAAGAGAAAGACAGACAATACAATAACCAAATGAAAAAGAGAAAGACAGACAATACAATGGCCAAATGAAAAGGAGAAAGACAGACAATACAATAACCAAATGAAAAAGAGAAAGACAGACAATACAATGGCCAAATGAAAAAGAGAAAGACAGACAATACAAAGCCAAATGAAAAAGAGAAAGACAGACAATACAATAACCAAATGAAAAAGAGAAAGACAGACAATACAATAACCAAATGAAAAAGAGAAAGACAGACAATACAATAGCCAAATGAAAAAGAGAAAGACAGACAATACAATAATCAAATGAAAAAGAGAAAGACAGACAATACAATAGCCAAATGAAAAAGAGAAAGACAGACAATACAAAGCCAAATGAAAAAGAGAAAGACAGACAATACAATAGCCAAATGAAAAAGAGAAAGACAGACAATACAATTGCCAAATGAAAAAGAGAAAGACAGACAATACAATAGCCAAATGAAAAAGAGAAAGACAGACAATACAATTGCCAAATGAAAAAGAGAAAGACAGACAATACAAAGCGAAATGAAAAAGAGAAAGACAGACAATACAAAGCCAAATGAAAAAGAGAAAGACAGACAATACAATAGCCAAATGAAAAAGAGAAAGACAGACAATACAAAGCCAAATGAAAAAGAGAAAGACATACAATACAATTGCCAAATGAAAAAGAGAAAGACAGACAATACAATTGCCAAATGAAAAAGAGAAAGACAGACAATACAATTGCCAAATGAAAAAGAGAAAGACAGACAATACAATAGCCAAATGAAAAAGAGAAAGACAGACAATACAATAGCCAAATGAAAAAGAGAAAGACAGACAATACAAAGCCAAATGAAAAAGAGAAAGACAGACAATGCAATAGCCAAATGAAAAAGAGAAAGACAGACAATACAATAACCAAATGAAAAAGAGAAAGACAGACAATACAATAACCAAATGAAAAAGAGAAAGACAGACACTACAATTGCCAAATGAAAAAGAGAAAGACAGACAATACAATAGCCAAATGAAAAAGAGAAAGACAGACAATACAAAGCCAAATGAAAAAGAGAAAGACAGACAATACAATTGCCAAATGAAAAAGAGAAAGACAGACAATACAATTGCCAAATGAAAAAGAGAAAGACAGACAATACAATAGCCAAATGAAAAAGAGAAAGACAGACAATACAATAGCCAAATGAAAAAGAGAAAGACAGACAATACAATAGCCAAATGAAAAAGAGAAAGACAGACAATACAATAACCAAATGAAAAAGAGAAAGACAGACAATACAATAACCAAATGAAAAAGAGAAAGACAGACAATACAAAGCCAAATGAAAAAGAGAAAGACAGACAATACAATAACCAAATGAAAAAGAGAAAGACAGACAATACAATAGCCAAATGAAAAAGAGAAAGACAGACAATACAAAGCCAAATGAAAAAGAGAAAGACAGACAATACAATAGCCAAATGAAAAAGAGAAAGACAGACAATACAATAGCCAAATGAAAAAGAGAAAGACAGACAATACAATAACCAAATGAAAAAGAGAAAGACAGACAATACAATTGCCAAATGAAAAAGAGAAAGACAGACAATACAATTGCCAAATGAAAAAGAGAAAGACAGACAATACAAAGCCAAATGAAAAAGAGAAAGACAGACAATACAAAGCCAAATGAAAAAGATAAAGACAGACAATACAAAGCCAAATGAAAAAGAGAAAGACAGACAATACAATAGCCAAATGAAAAAGAGAAAGACAGACAATACAATAGCCAAATGAAAAAGAGAAAGACAGACAATACAATAGACAAATGTAAAAGAGAAAGACAGACAATACAATAGCCAAACGAAAAAGAGAAAGACAGACAATACAAAGCCAAATGAAAAAGAGAAAGACAGACAATACAAAGCCAAATGAAAAAGAGAAAGACAGACAATACAAAGCCAAATGAAAAAGAGAAAGACAGACAATACAATAGCCAAATGAAAAAGAGAAAGACAGACAATACAATAACCAAATGAAAAAGAAAAAGACAGACAATACAATAACCAAATGAAAAAGAGAAAGACAGACAATACAATTGCCAAATGAAAAAGGGAAAGACAGACAATACAATAGCCAAATGAAAAAGAGAAAGACAGACAATACAAAGCCAAATGAAAAAGAGAAAGACAGACAATACAATTGCCAAATGAAAAAGGGGAAGACAGACAATACAATTGCCAAATGAAAAAGAGAAAGACAGCCAATACAATAGCCAAATGAAAAAGAGAAAGACAGACAATACAATAGCCAAATGAAAAAGAGAAAGCCAGACAATACAATAGCCAAATGAAAAAGAG
The DNA here is from genome assembly GCA_963383655.1 of Bathymodiolus septemdierum. Classification (NCBI taxonomy): domain Eukaryota; kingdom Metazoa; phylum Mollusca; class Bivalvia; order Mytilida; family Modiolidae; genus Bathymodiolus; species Bathymodiolus septemdierum. The sequence goes on from OY726522.1 coordinate 12,141,203, forward strand.
AAAGACAGACAATACAATAACCAAATGAAAAAGAGAAAGACAGACAATACAATAACCAAATGAAAAAGAGAAACACAGACAATACAATGCCAAATGAAAAAGAGAAAGACAGACAATACAATAACCAAATGAAAAAGAGAAAGACAGACAATACAATAGCCAAATGAAAAAGAGAAAGACAGACAATACAAAGCCAAATGAAAAAGAGAAAGACAGACAATACAATAGCCAAATGAAAAAGAGAAAGACAGACAATACAATAGCCAAATGAAAAAGAGAAAGACAGACAATACAAAGCCAAATGAAAAAGAGAAAGACAGACAATACAATAACCAAATGAAAAAGAGAAAGACAGACAATACAATAGCCAAATGAAAAAGAGAAAGACAGACAATACAATAGCCAAATGAAAAAGAGAAAGACAGACAATACAATAGCCAAGTGAAAAAGAGAGACAGACAATACAAAGCCAAATGAAAAAGAGAAAGACAGACAATACAAAGCCAAATGAAAAAAAGAAAGACAGACAATACAATAGCCAAATGAAAAAGAGAAAGACAGACAATACAATAGCCAAATGAAAAAGAGAAAGACAGACAATACAATAGACAAATGAAAAAGAGAAAGACAGACAATACAATAGCCAAATGAAAAAGAGAAAGACAGACAATACAATAACCAAATGAAAAAGAGAAAGACAGACAATACAAAGCCAAATGAAAAAGAGAAAGACAGACAATACAATAACCAAATGAAAAAGAGAAAGACAGACAATACAATAGCCAAATGAAAAAGAGAAACACAGACAATACAATAACCAAATGAAAAAGAGAAAGACAGACAATACAAAGCCAAATGAAAAAGAGAAAGACAGACAATACAATAACCAAATGAAAAAGAGAAAGACAGACAATAAAAAGCCAAATGAAAAAGAGAAAGACAGACAATACAATGGCCAAATGAAAAAGAGAAAGACAGACAATACAATAACCAAATGAAAAAGAGAAAAACAGACAATACAAAACCAAATGAAAAAGAGAAAGACAGACAATACAAAGCCAAATGAAAATGAGAAAGACAGACAATACAATGGCCAAATGAAAAAGAGAAAGACAGACAATACAATAGCCAAATGAAAAAGAGAAAAACAGACAATACAATAGCCAAATGAAAACGAGAAAGACACACAATACAAAGCCAAATGAAAAAGAGAAAGACAGACAATACAATAACCAAATGAAAAAGAGAAAGACAGACAATACAATGGCCAAATGAAAAAGAGAAAGACAGACAATACAAAGCCAAATGAAAAAGAGAAAGACAGACAATACAATAACGAAATGAAAAACAGAAAGACAGACAATACAATAGCCAAATGAAAAAGAGAAAGACAGACAATACAATGGCCAAATGAAAAAGAGAACGACAGACAATACAATAGCCAAATGAAAAAGAGAAAGACAGACAATACAATAGCCAAATGAAAAAAAGAAAGACAGACAATACAATAGCCAAATGAAAAAGAGAAAGGCAGACAATACAATAGCCAAATGAAAAAGAGAAAGACAGACAATACAATAGCCAAATGAAAAAGAGAAAGACAGACAATACAAAGCCAAATGAAAAAGAGAAAGACAGAAAATACAATGGCTAAATGAAAAAGAAAAAGACAGACAATACAATGGCCAAATGAAAAAGAGAAAGACAGACAATATAATAGCCAAATGAAAAAGAGAAAGACAGACAATACAATAGCCAAATGAAAAAGAGAAAGACAGACAAAATAATGGCCAAATGAAAAAGAGAAAGACAGACAATACAATGGCCAAATGAAAAAGAGAACGACAGACAATACAATAGCCAAATGAAAAAGAGAAAGACAGACAATACAATAGCCAAATGAAAAAAAGAAAGACAGACAATACAATAGCCAAATGAAAAAGAGAAAGGCAGACAATACAATAGCCAAATGAAAAAGAGAAAGACAGACAATACAATAGCCAAATGAAAAAGAGAAAGACATACAATACAAAGCCAAATGAAAAAGAGAAAGACAGAAAATACAATGGCCAAATGAAAAAGAAAAAGACAGACAATACAATGGCCAAATGAAAAAGAGAAAGACAGACAATATAATAGCCAAATGAAAAAGAGAAAGACAGACAATACAATAGCCAAATGAAAAAGAGAAAGACAGACAATATAATGGCCAAATGAAAAAGAGAAAGACAGACAATACAATGGCCAAATGAAAAAGAGAAAGACAGACAATACAATAGCCAAATGAAAAAGAGAAAGACAGACAATACAATAACCAAATGAAAAAGAGAAAGACAGACAATACAATAGCCAAATGAAAAAGAGAAAGACAGAAAATACAATGGCCAAATGAAAAAGAGAAAGACAGACAATACAATAACCAAATGAAAAAGAGAAAGACAGACAATACAATAGCCAAATGAAAAAGAGAAAGACAGAAAATACAATAGCCAAATGAAAAAGAGAAAGACAGACAATACAATAACCAAATGAAAAAGAGAAAGACATACAATACAATGGCCAAATGAAAAAGAGAAAGACAGACAATACAAAGCCAAATCAAAAAGAGAAAGACAGACAATACAATAACCAAATGAAAAAGAGAAAGACAGACAATACAATAGCCAAATGAAAGAGAGAAAGACAGACAATACAAAGCCAAATGAAAAAGAGAAAGACAGACAATACAATAGCCAAATGAAAAAGAGAAAGACAGACAATACAATAGCCAAATGAAAAAGAGAAAGAGAGACAATGCAATAGCCAAATGAAAAAGAGAAAGACAGACAATACAATTGCCAAATGAAAAAGAGAAAGACAGACAATACAAAGCCAAATGAAAAAGAGAAAGACAGACAATACAATAACCAAATGAAAAACAGAAAGACAGACAATACAATAGCCAAATGAAAAAGAGAAAGACAGACAATACAATGGCCAAATGAAAAAGAGAACGACAGACAATACAATAGCCAAATGAAAAAGAGAAAGACAGACAATACAATAGCCAAATGAAAAAAAGAATGACAGACAATACAATAGCCAAATGAAAAAGAGAAAGGCAGACAATACAATAGCCAAATGAAAAAGAGAAAGACAGACAATACAATAGCCAAATGAAAAAGAGAAAGACATACAATACAAAGCCAAATGAAAAAGAGAAAGACAGAAAATACAATGGCCAAATGAAAAAGAAAAAGACAGACAATACAATGGCCAAATGAAAAAGAGAAAGACAGACAATATAATAGCCAAATGAAAAAGAGAAAGACAGACAATACAATAGCCAAATGAAAAAGAGAAAGACAGACAATATAATGGCCAAATGAAAAAGAGAAAGACAGACAATACAATGGCCAAATGAAAAAGAGAAAGACAGACAATACAATAGCCAAATGAAAAAGAGAAAGACAGACAATACAATAACCAAATGAAAAAGAGAAAGACAGACAATACAATAGCCAAATGAAAAAGAGAAAGACAGAAAATACAATGGCCAAATGAAAAAGAGAAAGACAGACAATACAATAACCAAATGAAAAAGAGAAAAACAGACAATACAATAGCGAAATGAAAAAGAGAAAGACACACAATACAAAGCCAAATGAAAAAGAGAAAGACAGACAATACAATGGCCAAATGAAAAAGAGAAAGACAGACAATACAAAGCCAAATGAAAAAGAGAAAGACAGACAATACAATAACCAAATGAAAAAGAGAAAGACAGACAATACAATGGCCAAATGAAAAAGAGAAAGACAGAAAATACAATGGCCAAATGAAAAAGAGAAAGACAGACAATACAATAACCAAATGAAAAAGAGAAAGACAGACAATACAAAGCCAAATGAAAAAGAGAAAGACAGACAATACAATAACCAAATGAAAAAGAGAAAGACAGACAATACAAAGCCAAATGAAAAAGAGAAAGACAGACAATACAATGGCCAAATGAAAAAGAGAAAGACAGACAATACAACAACCAAATGAAAAAGAGAAAGACAGACAATACAAAGCCAAATGAAAAAGAGAAAGACAGACAATACAAAGCCAAATGAAAAAGAGAAAGACAGACAATACAATTGCCAAATGAAAAAGAGAAAGACAGACAATACAATAGCCAAATGAAAAAGAGAAAGACAGACAATACAATTGCCAAATGAAAAAGAGAAAGACAGACAATACAAAACCAAATGAAAAAGAGAAAGACAGACAATACAATAGCCAAATGAAAAAGAGAAAGACAGACAATACAATAACCAAATGAAAAAGAGAAAGACAGACAATACAATAACCAAATGAAAAAGAGAAAGACAGACAATACAATTGCCAAATGAAAAAGAGAAAGACAGACAATACAATAGCCAAATGAAAAAGAGAAAGACAGACAATACAATAACCAAATGAAAAAGAGAAAGACAGACAATACAATAACCAAATGAAAAAGAGAAAGACAGACAATACAAAGCCAAATGAAAAAGAGAAAGACAGACAATACAATAACCAAATGAAAAAGAGAAAGACAGACAATACAATAGCCAAATGAAAAAGAGAAAGACAGACAATACAAAGCCAAATGAAAAAGAGAAAGACAGACAATACAATAGCCAAATGAAAAAGAGAAAGACAGACAATACAATAGCCAAATGAAAAAGAGAAAGACAGACAATACAAAGCCAAATGAAAAAGAGAAAGACAGACAATACAATAACCAAATGAAAAAGAGAAAGACAGACAATACAATAGCCAAATGAAAAAGAGAAAGACAGATAATACAAAGCCAAATGAAAAAGAGAAAGACAGACAATACAATAGCCAAATGAAAAAGAGAAAGACAGACAATACAATAGCCAAGTGAAAAAGAGAAAGACAGACAATACAAAGCCAAATGAAAAAGAGAAAGACAGACAATACAAAGCCAAATGAAAAAGAGAAAGACAGAAAATACAATAGCCAAATGAAAAAGAGAAAGACAGACAATACAATAACCAAATGAAAAAGAGAAAGACAGAAAATACAATAGCCAAATGAAAAAGAGAAAGACAGACAATACAATAACCAAATGAAAAAGAGAAAGACATACAATACAATGGCCAAATGAAAAAGAGAAAGACAGACAATACAAAGCCAAATCAAAAAGAGAAAGACAGACAATACAATAACCAAATGAAAAAGAGAAAGACAGACAATACAATAGCCAAATGAAAGAGAGAAAGACAGACAATACAAAGCCAAATGAAAAAGAGAAAGACAGACAATACAATAGCCAAATGAAAAAGAGAAAGACAGACAATACAATAGCCAAATGAAAAAGAGAAAGAGAGACAATGCAATAGCCAAATGAAAAAGAGAAAGACAGACAATACAATTGCCAAATGAAAAAGAGAAAGACAGACAATACAAAGCCAAATGAAAAAGAGAAAGACAGACAATACAATAACCAAATGAAAAAGAGAAAGACAGGCAATACAATAGCCAAATGAAAAAGAGAAAGACAGACAATACAATGGCCAAATGAAAAAGAGAACGACAGACAATACAATAGCCAAATGAAAAAGAGAAAGACAGACAATACAATAGCCAAATGAAAAAAAGAAAGACAGACAATACAATAGCCAAATGAAAAAGAGAAAGGCAGACAATACAATAGCCAAATGAAAAAGAGAAAGACAGACAATACAATAGCCAAATGAAAAAGAGAAAGACATACAATACAAAGCCAAATGAAAAAGAGAAAGACAGAAAATACAATGGCCAAATGAAAAAGAAAAAGACAGACAATACAATGGCCAAATGAAAAAGAGAAAGACAGACAATATAATAGCCAAATGAAAAAGAGAAAGACAGACAATACAATAGCCAAATGAAAAAGAGAAAGACAGACAATATAATGGCCAAATGAAAAAGAGAAAGACAGACAATACAATGGCCAAATGAAAAAGAGAAAGACAGACAATACAATAACCAAATGAAAAGGAGAAAGACAGACAATACAATAGCCAAATGAAAAAGAGAAAGACAGAAAATACAATGGCCAAATGAAAAAGAGAAAGACAGACAATACAATAACCAAATGAAAAAGAGAAAAACAGACAATACAATAGCGAAATGAAAAAGAGAAAGACACACAATACAAAGCCAAATGAAAAAGAGAAAGACAGACAATACAATGGCCAAATGAAAAAGAGAAAGACAGACAATACAAAGCCAAATGAAAAAGAGAAAGACAGACAATACAATAACCAAATGAAAAAGAGAAAGACAGACAATACAATGGCCAAATGAAAAAGAGAAAGACAGAAAATACAATGGCCAAATGAAAAAGAAAAAGACAGACAATACAATGGCCAAATGAAAAAGAGAAAGACAGACAATATAATAGCCAAATGAAAAAGAGAAAGACAGACAATACAATAGCCAAATGAAAAAGAGAAAGACAGACAATATAATGGCCAAATGAAAAAGAGAAAGACAGACAATACAATGGCCAAATGAAAAAGAGAAAGACAGACAATACAATAACCAAATGAAAAAGAGAAAGACAGACAATACAATAGCCAAATGAAAAAGAGAAAGACAGAAAATACAATGGCCAAATGAAAAAGAGAAAGACAGACAATACAATAACCAAATGAAAAAGAGAAAAACAGACAATACAATAGCGAAATGAAAAAGAGAAAGACACACAATACAAAGCCAAATGAAAAAGAGAAAGACAGACAATACAATGGCCAAATGAAAAAGAGAAAGACAGACAATACAAAGCCAAATGAAAAAGAGAAAGACAGACAATACAATAACCAAATGAAAAAGAGAAAGACAGACAATACAATGGCCAAATGAAAAAGAGAAAGACAGAAAATACAATGGCCAAATGAAAAAGAGAAAGACAGACAATACAATAACCAAATGAAAAAGAGAAAGACAGACAATACAAAGCCAAATGAAAAAGAGAAAGACAGACAATACAATAACCAAATGAAAAAGAGAAAGACAGACAATACAAAGCCAAATGAAAAAGAGAAAGACAGACAATACAATGGCCAAATGAAAAAGAGAAAGACAGACAATACAACAACCAAATGAAAAAGAGAAAGACAGACAATACAAAGCCAAATGAAAAAGAGAAAGACAGACAATACAAAGCCAAATGAAAAAGAGAACGACAGACAATACAATGGCCAGATGAAAAAGAGAAAGACAGACAATACAATAGCCAAATGAAAAAGAGAAAAACAGACAATACAATAGCCAAATGAAAAAGAGAAAGACACACAATACAAAGCCAAATGAAAAAGAGAAAGACAGACAATACAATGGCCAAATGAAAAAGAGAAAGACAGACAATACAAAGCCAAATGAAAAAGAGAAAGACAGACAATACAATGGCCAAATGAAAAAGAGAAAGACAGACAATACAAAGCCAAATGAAAAAGAGAAAGACAGACAATACAATAACCAAATGAAAAAGAGAAAAACAGACAATGCAATAGCGAAATGAAAAAGAGAAAGACAGACAATACAATGGCCAAATGAAAAAGAGAAAGACAGACAATACAAAGCCAAATGAAAAAGAGAAAGACAGACAATACAATAACCAAATGAAAAGGAGAAAGACAGACAATACAATGGCCAAATGAAAAAGAGAAAGACAGAAAATACAATGGCCAAATGAAAAAGAGAAAGACAGACAATACAATAGCCAAATGAAAAAGAGAAAGACAGACAATACAATAGCCAAATGAAAAAGAGAAAGACAGACAATAAAATTGCCAAATGAAAAAGAGAAAGACAGACAATACAAAGCCAAATGAAAAAGAGAAAGACAGACAATACAATAGCCAAATGAAAAAGAGAAAGACAGACAATACAATAACCAAATGAAAAAGAGAAAGACAGACAATACAATAACCAAATGAAAAAGAGAAAGACAGACAATACAATTGCCAAATGAAAAAGAGAAAGACAGACAATACAATAGCCAAATGAAAAAGAGAAAGACAGACAATACAAAGCCAAATGAAAAAGAGAAAGACAGACAATACAATAACCAAATGAAAAAGAGAAAGACAGACAATACAATAGCCAAATGAAAAAGAGAAAGACAGACAATAAAATTGCCAAATGAAAAAGAGAAAGACAGACAATACAAAGCCAAATGAAAAAGAGAAAGACAGACAATACAATAGCCAAATGAAAAAGAGAAAGACAGACAATACAATAACCAAATGAAAAAGAGAAAGACAGACAATACAATAACCAAATGAAAAAGAGAAAGACAGACAATACAATTGCCAAATGAAAAAGAGAAAGACAGACAATACAATGGCCAAATGAAAAAGAGAAAGACAGACAATACAAAGCCAAATGAAAAAGAGAAAGACAGACAATACAATAACCAAATGAAAAAGAGAAAGACAGACAATACAAAGCCAAATGAAAAAGAGAAAGACAGAAAATACAATGGCCAAATGAAAAAGAGAAAGACAGACAATACAATAACCAAATGAAAAAGAGAAAAACAGACAATACAATAGCGAAATGAAAAAGAGAAAGACACACAATACAATGGCCAAATGAAAAAGAGAAAGACAGACAATACAAAGCCAAATGAAAAAGAGAAAGACAGACAATACAATAACCAAATGAAAAGGAGAAAGACAGACAATACAATGGCCAAATGAAAAAGAGAAAGACAGAAAATACAATGGCCAAATGAAAAAGAGAAAGACAGACAATACAATAGCCAAATGAAAAAGAGAAAGACAGACAATACAATAGCCAAATGAAAAAGAGAAAGACAGACAATAAAATTGCCAAATGAAAAAGAGAAAGACAGACAATACAAAGCCAAATGAAAAAGAGAAAGACAGACAATACAATAGCCAAATGAAAAAGAGAAAGACAGACAATACAATAACCAAATGAAAAAGAGAAAGACAGACAATACAATAACCAAATGAAAAAGAGAAAGACAGACAATACAATTGCCAAATGAAAAAGAGAAAGACAGACAATACAATAGCCAAATGAAAAAGAGAAAGACAGACAATACAAAGCCAAATGAAAAAGAGAAAGACAGACAATACAATTGCCAAATGAAAAAGAGAAAGACAGACAATACAATTGCCAAATGAAAAAGAGAAAGACAGACAATACAATAGCCAAATGAAAAAGAGAAAGACAGACAATACAATAGCCAAATGAAAAAGAGAAAGACAGACAATACAATAGCCAAATGAAAAAGAGAAAGACAGACAATACAATAACCAAATGAAAAAGAGAAAGACAGACAATACAATAACCAAATGAAAAAGAGAAAGACAGACAATACAAAGCCAAATGAAAAAGAGAAAGACAGACAATACAATAACCAAATGAAAAAGAGAAAGACAGACAATACAATAGCCAAATGAAAAAGAGAAAGACAGACAATACAAAGCCAAATGAAAAAGAGAAAGACAGACAATACAATAGCCAAATGAAAAAGAGAAAGACAGACAATACAATAGCCAAATGAAAAAGAGAAAGACAGACAATACAAAGCCAAATGAAAAAGAGAAAGACAGACAATACAATAACCAAATGAAAAAGAGAAAGACAGACAATACAATTGCCAAATGAAAAAGAGAAAGACAGACAATACAAAGCCAAATGAAAAAGAGAAAGACAGACAATACAATAGCCAAATGAAAAAGAGAAAGACAGACAATACAATAGCCAAATGAAAAAGAGAAAGACAGACAATACAATAGCCAAGTGAAAAAGAGAAAGACAGACAATACAATAGCCAAATGAAAAAGAGAACGACAGACAATACAATGGCCAAATGAAAAAGAGAAAGACAGACAATACAATAGCCAAATGAAAAAGAGAAAAACAGACAATACAATAGCCAAATGAAAAAGAGAAAGACACACAATACAAAGCCAAATGAAAAAGAGAAAGACAGACAATACAATGGCCAAATGAAAAAGAGAAAGACAGACAATACAAAGCCAAATGAAAACGAGAAAGACAGACAATACAATAACCAAATGAAAAAGAGAAAGACAGACAATACAAAGCCAAATGAAAAAGAGAAAGACAGAAAATACAATGGCCAAATGAAAAAGAGAAAGACAGACAATACAATAACCAAATGAAAAAGAGAAAAACAGACAATACAATAGCGAAATGAAAAAGAGAAAGACACACATTACAATGGCCAAATGAAAAAGAGAAAAACAGACAATACAATAACCAAATGAAAAGGAGAAAGACAGACAATACAATGGCCAAATGAAAAAGAGAAAGACAGAAAATACAATGGCCAAATGAAAAAGAGAAAGACAGACAATGCAATAGCCAAATGAAAAAGAGAAAGACAGACAATAAATAGCCAAATGAAAAAGAGAAAGACAGACAATAAAATTGCCAAATGAAAAAGAGAAAGACAGACAATACAAAGCCAAATGAAAAAGAGAAAGACAGACAATGCAATAGCCAAATGAAAAAGAGAAAAACAGACAATACAATAGCCAAATGAAAAAGAGAAAGACAGACAATACAATAGCCAAATGAAAAAGAGAAAGACAGACAATAAAATTGCCAAATGAAAAAGAGAACGACAGACAATACAATGGCCAAATGAAAAAGAGAAAGACAGACAATACAATAGCCAAATGAAAAAGAGAAAAACAGACAATACAATAGCCAAATGAAAAAGAGAAAGACACACAATACAAAGCCAAATGAAAAAGAGAAAGACAGACAATACAATGGCCAAATGAAAAAGAGAAAGACAGACAATACAAAGCCAAATGAAAAAGAGAAAGACAGACAATACAATAACCAAATGAAAAAGAGAAAGACAGACAATACAAAGCCAAATGAAAAAGAGAAAGACAGAAAATACAATGGCCAAATGAAAAAGAGAAAGACAGACAATACAATAACCAAATGAAAAAGAGAAAAACAGACAATACAATAGCGAAATGAAAACGAGAAAGACACACAATACAATGGCCAAATGAAAAAGAGAAAAACAGACAATACAATAGCGAAATGAAAAAGAGAAAGACAGACAATACAATGGCCAAATGAAAAAGAGAAAGACAGACAATACAAAGCCAAATGAAAAAGAGAAAGACAGACAATACAATAACCAAATGAAAAAGAGAAAAACAGACAATACAATAGCGAAATGAAAAAGAGAAAGACAGACAATACAATGGCCAAATGAAAAAGAGAAAGACAGACAATACAAAGCCAAATGAAAAAGAGAAAGACAGACAATACAATAACCAAATGAAAAGGAGAAAGACAGACAATACAATGGCCAAATGAAAAAGAGAAAGACAGAAAATACAATGGCCAAATGAAAAAGAGAAAGACAGACAATACAATAGCCAAATGAAAAAGAGAAAGACAGACAATACAATAGCCAAATGAAAAAGAGAAAGACAGACAATAAAATTGCCAAATGAAAAAGAGAAAGACAGACAATACAAAGCCAAATGAAAAAGAGAAAGACAGACAATACAATAGCCAAATGAAAAAGAGAAAGACAGACAATACAATAACCAAATGAAAAAGAGAAAGACAGACAATACAATAACCAAATGAAAAAGAGAAAGACAGACAATACAATTGCCAAATGAAAAAGAGAAAGACAGACAATACAATAGCCAAATGAAAAAGAGAAAGACAGACAATACAAAGCCAAATGAAAAAGAGAAAGACAGACAATACAATAACCAAATGAAAAAGAGAAAGACAGACAATACAATAGCCAAATGAAAAAGAGAAAGACAGACAATAAAATTGCCAAATGAAAAAGAGAAAGACAGACAATACAAAGCAAATTAAAAAGAGAAAGACAGACAATACAATAGCCAAATGAAAAAGAGAAAGACAGACAATACAATAACCAAATGAAAAAGAGAAAGACAGACAATACAATAACCAAATGAAAAAGAGAAAGGCAGACAATACAATAGCCAAATGAAAACGAGAAAGACACACAATACAAAGCTAAATGAAAAAGAGAAAGACAGACAATACAATAACCAAATGAAAAAGAGAAAGACAGAATATACAATGGCCAAATGAAAAAGAGAAAGACAGACAATACAAAGCCAAATGAAAAAGAGAAAGACAGACAATACAATAACGAAATGAAAAACAGAAAGACAGACAATACAATAGCCAAATGAAAAAGAGAAAGACAGACAATACAATGGCCAAATGAAAAAGAGAACGACAGACAATACAATAGCCAAATGAAAAAGAGAAAGACAGACAATACAATAGCCAAATGAAAAAAAGAAAGACAGACAATACAATAGCCAAATGAAAAAGAGAAAGGCAGACAATACAATAGCCAAATGAAAAAGAGAAAGACAGACAATACAATAGCCAAATGAAAAAGAGAAAGACAGACAATACAAAGCCAAATGAAAAAGAGAAAGACAGAAAATACAATGGCTAAATGAAAAAGAAAAAGACAGACAATACAATGGCCAAATGAAAAAGAGAAAGACAGACAATATAATAGCCAAATGAAAAAGAGAAAGACAGACAATACAATAGCCAAATGAAAAAGAGAAAGACAGACAAAATAATGGCCAAATGAAAAAGAGAAAGACAGACAATACAATGGCCAAATGAAAAAGAGAAAGACAGACAATACAATAGCCAAATGAAAAAGAGAAAGACAGACAATACAATAACCAAATGAAAAAGAGAAAGACATACAATACAATGGCCAAATGAAAAAGAGAAAGACAGACAATACAAAGCCAAATCAAAAAGAGAAAGACAGACAATACAATAACCAAATGAAAAAGAGAAAGACAGACAATACAATAGCCAAATGAAAGAGAGAAAGACAGACAATACAAAGCCAAAGCCAAATGAAAAAGAGAAAGAGAGACAATGCAATAGCCAAATGAAAAAGAGAAAGACAGACAATACAATTGCCAAATGAAAAAGAGAAAGACAGACAATACAATTGCCAAATGAAAAAGAGAAAGACAGACAATACAATAGCCAAATGAAAAAGAGAAAGACAGACAATACAATTGCCAAATGAAAAAGAGAAAGACAGACAATACAAAGCCAAATGAAAAAGAGAAAGACAGACAATACAATAGCCAAATGAAAAAGAGAAAGACAGACAATACAATAACCAAATGAAAAAGAGAAAGACAGACAATACAATAACCAAATGAAAAAGAGAAAGACAGACAATACAATTGCCAAATGAAAAAGAGAAAGACAGACAATACAATAACCAAATGAAAAAGAGAAAGACAGACAATACAATAACCAAATGAAAAAGAGAAAGACAGACAATACAAAGCCAAATGAAAAAGAGAAAGACAGACAATACAATAACCAAATGAAAAAGAGAAAGACAGACAATACAATAGCCAAATGAAAAAGAGAAAGACAGACAATACAAAGCCAAATGAAAAAGAGAAAGACAGACAATACAATAGCCAAATGAAAAAGAGAAAGACAGACAATACAATAGCCAAATGAAAAAGAGAAAGACAGACAATACAAAGCCAAATGAAAAAGAGAAAGACAGACAATACAATAACCAAATGAAAAAGAGAAAGAGAGACATACAATTGCCAAATGAAAAAGAGAAAGACAGACAATACAAAGCCAAATGAAAAAGAGAAAGACAGACAATACAATAGCCAAATGAAAAAGAGAAAGACAGACAATACAATAGCCAAGTGAAAAAGAGAAAGACAGACAATACAAAGCCAAATGAAAAAGAGAAAGACAGACAATACAAAGCCAAATGAAAAAGAGAAAGACAGACAATACAATAGCCAAATGAAAAAGAGAAAGACAGACAATACAATAGCCAAATGAAAAAGAGAAAGACAGAAAATACAATAGCCAAATGAAAAAGAGAAAGACAGACAATACAATAACCAAATGAAAAAGAGAAAGACATACAATACAATGGCCAAATGAAAAAGAGAAAGACAGACAATACAAAGCCAAATCAAAAAGAGAAAGACAGACAATACAATAACCAAATGAAAAAGAGAAAGACAGACAATACAATAGCCAAATGAAAGAGAGAAAGACAGACAATACAAAGCCAAATGAAAAAGAGAAAGACAGACAATACAATAGCCAAATGAAAAAGAGAAAGACAGACAATACAATAGCCAAATGAAAAAGAGAAAGAGAGACAATGCAATAGCCAAATGAAAAAGAGAAAGACAGACAATACAATTGCCAAATGAAAAAGAGAAAGACAGACAATACAAAGCCAAATGAAAAAGAGAAAGACAGACAATACAATAACCAAATGAAAAACAGAAAGACAGACAATACAATAGCCAAATGAAAAAGAGAAAGACAGACAATACAATGGCCAAATGAAAAAGAGAACGACAGACAATACAATAGCCAAATGAAAAAGAGAAAGACAGACAATACAATAGCCAAATGAAAAAAAGAAAGACAGACAATACAATAGCCAAATGAAAAAGAGAAAGGCAGACAATACAATAGCCAAATGAAAAAGAGAAAGACAGACAATACAATAGCCAAATGAAAAAGAGAAAGACATACAATACAAAGCCAAATGAAAAAGAGAAAGACAGAAAATACAATGGCCAAATGAAAAAGAAAAAGACAGACAATACAATGGCCAAATGAAAAAGAGAAAGACACACAATATAATAGCCAAATGAAAAATAGAAAGACAGACAATACAATAGCCAAATGAAAAAGAGAAAGACAGACAATATAATGGCCAAATGAAAAAGAGAAAGACAGACAATACAATGGCCAAATGAAAAAGAGAAAGACAGACAATACAATAGCCAAATGAAAAAGAGAAAGACAGACAATACAATAACCAAATGAAAAAGAGAAAGACAGACAATACAATAGCCAAATGAAAAAGAGAAAGACAGAAAATACAATGGCCAAATGAAAAAGAGAAAGACAGACAATACAATAACCAAATGAAAAAGAGAAAAACAGACAATACAATAGCGAAATGAAAAAGAGAAAGACACACAATACAAAGCCAAATGAAAAAGAGAAAGACAGACAATACAATGGCCAAATGAAAAAGAGAAAGACAGACAATACAAAGCCAAATGAAAAAGAGAAAGACAGACAATACAATAACCAAATGAAAAAGAGAAAGACAGACAATACAATGGCCAAATGAAAAAGAGAAAGACAGAAAATACAATGGCCAAATGAAAAAGAGAAAGACAGACAATACAATAACCAAATGAAAAAGAGAAAGACAGACAATACAAAGCCAAATGAAAAAGAGAAAGACAGACAATACAATAACCAAATGAAAAAGAGAAAGACAGACAATACAAAGCCAAATGAAAAAGAGAAAGACAGACAATACAATGGCCAAATGAAAAAGAGAAAGACAGACAATACAACAACCAAATGAAAAAGAGAAAGACAGACAATACAAAGCCAAATGAAAAAGAGAAAGACAGACAATACAAAGCCAAATGAAAAAGAGAAAGACAGACAATACAATTGCCAAATGAAAAAGAGAAAGACAGACAATACAATAGCCAAATGAAAAAGAGAAAGACAGACAATACAATTGCCAAATGAAAAAGAGAAAGACAGACAATACAAAGCCAAATGAAAAAGAGAAAGACAGACAATACAATAGCCAAATGAAAAAGAGAAAGACAGACAATACAATAACCAAATGAAAAAGAGAAAGACAGACAATACAATAACCAAATGAAAAAGAGAAAGACAGACAATACAATTGCCAAATGAAAAAGAGAAAGACAGACAATACAATAGCCAAATGAAAAAGAGAAAGACAGACAATACAATAACCAAATGAAAAAGAGAAAGACAGACAATACAATAACCAAATGAAAAAGAGAAAGACAGACAATACAAAGCCAAATGAAAAAGAGAAAGACAGACAATACAATAACCAAATGAAAAAGAGAAAGACAGACAATACAATAGCCAAATGAAAAAGAGAAAGACAGACAATACAAAGCCAAATGAAAAAGAGAAAGACAGACAATACAATTGCCAAATGAAAAAGAGAAAGACAGACAATACAATAGCCAAATGAAAAAGAGAAAGACAGACAATACAAAGCCAAATGAAAAAGAGAAAGACAGACAATACAATAACCAAATGAAAAAGAGAAAGACAGACAATACAATTGCCAAATGAAAAAGAGAAAGACAGACAATACAAAGCCAAATGAAAAAGAGAAAGACAGACAATACAATAGCCAAATGAAAAAGAGAAAGACAGACAATACAATAGCCAAGTGAAAAAGAGAAAGACAGACAATACAAAGCCAAATGAAAAAGAGAAAGACAGACAATACAAAGCCAAATGAAAAAGAGAAAGACAGACAATACAATAGCCAAATGAAAAAGAGAAAGACAGACAATACAATAGCCAAATGAAAAAGAGAAAGACAGAAAATACAATAGCCAAATGAAAAAGAGAAAGACAGACAATACAATAACCAAATGAAAAAGAGAAAGACATACAATACAATGGCCAAATGAAAAAGAGAAAGACAGACAATACAAAGCCAAATCAAAAAGAGAAAGACAGACAATACAATAACCAAATGAAAAAGAGAAAGACAGACAATACAATAGCCAAATGAAAGAGAGAAAGACAGACAATACAAAGCCAAATGAAAAAGAGAAAGACAGACAATACAATAGCAAAATGAAAAAGAGAAAGACAGACAATACAATAGCCAAATGAAAAAGAGAAAGAGAGACAATGCAATAGCCAAATGAAAAAGAGAAAGACAGACAATACAATTGCCAAATGAAAAAGAGAAAGACAGACAATACAAAGCCAAATGAAAAAGAGAAAGACAGACAATACAATAACCAAATGAAAAACAGAAAGACAGACAATACAATAGCCAAATGAAAAAGAGAAAGACAGACAATACAATGGCCAAATGAAAAAGAGAACGACAGACAATACAATAGCCAAATGAAAAAGAGAAAGACAGACAATACAATAGCCAAATGAAAAAAAGAAAGACAGACAATACAATAGCCAAATGAAAAAGAGAAAGGCAGACAATACAATAGCCAAATGAAAAAGAGAAAGACAGACAATACAATAGCCAAATGAAAAAGAGAAAGACATACAATACAAAGCCAAATGAAAAAGAGAAAGACAGAAAATACAATGGCCAAATGAAAAAGAAAAAGACAGACAATACAATGGCCAAATGAAAAAGAGAAAGACAGACAATATAATAGCCAAATGAAAAAGAGAAAGACAGACAATACAATAGCCAAATGAAAAAGAGAAAGACAGACAATATAATGGCCAAATGACAAAGAGAAAGACAGACAATACAATGGCCAAATGAAAAAGAGAAAGACAGACAATACAATAGCCAAATGAAAAAGAGAAAGACAGACAATACAATAACCAAATGAAAAAGAGAAAGACAGACAATACAATAGCCAAATGAAAAAGAGAAAGACAGAAAATACAATGGCCAAATGAAAAAGAGAAAGACAGACAATACAATAACCAAATGAAAAAGAGAAAAACAGACAATACAATAGCGAAATGAAAAAGAGAAAGACACACAATACAAAGCCAAATGAAAAAGAGAAAGACAGACAATACAATGGCCAAATGAAAAAGAGAAAGACAGACAATACAAAGCCAAATGAAAAAGAGAAAGACAGACAATACAATAACCAAATGAAAAAGAGAAAGACAGACAATACAATGGCCAAATGAAAAAGAGAAAGACAGAAAATACAATGGCCAAATGAAAAAGAGAAAGACAGACAATACAATAACCAAATGAAAAAGAGAAAGACAGACAATACAAAGCCAAATGAAAAAGAGAAAGACAGACAATACAATAACCAAATGAAAAAGAGAAAGACAGACAATACAAAGCCAAATGAAAAAGAGAAAGACAGACAATACAATGGCCAAATGAAAAAGAGAAAGACAGACAATACAACAACCAAATGAAAAAGAGAAAGACAGACAATACAAAGCCAAATGAAAAAGAGAAAGACAGACAATACAAAGCCAAATGAAAAAGAGAACGACAGACAATACAATGGCCAAATGAAAAAGAGAAAGACAGACAATACAATAGCCAAATGAAAAAGAGAAAAACAGACAATACAATAGCCAAATGAAAAAGAGAAAGACACACAATACAAAGCCAAATGAAAAAGAGAAAGACAGACAATACAATGGCCAAATGAAAAAGAGAAAGACAGACAATACAAAGCCAAATGAAAAAGAGAAAGACAGACAATACAATAACCAAATGAAAAAGAGAAAGACAGACAATACAAAGCCAAATGAAAAAGAGAAAGACAGAAAATACAATGGCCAAATGAAAAAGAGAAAGACAGACAATACAATAACCAAATGAAAAAGAGAAAAACAGACAATACAATAGCGAAATGAAAAAGAGAAAGACACACAATACAATGGCCAAATGAAAAAGAGAAAAACAGACAATACAATAGCGAAATGAAAAAGAGAAAGACAGACAATACAATGGCCAAATGAAAAAGAGAAAGACAGACAATACAAAGCCAAATGAAAAAGAGAAAGACAGACAATACAATAACCAAATGAAAAAGAGAAAAACAGACAATACAATAGCGAAATGAAAAAGAGAAAGACAGACAATACAATGGCCAAATGAAAAAGAGAAAGACAGACAATACAAAGCCAAATGAAAAAGAGAAAGACAGACAATACTATAACCAAATGAAAAGGAGAAAGACAGACAATACAATGGCCAAATGAAAAAGAGAAAGACAGAAAATACAATGGCCAAATGAAAAAGAGAAAGACAGACAATACAATAGCCAAATGAAAAAGAGAAAGACAGACAATACAATAGCCAAATGAAAAAGAGAAAGACAGACAATAAAATTGCCAAATGAAAAAGAGAAAGACAGACAATACAAAGCCAAATGAAAAAGAGAAAGACAGACAATACAATAGCCAAATGAAAAAGAGAAAGACAGACAATACAATAACCAAATGAAAAAGAGAAAGACAGACAATACAATAACCAAATGAAAAAGAGAAAGACAGACAATACAATTGCCAAATGAAAAAGAGAAAGACAGACAATACAATAGCCAAATGAAAAAGAGAAAGACAGACAATACAAAGCCAAATGAAAAAGAGAAAGACAGACAATACAATAACAAAATGAAAAAGAGAAAGACAGACAATACAATAGCCAAATGAAAAAGAGAAAGACAGACAATAAAATTGCCAAATGAAAAAGAGAAAGACAGACAATACAAAGCCAAATGAAAAAGAGAAAGACAGACAATACAATAGCCAAATGAAAAAGAGAAAGACAGACAATACAATAACCAAATGAAAAAGAGAAAGACAGACAATACAATAACCAAATGAAAAAGAGAAAGACAGACAATATAATTGCCAAATGAAAAAGAGAAAGACAGACAATACAATGGCCAAATGAAAAAGAGAAAGACAGACAATACAAAGCCAAATGAAAAAGAGAAAGACAGACAATACAATAACCAAATGAAAAAGAGAAAGACAGACAATACAAAGCCAAATGAAAAAGAGAAAGACAGAAAATACAATGGCCAAATGAAAAAGAGAAAGACAGACAATACAATAACCAAATGAAAAAGAGAAAAACAGACAATACAATAGCGAAATGAAAAAGAGAAAGACACACAATACAATGGCCAAATGAAAAAGAGAAAGACAGACAATACAAAGCCAAATGAAAAAGAGAAAGACAGACAATACAATAACCAAATGAAAAGGAGAAAGACAGACAATACAATGGCCAAATGAAAAAGAGAAAGACAGAAAATACAATGGCCAAATGAAAAAGAGAAAGACAGACAATACAATAGCCAAATGAAAAAGAGAAAGACAGACAATACAATAGCCAAATGAAAAAGAGAAAGACAGACAATAAAATTGCCAAATGAAAAAGAGAAAGACAGACAATACAAAGCCAAATGAAAAAGAGAAAGACAGACAATACAATAGCCAAATGAAAAAGAGAAAGACAGACAATACAATAACCAAATGAAAAAGAGAAAGACAGACAATACAATAACCAAATGAAAAAGAGAAAGACAGACAATACAATTGCCAAATGAAAAAGAGAAAGACAGACAATACAATAGCCAAATGAAAAAGAGAAAGACAGACAATACAAAGCCAAATGAAAAAGAGAAAGACAGACAATACAATTGCCAAATGAAAAAGAGAAAGACAGACAATACAATTGCCAAATGAAAAAGAGAAAGACAGACAATACAATAGCCAAATGAAAAAGAGAAAGACAGACAATACAATAGCCAAATGAAAAAGAGAAAGACAGACAATACAATAGCCAAATGAAAAAGAGAAAGACAGACAATACAATAACCAAATGAAAAAGAGAAAGACAGACAATACAATAACCAAATGAAAAAGAGAAAGACAGACAATACAAAGCCAAATGAAAAAGAGAAAGACAGACAATACAATAACCAAATGAAAAAGAGAAAGACAGACAATACAATAGCCAAATGAAAAAGAGAAAGACAGACAATACAAAGCCAAATGAAAAAGAGAAAGACAGACAATACAATAGCCAAATGAAAAAGAGAAAGACAGACAATACAATAGCCAAATGAAAAAGAGAAAGACAGACAATACAAAGCCAAATGAAAAAGAGAAAGACAGACAATACAATAACCAAATGAAAAAGAGAAAGACAGACAATACAATTGCCAAATGAAAAAGAGAAAGACAGACAATACAAAGCCAAATGAAAAAGAGAAAGACAGACAATACAATAGCCAAATGAAAAAGAGAAAGACAGACAATACAATAGCCAAATGAAAAAGAGAAAGACAGACAATACAATAGCCAAGTGAAAAAGAGAAAGACAGACAATACAATAGCCAAATGAAAAAGAGAACGACAGACAATACAATGGCCAAATGAAAAAGAGAAAGACAGACAATACAATAGCCAAATGAAAAAGAGAAAAACAGACAATACAATAGCCAAATGAAAAAGAGAAAGACACACAATACAAAGCCAAATGAAAAAGAGAAAGACAGACAATACAATGGCCAAATGAAAAAGAGAAAGACAGACAATACAAAGCCAAATGAAAAAGAGAAAGACAGACAATACAATAACCAAATGAAAAAGAGAAAGACAGACAATACAAAGCCAAATGAAAAAGAGAAAGACAGAAAATACAATGGCCAAATGAAAAAGAGAAAGACAGACAATACAATAACCAAATGAAAAAGAGAAAAACAGACAATACAATAGCGAAATGAAAAAGAGAAAGACACACAATACAATGGCCAAATGAAAAAGAGAAAAACAGACAATACAATGGCCAAATGAAAAAGAGAAAGACAGACAATACAAAGCCAAATGAAAAAGAGAAAGACAGACAATACAATAACCAAATGAAAAGGAGAAAGACAGACAATACAATGGCCAAATGAAAAAGAGAAAGACAGAAAATACAATGGCCAAATGAAAAAGAGAAAGACAGACAATACAATAGCCAAATGAAAAAGAGAAAGACAGACAATACAATAGCCAAATGAAAAAAAGAAAGACAGACAATAAAATTGCCAAATGAAAAAGAGAAAGACAGACAATACAAAGCCAAATGAAAAAGAGAAAGACAGACAATACAATAGCCAAATGAAAAAGAGAAAAACAGACAATACAATAGCCAAATGAAAAAGAGAAAGACAGACAATACAATAGCCAAATGAAAAAGAGAAAGACAGACAATAAAATTGCCAAATGAAAAAGAGAACGACAGACAATACAATGGCCAAATGAAAAAGAGAAAGACAGACAATACAATAGCCAAATGAAAAAGAGAAAAACAGACAATACAATAGCCAAATGAAAAAGAGAAAGACACACAATACAAAGCCAAATGAAAAAGAGAAAGACAGACAATACAATGGCCAAATGAAAAAGAGAAAGACAGACAATACAAAGCCAAATGAAAAAGAGAAAGACAGACAATACAAAGCCAAATGAAAAAGAGAAAGACAGACAATACAATAGCCAAATGAAAAAGAGAAAAACAGACAATACAATAGCCAAATGAAAAAGAGAAAGACAGACAATACAATAGCCAAATGAAAAAGAGAAAGACAGACAATAAAATTGCCAAATGAAAAAGAGAACGACAGACAATACAATGGCCAAATGAAAAAGAGAAAGACAGACAATACAATAGCCAAATGAAAAAGAGAAAAACAGACAATACAATAGCCAAATGAAAAAGAGAAAGACACACAATACAAAGCCAAATGAAAAAGAGAAAGACAGACAATACAATGGCCAAATGAAAAAGAGAAAGACAGACAATACAAAGCCAAATGAAAAAGAGAAAGACAGACAATACAATAACCAAATGAAAAAGAGAAAGACAGACAATACAAAGCCAAATGAAAAAGAGAAAGACAGAAAATACAATGGCCAAATGAAAAAGAGAAAGACAGACAATACAATAACCAAATGAAAAAGAGAAAAACAGACAATACAATAGCGAAATGAAAAAGAGAAAGACACACAATACAATGGCCAAATGAAAAAGAGAAAAACAGACAATACAATAGCGAAATGAAAAAGAGAAAGACAGACAATACAATGGCCAAATGAAAAAGAGAAAGACAGACAATACAAAGCCAAATGAAAAAGAGAAAGACAGACAATACAATAACCAAATGAAAAAGGGAAAAACAGACAATACAATAGCGAAATGAAAAAGAGAAAGACAGACAATACAATGGCCAAATGAAAAAGAGAAAGACAGACAATACAAAGCCAAATGAAAAAGAGAAAGACAGACAATACAATAACCAAATGAAAAGGAGAAAGACAGACAATACAATGGCCAAATGAAAAAGAGAAAGACAGAAAATACAATGGCCAAATGAAAAAGAGAAAGACAGACAATACAATAGCCAAATGAAAAAGAGAAAGACAGACAATACAATAGCCAAATGAAAAAGAGAAAGACAGACAATAAAATTGCCAAATGAAAAAGAGAAAGACAGACAATACAAAGCCAAATGAAAAAGAGAAAGACAGACAATACAATAGCCAAATGAAAAAGAGAAAGACAGACAATACAATAACCAAATGAAAAAGAGAAAGACAGACAATACAATAACCAAATGAAAAAGAGAAAGACAGACAATACAATTGCCAAATGAAAAAGAGAAAGACAGACAATACAATAGCCAAATGAAAAAGAGAAAGACAGACAATACAAAGCCAAATGAAAAAGAGAAAGACAGACAATACAATAACCAAATGAAAAAGAGAAAGACAGACAATACAATAGCCAAATGAAAAAGAGAAAGACAGACAATAAAATTGCCAAATGAAAAAGAGAAAGACAGACAATACAAAGCCAAATGAAAAAGAGAAAGACAGACAATACAATAGCCAAATGAAAAAGAGAAAGACAGACAATACAATAACCAAATGAAAAAGAGAAAGACAGACAATACAATAACCAAATGAAAAAGAGAAAGACAGACAATACAATTGCCAAATGAAAAAGAGAAAGACAGACAATACAATGGCCAAATGAAAAAGAGAAAGACAGACAATACAAAGCCAAATGAAAAAGAGAAAGACAGACAATACAATAACCAAATGAAAAAGAGAAAGACAGACAATACAAAGCCAAATGAAAAAGAGAAAGACAGAAAATACAATGGCCAAATGAAAAAGAGAAAGACAGACAATACAATAACCAAATGAAAAAGAGAAAAACAGACAATACAATAGCGAAATGAAAAAGAGAAAGACACACAATACAATGGCCAAATGAAAAAGAGAAAAACAGACAATACAATAGCCAAATGAAAAAGAGAAAGACAGACAATACAATGGCCAAATGAAAAAGAGAAAGACAGACAATACAAAGCCAAATGAAAAAGAGAAAGACAGACAATACAATAACCAAATGAAAAAGAGAAAAACAGACAATACAATAGCGAAATGAAAAAGAGAAAGACAGACAATACAATGGCCAAATGAAAAAGAGAAAGACAGACAATACAAAGCCAAATGAAAAAGAGAAAGACAGACAATACAATAACCAAATGAAAAGGAGAAAGACAGACAATACAATGGCCAAATGAAAAAGAGAAAGACAGAAAATACAATGGCCAAATGAAAAAGAGAAAGACAGACAATACAATAGCCAAATGAAAAAGAGAAAGACAGACAATACAATAGCCAAATGAAAAAGAGAAAGACAGACAATGAAATTGCCAAATGAAAAAGAGAAAGACAGACAATACAAAGCCAAATGAAAAAGAGAAAGACAGACAATACAATAGCCAAATGAAAAAGAGAAAGACAGACAATACAATAACCAAATGAAAAAGAGAAAGACAGACAATACAATAACCAAATGAAAAAGAGAAAGACAGACAATACAATTGCCAAATGAAAAAGAGAAAGACAGACAATACAATAGCCAAATGAAAAAGAGAAAGACAGACAATACAAAGCCAAATGAAAAAGAGAAAGACAGACAATACAATTGCCAAATGAAAAAGAGAAAGACAGACAATACAATTGCCAAATGAAAAAGAGAAAGACAGACAATACAATAGCCAAATGAAAAAGAGAAAGACAGACAATACAATAGCCAAATGAAAAAGAGAAAGACAGACAATACAATAGCCAAATGAAAAAGAGAAAAACAGACAATACAATAACCAAATGAAAAAGAGAAAGACAGACAATACAATAACCAAATGAAAAAGAGAAAGACAGACAATACAAAGCCAAATGAAAAAGAGAAAGACAGACAATACAATAACCAAATGAAAAAGAGAAAGACAGACAATACAATAGCCAAATGAAAAAGAGAAAGACAGACAATACAAAGCCAAATGAAAAAGAGAAAGACAGACAATACAATAGCCAAATGAAAAAGAGAAAGACAGACAATACAATAGCCAAATGAAAAAGAGAAAGACAGACAATACAAAGCCAAATGAAAAAGAGAAAGACAGACAATACAATAACCAAATGAAAAAGAGAAAGACAGACAATACAATTGCCAAATGAAAAAGAGAAAGACAGACAATACAAAGCCAGATGAAAAAGAGAAAGACAGACAATACAATAGCCAAATGAAAAAGAGAAAGACAGACAATACAATAGCCAAATGAAAAAGAGAAAGACAGACAATACAATAGCCAAGTGAAAAAGAGAAAGACAGACAATACAATAGCCAAATGAAAAAGAGAAAGACAGACAATATAATGGTCAAATGAAAAAGAGAAAGACAGATAATACAATGGCCAAATGAAAAAGAGAAAGACAGACAATACAATAGCCAAATGAAAAAGAGAAAGACAGACAATACAATAACCAAATGAAAAAGAGAAAGACATACAATACAATGGCCAAATGAAAAAGAGAAAGACAGACAATACAAAGCCAAATGAAAAAGAGAAAGACAGACAATACAATAACCAAATGAAAAAGAGAAAGACAGACAATACAATAGCCAAATGAAAAAGAGAAAGACAGACAATACAAAGCCAAATGAAAAAGAGAAAGACAGACAATACAATAGCCAAATGAAAAAGAGAAAGACAGGCAATACAATAGCCAAATGAAAAAGAGAAAGACAGACAATGCAATAGCCAAATGAAAAAGAGAAAGACAGACAATACAATAGCCAAATGAAAAAGAGAAAGACAGACAATACAATAACCAAATGAAAAAGAGAAAGACAGACAATACAATAGCCATATGAAAAAGAGAAAGACAGACAATACAATAACCAAATGAAAAAGAGAAAGACAGTTAATACAATGGCCAAATGAAAAAGAGAAAGACAGACAATACAATAGCCATATGAAAAAGAGAAAGACAGACCATACAATAACCAAATGAAAAAGAGAAAGACAGTTAATACAATGGCCAAATGAAAAAGAGAAAGACAGACAATACAATAGCCAAATGAAAAAGAGAAAGACAGACAATACAATAGCCAAATGAAAAAGAGAAAGACAGACAATACAAAGCCAAATGAAAAAGAGAAAGACAGACAATACAATAACCAAATGAAAAAGAGAAAGACAGACAATACAATTGCCAAATGAAAAAGAGAAAGACAGACAATACAAAGCCAAATGAAAAAGAGAAAGACAGACAATACAATAGCCAAATGAAAAAGAGAAAGACAGACAATACAATAGCCAAATGAAAAAGAGAAAGACAGACAATACAATAGCCAAGTGAAAAAGAGAAAGACAGACAATACAATAGCCAAATGAAAAAGAGAAAGACAGACAATATAATGGTCAACTGAAAAAGAGAAAGACAGATAATACAATGGCCAAATGACAAAGAGAAAGACAGACAATACAATAGCCAAATGAAAAAGAGAAAGACAGACAATACAATAACCAAATGAAAAAGAGAAAGACAGACAATACAATAGCCATATGAAAAAGAGAAAGACAGACAATACAATAACCAAATGAAAAAGAGAAAGACAGTTAATACAATGGCCAAATGAAAAAGAGAAAGACAGACAATACAATAGCCATATGAAAAAGAGAAAGACAGACCATACAATAACCAAATGAAAAAGAGAAAGACAGTTAATACAATGGCCAAATGAAAAAGAGAAAGACAGACAATACAATAACCAAATGAAAAAGAGAAAGACAGACAATACAATAGCCAAATGAAAAAGAGAAAGACAGACAATACAAAGCCAAATGAAAAAGAGAAAGACAGACAATACAATAACCAAATGAAAAAGAGAAAGACAGACAATACAATTGCCAAATGAAAAAGAGAAAGACAGACAATACAAAGCCAAATGAAAAAGAGAAAGACAGACAATACAATAGCCAAATGAAAAAGAGAAAGACAGACAATACAATAGCCAAATGAAAAAGAGAAAGACAGACAATACAATAGCCAAGTGAAAAAGAGAAAGACAGACAATACAATAGCCAAATGAAAAAGAGAAAGACAGACAATATAATGGTCAACTGAAAAAGAGAAAGACAGATAATACAATGGCCAAATGACAAAGAGAAAGACAGACAATACAATAGCCAAATGAAAAAGAGAAAGACAGACAATACAATAACCAAATGAAAAAGAGAAAGACATACAATACAATGGCCAAATGAAAAAGAGAAAGACAGACAATACAAAGCCAATTGAAAAAGAGAAAGACAGACAATACAATAACCAAATGAAAAAGAGAAAGACAGACAATACAATAGCCAAATGAAAAAGAGAAAGACAGACAATACAAAGCCAAATGAAAAAGAGAAAGACAGACAATACAATAGCCAAATGAAAAAGAGAAAGACAGGCAATACAATAGCCAAATGAAAAAGAGAAAAACAGACAATGCAATAGCCAAATGAAAAAGAGAAAGACAGACAATACAATAGCCAAATGAAAAAGAGAAAGACAGACAATACAATAACCAAATGAAAAAGAGAAAGACAGAAAATACAATGGCCAAATGAAAAAGAGAAAGACAGACAATACAATAACCAAATGAAAAAGAGAAAAACAGACAATACAATAGCGAAATGAAAAAGAGAAAGACACACAATACAATGGCCAAATGAAAAAGAGAAAAACAGACAATACAATAGCGAAATGAAAAAGAGAAAGACAGACAATACAATGGCCAAATGAAAAAGAGAAAGACAGACAATACAAAGCCAAATGAAAAAGAGAAAGACAGACAATACAATAACCAAATGAAAAAGAGAAAAACAGACAATACAATAGCGAAATGAAAAAGAGAAAGACAGACAATACAATGGCCAAATGAAAAAGAGAAAGACAGACAATACAAAGCCAAATGAAAAAGAGAAAGACAGACAATACAATAACCAAATGAAAAGGAGAAAGACAGACAATACAATGGCCAAATGAAAAAGAGAAAGACAGAAAATACAATGGCCAAATGAAAAAGAGAAAGACAGACAATACAATAGCCAAATGAAAAAGAGAAAGACAGACAATACAATAGCCAAATGAAAAAGAGAAAGACAGACAATAAAATTGCCAAATGAAAAAGAGAAAGACAGACAATACAAAGCCAAATGAAAAAGAGAAAGACAGACAATACAATAGCCAAATGAAAAAGAGAAAGACAGACAATACAATAACCAAATGAAAAAGAGAAAGACAGACAATACAATAACCAAATGAAAAAGAGAAAGACAGACAATACAATTGCCAAATGAAAAAGAGAAAGACAGACAATACAATAGCCAAATGAAAAAGAGAAAGACAGACAATACAAAGCCAAATGAAAAAGAGAAAGACAGACAATACAATTGCCAAATGAAAAAGAGAAAGACAGACAATACAATTGCCAAATGAAAAAGAGAAAGACAGACAATACAATAGCCAAATGAAAAAGAGAAAGACAGACAATACAATAGCCAAATGAAAAAGAGAAAGACAGACAATACAATAGCCAAATGAAAAAGAGAAAAACAGACAATACAATAACCAAATGAAAAAGAGAAAGACAGACAATACAATAACCAAATGAAAAAGAGAAAGACAGACAATACAAAGCCAAATGAAAAAGAGAAAGACAGACAATACAATAACCAAATGAAAAAGAGAAAGACAGACAATACAATAGCCAAATGAAAAAGAGAAAGACAGACAATACAAAGCCAAATGAAAAAGAGAAAGACAGACAATACAATAGCCAAATGAAAAAGAGAAAGACAGACAATACAATAGCCAAATGAAAAAGAGAAAGACAGACAATACAAAGCCAAATGAAAAAGAGAAAGACAGACAATACAATAACCAAATGAAAAAGAGAAAGACAGACAATACAATTGCCAAATGAAAAAGAGAAAGACAGACAATACAAAGCCAGATGAAAAAGAGAAAGACAGACAATACAATAGCCAAATGAAAAAGAGAAAGACAGACAATACAATAGCCAAATGAAAAAGAGAAAGACAGACAATACAATAGCCAAGTGAAAAAGAGAAAGACAGACAATACAATAGCCAAATGAAAAAGAGAAAGACAGACAATATAATGGTCAAATGAAAAAGAGAAAGACAGATAATACAATGGCCAAATGAAAAAGAGAAAGACAGACAATACAATAGCCAAATGAAAAAGAGAAAGACAGACAATACAATAACCAAATGAAAAAGAGAAAGACATACAATACAATGGCCAAATGAAAAAGAGAAAGACACACAATACAAAGCCAAATGAAAAAGAGAAAGACAGACAATACAATAACCAAATGAAAAAGAGAAAGACAGACAATACAATAGCCAAATGAAAAAGAGAAAGACAGACAATACAAAGCCAAATGAAAAAGAGAAAGACAGACAATACAATAGCCAAATGAAAAAGAGAAAGACAGGCAATACAATAGCCAAATGAAAAAGAGAAAGACAGACAATGCAATAGCCAAATGAAAAAGAGAAAGACAGACAATACAATAGCCAAATGAAAAAGAGAAAGACAGACAATACAATAACCAAATGAAAAAGAGAAAGACAGACAATACAATAGCCATATGAAAAAGAGAAAGACAGACAATACAATAACCAAATGAAAAAGAGAAAGACAGTTAATACAATGGCCAAATGAAAAAGAGAAAGACAGACAATACAATAGCCATATGAAAAAGAGAAAGACAGACCATACAATAACCAAATGAAAAAGAGAAAGACAGTTAATACAATGGCCAAATGAAAAAGAGAAAGACAGACAATACAATAGCCAAATGAAAAAGAGAAAGACAGACAATACAATAGCCAAATGAAAAAGAGAAAGACAGACAATACAAAGCCAAATGAAAAAGAGAAAGACAGACAATACAATAACCAAATGAAAAAGAGAAAGACAGACAATACAATTGCCAAATGAAAAAGAGAAAGACAGACAATACAAAGCCAAATGAAAAAGAGAAAGACAGACAATACAATAGCCAAATGAAAAAGAGAAAGACAGACAATACAATAGCCAAATGAAAAAGAGAAAGACAGACAATACAATAACCAAGTGAAAAAGAGAAAGACAGACAATACAATAGCCAAATGAAAAAGAGAAAGACAGACAATATAATGGTCAACTGAAAAAGAGAAAGACAGATAATACAATGGCCAAATGACAAAGAGAAAGACAGACAATACAATAGCCAAATGAAAAAGAGAAAGACAGACAATACAATAACCAAATGAAAAAGAGAAAGACATACAATACAATGGCCAAATGAAAAAGAGAAAGACAGACAATACAAAGCCAATTGAAAAAGAGAAAGACAGACAATACAATAACCAAATGAAAAAGAGAAAGACAGACAATACAATAGCCAAATGAAAAAGAGAAAGACAGACAATACAAAGCCAAATGAAAAAGAGAAAGACAGACAATACAATAGCCAAATGAAAAAGAGAAAGACAGGCAATACAATAGCCAAATGAAAAAGAGAAAAACAGACAATGCAATAGCCAAATGAAAAAGAGAAAGACAGACAATACAATAGCCAAATGAAAAAGAGAAAGACAGACAATACAATAACCAAATGAAAAAGAGAAAGACAGACAATACAATAGCCATATGAAAAAGAGAAAGACAGACAATACAATAACCAAATGAAAAAGAGAAAGACAGTTAATACAATGGCCAAATGAAAAAGAGAAAGACAGACAATACAATAGCCATATGAAAAAGAGAAAGACAGACCATACAATAACCAAATGAAAAAGAGAAAGACAGACAATACAAAGCCAAATGAAAAAGAGAAAGACAGACAATACAATGGCCAAATGAAAAAGAGAAAGACAGACAATACAATAACCAAATGAAAAAGAGAAAGACAGACAATACAAAGCCAAATGAAAAAGAGAAAGACAGACAATACAAAGCCAAATGAAAAAGAGAAAGACAGACAATACAATGGCCAAATGAAAAAGAGAAAGACAGACAATACAATAGCCAAATGAAAAAGAGAAAAACAGACAATACAATAGCCAAATGAAAAAGAGAAAGACACACAATACAAAGCCAAATGAAAAAGAGAAAGACAGACAATACAATGGCCAAATGAAAAAGAGAAAGACAGACAATACAAAGCCAAATGAAAAAGAGAAAGACAGACAATACAATAACCAAATGAAAAAGAGAAAGACAGACAATACAAAGCCAAATGAAAAAGAGAAAGACAGAAAATACAATGGCCAAATGAAAAAGAGAAAGACAGACAATACAATAACCAAATGAAAAAGAGAAAAACAGACAATACAATAGCGAAATGAAAAAGAGAAAGACACACAATACAAAGCCAAATGAAAAAGAGAAAGACAGACAATACAATAACCAAATGAAAAAGAGAAAGACAGACAATACAATGGCCAAATGAAAAAGAGAAAGACAGAAAATACAATGGCCAAATGAAAAAGAGAAAGACAGACAATACAATAGCCAAATGAAAAAGAGAAAAACAGACAATACAATAGCCAAATGAAAAAGAGAAAGACACACAATACAAAGCCAAATGAAAAAGAGAAAGACAGACAATACAATGGCCAAATGAAAAAGAGAAAGACAGACAATACAATAACCAAATGAAAAAGAGAAAGACAGAAAATACAATGGCCAAATGAAAAAGAGAAAGACAGACAATACAATAACCAAATGAAAAAGAGAAAAACAGACAATACAATAGCGAAATGAAAAAGAGAAAGACACACAATACAATGGCCAAATGAAAAAGAGAAAAACAGACAATACAATAGCGAAATGAAAAAGAGAAAGACAGACAATACAATGGCCAAATGAAAAAGAGAAAGACAGACAATACAAAGCCAAATGAAAAAGAGAAAGACAGACAATACAATAACCAAATGAAAAAGAGAAAAACAGACAATACAATAGCGAAATGAAAAAGAGAAAGACAGACAATACAATGGCCAAATGAAAAAGAGAAAGACAGACAATACAAAGCCAAATGAAAAAGAGAAAGACAGACAATACAATAACCAAATGAAAAGGAGAAAGACAGACAATACAATGGCCAAATGAAAAAGAGAAAGACAGAAAATACAATGGCCAAATGAAAAAGAGAAAGACAGACAATACAATAGCCAAATGAAAAAGAGAAAGACAGACAATACAATAGCCAAATGAAAAAGAGAAAGACAGAAAATACAATAGCCAAATGAAAAAGAGAAAGACAGACAATACAATAACCAAATGAAAAAGAGAAAGACATACAATACAATGGCCAAATGAAAAAGAGAAAGACAGACAATACAAAGCCAAATCAAAAAGAGAAAGACAGACAATACAATAACCAAATGAAAAAGAGAAAGACAGACAATACAATAGCCAAATGAAAGAGAGAAAGACAGACAATACAAAGCCAAATGAAAAAGAGAAAGACAGACAATACAATAGCAAAATGAAAAAGAGAAAGACAGACAATACAATAGCCAAATGAAAAAGAGAAAGAGAGACAATGCAATAGCCAAATGAAAAAGAGAAAGACAGACAATACAATTGCCAAATGAAAAAGAGAAAGACAGTTAATACAATGGCCAAATGAAAAAGAGAAAGACAGACAATACAATAGCCATATGAAAAAGAGAAAGACAGACCATACAATAACCAAATGAAAAAGAGAAAGACAGTTAATACAATGGCCAAATGAAAAAGAGAAAGACAGACAATACAATAGCCAAATGAAAAAGAGAAAGACAGACAATACAATAGCCAAATGAAAAAGAGAAAGACAGACAATACAAAGCCAAATGAAAAAGAGAAAGACAGACAATACAATAACCAAATGAAAAAGAGAAAGACAGACAATACAATTGCCAAATGAAAAAGAGAAAGACAGACAATACAAAGCCAAATGAAAAAGAGAAAGACAGACAATACAATAGCCAAATGAAAAAGAGAAAGACAGACAATACAATAGCCAAATGAAAAAGAGAAAGACAGACAATACAATAACCAAGTGAAAAAGAGAAAGACAGACAATACAATAGCCAAATGAAAAAGAGAAAGACAGACAATATAATGGTCAACTGAAAAAGAGAAAGACAGATAATACAATGGCCAAATGACAAAGAGAAAGACAGACAATACAATAGCCAAATGAAAAAGAGAAAGACAGACAATACAATAACCAAATGAAAAAGAGAAAGACATACAATACAATGGCCAAATGAAAAAGAGAAAGACAGACAATACAAAGCCAATTGAAAAAGAGAAAGACAGACAATACAATAACCAAATGAAAAAGAGAAAGACAGACAATACAATAGCCAAATGAAAAAGAGAAAGACAGACAATACAAAGCCAAATGAAAAAGAGAAAGACAGACAATACAATAGCCAAATGAAAAAGAGAAAGACAGGCAATACAATAGCCAAATGAAAAAGAGAAAAACAGACAATGCAATAGCCAAATGAAAAAGAGAAAGACAGACAATACAATAGCCAAATGAAAAAGAGAAAGACAGACAATACAATAACCAAATGAAAAAGAGAAAGACAGACAATACAATAGCCATATGAAAAAGAGAAAGACAGACAATACAATAACCAAATGAAAAAGAGAAAGACAGTTAATACAATGGCCAAATGAAAAAGAGAAAGACAGACAATACAATAGCCATATGAAAAAGAGAAAGACAGACCATACAATAACCAAATGAAAAAGAGAAAGACAGACAATACAAAGCCAAATGAAAAAGAGAAAGACAGACAATACAATGGCCAAATGAAAAAGAGAAAGACAGACAATACAATAACCAAATGAAAAAGAGAAAGACAGACAATACAAAGCCAAATGAAAAAGAGAAAGACAGACAATACAAAGCCAAATGAAAAAGAGAAAGACAGACAATACAATGGCCAAATGAAAAAGAGAAAGACAGACAATACAATAGCCAAATGAAAAAGAGAAAAACAGACAATACAATAGCCAAATGAAAAAGAGAAAGACACACAATACAAAGCCAAATGAAAAAGAGAAAGACAGACAATACAATGGCCAAATGAAAAAGAGAAAGACAGACAATACAAAGCCAAATGAAAAAGAGAAAGACAGACAATACAATAACCAAATGAAAAAGAGAAAGACAGACAATACAAAGCCAAATGAAAAAGAGAAAGACAGAAAATACAATGGCCAAATGAAAAAGAGAAAGACAGACAATACAATAACCAAATGAAAAAGAGAAAAACAGACAATACAATAGCGAAATGAAAAAGAGAAAGACACACAATACAAAGCCAAATGAAAAAGAGAAAGACAGACAATACAATAACCAAATGAAAAAGAGAAAGACAGACAATACAATGGCCAAATGAAAAAGAGAAAGACAGAAAATACAATGGCCAAATGAAAAAGAGAAAGACAGACAATACAATAGCCAAATGAAAAAGAGAAAAACAGACAATACAATAGCCAAATGAAAAAGAGAAAGACACACAATACAAAGCCAAATGAAAAAGAGAAAGACAGACAATACAATGGCCAAATGAAAAAGAGAAAGACAGACAATACAATAACCAAATGAAAAAGAGAAAGACAGAAAATACAATGGCCAAATGAAAAAGAGAAAGACAGACAATACAATAACCAAATGAAAAAGAGAAAAACAGACAATACAATAGCGAAATGAAAAAGAGAAAGACACACAATACAATGGCCAAATGAAAAAGAGAAAAACAGACAATACAATAGCGAAATGAAAAAGAGAAAGACAGACAATACAATGGCCAAATGAAAAAGAGAAAGACAGACAATACAAAGCCAAATGAAAAAGAGAAAGACAGACAATACAATAACCAAATGAAAAAGAGAAAAACAGACAATACAATAGCGAAATGAAAAAGAGAAAGACAGACAATACAATGGCCAAATGAAAAAGAGAAAGACAGACAATACAAAGCCAAATGAAAAAGAGAAAGACAGACAATACAATAACCAAATGAAAAGGAGAAAGACAGACAATACAATGGCCAAATGAAAAAGAGAAAGACAGAAAATACAATGGCCAAATGAAAAAGAGAAAGACAGACAATACAATAGCCAAATGAAAAAGAGAAAGACAGACAATACAATAGCCAAATGAAAAAGAGAAAGACAGACAATAAAATTGCCAAATGAAAAAGAGAAAGACAGACAATACAAAGCCAAATGAAAAAGAGAAAGACAGACAATACAATAGCCAAATGAAAAAGAGAAAGACAGACAATACAATAACCAAATGAAAAAGAGAAAGACAGACAATACAATAACCAAATGAAAAAGAGAAAGACAGACAATACAATTGCCAAATGAAAAAGAGAAAGACAGACAATACAATAGCCAAATGAAAAAGAGAAAGACAGACAATACAAAGCCAAATGAAAAAGAGAAAGACAGACAATACAATTGCCAAATGAAAAAGAGAAAGACAGACAATACAATTGCCAAATGAAAAAGAGAAAGACAGACAATACAATAGCCAAATGAAAAAGAGAAAGACAGACAATACAATAGCCAAATGAAAAAGAGAAAGACAGACAATACAATAGCCAAATGAAAAAGAGAAAAACAGACAATACAATAACCAAATGAAAAAGAGAAAGACAGACAATACAATAACCAAATGAAAAAGAGAAAGACAGACAATACAAAGCCAAATGAAAAAGAGAAAGACAGACAATACAATAACCAAATGAAAAAGAGAAAGACAGACAATACAATAGCCAAATGAAAAAGAGAAAGACAGACAATACAAAGCCAAATGAAAAAGAGAAAGACAGACAATACAATAGCCAAATGAAAAAGAGAAAGACAGACAATACAATAGCCAAATGAAAAAGAGAAAGACAGACAATACAAAGCCAAATGAAAAAGAGAAAGACAGACAATACAATAACCAAATGAAAAAGAGAAAGACAGACAATACAATTGCCAAATGAAAAAGAGAAAGACAGACAATACAAAGCCAGATGAAAAAGAGAAAGACAGACAATACAATAGCCAAATGAAAAAGAGAAAGACAGACAATACAATAGCCAAATGAAAAAGAGAAAGACAGACAATACAATAGCCAAGTGAAAAAGAGAAAGACAGACAATACAATAGCCAAATGAAAAAGAGAAAGACAGACAATATAATGGTCAAATGAAAAAGAGAAAGACAGATAATACAATGGCCAAATGAAAAAGAGAAAGACAGACAATACAATAGCCAAATGAAAAAGAGAAAGACAGACAATACAATAACCAAATGAAAAAGAGAAAGACATACAATACAATGGCCAAATGAAAAAGAGAAAGACACACAATACAAAGCCAAATGAAAAAGAGAAAGACAGACAATACAATAACCAAATGAAAAAGAGAAAGACAGACAATACAATAGCCAAATGAAAAAGAGAAAGACAGACAATACAAAGCCAAATGAAAAAGAGAAAGACAGACAATACAATAGCCAAATGAAAAAGAGAAAGACAGGCAATACAATAGCCAAATGAAAAAGAGAAAGACAGACAATGCAATAGCCAAATGAAAAAGAGAAAGACAGACAATACAATAGCCAAATGAAAAAGAGAAAGACAGACAATACAATAACCAAATGAAAAAGAGAAAGACAGACAATACAATAGCCATATGAAAAAGAGAAAGACAGACAATACAATAACCAAATGAAAAAGAGAAAGACAGTTAATACAATGGCCAAATGAAAAAGAGAAAGACAGACAATACAATAGCCATATGAAAAAGAGAAAGACAGACCATACAATAACCAAATGAAAAAGAGAAAGACAGTTAATACAATGGCCAAATGAAAAAGAGAAAGACAGACAATACAATAGCCAAATGAAAAAGAGAAAGACAGACAATACAATAGCCAAATGAAAAAGAGAAAGACAGACAATACAAAGCCAAATGAAAAAGAGAAAGACAGACAATACAATAACCAAATGAAAAAGAGAAAGACAGACAATACAATTGCCAAATGAAAAAGAGAAAGACAGACAATACAATAACCAAGTGAAAAAGAGAAAGACAGACAATACAATAGCCAAATGAAAAAGAGAAAGACAGACAATATAATGGTCAACTGAAAAAGAGAAAGACAGATAATACAATGGCCAAATGACAAAGAGAAAGACAGACAATACAATAGCCAAATGAAAAAGAGAAAGACAGACAATACAATAACCAAATGAAAAAGAGAAAGACATACAATACAATGGCCAAATGAAAAAGAGAAAGACAGACAATACAAAGCCAATTGAAAAAGAGAAAGACAGACAATACAATAACCAAATGAAAAAGAGAAAGACAGACAATACAATAGCCAAATGAAAAAGAGAAAGACAGACAATACAAAGCCAAATGAAAAAGAGAAAGACAGACAATACAATAGCCAAATGAAAAAGAGAAAGACAGGCAATACAATAGCCAAATGAAAAAGAGAAAAACAGACAATGCAATAGCCAAATGAAAAAGAGAAAGACAGACAATACAATAGCCAAATGAAAAAGAGAAAGACAGACAATACAATAACCAAATGAAAAAGAGAAAGACAGACAATACAATAGCCATATGAAAAAGAGAAAGACAGACAATACAATAACCAAATGAAAAAGAGAAAGACAGTTAATACAATGGCCAAATGAAAAAGAGAAAGACAGACAATACAATAGCCATATGAAAAAGAGAAAGACAGACCATACAATAACCAAATGAAAAAGAGAAAGACAGACAATACAAAGCCAAATGAAAAAGAGAAAGACAGACAATACAATGGCCAAATGAAAAAGAGAAAGACAGACAATACAATAACCAAATGAAAAAGAGAAAGACAGACAATACAAAGCCAAATGAAAAAGAGAAAGACAGACAATACAAAGCCAAATGAAAAAGAGAAAGACAGACAATACAATGGCCAAATGAAAAAGAGAAAGACAGACAATACAATAGCCAAATGAAAAAGAGAAAAACAGACAATACAATAGCCAAATGAAAAAGAGAAAGACACACAATACAAAGCCAAATGAAAAAGAGAAAGACAGACAATACAATGGCCAAATGAAAAAGAGAAAGACAGACAATACAAAGCCAAATGAAAAAGAGAAAGACAGACAATACAATAACCAAATGAAAAAGAGAAAGACAGACAATACAAAGCCAAATGAAAAAGAGAAAGACAGAAAATACAATGGCCAAATGAAAAAGAGAAAGACAGACAATACAATAACCAAATGAAAAAGAGAAAAACAGACAATACAATAGCGAAATGAAAAAGAGAAAGACACACAATACAAAGCCAAATGAAAAAGAGAAAGACAGACAATACAATAACCAAATGAAAAAGAGAAAGACAGACAATACAATGGCCAAATGAAAAAGAGAAAGACAGAAAATACAATGGCCAAATGAAAAAGAGAAAGACAGACAATACAATAGCCAAATGAAAAAGAGAAAAACAGACAATACAATAGCCAAATGAAAAAGAGAAAGACACACAATACAAAGCCAAATGAAAAAGAGAAAGACAGACAATACAATGGCCAAATGAAAAAGAGAAAGACAGAAAATACAATGGCCAAATGAAAAAGAGAAAGACAGACAATACAAAGCCAAATGAAAAAGAGAAAGACAGACAATACAATAGCCAAATGAAAAAGAGAAAGACAGACAATACAATAACCAAATGAAAAAGAGAAAGACAGACAATACAATAACCAAATGAAAAAGAGAAAGACAGACAATACAAAGCCAAATGAAAAAGAGAAAGACAGACAATACAATAACCAAATGAAAAAGAGAAAGACAGACAATACAATAGCCAAATGAAAAAGAGAAAGACAGACAATACAAAGCCAAATGAAAAAGAGAAAGACAGACAATACAATAGCCAAATGAAAAAGAGAAAGACAGACAATACAATAGCCAAATGAAAAAGAGAAAGACAGACAATACAAAGCCAAATGAAAAAGAGAAAGACAGACAATACAATAACCAAATGAAAAAGAGAAAGACAGACAATACAATTGCCAAATGAAAAAGAGAAAGACAGACAATACAAAGCCAAATGAAAAAGAGAAAGACAGACAATACAATAGCCAAATGAAAAAGAGAAAGACAGACAATACAATAGCCAAATGAAAAAGAGAAAGACAGACAATACAATAGCCAAGTGAAAAAGAGAAAGACAGACAATACAATAGCCAAATGAAAAAGAGAAAGACAGACAATATAATGGTCAAATGAAAAAGAGAAAGACAGATAATACAATGGCCAAATGAAAAAGAGAAAGACAGACAATACAATAGCCAAATGAAAAAGAGAAAGACAGACAATACAATAACCAAATGAAAAAGAGAAAGACATACAATACAATGGCCAAATGAAAAAGAGAAAGACAGACAATACAAAGCCAAATGAAAAAGAGAAAGACAGACAATACAATAGCCAAATGAAAAAGAGAAAGACAGACAATACAAAGCCAAATGAAAAAGAGAAAGACAGACAATACAATAGCCAAATGAAAAAGAGAAAGACAGACAATACAATAGCCAAATGAAAAAGAGAAAGACAGACAATACAAAGCCAAATGAAAAAGAGAAAGACAGACAATACAATAACCAAATGAAAAAGAGAAAGACAGACAATACAATTGCCAAATGAAAAAGAGAAAGACAGACAATACAAAGCCAAATGAAAAAGAGAAAGACAGACAATACAATAGCCAAATGAAGAAGAGAAAGACAGACAATACAATAGCCAAATGAAAAAGAGAAAGACAGACAATACAATAGCCAAGTGAAAAAGAGAAAGACAGACAATACAATAGCCAAATGAAAAAGAGAAAGACAGACAATATAATGGTCAAATGAAAAAGAGAAAGACAGATAATACAATGGCCAAATGAAAAAGAGAAAGACAGACAATACAATAGCCAAATGAAAAAGAGAAAGACAGACAATACAATAACCAAATGAAAAAGAGAAAGACATACAATACAATGGCCAAATGAAAAAGAGAAAGACAGACAATACAAAGCCAAATGAAAAAGAGAAAGACAGACAATACAATAACCAAATGAAAAAGAGAAAGACAGACAATACAATAGCCAAATGAAAAAGAGAAAGACAGACAATACAAAGCCAAATGAAAAAGAGAAAGACAGACAATACAATAGCCAAATGAAAAAGAGAAAGACAGGCAATACAATAGCCAAATGAAAAAGAGAAAGACAGACAATGCAATAGCCAAATGAAAAAGAGAAAGACAGACAATACAATAGCCAAATGAAAAAGAGAAAGACAGACAATACAATAACCAAATGAAAAAGAGAAAGACAGACAATACAATAGCCATATGAAAAAGAGAAAGACAGACAATACAATAACCAAATGAAAAAGAGAAAGACAGTTAATACAATGGCCAAATGAAAAAGAGAAAGACAGACAATACAATAGCCATATGAAAAAGAGAAAGACAGACCATACAATAACCAAATGAAAAAGAGAAAGACAGTTAATACAATGGCCAAATGAAAAAGAGAAAGACAGACAATACAATAACCAAATGAAAAAGAGAAAGACAGACAATACAAAGCCAAATGAAAAAGAGAAAGACAGACAATACAATGGCCAAATGAAAAAGAGAAAGACAGACAATACAATAACCAAATGAAAAAGAGAAAGACAGACAATACAAAGCCAAATGAAAAAGAGAAAGACAGACAATACAAAGCCAAATGAAAAAGAGAAAGACAGACAATACAATGGCCAAATGAAAAAGAGAAAGACAGACAATACAATAGCCAAATGAAAAAGAGAAAAACAGACAATACAATAGCCAAATGAAAAAGAGAAAGACACACAATACAAAGCCAAATGAAAAAGAGAAAGACAGACAATACAATGGCCAAACGAAAAAGAGAAAGACAGACAATACAAAGCCAAATGAAAAAGAGAAAGACAGACAATACAATAACCAAATGAAAAAGAGAAAGACAGACAATACAAAGCCAAATGAAAAAGAGAAAGACAGAAAATACAATGGCCAAATGAAAAAGAGAAAGACAGACAATACAATAGCCAAATGAAAAAGAGAAAGACAGACAATACAATAGCCAAATGAAAAAGAGAAAGACAGACAATACAAAGCCAAATGAAAAAGAGAAAGACAGACAATACAATAACCAAATGAAAAAGAGAAAGACAGACAATACAATTGCCAAATGAAAAAGAGAAAGACAGACAATACAAAGCCAAATGAAAAAGAGAAAGACAGACAATACAATAGCCAAATGAAAAAGAGAAAGACAGACAATACAATAGCCAAATGAAAAAGAGAAAGACAGACAATTCAATAGCCAAGTGAAAAAGAGAAAGACAGACAATACAATAGCCAAATGAAAAAGAGAAAGACAGACAATATAATGGTCAAATGAAAAAGAGAAAGACAGATAATACAATGGCCAAATGAAAAAGAGAAAGACAGACAATACAATAGCCAAATGAAAAAGAGAAAGACAGACAATACAATAACCAAATGAAAAAGAGAAAGACATACAATACAATGGCCAAATGAAAAAGAGAAAGACAGACAATACAAAGCCAAATGAAAAAGAGAAAGACAGACAATACAATAGCCAAATGAAAAAGAGAAAGACAGACAATACAAAGCCAAATGAAAAAGAGAAAGACAGACAATACAATAGCCAAATGAAAAAGAGAAAGACAGACAATACAATAGCCAAATGAAAAAGAGAAAGACAGACAATACAAAGCCAAATGAAAAAGAGAAAGACAGACAATACAATAACCAAATGAAAAAGAGAAAGACAGACAATACAATTGCCAATGAAAAAGAGAAAGACAGACAATACAAAGCCAAATGAAAAAGAGAAAGACAGACAATACAATAGCCAAATGAAGAAGAGAAAGACAGACAATACAATAGCCAAATGAAAAAGAGAAAGACAGACAATACAATAGCCAAGTGAAAAAGAGAAAGACAGACAATACAATAGCCAAATGAAAAAGAGAAAGACAGACAATATAATGGTCAAATGAAAAAGAGAAAGACAGATAATACAATGGCCAAATGAAAAAGAGAAAGACAGACAATACAATAGCCAAATGAAAAAGAGAAAGACAGACAATACAATAACCAAATGAAAAAGAGAAAGACATACAATACAATGGCCAAATGAAAAAGAGAAAGACAGACAATACAAAGCCAAATGAAAAAGAGAAAGACAGACAATACAATAACCAAATGAAAAAGAGAAAGACAGACAATACAATAGCCAAATGAAAAAGAGAAAGACAGACAATACAAAGCCAAATGAAAAAGAGAAAGACAGACAATACAATAGCCAAATGAAAAAGAGAAAGACAGGCAATACAATAGCCAAATGAAAAAGAGAAAGACAGACAATGCAATAGCCAAATGAAAAAGAGAAAGACAGACAATACAATAGCCAAATGAAAAAGAGAAAGACAGACAATACAATAACCAAATGAAAAAGAGAAAGACAGACAATACAATAGCCATATGAAAAAGAGAAAGACAGACAATACAATAACCAAATGAAAAAGAGAAAGACAGTTAATACAATGGCCAAATGAAAAAGAGAAAGACAGACAATACAATAGCCATATGAAAAAGAGAAAGACAGACCATACAATAACCAAATGAAAAAGAGAAAGACAGTTAATACAATGGCCAAATGAAAAAGAGAAAGACAGACAATACAATAACCAAATGAAA
The DNA here is from genome assembly GCA_963383655.1 of Bathymodiolus septemdierum. Classification (NCBI taxonomy): domain Eukaryota; kingdom Metazoa; phylum Mollusca; class Bivalvia; order Mytilida; family Modiolidae; genus Bathymodiolus; species Bathymodiolus septemdierum. The sequence continues at coordinate 12,184,108 of OY726522.1, forward strand.
AAGAGAAAGACAGACAATACAAAGCCAAATGAAAAAGAGAAAGACAGACAATACAATGGCCAAATGAAAAAGAGAAAGACAGACAATACAATAACCAAATGAAAAAGAGAAAGACAGACAATACAAAGCCAAATGAAAAAGAGAAAGACAGACAATACAAAGCCAAATGAAAAAGAGAAAGACAGACAATACAATGGCCAAATGAAAAAGAGAAAGACAGACAATACAATAGCCAAATGAAAAAGAGAAAAACAGACAATACAATAGCCAAATGAAAAAGAGAAAGACACACAATACAAAGCCAAATGAAAAAGAGAAAGACAGACAATACAATGGCCAAACGAAAAAGAGAAAGACAGACAATACAAAGCCAAATGAAAAAGAGAAAGACAGACAATACAATAACCAAATGAAAAAGAGAAAGACAGACAATACAAAGCCAAATGAAAAAGAGAAAGACAGAAAATACAATGGCCAAATGAAAAAGAGAAAGACAGACAATACAATAACCAAATGAAAAAGAGAAAAACAGACAATACAATAGCGAAATGAAAAAGAGAAAGACACACAATACAAAGCCAAATGAAAAAGAGAAAGACAGACAATACAATGGCCAAATGAAAAAGAGAAAGACAGACAATACAAAGCCAAATGAAAAAGAGAAAGACAGACAATACAATAACCAAATGAAAAAGAGAAAGACAGACAATACAAAGCCATATGAAAAAGAGAAAGACAGACAATACAATAACCAAATGAAAAAGAGAAAGACAGTTAATACAATGGCCAAATGAAAAAGAGAAAGACAGACAATACAATAGCCATATGAAAAAGAGAAAGACAGACCATACAATAACCAAATGAAAAAGAGAAAGACAGTTAATACAATGGCCAAATGAAAAAGAGAAAGACAGACAATACAATAACCAAATGAAAAAGAGAAAGACAGACAATACAAAGCCAAATGAAAAAGAGAAAGACAGACAATACAATGGCCAAATGAAAAAGAGAAAGACAGACAATACAATAACCAAATGAAAAAGAGAAAGACAGACAATACAAAGCCAAATGAAAAAGAGAAAGACAGACAATACAAAGCCAAATGAAAAAGAGAAAGACAGACAATACAATGGCCAAATGAAAAAGAGAAAGACAGACAATACAATAGCCAAATGAAAAAGAGAAAAACAGACAATACAATAGCCAAATGAAAAAGAGAAAGACACACAATACAAAGCCAAATGAAAAAGAGAAAGACAGACAATACAATGGCCAAACGAAAAAGAGAAAGACAGACAATACAAAGCCAAATGAAAAAGAGAAAGACAGACAATACAATAACCAAATGAAAAAGAGAAAGACAGACAATACAAAACCAAATGAAAAAGAGAAAGACAGAAAATACAATGGCCAAATGAAAAAGAGAAAGACAGACAATACAATAACCAAATGAAAAAGAGAAAAACAGACAATACAATAGCGAAATGAAAAAGAGAAAGACACACAATACAAAGCCAAATGAAAAAGAGAAAGACAGACAATACAATGGCCAAATGAAAAAGAGAAAGACAGACAATACAAAGCCAAATGAAAAAGAGAAAGACAGACAATACAATAACCAAATGAAAAAGAGAAAGACAGACAATACAATGGCCAAATGAAAAAGAGAAAGACAGAAAATACAATGGCCAAATGAAAAAGAGAAAGACAGACAATACAATAGCCAAATGAAAAAGAGAAAAACAGACAATACAATAGCCAAATGAAAAAGAGAAAGACAGACAATACAAAGCCAAATGAAAAAGAGAAAGACAGACAATACAATGGCCAAATGAAAAAGAGAAAGACAGACAATACAAAGCCAAATGAAAAAGAGAAAGACAGACAATACAAAGCCAAATGAAAAAGAGAAAGACAGAAAATACAATGGCCAAATGAAAAAGAGAAAGACAGACAATACAAAGCCAAATGAAAAAGAGAAAGACAGACAATACAAAGCCAAATGAAAATGAGAAAGACAGACAATACAAAGCCAAATGAAAAAGAGAAAGACAGAAAATACAATGGCCAAATGAAAAAGAGAAAGACAGACAATACAAAGCCAAATGAAAAAGAAAAAGACAGACAATACAAAGCCAAATGAAAAAGAGAAAGACAGAAAATACAATGGCCAAATGAAAAAGAGAAAGACAGACAATACAATAGCCAAATGAAAAAGAGAAAAACAGACAATACAATAGCCAAATGAAAAAGAGAAAAACAGACAATACAATAGCCAAATGAAAAAGAGAAAGACAGACAATACAATGGCCAAATGAAAAAGAGAAAGACAGACAATACAATAGCCAAATGAAAAAGAGAAAGACAGACAATACAATAACCAAATGAAAAAGAGAAAGACAGACAATACAAAGCCAAATGAAAAAGAGAAAGACAGAAAATACAATGGCCAAATGAAAAAGAGAAAGACAGACAATACAATAACCAAATGAAAAAGAGAAAGACAGAAAATACAAAGCCAAATGAATAAGAGAAAGACAGAAAATACAATAACCAAATGAAAAAGAGAAAGACAGACAATACAATGACCAAATGAAAAAGAGAAAGACAGACAATACAATAGCCAAGTGAAAAAGAGAACGACAGACAATACAATAGCCAAATGAAAAAGAGAAAGACAGACAATACAAAGCCAAATGAAAAAGAGAAAGACAGACAATACAAAGCCAAATGAAAAAGAGAAAGACAGAAAATACAATGGCCAAATGAAAAAGAGAAAGACAGACAATACAATGGCCAAATGAAAAAGAGAAAGACAAACAATGCAATAGCCAAATGAAAAAGAGAAAGACAGACAATACAATAACCAAATGAAAAATAGAAAGACAGACAATACAATGGCCAAATGAAAAAGAGAAAGACAGACAATACAATAACCAAATGAAAAAGAGAAAGACAGACAATACAATAGCCAAATGAAAAAGAGAAAGACAGACAATACAATGGCCAAATGAAAAAGAGAACGACAGACAATACAATAGCCAAATGAAAAAGAAAAAGACAGACAATACAATAACCAAATGAAAAAGAGAAAGACAGACAATACAATAGCCAAATGAAAAAGAGAAAGACAGACAATACAATAGCCAAATGAAAAAGAGAAAGACAGACAATACAATAGCCAAATGAAAAAGAGAAAGACAGACAATACAAAGCCAAATGAAAAAGAGAAAGACAGAAAATACAATGGCCAAATGAAAAAGACAGACAATACAATGGCCAAATGAAAAAGAGAAAGACAGACAATACAATAGCCAAATGAAAAAGAGAAAGACAGACAATACAATAGCCAAATGAAAAAGAGAAAGACAGACAATATAATGGCCAAATGAAAAAGAGAAAGACAGACAATACAATGGCCAAATGAAAAAGAGAAAGACAGACAATACAATAGCCAAATGAAAAAGAGAAAGACAGAAAATACAATAACCAAATGAAAAAGAGAAAGACATACAATACAATGGCCAAATGAAAAAGAGAAAGACAGACAATACAAAGCCAAATTAAAAAGAAAAAGACAGACAATACAATAACCAAATGAAAAAGAGAAAGACAGACAATACAATAGCCAAATGAAAGAGAGAAAGACAGACAATACAAAGCCAAATGAAAAAGAGAAAGACAGACAATACAATAGCCAAATGAAAAAGAGAAAGACAGACAATACAATAGCCAAATGAAAAAGAGAAAGACAGACAATGCAATAGCCAAATGAAAAAGAGAAAGACAGACAATACAATAGCCAAATGAAAAAGAGAAAGACAGACAATACAATAACCAAATGAAAAAGAGAAAGACAGACAATACAATAACCAAATGAAAAAGAGAAAGACAGACAATACAAAGCCAAATGAAAAAGAGAAAGACAGACAATACAATAACCAAATGAAAAAGAGAAAGACAGACAATACAATAGCCAAATGAAAACGAGAAAGACAGACAATACAAAGCCAAATGAAAAAGAGAAAGACATACAATACAATAGCCAAATGAAAAAGAGAAAGACAGACAATACAATAGCCAAGTGAAAAAGAGAAATACAGACAATACAAAGCCAAATGAAAAAGAGAAAGACAGACAATACAAAGCCAAATGAAAAAGAGAAAGACAGACAATACAATAGCCAAATGAAAAAGAGAAAGACAGACAATACAATAGCCAAATGAAAAAGAGAAAGACAGACAATACAATAGACAAATGAAAAAGAGAAAGACAGACAATACAATAGCCAAATGAAAAAGAGAAAGACAGACAATACAATAACCAAATGAAAAAGAGAAAGACAGACAATACAAAGCCAAATGAAAAAGAGAAAGACAGACAATACAATAACCAAATGAAAAAGAGAAAGACAGACAATACAATAGCCAAATGAAAAAGACAAAGACAGACAATACAATAACCAAATGAAAAAGAGAAAGACAGACAATACAAAGCCAAATGAAAAAGAGAAAGACAGACAATACAATAACCAAATGAAAAAGAGAAAGACAGACAATACAATAACCAAATGAAAAAGAGAAAGACAGACAATACAATAGCCAAATGAAAACGAGAAAGACAGACAATACAAAGCCAAATGAAAAAGAGAAAGACATACAATACAATAGCCAAATGAAAAAGAGAAAGACAGACAATACAATAGCCAAGTGAAAAAGAGAAATACAGACAATACAAAGCCAAATGAAAAAGAGAAAGACAGACAATACAAAGCCAAATGAAAAAGAGAAAGACAGACAATACAATAACCAAATGAAAAAGAGAAAGACAGACAATACAAAGCCAAATGAAAAAGAGAAAGACAGAAAATACAATGGCCAAATGAAAAAGAGAAAGACAGACAATACAATAACCAAATGAAAAAGAGAAAGACAGAAAATACAAAGCCAAATGAATAAGAGAAAGACAGAAAATACAATAACCAAATGAAAAAGAGAAAGACAGACAATACAATGACCAAATGAAAAAGAGAAAGACAGACAATACAATAGCCAAGTGAAAAAGAGAACGACAGACAATACAATAGCCAAATGAAAAAGAGAAAGACAGACAATACAAAGCCAAATGAAAAAGAGAAAGACAGACAATACAAAGCCAAATGAAAAAGAGAAAGACAGAAAATACAATGGCCAAATGAAAAAGAGAAAGACAGACAATACAATGGCCAAATGAAAAAGAGAAAGACAAACAATGCAATAGCCAAATGAAAAAGAGAAAGACAGACAATACAATAGCCAAATGAAAAAGAGAAAGACAGACAATACAATAACCAAATGAAAAAGAGAAAGACAGACAATACAATGGCCAAATGAAAAAGAGAAAGACAGACAATACAATAACCAAATGAAAAAGAGAAAGAGAGACAATACAATAGCCAAATGAAAAAGAGAAAGACAGACAATACAATGGCCAAATGAAAAAGAGAACGACAGACAATACAATAGCCAAATGAAAAAGAAAAAGACAGACAATACAATAACCAAATGAAAAAGAGAAAGACAGACAATACAATACCCAAATGAAAAAGAGAAAGACAGACAATACAATAGCCAAATGAAAAAGAGAAAGACAGACAATACAATAGCCAAATGAAAAAGAGAAAGACAGACAATACAAAGCCAAATGAAAAAGAGAAAGACAGAAAATACAATGGCCAAATGAAAAAGACAGACAATACAATGGCCAAATGAAAAAGAGAAAGACAGACAATACAATAGCCAAATGAAAAAGAGAAAGACAGACAATACAATAACCAAATGAAAAAGAGAAAGACAGACAATACAATAACCAAATGAAAAAGAGAAAGACAGACAATACAATAACCAAATGAAAAAGAGAAAGACAGACAATACAAAGCCAAATGAAAAAGAGAAAGACAGACAATACAATAACCAAATGAAAAAGAGAAAGACAGACAATACAATAGCCAAATGAAAACGAGAAAGACAGACAATACAAAGCCAAATGAAAAAGAGAAAGACATACAATACAATAGCCAAATGAAAAAGAGAAAGACAGACAATACAATAGCCAAGTGAAAAAGAGAAATACAGACAATACAAAGCCAAATGAAAAAGAGAAAGACAAACAATACAAAGCCAAATGAAAAAGAGAAAGACAGACAATACAATAGCCAAATGAAAAAGAGAAAGACAGACAATACAATAGCCAAATGAAAAAGAGAAAGACAGACAATACAATAGACAAATGAAAAAGAGAAAGACAGACAATACAATAGCCAAATGAAAAAGAGAAAGACAGACAATACAATAACCAAATGAAAAAGAGAAAGACAGACAATACAAAGCCAAATGAAAAAGAGAAAGACAGACAATACAATAACCAAATGAAAAAGAGAAAGACAGACAATACAATAGCCAAATGAAAAAGACAAAGACAGACAATACAATAACCAAATGAAAAAGAGAAAGACAGACAATACAAAGCCAAATGAAAAAGAGAAAGACAGACAATACAATAACCAAATGAAAAAGAGAAAGACAGACAATACAATAACCAAATGAAAAAGAGAAAGACAGACAATACAATAGCCAAATGAAAACGAGAAAGACAGACAATACAAAGCCAAATGAAAAAGAGAAAGACATACAATACAATAGCCAAATGAAAAAGAGAAAGACAGACAATACAATAGCCAAGTGAAAAAGAGAAATACAGACAATACAAAGCCAAATGAAAAAGAGAAAGACAGACAATACAATAGCCAAATGAAAAAGAGAAAGACAGACAATACAATAGACAAATGAAAAAGAGAAAGACAGACAATACAATAGCCAAATGAAAAAGAGAAAGACAGACAATACAATAACCAAATGAAAAAGAGAAAGACAGACAATACAAAGCCAAATGAAAAAGAGAAAGACAGACAATACAATAACCAAATGAAAAAGAGAAAGACAGACAATACAATAGCCAAATGAAAAAGACAAAGACAGACAATACAATAACCAAATGAAAAAGAGAAAGACAGACAATACAAAGCCAAATGAAAAAGAGAAAGACAGACAATACAATAACCAAATGAAAAAGAGAAAGACAGACAATACAATAACCAAATGAAAAAGAGAAAGACAGACAATACAATAGCCAAATGAAAACGAGAAAGACAGACAATACAAAGCCAAATGAAAAAGAGAAAGACATACAATACAATAGCCAAATGAAAAAGAGAAAGACAGACAATACAATAGCCAAGTGAAAAAGAGAAATACAGACAATACAAAGCCAAATGAAAAAGAGAAAGACAGACAATACAAAGCCAAATGAAAAAGAGAAAGACAGACAATACAATAACCAAATGAAAAAGAGAAAGACAGACAATACAAAGCCAAATGAAAAAGAGAAAGACAGAAAATACAATGGCCAAATGAAAAAGAGAAAGACAGACAATACAATAACCAAATGAAAAAGAGAAAGACAGAAAATACAAAGCCAAATGAATAAGAGAAAGACAGAAAATACAATAACCAAATGAAAAAGAGAAAGACAGACAATACAATGACCAAATGAAAAAGAGAAAGACAGACAATACAATAGCCAAGTGAAAAAGAGAACGACAGACAATACAATAGCCAAATGAAAAAGAGAAAGACAGACAATACAAAGCCAAATGAAAAAGAGAAAGACAGACAATACAAAGCCAAATGAAAAAGAGAAAGACAGAAAATACAATGGCCAAATGAAAAAGAGAAAGACAGACAATACAATGGCCAAATGAAAAAGAGAAAGACAAACAATGCAATAGCCAAATGAAAAAGAGAAAGACAGACAATACAATAGCCAAATGAAAAAGAGAAAGACAGACAATACAATAACCAAATGAAAAAGAGAAAGACAGACAATACAATGGCCAAATGAAAAAGAGAAAGACAGACAATACAATAACCAAATGAAAAAGAGAAAGAGAGACAATACAATAGCCAAATGAAAAAGAGAAAGACAGACAATACAATGGCCAAATGAAAAAGAGAACGACAGACAATACAATAGCCAAATGAAAAAGAAAAAGACAGACAATACAATAACCAAATGAAAAAGAGAAAGACAGACAATACAATAGCCAAATGAAAAAGAGAAAGACAGACAATACAATAGCCAAATGAAAAAGAGAAAGACAGACAATACAATAGCCAAATGAAAAAGAGAAAGACAGACAATACAAAGCCAAATGAAAAAGAGAAAGACAGAAAATACAATGGCCAAATGAAAAAGACAGACAATACAATGGCCAAATGAAAAAGAGAAAGACAGACAATACAATAGCCAAATGAAAAAGAGAAAGACAGACAATACAATAACCAAATGAAAAAGAGAAAGACAGACAATACAATAACCAAATGAAAAAGAGAAAGACAGACAATACAATAACCAAATGAAAAAGAGAAAGACAGACAATACAAAGCCAAATGAAAAAGAGAAAGACAGACAATACAATAACCAAATGAAAAAGAGAAAGACAGACAATACAATAGCCAAATGAAAACGAGAAAGACAGACAATACAAAGCCAAATGAAAAAGAGAAAGACATACAATACAATAGCCAAATGAAAAAGAGAAAGACAGACAATACAATAGCCAAGTGAAAAAGAGAAATACAGACAATACAAAGCCAAATGAAAAAGAGAAAGACAAACAATACAAAGCCAAATGAAAAAGAGAAAGACAGACAATACAATAGCCAAATGAAAAAGAGAAAGACAGACAATACAATAGCCAAATGAAAAAGAGAAAGACAGACAATACAATAGACAAATGAAAAAGAGAAAGACAGACAATACAATAGCCAAATGAAAAAGAGAAAGACAGACAATACAATAACCAAATGAAAAAGAGAAAGACAGACAATACAAAGCCAAATGAAAAAGAGAAAGACAGACAATACAATAACCAAATGAAAAAGAGAAAGACAGACAATACAATAGCCAAATGAAAAAGACAAAGACAGACAATACAATAACCAAATGAAAAAGAGAAAGACAGACAATACAAAGCCAAATGAAAAAGAGAAAGACAGACAATACAATAACCAAATGAAAAAGAGAAAGACAGACAATACAATAACCAAATGAAAAAGAGAAAGACAGACAATACAATAGCCAAATGAAAACGAGAAAGACAGACAATACAAAGCCAAATGAAAAAGAGAAAGACATACAATACAATAGCCAAATGAAAAAGAGAAAGACAGACAATACAATAGCCAAGTGAAAAAGAGAAATACAGACAATACAAAGCCAAATGAAAAAGAGAAAGACAGACAATACAAAGCCAAATGAAAAAGAGAAAGACAGACAATACAATAACCAAATGAAAAAGAGAAAGACAGACAATACAAAGCCAAATGAAAAAGAGAAAGACAGAAAATACAATGGCCAAATGAAAAAGAGAAAGACAGACAATACAATAACCAAATGAAAAAGAGAAAGACAGAAAATACAAAGCCAAATGAATAAGAGAAAGACAGAAAATACAATAACCAAATGAAAAAGAGAAAGACAGACAATACAATGACCAAATGAAAAAGAGAAAGACAGACAATACAATAGCCAAGTGAAAAAGAGAACGACAGACAATACAATAGCCAAATGAAAAAGAGAAAGACAGACAATACAAAGCCAAATGAAAAAGAGAAAGACAGACAATACAAAGCCAAATGAAAAAGAGAAAGACAGAAAATACAATGGCCAAATGAAAAAGAGAAAGACAGACAATACAATGGCCAAATGAAAAAGAGAAAGACAAACAATGCAATAGCCAAATGAAAAAGAGAAAGACAGACAATACAATAGCCAAATGAAAAAGAGAAAGACAGACAATACAATAACCAAATGAAAAAGAGAAAGACAGACAATACAATGGCCAAATGAAAAAGAGAAAGACAGACAATACAATAACCAAATGAAAAAGAGAAAGACAGACAATACAATAGCCAAATGAAAAAGAGAAAGACAGACAATACAATGGCCAAATGAAAAAGAGAACGACAGACAATACAATAGCCAAATGAAAAAGAAAAAGACAGACAATACAATAACCAAATGAAAAAGAGAAAGACAGACAATACAATAGCCAAATGAAAAAGAGAAAGACAGACAATACAATAGCCAAATGAAAAAGAGAAAGACAGACAATACAATAGCCAAATGAAAAAGAGAAAGACAGACAATACAAAGCCAAATGAAAAAGAGAAAGACAGAAAATACAATGGCCAAATGAAAAAGACAGACAATACAATGGCCAAATGAAAAAGAGAAAGACAGACAATACAATAGCCAAATGAAAAAGAGAAAGACAGACAATACAATAGCCAAATGAAAAAGAGAAAGACAGACAATATAATGGCCAAATGAAAAAGAGAAAGACAGACAATACAATGGCCAAATGAAAAAGAGAAAGACAGACAATACAATAGCCAAATGAAAAAGAGAAAGACAGACAATACAATAACCAAATGAAAAAGAGAAAGACATACAATACAATGGCCAAATGAAAAAGAGAAAGACAGACAATACAAAGCCAAATTAAAAAGAAAAAGACAGACAATACAATAACCAAATGAAAAAGAGAAAGACAGACAATACAATAGCCAAATGAAAGAGAGAAAGACAGACAATACAAAGCCAAATGAAAAAGAGAAAGACAGACAATACAATAGCCAAATGAAAAAGAGAAAGACAGACAATACAATAGCCAAATGAAAAAGAGAAAGACAGACAATGCAATAGCCAAATGAAAAAGAGAAAGACAGACAATACAATAGCCAAATGAAAAAGAGAAAGACAGACAATACAATAACCAAATGAAAAAGAGAAAGACAGACAATACAATAACCAAATGAAAAAGAGAAAGACAGACAATACAAAGCCAAATGAAAAAGAGAAAGACAGACAATACAATAACCAAATGAAAAAGAGAAAGACAGACAATACAATAGCCAAATGAAAACGAGAAAGACAGACAATACAAAGCCAAATGAAAAAGAGAAAGACATACAATACAATAGCCAAATGAAAAAGAGAAAGACAGACAATACAATAGCCAAGTGAAAAAGAGAAATACAGACAATACAAAGCCAAATGAAAAAGAGAAAGACAGACAATACAAAGCCAAATGAAAAAGAGAAAGACAGACAATACAATAGCCAAATGAAAAAGATAAAGACAGACAATACAATAGCCAAATGAAAAAGAGAAAGACAGACAATACAATAGACAAATGAAAAAGAGAAAGACAGACAATACAATAGCCAAATGAAAAAGAGAAAGACAGACAATACAATAACCAAATGAAAAAGAGAAAGACAGACAATACAAAGCCAAATGAAAAAGAGAAAGACAGACAATACAATAACCAAATGAAAAAGAGAAAGACAGACAATACAATAGCCAAATGAAAAAGACAAAGACAGACAATACAATAACCAAATGAAAAAGAGAAAGACAGACAATACAAAGCCAAATGAAAAAGAGAAAGACAGACAATACAATAACCAAATGAAAAAGAGAAAGACAGACAATACAATAACCAAATGAAAAAGAGAAAGACAGACAATACAATAGCCAAATGAAAACGAGAAAGACAGACAATACAAAGCCAAATGAAAAAGAGAAAGACATACAATACAATAGCCAAATGAAAAAGAGAAAGACAGACAATACAATAGCCAAGTGAAAAAGAGAAATACAGACAATACAAAGCCAAATGAAAAAGAGAAAGACAGACAATACAAAGCCAAATGAAAAAGAGAAAGACAGACAATACAATAACCAAATGAAAAAGAGAAAGACAGACAATACAAAGCCAAATGAAAAAGAGAAAGACAGAAAATACAATGGCCAAATGAAAAAGAGAAAGACAGACAATACAATAACCAAATGAAAAAGAGAAAGACAGAAAATACAAAGCCAAATGAATAAGAGAAAGACAGAAAATACAATAACCAAATGAAAAAGAGAAAGACAGACAATACAATGACCAAATGAAAAAGAGAAAGACAGACAATACAATAGCCAAGTGAAAAAGAGAACGACAGACAATACAATAGCCAAATGAAAAAGAGAAAGACAGACAATACAAAGCCAAATGAAAAAGAGAAAGACAGACAATACAAAGCCAAATGAAAAAGAGAAAGACAGAAAATACAATGGCCAAATGAAAAAGAGAAAGACAGACAATACAATGGCCAAATGAAAAAGAGAAAGACAAACAATGCAATAGCCAAATGAAAAAGAGAAAGACAGACAATACAATAGCCAAATGAAAAAGAGAAAGACAGACAATACAATAACCAAATGAAAAAGAGAAAGACAGACAATACAATGGCCAAATGAAAAAGAGAAAGACAGACAATACAATAACCAAATGAAAAAGAGAAAGAGAGACAATACAATAGCCAAATGAAAAAGAGAAAGACAGACAATACAATGGCCAAATGAAAAAGAGAACGACAGACAATACAATAGCCAAATGAAAAAGAAAAAGACAGACAATACAATAACCAAATGAAAAAGAGAAAGACAGACAATACAATAGCCAAATGAAAAAGAGAAAGACAGACAATACAATAGCCAAATGAAAAAGAGAAAGACAGACAATACAATAGCCAAATGAAAAAGAGAAAGACAGACAATACAAAGCCAAATGAAAAAGAGAAAGACAGAAAATACAATGGCCAAATGAAAAAGACAGACAATACAATGGCCAAATGAAAAAGAGAAAGACAGACAATACAATAGCCAAATGAAAAAGAGAAAGACAGACAATACAATAACCAAATGAAAAAGAGAAAGACAGACAATACAATAACCAAATGAAAAAGAGAAAGACAGACAATACAATAACCAAATGAAAAAGAGAAAGACAGACAATACAAAGCCAAATGAAAAAGAGAAAGACAGACAATACAATAACCAAATGAAAAAGAGAAAGACAGACAATACAATAGCCAAATGAAAACGAGAAAGACATACAATACAATAGCCAAATGAAAAAGAGAAAGACAGACAATACAATAGCCAAGTGAAAAAGAGAAATACAGACAATACAAAGCCAAATGAAAAAGAGAAAGACAAACAATACAAAGCCAAATGAAAAAGAGAAAGACAGACAATACAATAGCCAAATGAAAAAGAGAAAGACAGACAATACAATAGCCAAATGAAAAAGAGAAAGACAGACAATACAATAGACAAATGAAAAAGAGAAAGACAGACAATACAATAGCCAAATGAAAAAGAGAAAGACAGACAATACAATAACCAAATGAAAAAGAGAAAGACAGACAATACAAAGCCAAATGAAAAAGAGAAAGACAGACAATACAATAACCAAATGAAAAAGAGAAAGACAGACAATACAATAGCCAAATGAAAAAGACAAAGACAGACAATACAATAACCAAATGAAAAAGAGAAAGACAGACAATACAAAGCCAAATGAAAAAGAGAAAGACAGACAATACAATAACCAAATGAAAAAGAGAAAGACAGACAATACAATAACCAAATGAAAAAGAGAAAGACAGACAATACAATAGCCAAATGAAAACGAGAAAGACAGACAATACAAAGCCAAATGAAAAAGAGAAAGACATACAATACAATAGCCAAATGAAAAAGAGAAAGACAGACAATACAATAGCCAAGTGAAAAAGAGAAATACAGACAATACAAAGCCAAATGAAAAAGAGAAAGACAGACAATACAATAGCCAAATGAAAAAGAGAAAGACAGACAATACAATAGACAAATGAAAAAGAGAAAGACAGACAATACAATAGCCAAATGAAAAAGAGAAAGACAGACAATACAATAACCAAATGAAAAAGAGAAAGACAGACAATACAAAGCCAAATGAAAAAGAGAAAGACAGACAATACAATAACCAAATGAAAAAGAGAAAGACAGACAATACAATAGCCAAATGAAAAAGACAAAGACAGACAATACAATAACCAAATGAAAAAGAGAAAGACAGACAATACAAAGCCAAATGAAAAAGAGAAAGACAGACAATACAATAACCAAATGAAAAAGAGAAAGACAGACAATACAATAACCAAATGAAAAAGAGAAAGACAGACAATACAATAGCCAAATGAAAACGAGAAAGACAGACAATACAAAGCCAAATGAAAAAGAGAAAGACATACAATACAATAGCCAAATGAAAAAGAGAAAGACAGACAATACAATAGCCAAGTGAAAAAGAGAAATACAGACAATACAAAGCCAAATGAAAAAGAGAAAGACAGACAATACAAAGCCAAATGAAAAAGAGAAAGACAGACAATACAATAACCAAATGAAAAAGAGAAAGACAGACAATACAAAGCCAAATGAAAAAGAGAAAGACAGAAAATACAATGGCCAAATGAAAAAGAGAAAGACAGACAATACAATAACCAAATGAAAAAGAGAAAGACAGAAAATACAAAGCCAAATGAATAAGAGAAAGACAGAAAATACAATAACCAAATGAAAAAGAGAAAGACAGACAATACAATGACCAAATGAAAAAGAGAAAGACAGACAATACAATAGCCAAGTGAAAAAGAGAACGACAGACAATACAATAGCCAAATGAAAAAGAGAAAGACAGACAATACAAAGCCAAATGAAAAAGAGAAAGACAGACAATACAAAGCCAAATGAAAAAGAGAAAGACAGAAAATACAATGGCCAAATGAAAAAGAGAAAGACAGACAATACAATGGCCAAATGAAAAAGAGAAAGACAAACAATGCAATAGCCAAATGAAAAAGAGAAAGACAGACAATACAATAGCCAAATGAAAAAGAGAAAGACAGACAATACAATAACCAAATGAAAAAGAGAAAGACAGACAATACAATGGCCAAATGAAAAAGAGAAAGACAGACAATACAATAACCAAATGAAAAAGAGAAAGAGAGACAATACAATAGCCAAATGAAAAAGAGAAAGACAGACAATACAATGGCCAAATGAAAAAGAGAACGACAGACAATACAATAGCCAAATGAAAAAGAAAAAGACAGACAATACAATAACCAAATGAAAAAGAGAAAGACAGACAATACAATAGCCAAATGAAAAAGAGAAAGACAGACAATACAATAGCCAAATGAAAAAGAGAAAGACAGACAATACAATAGCCAAATGAAAAAGAGAAAGACAGACAATACAAAGCCAAATGAAAAAGAGAAAGACAGAAAATACAATGGCCAAATGAAAAAGACAGACAATACAATGGCCAAATGAAAAAGAGAAAGACAGACAATACAATAGCCAAATGAAAAAGAGAAAGACAGACAATACAATAACCAAATGAAAAAGAGAAAGACAGACAATACAATAACCAAATGAAAAAGAGAAAGACAGACAATACAATAACCAAATGAAAAAGAGAAAGACAGACAATACAAAGCCAAATGAAAAAGAGAAAGACAGACAATACAATAACCAAATGAAAAAGAGAAAGACAGACAATACAATAGCCAAATGAAAACGAGAAAGACAGACAATACAAAGCCAAATGAAAAAGAGAAAGACATACAATACAATAGCCAAATGAAAAAGAGAAAGACAGACAATACAATAGCCAAGTGAAAAAGAGAAATACAGACAATACAAAGCCAAATGAAAAAGAGAAAGACAAACAATACAAAGCCAAATGAAAAAGAGAAAGACAGACAATACAATAGCCAAATGAAAAAGAGAAAGACAGACAATACAATAGCCAAATGAAAAAGAGAAAGACAGACAATACAATAGACAAATGAAAAAGAGAAAGACAGACAATACAATAGCCAAATGAAAAAGAGAAAGACAGACAATACAATAACCAAATGAAAAAGAGAAA
The DNA here is from genome assembly GCA_963383655.1 of Bathymodiolus septemdierum. Classification (NCBI taxonomy): domain Eukaryota; kingdom Metazoa; phylum Mollusca; class Bivalvia; order Mytilida; family Modiolidae; genus Bathymodiolus; species Bathymodiolus septemdierum. Next base: position 12,200,030 of record OY726522.1, read on the forward strand.
GACAGACAATACAAAGCCAAATGAAAAAGAGAAAGACAGACAATACAATAACCAAATGAAAAAGAGAAAGACAGACAATACAATAGCCAAATGAAAAAGACAAAGACAGACAATACAATAACCAAATGAAAAAGAGAAAGACAGACAATACAAAGCCAAATGAAAAAGAGAAAGACAGACAATACAATAACCAAATGAAAAAGAGAAAGACAGACAATACAATAACCAAATGAAAAAGAGAAAGACAGACAATACAATAGCCAAATGAAAACGAGAAAGACAGACAATACAAAGCCAAATGAAAAAGAGAAAGACATACAATACAATAGCCAAATGAAAAAGAGAAAGACAGACAATACAATAGCCAAGTGAAAAAGAGAAATACAGACAATACAAAGCCAAATGAAAAAGAGAAAGACAGACAATACAAAGCCAAATGAAAAAGAGAAAGACAGACAATACAATAACCAAATGAAAAAGAGAAAGACAGACAATACAAAGCCAAATGAAAAAGAGAAAGACAGAAAATACAATGGCCAAATGAAAAAGAGAAAGACAGACAATACAATAACCAAATGAAAAAGAGAAAGACAGAAAATACAAAGCCAAATGAATAAGAGAAAGACAGAAAATACAATAACCAAATGAAAAAGAGAAAGACAGACAATACAATGACCAAATGAAAAAGAGAAAGACAGACAATACAATAGCCAAGTGAAAAAGAGAACGACAGACAATACAATAGCCAAATGAAAAAGAGAAAGACAGACAATACAAAGCCAAATGAAAAAGAGAAAGACAGACAATACAAAGCCAAATGAAAAAGAGAAAGACAGAAAATACAATGGCCAAATGAAAAAGAGAAAGACAGACAATACAATGGCCAAATGAAAAAGAGAAAGACAAACAATGCAATAGCCAAATGAAAAAGAGAAAGACAGACAATACAATAGCCAAATGAAAAAGAGAAAGACAGACAATACAATAACCAAATGAAAAAGAGAAAGACAGACAATACAATGGCCAAATGAAAAAGAGAAAGACAGACAATACAATAACCAAATGAAAAAGAGAAAGACAGACAATACAATAGCCAAATGAAAAAGAGAAAGACAGACAATACAATGGCCAAATGAAAAAGAGAACGACAGACAATACAATAGCCAAATGAAAAAGAAAAAGACAGACAATACAATAACCAAATGAAAAAGAGAAAGACAGACAATACAATAGCCAAATGAAAAAGAGAAAGACAGACAATACAATAGCCAAATGAAAAAGAGAAAGACAGACAATACAATAGCCAAATGAAAAAGAGAAAGACAGACAATACAAAGCCAAATGAAAAAGAGAAAGACAGAAAATACAATGGCCAAATGAAAAAGACAGACAATACAATGGCCAAATGAAAAAGAGAAAGACAGACAATACAATAGCCAAATGAAAAAGAGAAAGACAGACAATACAATAGCCAAATGAAAAAGAGAAAGACAGACAATATAATGGCCAAATGAAAAAGAGAAAGACAGACAATACAATGGCCAAATGAAAAAGAGAAAGACAGACAATACAATAGCCAAATGAAAAAGAGAAAGACAGACAATACAATAACCAAATGAAAAAGAGAAAGACATACAATACAATGGCCAAATGAAAAAGAGAAAGACAGACAATACAAAGCCAAATTAAAAAGAAAAAGACAGACAATACAATAACCAAATGAAAAAGAGAAAGACAGACAATACAATAGCCAAATGAAAGAGAGAAAGACAGACAATACAAAGCCAAATGAAAAAGAGAAAGACAGACAATACAATAGCCAAATGAAAAAGAGAAAGACAGACAATACAATAGCCAAATGAAAAAGAGAAAGACAGACAATGCAATAGCCAAATGAAAAAGAGAAAGACAGACAATACAATAGCCAAATGAAAAAGAGAAAGACAGACAATACAATAACCAAATGAAAAAGAGAAAGACAGACAATACAATAACCAAATGAAAAAGAGAAAGACAGACAATACAAAGCCAAATGAAAAAGAGAAAGACAGACAATACAATAACCAAATGAAAAAGAGAAAGACAGACAATACAATAGCCAAATGAAAACGAGAAAGACAGACAATACAAAGCCAAATGAAAAAGAGAAAGACATACAATACAATAGCCAAATGAAAAAGAGAAAGACAGACAATACAATAGCCAAGTGAAAAAGAGAAATACAGACAATACAAAGCCAAATGAAAAAGAGAAAGACAGACAATACAAAGCCAAATGAAAAAGAGAAAGACAGACAATACAATAGCCAAATGAAAAAGAGAAAGACAGACAATACAATAGCCAAATGAAAAAGAGAAAGACAGACAATACAATAGACAAATGAAAAAGAGAAAGACAGACAATACAATAGCCAAATGAAAAAGAGAAAGACAGACAATACAATAACCAAATGAAAAAGAGAAAGACAGACAATACAAAGCCAAATGAAAAAGAGAAAGACAGACAATACAATAACCAAATGAAAAAGAGAAAGACAGACAATACAATAGCCAAATGAAAAAGACAAAGACAGACAATACAATAACCAAATGAAAAAGAGAAAGACAGACAATACAAAGCCAAATGAAAAAGAGAAAGACAGACAATACAATAACCAAATGAAAAAGAGAAAGACAGACAATACAATAACCAAATGAAAAAGAGAAAGACAGACAATACAATAGCCAAATGAAAACGAGAAAGACAGACAATACAAAGCCAAATGAAAAAGAGAAAGACATACAATACAATAGCCAAATGAAAAAGAGAAAGACAGACAATACAATAGCCAAGTGAAAAAGAGAAATACAGACAATACAAAGCCAAATGAAAAAGAGAAAGACAGACAATACAAAGCCAAATGAAAAAGAGAAAGACAGACAATACAATAGCCAAATGAAAAAGAGAAAGACAGACAATACAATAGCCAAATGAAAAAGAGAAAGACAGACAATACAATAGACAAATGAAAAAGAGAAAGACAGACAATACAATAGCCAAATGAAAAAGAGAAAGACAGACAATACAATAACCAAATGAAAAAGAGAAAGACAGACAATACAAAGCCAAATGAAAAAGAGAAAGACAGACAATACAATAACCAAATGAAAAAGAGAAAGACAGACAATACAATAGCCAAATGAAAAAGACAAAGACAGACAATACAATAACCAAATGAAAAAGAGAAAGACAGACAATACAAAGCCAAATGAAAAAGAGAAAGACAGACAATACAATAACCAAATGAAAATGAGAAAGACAGACAATACAAAGCCAAATGAAAAAGAGAAAGACAGACAATGCAATGGCCAAATGAAAAAGAGAAAGACAGACAATACAATAACCAAATGAAAAAGAGAAAGACAGACAATACAAAGCCAAATGAAAAAGAGAAAGACAGACAATACAAAGCCAAATGAAAAAGAGAAAGACAGACAATACAATGGCCAAATGAAAAAGAGAAAGACAGACAATACAATAGCCAAATGAAAAAGAGAAAAACAGACAATACAATAGCCAAATGAAAAAGAGAAAGACACACAATACAAAGCCAAATGAAAAAGAGAAAGACAGACAATACAATGGCCAAATGAAAAAGAGAAAGACAGACAATACAAAGCCAAATGAAAAAGAGAAAGACAGACAATACAATAACCAAATGAAAAAGAGAAAGACAGACAATACAAAGCCAAATGAAAAAGAGAAAGACAGAAAATACAATGGCCAAATGAAAAAGAGAAAGACAGACAATACAAAGCCAAAAGAAAAAGAGAAAGACAGACAATACAATAACCAAATGAAAAAGAGAAAGACAGACAATACAATAGCCAAATGAAAAAGACAAAGACAGACAATACAATAACCAAATGAAAAAGAGAAAGACAGACAATACAAAGCCAAATGAAAAAGAGAAAGACAGACAATACAATAACCAAATGAAAATGAGAAAGACAGACAATACAAAGCCAAATGAAAAAGAGAAAGACAGACAATGCAATGGCCAAATGAAAAAGAGAAAGACAGACAATACAATAACCAAATGAAAAAGAGAAAGACAGACAATACAAAGCCAAATGAAAAAGAGAAAGACAGACAATACAAAGCCAAATGAAAAAGAGAAAGACAGACAATACAATGGCCAAATGAAAAAGAGAAAGACAGACAATACAATAGCCAAATGAAAAAGAGAAAAACAGACAATACAATAGCCAAATGAAAAAGAGAAAGACACACAATACAAAGCCAAATGAAAAAGAGAAAGACAGACAATACAATGGCCAAATGAAAAAGAGAAAGACAGACAATACAAAGCCAAATGAAAAAGAGAAAGACAGACAATACAATAACCAAATGAAAAAGAGAAAGACAGACAATACAAAGCCAAATGAAAAAGAGAAAGACAGAAAATACAATGGCCAAATGAAAAAGAGAAAGACAGACAATACAATAACCAAATGAAAAAGAGAAAAACAGACAATACAATAGCCAAATGAAAAAGAGAAAGACACACAATACAAAGCCAAATGAAAAAGAGAAAGACAGACAATACAATGGCCAAATGAAAAAGAGAAAGACAGACAATACAAAGCCAAATGAAAAAGAGAAAGACAGACAATACAATAGACAAATGAAAAAGAGAAAGACAGACAATACAATAGCCAAATGAAAAAGAGAAAGACAGACAATACAAAGCCAAATGAAAAAGAGAAAGACAGACAATACAATAACCAAATGAAAAAGAGAAAGACAGACAATACAATAGCCAAATGAAAAAGAGAAAGACAGACAATACAATAATCAAATGAAAAAGAGAAAGACAGACAATACAAAGCCAAATGAAAAAGAGAAAGACAGACAATACAATAACCAAATGAAAAAGAGAAAGACAGACAATACAAAGCCAAATGAAAAAGAGAAAGACAGACAATACAATGGCCAAATGAAAAAGAGAAAGACAGACAATACAATAACCAAATGAAAAAGAGAAAGACAGACAATACAAAGCCAAATGAAAAAGAGAAAGACAGACAATACAATAGCCAAATGAAAAAGAGAAAAACAGACAATACAATAGCCAAATGAAAAAGAGAAAGACACACAATACAAAGCGAAATGAAAAAGAGAAAGACAGACAATACAATGGCCAAATGAAAAAGAGAAAGACAGACAATACAAAGCCAAATGAAAAAGAGAAAGACAGACAATACAATAGCCAAATGAAAACGAGAAAGACAGACAATACAAAGCCAAATGAAAAAGAGAAAGACATACAATACAATAGCCAAATGAAAAAGAGAAAGACAGACAATACAATAGCCAAGTGAAAAAGAGAAATACAGACAATACAAAGCCAAATGAAAAAGAGAAAGACAGACAATACAAAGCCAAATGAAAAAGAGAAAGACAGACAATACAATAGCCAAATGAAAAAGAGAAAGACAGACAATACAATAGCCAAATGAAAAAGAGAAAGACAGACAATACAATAGACAAATGAAAAAGAGAAAGACAGACAATACAATAGCCAAATGAAAAAGAGAAAGACAGACAATACAATAACCAAATGAAAAAGAGAAAGACAGACAATACAAAGCCAAATGAAAAAGAGAAAGACAGACAATACAATAGCCAAATGAAAAAGAGAAAGACAGACAATACAATAGCCAAATGAAAAAGAGAAAGACAGACAATACAATAGCCAAATGAAAAAGAGAAAGACAGACAATACAAAGCCAAATGAAAAAGAGAAAGACAGAAAATACAATGGCCAAATGAAAAAGACAGACAATACAATGGCCAAATGAAAAAGAGAAAGACAGACAATACAATAGCCAAATGAAAAAGAGAAAGACAGACAATACAATAACCAAATGAAAAAGAGAAAGACAGACAATACAATAACCAAATGAAAAAGAGAAAGACAGACAATACAATAACCAAATGAAAAAGAGAAAGACAGACAATACAAAGCCAAATGAAAAAGAGAAAGACAGACAATACAATAACCAAATGAAAAAGAGAAAGACAGACAATACAATAGCCAAATGAAAACGAGAAAGACAGACAATACAAAGCCAAATGAAAAAGAGAAAGACATACAATACAATAGCCAAATGAAAAAGAGAAAGACAGACAATACAATAGCCAAGTGAAAAAGAGAAATACAGACAATACAAAGCCAAATGAAAAAGAGAAAGACAGACAATACAAAGCCAAATGAAAAAGAGAAAGACAGACAATACAATAGCCAAATGAAAAAGAGAAAGACAGACAATACAATAGCCAAATGAAAAAGAGAAAGACAGACAATACAATAGACAAATGAAAAAGAGAAAGACAGACAATACAATAGCCAAATGAAAAAGAGAAAGACAGACAATACAATAACCAAATGAAAAAGAGAAAGACAGACAATACAAAGCCAAATGAAAAAGAGAAAGACAGACAATACAATAACCAAATGAAAAAGAGAAAGACAGACAATACAATAGCCAAATGAAAAAGACAAAGACAGACAATACAATAACCAAATGAAAAAGAGAAAGACAGACAATACAAAGCCAAATGAAAAAGAGAAAGACAGACAATACAATAACCAAATGAAAAAGAGAAAGACAGACAATACAATAACCAAATGAAAAAGAGAAAGACAGACAATACAATAGCCAAATGAAAACGAGAAAGACAGACAATACAAAGCCAAATGAAAAAGAGAAAGACATACAATACAATAGCCAAATGAAAAAGAGAAAGACAGACAATACAATAGCCAAGTGAAAAAGAGAAATACAGACAATACAAAGCCAAATGAAAAAGAGAAAGACAGACAATACAAAGCCAAATGAAAAAGAGAAAGACAGACAATACAATAACCAAATGAAAAAGAGAAAGACAGACAATACAAAGCCAAATGAAAAAGAGAAAGACAGAAAATACAATGGCCAAATGAAAAAGAGAAAGACAGACAATACAATAACCAAATGAAAAAGAGAAAGACAGAAAATACAAAGCCAAATGAATAAGAGAAAGACAGAAAATACAATAACCAAATGAAAAAGAGAAAGACAGACAATACAATGACCAAATGAAAAAGAGAAAGACAGACAATACAATAGCCAAGTGAAAAAGAGAACGACAGACAATACAATAGCCAAATGAAAAAGAGAAAGACAGACAATACAAAGCCAAATGAAAAAGAGAAAGACAGACAATACAAAGCCAAATGAAAAAGAGAAAGACAGAAAATACAATGGCCAAATGAAAAAGAGAAAGACAGACAATACAATGGCCAAATGAAAAAGAGAAAGACAAACAATGCAATAGCCAAATGAAAAAGAGAAAGACAGACAATACAATAGCCAAATGAAAAAGAGAAAGACAGACAATACAATAACCAAATGAAAAAGAGAAAGACAGACAATACAATGGCCAAATGAAAAAGAGAAAGACAGACAATACAATAACCAAATGAAAAAGAGAAAGACAGACAATACAATAGCCAAATGAAAAAGAGAAAGACAGACAATACAATGGCCAAATGAAAAAGAGAACGACAGACAATACAATAGCCAAATGAAAAAGAAAAAGACAGACAATACAATAACCAAATGAAAAAGAGAAAGACAGACAATACAATAGCCAAATGAAAAAGAGAAAGACAGACAATACAATAGCCAAATGAAAAAGAGAAAGACAGACAATACAATAGCCAAATGAAAAAGAGAAAGACAGACAATACAAAGCCAAATGAAAAAGAGAAAGACAGAAAATACAATGGCCAAATGAAAAAGACAGACAATACAATGGCCAAATGAAAAAGAGAAAGACAGACAATACAATAGCCAAATGAAAAAGAGAAAGACAGACAATACAATAGCCAAATGAAAAAGAGAAAGACAGACAATATAATGGCCAAATGAAAAAGAGAAAGACAGACAATACAATGGCCAAATGAAAAAGAGAAAGACAGACAATACAATAGCCAAATGAAAAAGAGAAAGACAGACAATACAATAACCAAATGAAAAAGAGAAAGACATACAATACAATGGCCAAATGAAAAAGAGAAAGACAGACAATACAAAGCCAAATTAAAAAGAAAAAGACAGACAATACAATAACCAAATGAAAAAGAGAAAGACAGACAATACAATAGCCAAATGAAAGAGAGAAAGACAGACAATACAAAGCCAAATGAAAAAGAGAAAGACAGACAATACAATAGCCAAATGAAAAAGAGAAAGACAGACAATACAATAGCCAAATGAAAAAGAGAAAGACAGACAATGCAATAGCCAAATGAAAAAGAGAAAGACAGACAATACAATAGCCAAATGAAAAAGAGAAAGACAGACAATACAATAACCAAATGAAAAAGAGAAAGACAGACAATACAATAACCAAATGAAAAAGAGAAAGACAGACAATACAAAGCCAAATGAAAAAGAGAAAGACAGACAATACAATAACCAAATGAAAAAGAGAAAGACAGACAATACAATAGCCAAATGAAAACGAGAAAGACAGACAATACAAAGCCAAATGAAAAAGAGAAAGACATACAATACAATAGCCAAATGAAAAAGAGAAAGACAGACAATACAATAGCCAAGTGAAAAAGAGAAATACAGACAATACAAAGCCAAATGAAAAAGAGAAAGACAGACAATACAAAGCCAAATGAAAAAGAGAAAGACAGACAATACAATAGCCAAATGAAAAAGAGAAAGACAGACAATACAATAGCCAAATGAAAAAGAGAAAGACAGACAATACAATAGACAAATGAAAAAGAGAAAGACAGACAATACAATAGCCAAATGAAAAAGAGAAAGACAGACAATACAATAACCAAATGAAAAAGAGAAAGACAGACAATACAAAGCCAAATGAAAAAGAGAAAGACAGACAATACAATAACCAAATGAAAAAGAGAAAGACAGACAATACAATAGCCAAATGAAAAAGACAAAGACAGACAATACAATAACCAAATGAAAAAGAGAAAGACAGACAATACAAAGCCAAATGAAAAAGAGAAAGACAGACAATGCAATAACCAAATGAAAAAGAGAAAGACAGACAATACAATAACCAAATGAAAAAGAGAAAGACAGACAATACAATAGCCAAATGAAAACGAGAAAGACAGACAATACAAAGCCAAATGAAAAAGAGAAAGACATACAATACAATAGCCAAATGAAAAAGAGAAAGACAGACAATACAATAGCCAAGTGAAAAAGAGAAATACAGACAATACAAAGCCAAATGAAAAAGAGAAAGACAGACAATACAAAGCCAAATGAAAAAGAGAAAGACAGACAATACAATAGCCAAATGAAAAAGAGAAAGACAGACAATACAATAGCCAAATGAAAAAGAGAAAGACAGACAATACAATAGACAAATGAAAAAGAGAAAGACAGACAATACAATAGCCAAATGAAAAAGAGAAAGACAGACAATACAATAACCAAATGAAAAAGAGAAAGACAGACAATACAAAGCCAAATGAAAAAGAGAAAGACAGACAATACAATAACCAAATGAAAAAGAGAAAGACAGACAATACAATAGCCAAATGAAAAAGACAAAGACAGACAATACAATAACCAAATGAAAAAGAGAAAGACAGACAATACAAAGCCAAATGAAAAAGAGAAAGACAGACAATACAATAACCAAATGAAAATGAGAAAGACAGACAATACAAAGCCAAATGAAAAAGAGAAAGACAGACAATGCAATGGCCAAATGAAAAAGAGAAAGACAGACAATACAATAACCAAATGAAAAAGAGAAAGACAGACAATACAAAGCCAAATGAAAAAGAGAAAGACAGACAATACAAAGCCAAATGAAAAAGAGAAAGACAGACAATACAATGGCCAAATGAAAAAGAGAAAGACAGACAATACAATAGCCAAATGAAAAAGAGAAAAACAGACAATACAATGGCCAAATGAAAAAGAGAAAGACACACAATACAAAGCCAAATGAAAAAGAGAAAGACAGACAATACAATGGCCAAATGAAAAAGAGAAAGACAGACAATACAAAGCCAAATGAAAAAGAGAAAGACAGACAATACAATAACCAAATGAAAAAGAGAAAGACAGACAATACAAAGCCAAATGAAAAAGAGAAAGACAGAAAATACAATGGCCAAATGAAAAAGAGAAAGACAGACAATACAAAGCCAAAAGAAAAAGAGAAAGACAGACAATACAATAACCAAATGAAAAAGAGAAAGACAGACAATACAATAGCCAAATGAAAAAGACAAAGACAGACAATACAATAACCAAATGAAAAAGAGAAAGACAGACAATACAAAGCCAAATGAAAAAGAGAAAGACAGACAATACAATAACCAAATGAAAATGAGAAAGACAGACAATACAAAGCCAAATGAAAAAGAGAAAGACAGACAATGCAATGGCCAAATGAAAAAGAGAAAGACAGACAATACAATAACCAAATGAAAAAGAGAAAGACAGACAATACAAAGCCAAATGAAAAAGAGAAAGACAGACAATACAAAGCCAAATGAAAAAGAGAAAGACAGACAATACAATGGCCAAATGAAAAAGAGAAAGACAGACAATACAATAGCCAAATGAAAAAGAGAAAAACAGACAATACAATAGCCAAATGAAAAAGAGAAAGACACACAATACAAAGCCAAATGAAAAAGAGAAAGACAGACAATACAATGGCCAAATGAAAAAGAGAAAGACAGACAATACAAAGCCAAATGAAAAAGAGAAAGACAGACAATACAATAACCAAATGAAAAAGAGAAAGACAGACAATACAAAGCCAAATGAAAAAGAGAAAGACAGAAAATACAATGGCCAAATGAAAAAGAGAAAGACAGACAATACAATAACCAAATGAAAAAGAGAAAAACAGACAATACAATAGCCAAATGAAAAAGAGAAAGACACACAATACAAAGCCAAATGAAAAAGAGAAAGACAGACAATACAATGGCCAAATGAAAAAGAGAAAGACAGACAATACAAAGCCAAATGAAAAAGAGAAAGACAGACAATACAATAGACAAATGAAAAAGAGAAAGACAGACAATACAATAGCCAAATGAAAAAGAGAAAGACAGACAATACAAAGCCAAATGAAAAAGAGAAAGACAGACAATACAATAACCAAATGAAAAAGAGAAAGACAGACAATACAATAGCCAAATGAAAAAGAGAAAGACAGACAATACAATAATCAAATGAAAAAGAGAAAGACAGACAATACAAAGCCAAATGAAAAAGAGAAAGACAGACAATACAATAACCAAATGAAAAAGAGAAAGACAGACAATACAAAGCCAAATGAAAAAGAGAAAGACAGACAATACAATGGCCAAATGAAAAAGAGAAAGACAGACAATACAATAACCAAATGAAAAAGAGAAAGACAGACAATACAAAGCCAAATGAAAAAGAGAAAGACAGACAATACAATAGCCAAATGAAAAAGAGAAAAACAGACAATACAATAGCCAAATGAAAAAGAGAAAGACACACAATACAAAGCGAAATGAAAAAGAGAAAGACAGACAATACAATGGCCAAATGAAAAAGAGAAAGACAGACAATACAAAGCCAAATGAAAAAGAGAAAGACAGAAAATACAATGGCCAAATGAAAAAGAGAAAGACAGACAATACAATAGCCAAATGAAAAAGAGAAAAACAGACAATACAATAGCCAAATGAAAAAGAGAAAGACACACAATACAAAGCCAAATGAAAAAGAGAAAGACAGACAATACAATGGCCAAATGAAAAAGAGAAAGACAGACAATACAAAGCCAAATGAAAAAGAGAAAGACAGACAATACAATAACCAAATGAAAAAGAGAAAGACAGACAATACAAAGCCAAATGAAAAAGAGAAAGACAGACAATACAATAACCAAATGAAAATGAGAAAGACAGACAATACAAAGCCAAATGAAAAAGAGAAAGACAGACAATGCAATGGCCAAATGAAAAAGAGAAAGACAGACAATACAATAACCAAATGAAAAAGAGAAAGACAGACAATACAAAGCCAAATGAAAAAGAGAAAGACAGACAATACAAAGCCAAATGAAAAAGAGAAAGACAGACAATACAATGGCCAAATGAAAAAGAGAAAGACAGACAATACAATAGCCAAATGAAAAAGAGAAAAACAGACAATACAATAGCCAAATGAAAAAGAGAAAGACACACAATACAAAGCCAAATGAAAAAGAGAAAGACAGACAATACAATGGCCAAATGAAAAAGAGAAAGACAGACAATACAAAGCCATATGAAAAAGAGAAAGACAGACAATACAATAACCAAATGAAAAAGAGAAAGACAGACAATACAAAGCCAAATGAAAAAGAGAAAGACAGAAAATACAATGGCCAAATGAAAAAGAGAAAGACAGACAATACAAAGCCAAAAGAAAAAGAGAAAGACAGACAATACAATAACCAAATGAAAAAGAGAAAGACAGACAATACAATAGCCAAATGAAAAAGACAAAGACAGACAATACAATAACCAAATGAAAAAGAGAAAGACAGACAATACAAAGCCAAATGAAAAAGAGAAAGACAGACAATACAATAACCAAATGAAAATGAGAAAGACAGACAATACAAAGCCAAATGAAAAAGAGAAAGACAGACAATGCAATGGCCAAATGAAAAAGAGAAAGACAGACAATACAATAACCAAATGAAAAAGAGAAAGACAGACAATACAAAGCCAAATGAAAAAGAGAAAGACAGACAATACAAAGCCAAATGAAAAAGAGAAAGACAGACAATACAATGGCCAAATGAAAAAGAGAAAGACAGACAATACAATAGCCAAATGAAAAAGAGAAAAACAGACAATACAATAGCCAAATGAAAAAGAGAAAGACACACAATACAAAGCCAAATGAAAAAGAGAAAGACAGACAATACAATGGCCAAATGAAAAAGAGAAAGACAGACAATACAAAGCCAAATGAAAAAGAGAAAGACAGACAATACAATAACCAAATGAAAAAGAGAAAGACAGACAATACAAAGCCAAATGAAAAAGAGAAAGACAGAAAATACAATGGCCAAATGAAAAAGAGAAAGACAGACAATACAATAACCAAATGAAAAAGAGAAAAACAGACAATACAATAGCCAAATGAAAAAGAGAAAGACACACAATACAAAGCCAAATGAAAAAGAGAAAGACAGACAATACAATGGCCAAATGAAAAAGAGAAAGACAGACAATACAAAGCCAAATGAAAAAGAGAAAGACAGACAATACAATAGACAAATGAAAAAGAGAAAGACAGACAATACAATAGCCAAATGAAAAAGAGAAAGACAGACAATACAAAGCCAAATGAAAAAGAGAAAGACAGACAATACAATAACCAAATGAAAAAGAGAAAGACAGACAATACAATAGCCAAATGAAAAAGAGAAAGACAGACAATACAATAATCAAATGAAAAAGAGAAAGACAGACAATACAAAGCCAAATGAAAAAGAGAAAGACAGACAATACAATAACCAAATGAAAAAGAGAAAGACAGACAATACAAAGCCAAATGAAAAAGAGAAAGACAGACAATACAATGGCCAAATGAAAAAGAGAAAGACAGACAATACAATAACCAAATGAAAAAGAGAAAGACAGACAATACAAAGCCAAATGAAAAAGAGAAAGACAGACAATACAATAGCCAAATGAAAAAGAGAAAAACAGACAATACAATAGCCAAATGAAAAAGAGAAAGACACACAATACAAAGCGAAATGAAAAAGAGAAAGACAGACAATACAATGGCCAAATGAAAAAGAGAAAGACAGACAATACAAAGCCAAATGAAAAAGAGAAAGACAGAAAATACAATGGCCAAATGAAAAAGAGAAAGACAGACAATACAATAGCCAAATGAAAAAGAGAAAAACAGACAATACAATAGCCAAATGAAAAAGAGAAAGACACACAATACAAAGCCAAATGAAAAAGAGAAAGACAGACAATACAATGGCCAAATGAAAAAGAGAAAGACAGACAATACAAAGCCAAATGAAAAAGAGAAAGACAGACAATACAATAACCAAATGAAAAAGAGAAAGACAGACAATACAAAGCCAAATGAAAAAGAGAAAGACAGAAAATACAATGTCCAAATGAAAAAGAGAAAGACAGACAATACAATAACCAAATGAAAAAGAGAAAGACAGACAATACAATGCCAAATGAAAAAGAGAAAGACAGACAATACAATAGACAAATGAAAAAGAGAAAGACAGACAATACAATAGCCAAATGAAAAAGAGAAAGACAGACAATACAATAACCAAATGAAAAAGAGAAAGACAGACAATACAAAGCCAAATGAAAAAGAGAAAGACAGACAATACAATAACCAAATGAAAAAGAGAAAGACAGACAATACAATAGCCAAATGAAAAAGAGAAAGACAGACAATACAATAACCAAATGAAAAAGAGAAAGACAGACAATACAAAGCCAAATGAAAAAGAGAAAGACAGACAATACAATAACCAAATGAAAAAGAGAAAGACAGACAATACAAAGCCAAATGAAAAAGAGAAAGACAGACAATACAATGGCCAAATGAAAAAGAGAAAGACAGACAATACAATAACCAAATGAAAAAGAGAAAGACAGACAATACAAAGCCAAATGAAAAAGAGAAAGACAGACAATACAAAGCCAAATGAAAAAGAGAAAGACAGACAATACAATGGCCAAATGAAAAAGAGAAAGACAGACAATACAATAGCCAAATGAAAAAGAGAAAAACAGACAATACAATAGCCAAATGAAAAAGAGAAAGACACACAATACAAAGCCAAATGAAAAAGAGAAAGACAGACACTACAATGGCCAAATGAAAAAGAGAAAGACAGACAATACAAAGCCAAATGAAAAAGAGAAAGACAGACAATACAATAACCAAATGAAAAAGAGAAAGACAGACAATACAAAGCCAAATGAAAAAGAGAAAGATAGAAAATACAATGGCCAAATGAAAAAGAGAAAGACAGACAATACAATAACCAAATGAAAAAGAGAAAAACAGACAATACAATAGCCAAATGAAAAAGAGAAAGACACACAATACAAAGCCAAATGAAAAAGAGAAAGACAGATAATACAATGGCCAAATGAAAAAGAGAAAGACAGACAATACAAAGCCAAATGAAAAAGAGAAAGACAGACAATACAATAACCAAATGAAAAAGAGAAAGACAGACAATACAATGGCCAAATGAAAAAGAGAAAGACAGAAAATACAATGGCCAAATGAAAAAGAGAAAGACAGACAATACAATAGCCAAATGAAAAAGAGAAAGACAGACAATACAATAGCCAAATGAAAAAGAGAAAGACAGACAATACAATGGCCAAATGAAAAAGAGAAAGACAGACAATACAAAGCCAAATGAAAAAGAGAAAGACAGACAATACAAAGCCAAATGAAAAAGAGAAAGACAGAAAATACAATGGCCAAATGAAAAAGAGAAAGACAGACAATACAAAGCCAAATGTAAAAGAGAAAGACAGACAATACAAAGCCAAATGAAAAAGAGAAAGACAGACAATACAAAGCCAAATGAAAAAGAGAAAGACAGAAAATGCAATGGCCAAATGAAAAAGAGAAAGACAGACAATACAAAGCCAAATGAAAAAGAGAAAGACAGACAATACAAAGCCAAATGAAAAAGAGAAAAACAGAAAATACAATGGCCAAATGAAAAAGAGAAAGACAGACAATACAATAGCCAAATGAAAAAGAGAAAAACAGACAATACAATAGCCAAATGAAAAAGAGAAAGACACACAATACAAAGCCAAATGAAAAAGAGAAAGACAGACAATACAATGGCCAAATGAAAAAGAGAAAGACAGACAATACAATAGCCAAATGAAAAAGAGAAAGACAGACAATACAATAACCAAATGAAAAAGAGAAAGACAGACAATACAAAGCCAAATGAAAAAGAGAAAGACAGAAAATACAATGGCCAAATGAAAAAGAGAAAGACAGACAATACAATAACCAAATGAAAAAGAGAAAGACAGACAATACAAAGCCAAATGAAAAAGAGAAAGACAGAAAATACAATAACCAAATGAAAAAGAGAAAGACAGACAATACAATAGCCAAATGAAAAAGAGAAAAACAGACAATACAATAGCCAAATGAAAAAGAGAAAGACAGACAATACAAAGCCAAATGAAAAAGAGAAAGACAGACAATACAATGGCCAAATGAAAAAGAGAAAGACAGACAATACAAAGCCAAATGAAAAAGAGAAAGACAGACAATACAAAGCCAAATGAAAAATAGAAAGACAGAAAATACAATGGCCAAATGAAAAAGAGAAAGACAGACAATACAAAGCCAAATGAAAAAGAGAAAGACAGACAATACAAAGCCAAATGAAAATGAGAAAGACAGACAATACAAAGCCAAATGAAAAAGAGAAAGACAGAAAATACAATGGCCAAATGAAAAAGAGAAAGACAGACAATACAAAGCCAAATGAAAAAGAAAAAGACAGACAATACAAAGCCAAATGAAAAAGAGAAAGACAGAAAATACAATGGCCAAATGAAAAAGAGAAAGACAGACAATACAATAGCCAAATGAAAAAGAGAAAAACAGACAATACAATAGCCAAATGAAAAAGAGAAAAACAGACAATACAATAGCCAAATGAAAAAGAGAAAGACAGACAATACAATGGCCAAATGAAAAAGAGAAAGACAGACAATACAATAGCCAAATGAAAAAGAGAAAGACAGACAATACAATAACCAAATGAAAAAGAGAAAGACAGACAATACAAAGCCAAATGAAAAAGAGAAAGACAGAAAATACAATGGCCAAATGAAAAAGAGAAAGACAGACAATACAATAACCAAATGAAAAAGAGAAAGACAGAAAATACAAAGCCAAATGAATAAGAGAAAGACAGAAAATACAATAACCAAATGAAAAAGAGAAAGACAGACAATACAATGACCAAATGAAAAAGAGAAAGACAGACAATACAATAGCCAAGTGAAAAAGAGAACGACAGACAATACAATAGCCAAATGAAAAAGAGAAAGACAGACAATACAAAGCCAAATGAAAAAGAGAAAGACAGACAATACAAAGCCAAATGAAAAAGAGAAAGACAGAAAATACAATGGCCAAATGAAAAAGAGAAAGACAGACAATACAATGGCCAAATGAAAAAGAGAAAGACAAACAATGCAATAGCCAAATGAAAAAGAGAAAGACAGACAATACAATAGCCAAATGAAAAAGAGAAAGACAGACAATACAATAACCAAATGAAAAAGAGAAAGACAGACAATACAATGGCCAAATGAAAAAGAGAAAGACAGACAATACAATAACCAAATGAAAAAGAGAAAGACAGACAATACAATAGCCAAATGAAAAAGAGAAAGACAGACAATACAATGGCCAAATGAAAAAGAGAACGACAGACAATACAATAGCCAAATGAAAAAGAAAAAGACAGACAATACAATAACCAAATGAAAAAGAGAAAGACAGACAATACAATAGCCAAATGAAAAAGAGAAAGACAGACAATACAATAGCCAAATGAAAAAGAGAAAGACAGACAATACAATAGCCAAATGAAAAAGAGAAAGACAGACAATACAAAGCCAAATGAAAAAGAGAAAGACAGAAAATACAATGGCCAAATGAAAAAGACAGACAATACAATGGCCAAATGAAAAAGAGAAAGACAGACAATACAATAGCCAAATGAAAAAGAGAAAGACAGACAATACAATAGCCAAATGAAAAAGAGAAAGATAGACAATATAATGGCCAAATGAAAAAGAGAAAGACAGACAATACAATGGCCAAATGAAAAAGAGAAAGACAGACAATACAATAGCCAAATGAAAAAGAGAAAGACAGACAATACAATAACCAAATGAAAAAGAGAAAGACATACAATACAATGGCCAAATGAAAAAGAGAAAGACAGACAATACAAAGCCAAATTAAAAAGAAAAAGACAGACAATACAATAACCAAATGAAAAAGAGAAAGACAGACAATACAATAGCCAAATGAAAGAGAGAAAGACAGACAATACAAAGCCAAATGAAAAAGAGAAAGACAGACAATACAATAGCCAAATGAAAAAGAGAAAGACAGACAATACAATAGCCAAATGAAAAAGAGAAAGACAGACAATGCAATAGCCAAATGAAAAAGAGAAAGACAGACAATACAATAGCCAAATGAAAAAGAGAAAGACAGACAATACAATAACCAAATGAAAAAGAGAAAGACAGACAATACAATAACCAAATGAAAAAGAGAAAGACAGACAATACAAAGCCAAATGAAAAAGAGAAAGACAGACAATACAATAACCAAATGAAAAAGAGAAAGACAGACAATACAATAGCCAAATGAAAACGAGAAAGACAGACAATACAAAGCCAAATGAAAAAGAGAAAGACATACAATACAATAGCCAAATGAAAAAGAGAAAGACAGACAATACAATAGCCAAGTGAAAAAGAGAAATACAGACAATACAAAGCCAAATGAAAAAGAGAAAGACAGACAATACAAAGCCAAATGAAAAAGAGAAAGACAGACAATACAATAGCCAAATGAAAAAGAGAAAGACAGACAATACAATAGCCAAATGAAAAAGAGAAAGACAGACAATACAATAGACAAATGAAAAAGAGAAAGACAGACAATACAATAGCCAAATGAAAAAGAGAAAGACAGACAATACAATAACCAAATGAAAAAGAGAAAGACAGACAATACAAAGCCAAATGAAAAAGAGAAAGACAGACAATACAATAACCAAATGAAAAAGAGAAAGACAGACAATACAATAGCCAAATGAAAAAGACAAAGACAGACAATACAATAACCAAATGAAAAAGAGAAAGACAGACAATACAAAGCCAAATGAAAAAGAGAAAGACAGACAATACAATAACCAAATGAAAAAGAGAAAGACAGACAATACAATAACCAACTGAAAAAGAGAAAGACAGACAATACAATAGCCAAATGAAAACGAGAAAGACAGACAATACAAAGCCAAATGAAAAAGAGAAAGACATACAATACAATAGCCAAATGAAAAAGAGAAAGACAGACAATACAATAGCCAAGTGAAAAAGAGAAATACAGACAATACAAAGCCAAATGAAAAAGAGAAAGACAGACAATACAAAGCCAAATGAAAAAGAGAAAGACAGACAATACAATAGCCAAATGAAAAAGAGAAAGACAGACAATACAATAGCCAAATGAAAAAGAGAAAGACAGACAATACAATAGACAAATGAAAAAGAGAAAGACAGACAATACAATAGCCAAATGAAAAAGAGAAAGACAGACAATACAATAACCAAATGAAAAAGAGAAAGACAGACAATACAAAGCCAAATGAAAAAGAGAAAGACAGACAATACAATAACCAAATGAAAAAGAGAAAGACAGACAATACAATAGCCAAATGAAAAAGACAAAGACAGACAATACAATAACCAAATGAAAAAGAGAAAGACAGACAATACAAAGCCAAATGAAAAAGAGAAAGACAGACAATACAATAACCAAATGAAAATGAGAAAGACAGACAATACAAAGCCAAATGAAAAAGAGAAAGACAGACAATGCAATGGCCAAATGAAAAAGAGAAAGACAGACAATACAATAACCAAATGAAAAAGAGAAAGACAGACAATACAAAGCCAAATGAAAAAGAGAAAGACAGACAATACAAAGCCAAATGAAAAAGAGAAAGACAGACAATACAATGGCCAAATGAAAAAGAGAAAGACAGACAATACAATAGCCAAATGAAAAAGAGAAAAACAGACAATACAATAGCCAAATGAAAAAGAGAAAGACACACAATACAAAGCCAAATGAAAAAGAGAAAGACAGACAATACAATGGCCAAATGAAAAAGAGAAAGACAGACAATACAAAGCCAAATGAAAAAGAGAAAGACAGACAATACAATAACCAAATGAAAAAGAGAAAGACAGACAATACAAAGCCAAATGAAAAAGAGAAAGACAGAAAATACAATGGCCAAATGAAAAAGAGAAAGACAGACAATACAAAGCCAAAAGAAAAAGAGAAAGACAGACAATACAATAACCAAATGAAAAAGAGAAAGACAGACAATACAATAGCCAAATGAAAAAGACAAAGACAGACAATACAATAACCAAATGAAAAAGAGAAAGACAGACAATACAAAGCCAAATGAAAAAGAGAAAGACAGACAATACAATAACCAAATGAAAATGAGAAAGACAGACAATACAAAGCCAAATGAAAAAGAGAAAGACAGACAATGCAATGGCCAAATGAAAAAGAGAAAGACAGACAATACAATAACCAAATGAAAAAGAGAAAGACAGACAATACAAAGCCAAATGAAAAAGAGAAAGACAGACAATACAAAGCCAAATGAAAAAGAGAAAGACAGACAATACAATGGCCAAATGAAAAAGAGAAAGACAGACAATACAATAGCCAAATGAAAAAGAGAAAAACAGACAATACAATAGCCAAATGAAAAAGAGAAAGACACACAATACAAAGCCAAATGAAAAAGAGAAAGACAGACAATACAATGGCCAAATGAAAAAGAGAAAGACAGACAATACAAAGCCAAATGAAAAAGAGAAAGACAGACAATACAATAACCAAATGAAAAAGAGAAAGACAGACAATACAAAGCCAAATGAAAAAGAGAAAGACAGAAAATACAATGGCCAAATGAAAAAGAGAAAGACAGACAATACAATAACCAAATGAAAAAGAGAAAAACAGACAATACAATAGCCAAATGAAAAAGAGAAAGACACACAATACAAAGCCAAATGAAAAAGAGAAAGACAGACAATACAATGGCCAAATGAAAAAGAGAAAGACAGACAATACAAAGCCAAATGAAAAAGAGACAGACAGACAATACAATAGACAAATGAAAAAGAGAAAGACAGACAATACAATAGCCAAATGAAAAAGAGAAAGACAGACAATACAAAGCCAAATGAAAAAGAGAAAGACAGACAATACAATAACCAAATGAAAAAGAGAAAGACAGACAATACAATAGCCAAATGAAAAAGAGAAAGACAGACAATACAATAATCAAATGAAAAAGAGAAAGACAGACAATACAAAGCCAAATGAAAAAGAGAAAGACAGACAATACAATAACCAAATGAAAAAGAGAAAGACAGACAATACAAAGCCAAATGAAAAAGAGAAAGACAGACAATACAATGGCCAAATGAAAAAGAGAAAGACAGACAATACAATAACCAAATGAAAAAGAGAAAGACAGACAATACAAAGCCAAATGAAAAAGAGAAAGACAGACAATACAATAGCCAAATGAAAAAGAGAAAAACAGACAATACAATAGCCAAATGAAAAAGAGAAAGACACACAATACAAAGCGAAATGAAAAAGAGAAAGACAGACAATACAATGGCCAAATGAAAAAGAGAAAGACAGACAATACAAAGCCAAATGAAAAAGAGAAAGACAGAAAATACAATGGCCAAATGAAAAAGAGAAAGACAGACAATACAATAGCCAAATGAAAAAGAGAAAGACAGACAATACAATAGCCAAATGAAAAAGAGAAAGACACACAATACAAAGCCAAATGAAAAAGAGAAAGACAGACAATACAATGGCCAAATGAAAAAGAGAAAGACAGACAATACAAAGCCAAATGAAAAAGAGAAAGACAGACAATACAATAACCAAATGAAAAAGAGAAAGACAGACAATACAAAGCCAAATGAAAAAGAGAAAGACAGAAAATACAATGTCCAAATGAAAAAGAGAAAGACAGACAATACAATAACCAAATGAAAAAGAGAAAGACAGACAATACAATGCCAAATGAAAAAGAGAAAGACAGACAATACAATAGACAAATGAAAAAGAGAAAGACAGACAATACAATAGCCAAATGAAAAAGAGAAAGACAGACAATACAATAACCAAATGAAAAAGAGAAAGACAGACAATACAAAGCCAAATGAAAAAGAGAAAGACAGACAATACAATAACCAAATGAAAAAGAGAAAGACAGACAATACAATAGCCAAATGAAAAAGAGAAAGACAGACAATACAATAACCAAATGAAAAAGAGAAAGACAGACAATACAAAGCCAAATGAAAAAGAGAAAGACAGACAATACAATAACCAAATGAAAAAGAGAAAGACAGACAATACAAAGCCAAATGAAAAAGAGAAAGACAGACAATACAATGGCCAAATGAAAAAGAGAAAGACAGACAATACAATAACCAAATGAAAAAGAGAAAGACAGACAATACAAAGCCAAATGAAAAAGAGAAAGACAGACAATACAAAGCCAAATGAAAAAGAGAAAGACAGACAATACAATGGCCAAATGAAAAAGAGAAAGACAGACAATACAATAGCCAAATGAAAAAGAGAAAAACAGACAATACAATAGCCAAATGAAAAAGAGAAAGACACACAATACAAAGCCAAATGAAAAAGAGAAAGACAGACACTACAATGGCCAAATGAAAAAGAGAAAGACAGACAATACAAAGCCAAATGAAAAAGAGAAAGACAGACAATACAATAACCAAATGAAAAAGAGAAAGACAGACAATACAAAGCCAAATGAAAAAGAGAAAGATAGAAAATACAATGGCCAAATGAAAAAGAGAAAGACAGACAATACAATAACCAAATGAAAAAGAGAAAAACAGACAATACAATAGCCAAATGAAAAAGAGAAAGACACACAATACAAAGCCAAATGAAAAAGAGAAAGACAGATAATACAATGGCCAAATGAAAAAGAGAAAGACAGACAATACAAAGCCAAATGAAAAAGAGAAAGACAGACAATACAATAACCAAATGAAAAAGAGAAAGACAGACAATACAATGGCCAAATGAAAAAGAGAAAGACAGAAAATACAATGGCCAAATGAAAAAGAGAAAGACAGACAATACAATAGCCAAATGAAAAAGAGAAAGACAGACAATACAATAGCCAAATGAAAAAGAGAAAGACAGACAATACAATGGCCAAATGAAAAAGAGAAAGACAGACAATACAAAGCCAAATGAAAAAGAGAAAGACAGACAATACAAAGCCAAATGAAAAAGAGAAAAACAGAAAATACAATGGCCAAATGAAAAAGAGAAAGACAGACAATACAAAGCCAAATGAAAAAGAGAAAGACAGACAATACAAAGCCAAATGAAAAAGAGAAAGACAGACAATACAAAGCCAAATGAAAAAGAGAAAGACAGAAAATGCAATGGCCAAATGAAAAAGAGAAAGACAGACAATACAAAGCCAAATGAAAAAGAGAAAGACAGACAATACAAAGCCAAATGAAAAAGAGAAAAACAGAAAATACAATGGCCAAATGAAAAAGAGAAAGACAGACAATACAATAGCCAAATGAAAAAGAGAAAAACAGACAATACAATAGCCAAATGAAAAAGAGAAAGACACACAATACAAAGCCAAATGAAAAAGAGAAAGACAGACAATACAATGGCCAAATGAAAAAGAGAAAGACAGACAATACAATAGCCAAATGAAAAAGAGAAAGACAGACAATACAATAACCAAATGAAAAAGAGAAAGACAGACAATACAAAGCCAAATGAAAAAGAGAAAGACAGAAAATACAATGGCCAAATGAAAAAGAGAAAGACAGACAATACAATAACCAAATGAAAAAGAGAAAGACAGACAATACAATAGCCAAATGAAAAAGAGAAAGACAGAAAATACAATAACCAAATGAAAAAGAGAAAGACAGACAATACAATAGCCAAATGAAAAAGAGAAAGACAGACAATACAAAGCCAACTGAAAAAGAGAAAGACAGACAATACAATAACCAAATGAAAAAGAGAAAGACAGACAATACAAAGCCAAATGAAAAAGAGAAAGACAGACAATACAATAACCAAATGAAAAAGAGAAAGACAAACAATACAATAGCCAAATGAAAAAGAGAAAGACAGACAATACAATAACCAAATGAAAAAGAGAAAGACAGACAATACAAAGCCAAATGAAAAAGAGAAAGACAGACAATACAATAGACAAATGAAAAAGAGAAAAACAGACAATACAATAGCCAAATGAAAAAGAGAAAGACACACAATACAAAGCCAAATGAAAAAGAGAAAGACAGACAATACAATGGCCAAATGAAAAAGAGAAAGACAGACAATACAAAGCCAAATGAAAAAGAGAAAGACAGAAAATACAATGGCCAAATGAAAAAGAGAAAGACAGACAATACAATAGCCAAATGAAAAAGAGAAAAACAGACAATACAATAGCCAAATGAAAAAGAGAAAGACACACAATACAAAGCCAAATGAAAAAGAGAAAGACAGACAATACAATGGCCAAATGAAAAAGAGAAAGACAGACAATACAAAGCCAAATGAAAAAGAGAAAGACAGACAATACAATAACCAAATGAAAAAGAGAAAGACAGACAATACAAAGCCAAATGAAAAAGAGAAAGACAGAAAATACAATGTCCAAATGAAAAAGAGAAAGACAGACAATACAATAACCAAATGAAAAAGAGAAAGACAGACAATACAATGCCAAATGAAAAAGAGAAAGACAGACAATACAATAGACAAATGAAAAAGAGAAAGACAGACAATACAATAGCCAAATGAAAAAGAGAAAGACAGACAATACAATAACCAAATGAAAAAGAGAAAGACAGACAATACAAAGCCAAATGAAAAAGAGAAAGACAGACAATACAATAACCAAATGAAAAAGAGAAAGACAGACAATACAATAGCCAAATGAAAAAGAGAAAGACAGACAATACAATAACCAAATGAAAAAGAGAAAGACAGACAATACAAAGCCAAATGAAAAAGAGAAAGACAGACAATACAATAACCAAATGAAAAAGAGAAAGACAGACAATACAAAGCCAAATGAAAAAGAGAAAGACAGACAATACAATGGCCAAATGAAAAAGAGAAAGACAGACAATACAATAACCAAATGAAAAAGAGAAAGACAGACAATACAAAGCCAAATGAAAAAGAGAAAGACAGACAATACAAAGCCAAATGAAAAAGAGAAAGACAGACAATACAATGGCCAAATGAAAAAGAGAAAGACAGACAATACAATAGCCAAATGAAAAAGAGAAAGACACACAATACAAAGCCAAATGAAAAAGAGAAAGACAGACAATACAATGGCCAAATGAAAAAGAGAAAGACAGACAATACAAAGCCAAATGAAAAAGAGAAAGACAGACAATACAATAATCAAATGAAAAAGAGAAAGACAGACAATACAAAGCCAAATGAAAAAGAGAAAGATAGAAAATACAATGGCCAAATGAAAAAGAGAAAGACAGACAATACAATAACCAAATGAAAAAGAGAAAAACAGACAATACAATAGCCAAATGAAAAAGAGAAAGACACACAATACAAAGCCAAATGAAAAAGAGAAAGACAGATAATACAATGGCCAAATGAAAAAGAGAAAGACAGACAATACAAAGCCAAATGAAAAAGAGAAAGACAGACAATACAATAACCAAATGAAAAAGAGAAAGACAGACAATACAATGGCCAAATGAAAAAGAGAAAGACAGAAAATACAATGGCCAAATGAAAAAGAGAAAGACAGACAATGCAATAGCCAAATGAAAAAGAGAAAAACAGACAATACAATAGCCAAATGAAAAAGAGAAAGACAGACAATACAAAGCCAAATGAAAAAGAGAAAGACAGACAATACAAAGCCAAATGAAAAAGAGAAAGACAGACAATACAAAGCCAAATGAAAAAGAGAAAGACAGAAAATACAATGGCCAACTGAAAAAGAGAAAGACAGACAATACAATAACCAAATGAAAAAGAGAAAGACAGACAATACAAAGCCAAATGAAAAAGAGAAAGACAGACAATACAAAGCCAAATGAAAAAGAGAAAGACAGAAAATACAATGGCCAAATGAAAAAGAGAAAGACAGACAATACAATAACCAAATGAAAAAGAGAAAGACAGACAATACAAAGCCAAATGAAAAAGAGAAAGACAGAAAATACAATGGCCAAATGAAAAAGAGAAAGACAGACAATACAATAGCCAAATGAAAAAGAGAAAAACAGACAATACAATAGCCAAATGAAAAAGAGAAAGACACACAATACAAAGCCAAATGAAAAAGAGAAAGACAGACAATACAATGGCCAAATGAAAAAGAGAAAGACAGACAATACAATAGCCAAATGAAAAAGAGAAAGACAGACAATACAATAACCAAATGAAAAAGAGAAAGACAGACAATACAAAGCCAAATGAAAAAGAGAAAGACAGAAAATACAATGGCCAAATGAAAAAGAGAAAGACAGACAATACAATAACCAAATGAAAAAGAGAAAGACAGACAATACAAAGCCAAATGAAAAAGAGAAAGACAGAAATACAGTAACCAAATGAAAAAGAGAAAGACAGACAATACAATGGCCAAATGAAAAAGAGAAAGACAGACAATACAATAGCCAAATGAAAAAGAGAACGACAGACAATACAATAGCCAAATGAAAAAGAGAAAGACAGACAATACAATAGCCAAATGAAAAAGAGAAAGACAGACAATACAAAGCCAAATGAAAAAGAGAAAGACAGAAAATACAATGGCCAAATGAAAAAGAGAAAGACAGACAATACAATGGCCAAATGAAAAAGAGAAAGACAAACAATGCAATAGCCAAATGAAAAAGAGAAAGACAGACAATACAATAGCCAAATGAAAAAGAGAAAGACAGACAATACAATAACCAAATGAAAAAGAGAAAGACAGACAATACAATGGCCAAATGAAAAAGAGAAAGACAGACAATACAAAGCCAAATGAAAAAGAGAAAGACAGACAATACAATAACCAAATGAAAAAGAGAAAGACAGACAATACAATAGCCAAATGAAAAAGAGAAAGACAGACAATACAAAGCCAAATGAAAAAGAGAAAGACAGAAAATACAATGGCCAAATGAAAAAGAAAAAGACAGACAATACAATGGCCAAATGAAAAAGAGAAAGACAGACAATACAATAGCCAAATGAAAAAGAGAAAGACAGACAATACAATAGCCAAATGAAAAAGAGAAAGACAGACAATATAATGGCCAAATGAAAAAGAGAAAGACAGACAATACAATGGCCAAATGAAAAAGAGAAAGACAGACAATACAATAGCCAAATGAAAAAGAGAAAGACAGACAATACAATAACCAAATGAAAAAGAGAAAGACATACAATACAATGGCCAAATGAAAAAGAGAAAGACAGAAAATACAAAGCCAAATGAAAAAGAGAAAGACAGACAATACAATAGCCAAATGAAAAAGAGAAAGACAGACAATACAATAGCCAAATGAAAAAGAGAAAGACAGACAATGTAATAGCCAAATGAAAAAGAGAAAGACAGACAATACAATAGCCAAATGAAAAAGAGAAAGACAGACAATACAATAACCAAATGAAAAAGAGAAAGACAGACAATACAATAACCAAATGAAAAAAAGAAAGACAGACAATACAAAGCCAAATGAAAAAGAGAAAGACAGACAATACAATAACCAAATGAAAAAGAGAAAGACAGACAATACAATAGCCAAATGAAAAAGAGAAAGACAGACAATACAAAGCCAAATGAAAAAGAGAAAGACAGACAATACAATAGCCAAGTGAAAAAGAGAAAGACAGACAATACAAAGCCAAATGAAAAAGAGAAAGACAGACAATACAAAGCCAAATGAAAAAGAGAAAGACATACAATACAATAGCCAAATGAAAAAGAGAAAGACAGACAATACAATAGCCAAGTGAAAAAGAGAAAGACAGACAATACAAAGCCAAATGAAAAAGAGAAAGACAGACAATACAAAGCCAAATGAAAAAGAGAAAGACAGACAATACAATAGCCAAATGAAAAAGAGAAAGACAGACAATACAATAGCCAAATGAAAAAGAGAAAGACAGACAATACAATAACCAAATGAAAAAGAGAAAGAGAGACAATACAAAGCCAACTGAAAAAGAGAAAGACAGACAATACAATAACCAAATGAAAAAGAGAAAGACAGACAATACAAAGCCAAATGAAAAAGAGAAAGACAGACAATACAATAACCAAATGAAAAAGAGAAAGACAAACAATACAATAGCCAAATGAAAAAGAGAAAGACAGACAATACAATAACCAAATGAAAAAGAGAAAGACAGACAATACAAAGCCAAATGAAAAAGAGAAAGACAGACAATACAATAGACAAATGAAAAAGAGAAAGACAGACAATACAATAGCCAAATGAAAAAGAGAAAGACAGACAATACAATAACCAAATGAAAAAGAGAAAGACAGACAATACAAAGCCAAATGAAAAAGAGAAAGACAGACAATACAATAACCAAATGAAAAAGAGAAAGACAGACAATACAATAGCCAAATGAAAAAGAGAAAGACAGACAATACAATAACCAAATGAAAAAGAGAAAGACAGACAATACAAAGCCAAATGAAAAAGAGAAAGACAGACAATACAATAACCAAATGAAAAAGAGAAAGACAGACAATACAAAGCCAAATGAAAAAGAGAAAGACAGACAATACAATGGCCAAATGAAAAAGAGAAAGACAGACAATACAAAGCCAAATGAAAAAGAGAAAGACACACAATACAAAGCCAAATGAAAAAGAGAAAGACAGACAATACAATGGCCAAATGAAAAAGAGAAAGACAGACAATACAAAGCCAAATGAAAAAGAGAAAGACAGACAATACAATAACCAAATGAAAAAGAGAAAGACAGACAATGTAATAGCCAAATGAAAAAGAGAAAGACAGACAATACAAAGCCAAATGAAAAAGAGAAAGACAGACAATACAATAACCAAATGAAAAAGAGAAAGACAGACAATACAAAGCCAAATGAAAAAGAGAAAGACAGACAATACAAAGCCAAATGAAAAAGAGAAAGACAGACAATACAATGGCCAAATGAAAAAGAGAAAGACAGACAATACAATGGCCAAATGAAAAAGAGAAAGACAGACAATACAAAGCCAAATGAAAAAGAGAAAGACACACAATACAAAGCCAAATGAAAAAGAGAAAGACAGACAATACAATGGCCAAATGAAAAAGAGAAAGACAGACAATACAAAGCCAAATGAAAAAGAGAAAGACAGACAATACAATAACCAAATGAAAAAGAGAAAGACAGACAATGTAATAGCCAAATGAAAAAGAGAAAGACAGACAATACAATAGCCAAATGAAAAAGAGAAAGACAGACAATACAATAACCAAATGAAAAAGAGAAAGACAGACAATACAATAACCAAATGAAAAAAAGAAAGACAGACAATACAAAGCCAAATGAAAAAGAGAAAGACAGACAATACAATAACCAAATGAAAAAGAGAAAGACAGACAATACAATAGCCAAATGAAAAAGAGAAAGACAGACAATACAAAGCCAAATGAAAAAGAGAAAGACATACAATACAATAGCCAAATGAAAAAGAGAAAGACAGACAATACAATAGCCAAGTGAAAAAGAGAAAGACAGACAATACAAAGCCAAATGAAAAAGAGAAAGACAGACAATACAAAGCCAAATGAAAAAGAGAAAGACAGACAATACAATAGCCAAATGAAAAAGAGAAAGACAGACAATACAATAGCCAAATGAAAAAGAGAAAGACAGACAATACAATAACCAAATGAAAAAGAGAAAGAGAGACAATACAAAGCCAACTGAAAAAGAGAAAGACAGACAATACAATAACCAAATGAAAAAGAGAAAGACAGACAATACAAAGCCAAATGAAAAAGAGAAAGACAGACAATACAATAACCAAATGAAAAAGAGAAAGACAAACAATACAATAGCCAAATGAAAAAGAGAAAGACAGACAATACAATAACCAAATGAAAAAGAGAAAGACAGACAATACAAAGCCAAATGAAAAAGAGAAAGACAGACAATACAATAGACAAATGAAAAAGAGAAAGACAGACAATACAATAGCCAAATGAAAAAGAGAAAGACAGACAATACAATAACCAAATGAAAAAGAGAAAGACAGACAATACAAAGCCAAATGAAAAAGAGAAAGACAGACAATACAATAACCAAATGAAAAAGAGAAAGACAGACAATACAATAGCCAAATGAAAAAGAGAAAGACAGACAATACAATAACCAAATGAAAAAGAGAAAGACAGACAATACAAAGCCAAATGAAAAAGAGAAAGACAGACAATACAATAACCAAATGAAAAAGAGAAAGACAGACAATACAAAGCCAAATGAAAAAGAGAAAGACAGACAATACAATGGCCAAATGAAAAAGAGAAAGACAGACAATACAATAACCAAATGAAAAAGAGAAAGACAGACAATACAAAGCCAAATGAAAAAGAGAAAGACAGACAATACAAAGCCAAATGAAAAAGAGAAAGACAGACAATACAATGGCCAAATGAAAAAGAGAAAGACAGACAATACAATGGCCAAATGAAAAAGAGAAAGACAGACAATACAAAGCCAAATGAAAAAGAGAAAGACACACAATACAAAGCCAAATGAAAAAGAGAAAGACAGACAATACAATGGCCAAATGAAAAAGAGAAAGACAGACAATACAAAGCCAAATGAAAAAGAGAAAGACAGACAATACAATAACCAAATGAAAAAGAGAAAGACAGACAATACAAAGCCAAATGAAAAAGAGAAAAACAGAAAATACAATGGCCAAATGAAAAAGAGAAAGACAGACAATACAATAGCCAAATGAAAAAGAGAAAAACAGACAATACAATAGCCAAATGAAAAAGAGAAAGACACACAATACAAAGCCAAATGAAAAAGAGAAAGACAGACAATACAATGGCCAAATGAAAAAGAGAAAGACAGACAATACAATAGCCAAATGAAAAAGAGAAAGACAGACAATACAATAACCAAATGAAAAAGAGAAAGACAGACAATACAAAGCCAAATGAAAAAGAGAAAGACAGAAAATACAATGGCCAAATGAAAAAGAGAAAGACAGACAATACAATAACCAAATGAAAAAGAGAAAGACAGACAATACAAAGCCAAATGAAAAAGAGAAAGACAGAAATACAATAACCAAATGAAAAAGAGAAAGACAGACAATACAATGGCCAAATGAAAAAGAGAAAGACAGACAATACAATAGCCAAATGAAAAAGAGAACGACAGAAAATACAATAGCCAAATGAAAAAGAGAAAGACAGACAATACAATAGCCAAATGAAAAAGAGAAAGACAGACAATACAAAGCCAAATGAAAAAGAGAAAGACAGAAAATACAATGGCCAAATGAAAAAGAGAAAGACAGACAATACAATGGCCAAATGAAAAAGAGAAAGACAAACAATGCAATAGCCAAATGAAAAAGAGAAAGACAGACAATACAATAGCCAAATGAAAAAGAGAAAGACAGACAATACAATAACCAAATGAAAAAGAGAAAGACAGACAATACAATGGCCAAATGAAAAAGAGAAAGACAGACAATACAAAGCCAAATGAAAAAGAGAAAGACAGACAATACAATAACCAAATGAAAAAGAGAAAGACAGACAATACAATAGCCAAATGAAAAAGAGAAAGACAGACAATACAAAGCCAAATGAAAAAGAGAAAGACAGAAAATACAATGGCCAAATGAAAAAGAAAAAGACAGACAATACAATGGCCAAATGAAAAAGAGAAAGACAGACAATACAATAGCCAAATGAAAAAGAGAAAGACAGACAATACAATAGCCAAATGAAAAAGAGAAAGACAGACAATATAATGGCCAAATGAAAAAGAGAAAGACAGACAATACAATGGCCAAATGAAAAAGAGAAAGACAGACAATACAATAGCCAAATGAAAAAGAGAAAGACAGACAATACAATAACCAAATGAAAAAGAGAAAGACATACAATACAATGGCCAAATGAAAAAGAGAAAGACAGAAAATACAAAGCCAAATGAAAAAGAGAAAGACAGACAATACAATAGCCAAATGAAAAGGAGAAAGACAGACAATACAATAGCCAAATGAAAAAGAGAAAGACAGACAATGTAATAGCCAAATGAAAAAGAGAAAGACAGACAATACAATAGCCAAATGAAAAAGAGAAAGACAGACAATACAATAACCAAATGAAAAAGAGAAAGACAGACAATACAATAACCAAATGAAAAAAAGAAAGACAGACAATACAAAGCCAAATGAAAAAGAGAAAGACAGACAATACAATAACCAAATGAAAAAGAGAAAGACAGACAATACAATAGCCAAATGAAAAAGAGAAAGACAGACAATACAAAGCCAAATGAAAAAGAGAAAGACATACAATACAATAGCCAAATGAAAAAGAGAAAGACAGACAATACAATAGCCAAGTGAAAAAGAGAAAGACAGACAATACAAAGCCAAATGAAAAAGAGAAAGACAGACAATACAAAGCCAAATGAAAAAGAGAAAGACAGACAATACAATAGCCAAATGAAAAAGAGAAAGACAGACAATACAATAGCCAAATGAAAAAGAGAAAGACAGACAATACAATAACCAAATGAAAAAGAGAAAGAGAGACAATACAAAGCCAACTGAAAAAGAGAAAGACAGACAATACAATAACCAAATGAAAAAGAGAAAGACAGACAATACAAAGCCAAATGAAAAAGAGAAAGACAGACAATACAATAACCAAATGAAAAAGAGAAAGACAAACAATACAATAGCCAAATGAAAAAGAGAAAGACAGACAATACAATAACCAAATGAAAAAGAGAAAGACAGACAATACAAAGCCAAATGAAAAAGAGAAAGACAGACAATACAATAGACAAATGAAAAAGAGAAAGACAGACAATACAATAGCCAAATGAAAAAGAGAAAGACAGACAATACAATAACCAAATGAAAAAGAGAAAGACAGACAATACAAAGCCAAATGAAAAAGAGAAAGACAGACAATACAATAACCAAATGAAAAAGAGAAAGACAGACAATACAATAGCCAAATGAAAAAGAGAAAGACAGACAATACAATAACCAAATGAAAAAGAGAAAGACAGACAATACAAAGCCAAATGAAAAAGAGAAAGACAGACAATACAATAACCAAATGAAAAAGAGAAAGACAGACAATACAAAGCCAAATGAAAAAGAGAAAGACAGACAATACAATGGCCAAATGAAAAAGAGAAAGACAGACAATACAATAACCAAATGAAAAAGAGAAAGACAGACAATACAAAGCCAAATGAAAAAGAGAAAGACAGACAATACAAAGCCAAATGAAAAAGAGAAAGACAGACAATACAATGGCCAAATGAAAAAGAGAAAGACAGACAATACAATGGCCAAATGAAAAAGAGAAAGACAGACAATACAAAGCCAAATGAAAAAGAGAAAGACACACAATACAAAGCCAAATGAAAAAGAGAAAGACAGACAATACAATGGCCAAATGAAAAAGAGAAAGACAGACAATACAAAGCCAAATGAAAAAGAGAAAGACAGACAATACAATAACCAAATGAAAAAG
Organism: Bathymodiolus septemdierum; assembly: GCA_963383655.1. Classification (NCBI taxonomy): domain Eukaryota; kingdom Metazoa; phylum Mollusca; class Bivalvia; order Mytilida; family Modiolidae; genus Bathymodiolus; species Bathymodiolus septemdierum. The sequence continues at coordinate 12,233,814 of OY726522.1, forward strand.
AGAAAGACAGACAATACAAAGCCAAATGAAAAAGAGAAAAACAGAAAATACAATGGCCAAATGAAAAAGAGAAAGACAGACAATACAATAGCCAAATGAAAAAGAGAAAAACAGACAATACAATAGCCAAATGAAAAAGAGAAAGACACACAATACAAAGCCAAATGAAAAAGAGAAAGACAGACAATACAATGGCCAAATGAAAAAGAGAAAGACAGACAATACAATAGCCAAATGAAAAAGAGAAAGACAGACAATACAATAACCAAATGAAAAAGAGAAAGACAGACAATACAAAGCCAAATGAAAAAGAGAAAGACAGAAAATACAATGGCCAAATGAAAAAGAGAAAGACAGACAATACAATAACCAAATGAAAAAGAGAAAGACAGACAATACAAAGCCAAATGAAAAAGAGAAAGACAGAAATACAATAACCAAATGAAAAAGAGAAAGACAGACAATACAATGGCCAAATGAAAAAGAGAAAGACAGACAATACAATAGCCAAATGAAAAAGAGAACGACAGAAAATACAATAGCCAAATGAAAAAGAGAAAGACAGACAATACAATAGCCAAATGAAAAAGAGAAAGACAGACAATACAAAGCCAAATGAAAAAGAGAAAGACAGAAAATACAATGGCCAAATGAAAAAGAGAAAGACAGACAATACAATGGCCAAATGAAAAAGAGAAAGACAAACAATGCAATAGCCAAATGAAAAAGAGAAAGACAGACAATACAATAGCCAAATGAAAAAGAGAAAGACAGACAATACAATAACCAAATGAAAAAGAGAAAGACAGACAATACAATGGCCAAATGAAAAAGAGAAAGACAGACAATACAAAGCCAAATGAAAAAGAGAAAGACAGACAATACAATAACCAAATGAAAAAGAGAAAGACAGACAATACAATAGCCAAATGAAAAAGAGAAAGACAGACAATACAAAGCCAAATGAAAAAGAGAAAGACAGAAAATACAATGGCCAAATGAAAAAGAAAAAGACAGACAATACAATGGCCAAATGAAAAAGAGAAAGACAGACAATACAATAGCCAAATGAAAAAGAGAAAGACAGACAATACAATAGCCAAATGAAAAAGAGAAAGACAGACAATATAATGGCCAAATGAAAAAGAGAAAGACAGACAATACAATGGCCAAATGAAAAAGAGAAAGACAGACAATACAATAGCCAAATGAAAAAGAGAAAGACAGACAATACAATAACCAAATGAAAAAGAGAAAGACATACAATACAATGGCCAAATGAAAAAGAGAAAGACAGAAAATACAAAGCCAAATGAAAAAGAGAAAGACAGACAATACAATAGCCAAATGAAAAGGAGAAAGACAGACAATACAATAGCCAAATGAAAAAGAGAAAGACAGACAATGTAATAGCCAAATGAAAAAGAGAAAGACAGACAATACAATAGCCAAATGAAAAAGAGAAAGACAGACAATACAATAACCAAATGAAAAAGAGAAAGACAGACAATACAATAACCAAATGAAAAAAAGAAAGACAGACAATACAAAGCCAAATGAAAAAGAGAAAGACAGACAATACAATAACCAAATGAAAAAGAGAAAGACAGACAATACAATAGCCAAATGAAAAAGAGAAAGACAGACAATACAAAGCCAAATGAAAAAGAGAAAGACATACAATACAATAGCCAAATGAAAAAGAGAAAGACAGACAATACAATAGCCAAGTGAAAAAGAGAAAGACAGACAATACAAAGCCAAATGAAAAAGAGAAAGACAGACAATACAAAGCCAAATGAAAAAGAGAAAGACAGACAATACAATAGCCAAATGAAAAAGAGAAAGACAGACAATACAATAGCCAAATGAAAAAGAGAAAGACAGACAATACAATAACCAAATGAAAAAGAGAAAGAGAGACAATACAAAGCCAACTGAAAAAGAGAAAGACAGACAATACAATAACCAAATGAAAAAGAGAAAGACAGACAATACAAAGCCAAATGAAAAAGAGAAAGACAGACAATACAATAACCAAATGAAAAAGAGAAAGACAAACAATACAATAGCCAAATGAAAAAGAGAAAGACAGACAATACAATAACCAAATGAAAAAGAGAAAGACAGACAATACAAAGCCAAATGAAAAAGAGAAAGACAGACAATACAATAGACAAATGAAAAAGAGAAAGACAGACAATACAATAGCCAAATGAAAAAGAGAAAGACAGACAATACAATAACCAAATGAAAAAGAGAAAGACAGACAATACAAAGCCAAATGAAAAAGAGAAAGACAGACAATACAATAACCAAATGAAAAAGAGAAAGACAGACAATACAATAGCCAAATGAAAAAGAGAAAGACAGACAATACAATAACCAAATGAAAAAGAGAAAGACAGACAATACAAAGCCAAATGAAAAAGAGAAAGACAGACAATACAATAACCAAATGAAAAAGAGAAAGACAGACAATACAAAGCCAAATGAAAAAGAGAAAGACAGACAATACAATGGCCAAATGAAAAAGAGAAAGACAGACAATACAATAACCAAATGAAAAAGAGAAAGACAGACAATACAAAGCCAAATGAAAAAGAGAAAGACAGACAATACAAAGCCAAATGAAAAAGAGAAAGACAGACAATACAATGGCCAAATGAAAAAGAGAAAGACAGACAATACAATAGCCAAATGAAAAAGAGAAAAACAGACAATACAATAGCCAAATGAAAAAGAGAAAGACACACAATACAAAGCCAAATGAAAAAGAGAAAGACAGACAATACAATGGCCAAATGAAAAAGAGAAAGACAGACAATACAATAGCCAAATGAAAAAGAGAACGACAGAAAATACAATAGCCAAATGAAAAAGAGAAAGACAGACAATACAATAGCCAAATGAAAAAGAGAAAGACAGACAATACAAAGCCAAATGAAAAAGAGAAAGACAGAAAATACAATGGCCAAATGAAAAAGAGAAAGACAGACAATACAATGGCCAAATGAAAAAGAGAAAGACAAACAATGCAATAGCCAAATGAAAAAGAGAAAGACAGACAATACAATAGCCAAATGAAAAAGAGAAAGACAGACAATACAATGGCCAAATGAAAAAGAGAAAGACAGACAATACAATAGCCAAATGAAAAAGAGAACGACAGAAAATACAATAGCCAAATGAAAAAGAGAAAGACAGACAATACAATAGCCAAATGAAAAAGAGAAAGACAGACAATACAAAGCCAAATGAAAAAGAGAAAGACAGAAAATACAATGGCCAAATGAAAAAGAGAAAGACAGACAATACAATGGCCAAATGAAAAAGAGAAAGACAAACAATGCAATAGCCAAATGAAAAAGAGAAAGACAGACAATACAATAGCCAAATGAAAAAGAGAAAGACAGACAATACAATAACCAAATGAAAAAGAGAAAGACAGACAATACAATGGCCAAATGAAAAAGAGAAAGACAGACAATACAAAGCCAAATGAAAAAGAGAAAGACAGACAATACAATAACCAAATGAAAAAGAGAAAGACAGACAATACAATAGCCAAATGAAAAAGAGAAAGACAGACAATACAAAGCCAAATGAAAAAGAGAAAGACAGAAAATACAATGGCCAAATGAAAAAGAAAAAGACAGACAATACAATGGCCAAATGAAAAAGAGAAAGACAGACAATACAATAGCCAAATGAAAAAGAGAAAGACAGACAATACAATAGCCAAATGAAAAAGAGAAAGACAGACAATATAATGGCCAAATGAAAAAGAGAAAGACAGACAATACAATGGCCAAATGAAAAAGAGAAAGACAGACAATACAATAGCCAAATGAAAAAGAGAAAGACAGACAATACAATAACCAAATGAAAAAGAGAAAGACATACAATACAATGGCCAAATGAAAAAGAGAAAGACAGAAAATACAAAGCCAAATGAAAAAGAGAAAGACAGACAATACAATAGCCAAATGAAAAGGAGAAAGACAGACAATACAATAGCCAAATGAAAAAGAGAAAGACAGACAATGTAATAGCCAAATGAAAAAGAGAAAGACAGACAATACAATAGCCAAATGAAAAAGAGAAAGACAGACAATACAATAACCAAATGAAAAAGAGAAAGACAGACAATACAATAACCAAATGAAAAAAAGAAAGACAGACAATACAAAGCCAAATGAAAAAGAGAAAGACAGACAATACAATAACCAAATGAAAAAGAGAAAGACAGACAATACAATAGCCAAATGAAAAAGAGAAAGACAGACAATACAAAGCCAAATGAAAAAGAGAAAGACATACAATACAATAGCCAAATGAAAAAGAGAAAGACAGACAATACAATAGCCAAGTGAAAAAGAGAAAGACAGACAATACAAAGCCAAATGAAAAAGAGAAAGACAGACAATACAAAGCCAAATGAAAAAGAGAAAGACAGACAATACAATAGCCAAATGAAAAAGAGAAAGACAGACAATACAATAGCCAAATGAAAAAGAGAAAGACAGACAATACAATAACCAAATGAAAAAGAGAAAGAGAGACAATACAAAGCCAACTGAAAAAGAGAAAGACAGACAATACAATAACCAAATGAAAAAGAGAAAGACAGACAATACAAAGCCAAATGAAAAAGAGAAAGACAGACAATACAATAACCAAATGAAAAAGAGAAAGACAAACAATACAATAGCCAAATGAAAAAGAGAAAGACAGACAATACAATAACCAAATGAAAAAGAGAAAGACAGACAATACAAAGCCAAATGAAAAAGAGAAAGACAGACAATACAATAGACAAATGAAAAAGAGAAAGACAGACAATACAATAGCCAAATGAAAAAGAGAAAGACAGACAATACAATAACCAAATGAAAAAGAGAAAGACAGACAATACAAAGCCAAATGAAAAAGAGAAAGACAGACAATACAATAACCAAATGAAAAAGAGAAAGACAGACAATACAATAGCCAAATGAAAAAGAGAAAGACAGACAATACAATAACCAAATGAAAAAGAGAAAGACAGACAATACAAAGCCAAATGAAAAAGAGAAAGACAGACAATACAATAACCAAATGAAAAAGAGAAAGACAGACAATACAAAGCCAAATGAAAAAGAGAAAGACAGACAATACAATGGCCAAATGAAAAAGAGAAAGACAGACAATACAATAACCAAATGAAAAAGAGAAAGACAGACAATACAAAGCCAAATGAAAAAGAGAAAGACAGACAATACAAAGCCAAATGAAAAAGAGAAAGACAGACAATACAATGGCCAAATGAAAAAGAGAAAGACAGACAATACAATAGCCAAATGAAAAAGAGAAAAACAGACAATACAATAGCCAAATGAAAAAGAGAAAGACACACAATACAAAGCCAAATGAAAAAGAGAAAGACAGACAATACAATGGCCAAATGAAAAAGAGAAAGACAGACAATACAAAGCCAAATGAAAAAGAGAAAGACAGACAATACAATAACCAAATGAAAAAGAGAAAGACAGACAATACAAAGCCAAATGAAAAAGAGAAAGACAGAAAATACAATGGCCAAATGAAAAAGAGAAAGACAGACAATACAATAACCAAATGAAAAAGAGAAAAACAGACAATACAACAGCCAAATGAAAAAGAGAAAGACACACAATACAAAGCCAAATGAAAAAGAGAAAGACAGACAATACAATGGCCAAATGAAAAAGAGAAAGACAGACAATACAAAGCCAAATGAAAAAGAGAAAGACAGACAATACAATAGACAAATGAAAAAGAGAAAGACAGACAATACAATAGCCAAATGAAAAAGAGAAAGACAGACAATACAATAACCAAATGAAAAAGAGAAAGACAGACAATACAAAGCCAAATGAAAAAGAGAAAGACAGACAATACAATAACCAAATGAAAAAGAGAAAGACAGACAATACAATAGCCAAATGAAAAAGAGAAAGACAGACAATACAATAACCAAATGAAAAAGAGAAAGACAGACAATACAAAGCCAAAAGAAAAAGCGAAAGACAAACAATACAATAACCAAATGAAAAAGAGAAAGACAGACAATACAATAACCAAATGAAAAAGAGAAAGACAGACAATACAAAGCCAAATGAAAAAGAGAAAGACAGACAATACAAAGCCAAATGAAAAAGAGAAAGACAGACAATACAATGGCCAAATGAAAAAGAGAAAGACAGACAATACAATAGCCAAATGAAAAAGAGAAAAACAGACAATACAATAGCCAAATGAAAAAGAGAAAGACACACAATACAAAGCCAAATGAAAAAGAGAAAGACAGACAATACAATGGCCAAATGAAAAAGAGAAAGACAGACAATACAAAGCCAAATGAAAAAGAGAAAGACAGACAATACAATAACCAAATGAAAAAGAGAAAGACAGACAATACAAAGCCAAATGAAAAAGAGAAAGACAGAAAATACAATGGCCAAATGAAAAAGAGAAAGACAGACAATACAATAACCAAATGAAAAAGAGAAAAACAGACAATACAATAGCCAAATGAAAAAGAGAAAGACACACAATACAAAGCCAAATGAAAAAGAGAAAGACAGACAATACAATAGCCAAATGAAAAAGAGAAAGACAGACAATACAATAGCCAAATGAAAAAGAGAAAGACAGACAATACAATAGCCAAGTGAAAAAGAGAAAGACAGACAATACAAAGCCAAATGAAAAAGAGAAAGACAGACAATACAAAGCCAAATGAAAAAGAGAAAGACAGAAAATACAATGGCCAAATGAAAAAGAGAAAGACAGACAATACAAAGCCAAATGAAAAAGAGAAAGACAGACAATACAAAGCTAAATGAAAAAGAGAAAGACAGAAAATACAATGGCCAAATGAAAAAGAGAAAGACAGACAATACAATAGCCAAATGAAAAAGAGAAAAACAGACAATACAATAGCCAAATGAAAAAGAGAAAGACACACAATACAAAGCCAAATGAAAAAGAGAAAGACAGACAATACAATGGCCAAATGAAAAAGAGAAAGATAGACAATACAAAGCCAAATGAAAAAGAGAAAGACAGACAATACAATAACCAAATGAAAAAGAGAAAGACAGACAATACAAAGCCAAATGAAAAAGAGAAAGACAGAAAATACAATGGCCAAATGAAAAAGAGAAAGACAGACAATACAATAACCAAATGAAAAAGAGAAAGACAGACAATACAAAGCCAAATGAAAAAGAAAAAGACAGACAATACAATAACCAAATGAAAAAGAGAAAGACAGACAATAAAATGGTTAAATGAAAAAGAGAAAGACAGACAATACAATAGCCAAATGAAAAAGAGAACGACAGACAATACAATAGCCAAATGAAAAAGAGAAAGACAGACAATACAATAGCCAAATGAAAAAGAGAAAGACAGACAATACAAAGCCAAATGAAAAAGAGAAAGACAGAAAATACAATGGCCAAATGAAAAAGAGAAAGACAGACAATACAATGGCCAAATGAAAAAGAGAAAGACAGACAATGCAATAGCCAAATGAAAAAGAGAAAGACAGACAATACAATAGCCAAATGAAAAAGAGAAAGACAGACAATACAATAACCAAATGAAAAAGAGAAAGACAGACAATACAATGGCCAAATGAAAAAGAGAAAGACAGACAATACAAAGCCAAATGAAAAAGAGAAAGACAGACAATACAATAACCAAATGAAAAAGAGAAAGACAGACAATACAATAGCCAAATGAAAAAGAGAAAGACAGACAATACAATGGCCAAATGAAAAAGAGAACGACAGACAATACAATAGCCAAATGAAAAAGAGAAAGACAGACAATACAATGGCCAAATGAAAAAGAGAAAGACAGACAATACAAAGCCAAATGAAAAAGAGAAAGACAGACAATACAATAACCAAATGAAAAAGAGAAAGACAGACAATACAAAGCCAAATGAAAAAGAGAAAGACAGAAAATACAATGGCCAAATGAAAAAGAGAAAGACAGACAATACAATAACCAAATGAAAAAGAGAAAAACAGACAATACAATAGCCAAATGAAAAAGAGAAAGACACACAATACAAAGCCAAATGAAAAAGAGAAAGACAGACAATACAATAGCCAAATGAAAAAGAGAAAGACAGACAATACAATAGCCAAATGAAAAAGAGAAAGACAGACAATACAATAGCCAAGTGAAAAAGAGAAAGACAGACAATACAAAGCCAAATGAAAAAGAGAAAGACAGACAATACAAAGCCAAATGAAAAAGAGAAAGACAGAAAATACAATGGCCAAATGAAAAAGAGAAAGACAGACAATACAAAGCCAAATGAAAAAGAGAAAGACAGACAATACAAAGCTAAATGAAAAAGAGAAAGACAGAAAATACAATGGCCAAATGAAAAAGAGAAAGACAGACAATACAATAGCCAAATGAAAAAGAGAAAAACAGACAATACAATAGCCAAATGAAAAAGAGAAAGACACACAATACAAAGCCAAATGAAAAAGAGAAAGACAGACAATACAATGGCCAAATGAAAAAGAGAAAGATAGACAATACAAAGCCAAATGAAAAAGAGAAAGACAGACAATACAATAACCAAATGAAAAAGAGAAAGACAGACAATACAAAGCCAAATGAAAAAGAGAAAGACAGAAAATACAATGGCCAAATGAAAAAGAGAAAGACAGACAATACAATAACCAAATGAAAAAGAGAAAGACAGACAATACAAAGCCAAATGAAAAAGAAAAAGACAGACAATACAATAACCAAATGAAAAAGAGAAAGACAGACAATAAAATGGTTAAATGAAAAAGAGAAAGACAGACAATACAATAGCCAAATGAAAAAGAGAACGACAGACAATACAATAGCCAAATGAAAAAGAGAAAGACAGACAATACAATAGCAAAATGAAAAAGAGAAAGACAGACAATACAAAGCCAAATGAAAAAGAGAAAGACAGAAAATACAATGGCCAAATGAAAAAGAGAAAGACAGACAATACAATGGCCAAATGAAAAAGAGAAAGACAGACAATACAAAGCCAAATGAAAAAGAGAAAGACAGACAATACAATAACCAAATGAAAAAGAGAAAGACAGACAATACAATAGCCAAATGAAAAAGAGAAAGACAGACAATACAATGGCCAAATGAAAAAGAGAACGACAGACAATACAATAGCCAAATGAAAAAGAGAAAGACAGACAATACAATGGCCAAATGAAAAAGAGAAAGACAGACAATACAAAGCCAAATGAAAAAGAGAAAGACAGACAATACAATAACCAAATGAAAAAGAGAAAGACAGACAATACAAAGCCAAATGAAAAAGAGAAAGACAGAAAATACAATGGCCAAATGAAAAAGAGAAAGACAGACAATACAATAACCAAATGAAAAAGAGAAAAACAGACAATACAATAGCCAAATGAAAAAGAGAAAGACACACAATACAAAGCCAAATGAAAAAGAGAAAGACAGACAATACAATAGCCAAATGAAAAAGAGAAAGACAGACAATACAATAGCCAAATGAAAAAGAGAAAGACAGACAATACAATAGCCAAGTGAAAAAGAGAAAGACAGACAATACAAAGCCAAATGAAAAAGAGAAAGACAGACAATACAAAGCCAAATGAAAAAGAGAAAGACAGACAATACAATAGCCAAATGAAAAAGAGAAAGACAGACAATACAATAGCCAAATGAAAAAGAGAAAGACAGACAATACAATAGCCAAGTGAAAAAGAGAAAGACAGACAATACAAAGCCAAATGAAAAAGAGAAAGACAGACAATACAAAGCCAAATGAAAAAGAGAAAGACAGAAAATACAATGGCCAAATGAAAAAGAGAAAGACAGACAATACAAAGCCAAATGAAAAAGAGAAAGACAGACAATACAATAGCCAAATGAAAAAGAGAAAAACAGACAATACAATAGCCAAATGAAAAAGAGAAAGACACACAATACAAAGCCAAATGAAAAAGAGAAAGACAGACAATACAATGGCCAAATGAAAAAGAGAAAGATAGACAATACAAAGCCAAATGAAAAAGAGAAAGACAGACAATACAATAACCAAATGAAAAAGAGAAAGACAGACAATACAAAGCCAAATGAAAAAGAGAAAGACAGAAAATACAATGGCCAAATGAAAAAGAGAAAGACAGACAATACAATAACCAAATGAAAAAGAGAAAGACAGACAATACAAAGCCAAATGAAAAAGAAAAAGACAGACAATACAATAACCAAATGAAAAAGAGAAAGACAGACAATAAAATGGTTAAATGAAAAAGAGAAAGACAGACAATACAATAGCCAAATGAAAAAGAGAACGACAGACAATACAATAGCCAAATGAAAAAGAGAAAGACAGACAATACAATAGCCAAATGAAAAAGAGAAAGACAGACAATACAAAGCCAAATGAAAAAGAGAAAGACAGAAAATACAATGGCCAAATGAAAAAGAGAAAGACAGAAAATACAATGGCCAAATGAAAAAGAGAAAGACAGACAATACAATAACCAAATGAAAAAGAGAAAGACAGACAATACAAAGCCAAATGAAAAAGAAAAAGACAGACAATACAATAACCAAATGAAAAAGAGAAAGACAGACAATAAAATGGTTAAATGAAAAAGAGAAAGACAGACAATACAATAGCCAAATGAAAAAGAGAACGACAGACAATACAATAGCCAAATGAAAAAGAGAAAGACAGACAATACAATAGCCAAATGAAAAAGAGAAAGACAGACAATACAAAGCCAAATGAAAAAGAGAAAGACAGAAAATACAATGGCCAAATGAAAAAGAGAAAGACAGACAATACAATGGCCAAATGAAAAAGAGAAAGACAGACAATACAAAGCCAAATGAAAAAGAGAAAGACAGACAATACAATAACCAAATGAAAAAGAGAAAGACAGACAATACAATAGCCAAATGAAAAAGAGAAAGACAGACAATACAATGGCCAAATGAAAAAGAGAACGACAGACAATACAATAGCCAAATGAAAAAGAGAAAGACAGACAATACAATGGCCAAATGAAAAAGAGAAAGACAGACAATACAAAGCCAAATGAAAAAGAGAAAGACAGACAATACAATAACCAAATGAAAAAGAGAAAGACAGACAATACAAAGCCAAATGAAAAAGAGAAAGACAGAAAATACAATGGCCAAATGAAAAAGAGAAAGACAGACAATACAATAACCAAATGAAAAAGAGAAAAACAGACAATACAATAGCCAAATGAAAAAGAGAAAGACACACAATACAAAGCCAAATGAAAAAGAGAAAGACAGACAATACAATAGCCAAATGAAAAAGAGAAAGACAGACAATACAATAGCCAAATGAAAAAGAGAAAGACAGACAATACAATAGCCAAGTGAAAAAGAGAAAGACAGACAATACAAAGCCAAATGAAAAAGAGAAAGACAGACAATACAAAGCCAAATGAAAAAGAGAAAGACAGAAAATACAATGGCCAAATGAAAAAGAGAAAGACAGACAATACAAAGCCAAATGAAAAAGAGAAAGACAGACAATACAATAGCCAAATGAAAAAGAGAAAAACAGACAATACAATAGCCAAATGAAAAAGAGAAAGACACACAATACAAAGCCAAATGAAAAAGAGAAAGACAGACAATACAATGGCCAAATGAAAAAGAGAAAGATAGACAATACAAAGCCAAATGAAAAAGAGAAAGACAGACAATACAATAACCAAATGAAAAAGAGAAAGACAGACAATACAAAGCCAAATGAAAAAGAGAAAGACAGAAAATACAATGGCCAAATGAAAAAGAGAAAGACAGACAATACAATAACCAAATGAAAAAGAGAAAGACAGACAATACAAAGCCAAATGAAAAAGAAAAAGACAGACAATACAATAACCAAATGAAAAAGAGAAAGACAGACAATAAAATGGTTAAATGAAAAAGAGAAAGACAGACAATACAATAGCCAAATGAAAAAGAGAACGACAGACAATACAATAGCCAAATGAAAAAGAGAAAGACAGACAATACAATAGCCAAATGAAAAAGAGAAAGACAGACAATACAAAGCCAAATGAAAAAGAGAAAGACAGAAAATACAATGGCCAAATGAAAAAGAGAAAGACAGACAATACAATGGCCAAATGAAAAAGAGAAAGACAGACAATGCAATAGCCAAATGAAAAAGAGAAAGACAGACAATACAATAGCCAAATGAAAAAGAGAAAGACAGACAATACAATAACCAAATGAAAAAGAGAAAGACAGACAATACAATGGCCAAATGAAAAAGAGAAAGACAGACAATACAAAGCCAAATGAAAAAGAGAAAGACAGACAATACAATAACCAAATGAAAAAGAGAAAGACAGACAATACAATAGCCAAATGAAAAAGAGAAAGACAGACAATACAATGGCCAAATGAAAAAGAGAACGACAGACAATACAATAGCCAAATGAAAAAGAGAAAGACAGACAATACAATAGCCAAATGAAAAAGAGAAAGACAGACAATACAATAGCCAAATGAAAAAGAGAAAGACAGACAATACAATAGCCAAATGAAAAAGAGAAAGACAGACAATACAATAGCCAAATGAAAAAAAGAAAGACAGACAATACAATAGCCAAATGAAAAAGAGAAAGACAGACAATACAATAGCCAAATGAAAAAGAGAAAGACAGACAATACAAAGCCAAATGAAAAAGAGAAAGACAGAAAAGACAATGGCCAAATGAAAAAGAGAAAGACAGACAATATAATGGCCAAATGAAAAAGAGAAAGACAGACAATACAATGGCCAAATGAAAAAGAGAAAGACAGACAATACAATAGCCAAATGAAAAAGAGAAAGACAGACAATATAATGGCCAAATGAAAAAGAGAAAGACAGACAATACACTGGCCAAATGAAAAAGAGAAAGACAGACAATACAATAGCCAAATGAAAAAGAGAAAGACAGACAATACAATAACCAAATGAAAAAGAGAAAGACATACAATACAATGGCCAAATGAAAAAGAGAAAGACAGACAATACAAAGCCAAATGAAAAAGAGAAAGACAGACAATACAATAGCCAAATGAAAAAGAGAAAGACAGACAATACAATAGCCAAATGAAAAAGAGAAAGACAGACAATACAAAGCCAAATGAAAAAGAGAAAGACAGACAATACAATAGCGAAATGAAAAAGAGAAAGACAGACAATACAATAGCCAAATGAAAAAGAGAAAGACAGACAATGCAATAGCCAAATGAAAAAGAGAAAGACAGACAATACAATAGCCAAATGAAAAACAGAAAGACAGACAATACAATAACCAAATGAAAAAGAGAAAGACAGACAATACAATAACCAAATGAAAAAGAGAAAGACAGAAAATACAAAGCCAAATGAAAAAGAGAAAGACAGACAATACAATAACCAAATGAAAAAGAGAAAGACAGACAATACAATAGCCAAATGAAAAAGAGAAAGACAGACAATACAATAGCCAAATGAAAAAGAGAAAGACAGACAATACAAAGCCAAATGAAAAAGAGAAAGACAGAAAATACAATGGCCAAATGAAAAAGAGAAAGACAGACAATACAATGGCCAAATGAAAAAGAGAAAGACAGACAATGCAATAGCCAAATGAAAAAGAGAAAGACAGACAATACAATAGCCAAATGAAAAAGAGAAAGACAGACAATACAATAACCAAATGAAAAAGAGAAAGACAGACAATACAATGGCCAAATGAAAAAGAGAAAGACAGACAATACAATAGCCAAATGAAAAAGAGAAAGACAGACAATACAATAGCCAAATGAAAAAAAGAAAGACAGACAATACAATAGCCAAATGAAAAAGAGAAAGACAGACAATACAATAGCCAAATGAAAAAGAGAAAGACAGACAATACAAAGCCAAATGAAAAAGAGAAAGACAGAAAAGACAATGGCCAAATGAAAAAGAAAAAGACAGACAATACAATGGCCAAATGAAAAAGAGAAAGAAAGACAATACAATAGCCAAATGAAAAAGAGAAAGACAGACAATACAATAGCCAAATGAAAAAGAGAAAGACAGACAATACAATAGCCAAATGAAAAAGAGAAAGACAGACAATACAATAACCAAATGAAAAAGAGAAAGACAGACAATACAAAGCCAAATGAAAAAGAGAAAGACAGACAATACAATAACCAAATGAAAAAGAGAAAGACAGACAATACAATAGCCAAATGAAAAAGAGAAAGACAGACAATACAATAACCAAATGAAAAAGAGAAAGACAGACAATACAAAGCCAAATGAAAAAGAGAAAGACAGACAATACAATAACCAAATGAAAAAGAGAAAGACAGACAATACAAAGCCAAATGAAAAAGAGAAAGACAGACAATACAATGGCCAAATGAAAAAGAGAAAGACAGACAATACAATAACCAAATGAAAAAGAGAAAGACAGACAATACAAAGCTAAATGAAAAAGAGAAAGACAGACAATACAAAGCCAAATGAAAAAGAGAAAGACAGACAATACAATGGCCAAATGAAAAAGAGAAAGACAGACAATACAATAGCCAAATGAAAAAGAGAAAGACAGACAATACAATAACCAAATGAAAAAGAGAAAGACAGACAATAGAAAGCCAAGTGAAAAAGAGAAAGACAGAAAATACAATGGCCAAATGAAAAAGAGAAAGACAGACAATACAATAACCAAATGAAAAAGAGAAAAACAGACAATACAATAGCCAAATGAAAAAGAGAAAGACACACAATACAAAGCCAAATGAAAAAGAGAAAGACAGACAATACAATGGCCAAATGAAAAAGAGAAAGACAGACAATACAAAGCCAAATGAAATAGAGAAAGACAGAAAATACAATAACCAAATGAAAAAGAGAAAGACAGACAATACAATGGCCAAATGAAAAAGAGAAAGACAGAAAATACAATGGCCAAATGAAAAAGAGAAAGACAGACAATACAATAGCCAAATGAAAAAGAGAAAAACAGACAATACAATAGCCAAATGAAAAAGAGAAAGACACACAATACAAAGCCAAATGAAAAAGAGAAAGACAGACAATACAATGGCCAAATGAAAAAGAGAAAGGCAGACAATACAAAGCCAAATAAAAAAGAGAAAGAGAGACAATACAAAGCCAAATGAAAAAGAGAAAGACAGAAAATACAATGGCCAAATGAAAAAGAGAAAGGCAGACAATACAATAGCCAAATGAAAAAGAGAAAAACAGACAATACATAGCCAAATGAAAAAGAGAAAGACAGACAATACAATAACCAAATGAAAAAGAGAAAGACAGACAATACAATAGCCAAATGAAAAAGAGAAAGACAGACAATACAATAACCAAATGAAAAAGAGAAAGACAGACAATACAAAGCCAAATGAAAAAGAGAAAGACAGACAAAACAATAACCAAATGAAAAAGAGAAAGACAGACAATACAAAGCCAAATGAAAAAGAGAAAGACAGACAATACAATGGCCAAATGAAAAAGAGAAAGACAGACAATACAATAACCAAATGAAAAAGAGAAAGACAGACAATACAAAGCCAAATGAAAAAGAGAAAGACAGACAATACAAAGCCAAATGAAAAAGAGAAAGACAGACAATACAATGGCCAAATGAAAAAGAGAAAGACAGACAATACAATGGCCAAATGAAAAAGAAAAAGACAGACAATACAAAGCCAAATGAAAAAGAGAAAGACAGACAATACAATAGACAAATGAAAAAGAGAAAGACAGACAATACAATAGCCAAATGAAAAAGAGAAAGACAGACAATACAATAACCAAATGAAAAAGAGAAAGACAGACAATACAAAGCCAAATGAAAAAGAGAAAGACAGACAATACAATAACCAAATGAAAAAGAGAAAGACAGACAATACAATAGCCAAATGAAAAAGAGAAAGACAGACAATACAATAACCAAATGAAAAAGAGAAAGACAGACAATACAAAGCCAACTGAAAAAGAGAAAGACAGACAATACAATAACCAAATGAAAAAGAGAAAGACAGACAATACAAAGCCAAATGAAAAAGAGAAAGACAGACAATACAATGGCCAAATGAAAAAGAGAAAGACAGACAATACAATAACCAAATGAAAAAGAGAAAGACAGACAATACAAAGTCAAATGAAAAAGAGAAAGACAGACAATACAAAGCCAAATGAAAAAGAGAAAGACAGACAATACAATGGCCAAATGAAAAAGAGAAAGACAGACAATACAATAGCCAAATGAAAAATAGAAAAACAGACAATACAATAGCCAAATGAAAAAGAGATAGACACACAATACAAAGCCAAATGAAAAAGAGAAAGACAGACAATACAATGGCCAAGTGAAAAAGAGAAAGACAGACAATACAAAGCCAAATGAAAAAAAGACAGACAGACAATACAATAACCAAATGAAAAAGAGAAAGACAGACAATACAAAGCCAAATGAAAAAGAGAAAGACAGAAAATACAATGGCCAAATGAAAAAGAGAAAGACAGACAATACAATAACCAAATGAAAAAGAGAAAACAGACAATACAATAGCCAAATGAAAAAGAGAAAGACACACAATACAAAGCCAAATGAAAAAGAGAAAGACAGAAAATACAATAGCCAAATGAAAAAGAGAAAGACAGACAATACAAAGCCAAATGAAAAAGAGAAAGACAGACAATACAAAGCCAAATGAAAAAGAGAAAGACAGAAAATACAATGGCCAAATGAAAAAGAGAAAGGCAGACAATACAATGGCCAAATGAAAAAGAGAAAAACAGATAATACAAAGCCAAATGAAAAAGAGAAAGACAGACAATACAATAACCAAATGAAAAAGAGAAAGACAGACAATACAATAGCCAAATGAAAAAGAGAAAGACAGACAATACAATAACCAAATGAAAAAGAGAAAGACAGACAATACAAAGCCAAATGAAAAAGAGAAAGACAGACAATACAATAACCAAATGAAAAAGAAAAAGACAGACAATACAAAGCCAAATGAAAAAGAGAAAGACAGACAATACAATGGCCAAATGAAAAAGAGAAAGACAGACAATACAATAACCAAATGAAAAAGAGAAAGAGAAAGACAGACAATACAAAGCCAAATGAAAAAGAGAAAGACAGACAATACAAAGCCAAATGAAAAAGAGAAAGACAGACAATACAATGGCCAAATGAAAAAGAGAAAGACAGACAATACAATAGCCAAATGAAAAAGAGAAAAACAGACAATACAATAGCCAAATGAAAAAGAGAAAGACACACAGTACAAAGCCAAATGAAAAAGAGAAAGACAGACAATACAATGGCCAAATGAAAAAGAGAAAGACAGACAATACAAAGCCAAATGAAAAAGAGAAAGACAGACAATACAATAACCAAATGAAAAAGAGAAAGACAGACAATACAAAGCCAAATGAAAAAGAGAAAGACAGAAAATACAATGGCCAAATGAAAAAGAGAAAGACAGACAATACAATAACCAAATGAAAAAGAGAAAAACAGACAATACAATAGCCAAATGAAAAAGAGAAAGACACACAATACAAAGCCAAATGAAAAAGAGAAAGACAGACAATACAATGGCCAAATGAAAAAGAGAAAGACAGAAAATACAAAGCCAAATGAAAAAGAGAAAGACAGACAATACAATAGACAAATGAAAAAGAGAAAGACAGACAATACAATAGCCAAATGAAAAAGAGAAAGACAGACAATACAATAACCAAATGAAAAAGAGAAAGACAGAAAATACAATGGCCAAATGAAAAAGAGAAAGACAGACAATACAATAACCAAATGAAAAAGAGAAAGACAGACAATACAAAGCCAAATGAAAAAGAAAAAGACAGACAATACAATAACCAAATGAAAAAGAGAAAGACAGACAATAAAATGGTTAAATGAAAAAGAGAAAGACAGACAATACAATAGCCAAATGAAAAAGAGAACGACAGACAATACAATAGCCAAATGAAAAAGAGAAAGACAGACAATACAATAGCCAAATGAAAAAGAGAAAGAGAGACAATACAAAGCCAAATGAAAAAGAGAAAGACAGAAAATACAATGGCCAAATGAAAAAGAGAAAGACAGACAATACAATGGCCAAATGAAAAAGAGAAAGACAGACAATGCAATAGCCAAATGAAAAAGAGAAAGACAGACAATACAATAGCCAAATGAAAAAGAGAAAGACAGACAATACAATAACCAAATGAAAAAGAGAAAGACAGACAATACAAAGCCAAATGAAAAAGAGAAAGACAGACAATACAATAACCAAATGAAAAAGAGAAAGACAGACAATACAATAGCCAAATGAAAAAGAGAAAGACAGACAATACAATGGCCAAATGAAAAAGAGAACGACAGACAATACAATAGCCAAATGAAAAAGAGAAAGACAGACAATACAATAGCCAAATGAAAAAGAGAAAGACAGACAATACAATAGCCAAATGAAAAAGAGAAAGACAGACAATACAATAGCCAAATGAAAAAGAGAAAGACAGACAATACAATAGCCAAATGAAAAAAAGAAAGACAGACAATACAATAGCCAAATGAAAAAGAGAAAGACAGACAATACAATAGCCAAATGAAAAAGAGAAAGACAGACAATACAAAGCCAAATGAAAAAGAGAAAGACAGAAAAGACAATGGCCAAATGAAAAAGAGAAAGACAGACAATATAATGGCCAAATGAAAAAGAGAAAGACAGACAATACAATGGCCAAATGAAAAAGAGAAAGACAGACAATACAATAGCCAAATGAAAAAGAGAAAGACAGACAATATAATGGCCAAATGAAAAAGAGAAAGACAGACAATACAATGGCCAAATGAAAAAGAGAAAGACAGACAATACAATAGCCAAATGAAAAAGAGAAAGACAGACAATACAATAACCAAATGAAAAAGAGAAAGACATACAATACAATGGCCAAATGAAAAAGAGAAAGACAGACAATACAAAGCCAAATGAAAAAGAGAAAGACAGACAATACAATAACCAAATGAAAAAGAGAAAGACAGACAATACAATAGCCAAATGAAAAAGAGAAAGACAGACAATACAAAGCCAAATGAAAAAGAGAAAGACAGACAATACAATAGCGAAATGAAAAAGAGAAAGACAGACAATACAATAGCCAAATGAAAAAGAGAAAGACAGACAATGCAATAGCCAAATGAAAAAGAGAAAGACAGACAATACAATAGCCAAATGAAAAACAGAAAGACAGACAATACAATAACCAAATGAAAAAGAGAAAGACAGACAATACAATAACCAAATGAAAAAGAGAAAGACAGACAATACAAAGCCAAATGAAAAAGAGAAAGACAGACAATACAATAGCCAAATGAAAAAGAGAAAGACAGACAATACAATAGCCAAATGAAAAAGAGAAAGACAGACAATACAAAGCCAAATGAAAAAGAGAAAGACAGAAAATACAATGGCCAAATGAAAAAGAGAAAGACAGACAATACAATGGCCAAATGAAAAAGAGAAAGACAGACAATGCAATAGCCAAATGAAAAAGAGAAAGACAGACAATACAATAGCCAAATGAAAAAGAGAAAGACAGACAATACAATAACCAAATGAAAAAGAGAAAGACAGACAATACAATGGCCAAATGAAAAAGAGAAAGACAGACAATACAATAGCCAAATGAAAAAGAGAAAGACAGACAATACAATAGCCAAATGAAAAAAAGAAAGACAGACAATACAATAGCCAAATGAAAAAGAGAAAGACAGACAATACAATAGCCAAATGAAAAAGAGAAAGACAGACAATACAAAGCCAAATGAAAAAGAGAAAGACAGAAAAGACAATGGCCAAATGAAAAAGAAAAAGACAGACAATACAATGGCCAAATGAAAAAGAGAAAGAAAGACAATACAATAGCCAAATGAAAAAGAGAAAGACAGACAATACAATAGCCAAATGAAAAAGAGAAAGACAGACAATACAATAGCCAAATGAAAAAGAGAAAGACAGACAATACAATAACCAAATGAAAAAGAGAAAGACAGACAATACAAAGCCAAATGAAAAAGAGAAAGACAGACAATACAATAACCAAATGAAAAAGAGAAAGACAGACAATACAATAGCCAAATGAAAAAGAGAAAGACAGACAATACAATAACCAAATGAAAAAGAGAAAGACAGACAATACAAAGCCAAATGAAAAAGAGAAAGACAGACAATACAATAACCAAATGAAAAAGAGAAAGACAGACAATACAAAGCCAAATGAAAAAGAGAAAGACAGACAATACAATGGCCAAATGAAAAAGAGAAAGACAGACAATACAATAACCAAATGAAAAAGAGAAAGACAGACAATACAAAGCTAAATGAAAAAGAGAAAGACAGACAATACAAAGCCAAATGAAAAAGAGAAAGACAGACAATACAATGGCCAAATGAAAAAGAGAAAGACAGACAATACAATAGCCAAATGAAAAAGAGAAAGACAGACAATACAATAACCAAATGAAAAAGAGAAAGACAGACAATAGAAAGCCAAATGAAAAAGAGAAAGACAGAAAATACAATGGCCAAATGAAAAAGAGAAAGACAGACAATACAATAACCAAATGAAAAAGAGAAAAACAGACAATACAATAGCCAAATGAAAAAGAGAAAGACACACAATACAAAGCCAAATGAAAAAGAGAAAGACAGACAATACAATGGCCAAATGAAAAAGAGAAAGACAGACAATACAAAGCCAAATGAAAAAGAGAAAGACAGAAAATACAATAACCAAATGAAAAAGAGAAAGACAGACAATACAATGGCCAAATGAAAAAGAGAAAGACAGAAAATACAATGGCCAAATGAAAAAGAGAAAGACAGACAATACAATAGCCAAATGAAAAAGAGAAAAACAGACAATACAATAGCCAAATGAAAAAGAGAAAGACACACAATACAAAGCCAAATGAAAAAGAGAAAGACAGACAATACAATGGCCAAATGAAAAAGAGAAAGGCAGACAATACAAAGCCAAATGAAAAAGAGAAAGACAGACAATACAAAGCCAAATGAAAAAGAGAAAGACAGAAAATACAATGGCCACATGAAAAAGTGAAAGACAGACAATACAAAGCCAAATGAAAAAGAGAAAGACAGACAATACAAAGCCAAATGAAAAAGAGAAAGACAGACAATACAAAGCCAAATGAAAAAGAGAAAGACAGAAAATACAATGGCCAAATGAAAAAGAGAAAGACAGACAATACAAAGCCAAATAAAAAAGAGAAAGAGAGACAATACAAAGCCAAATGAAAAAGAGAAAGACAGAAAATACAATGGCCAAATGAAAAAGAGAAAGGCAGACAATACAATAGCCAAATGAAAAAGAGAAAAACAGACAATACAAAGCCAAATGAAAAAGAGAAAGACAGACAATACAATAACCAAATGAAAAAGAGAAAGACAGACAATACAATAGCCAAATGAAAAAGAGAAAGACAGACAATACAATAACCAAATGAAAAAGAGAAAGACAGACAATACAAAGCCAAATGAAAAAGAGAAAGACAGACAAAACAATAACCAAATGAAAAAGAGAAAGACAGACAATACAAAGCCAAATGAAAAAGAGAAAGACAGACAATACAATGGCCAAATGAAAAAGAGAAAGACAGACAATACAATAACCAAATGAAAAAGAGAAAGACAGACAATACAAAGCCAAATGAAAAAGAGAAAGACAGACAATACAAAGCCAAATGAAAAAGAGAAAGACAGACAATACAATGGCCAAATGAAAAAGAGAAAGACAGACAATACAATGGCCAAATGAAAAAGAAAAAGACAGACAATACAAAGCCAAATGAAAAAGAGAAAGACAGACAATACAATAGACAAATGAAAAAGAGAAAGACAGACAATACAATAGCCAAATGAAAAAGAGAAAGACAGACAATACAATAACCAAATGAAAAAGAGAAAGACAGACAATACAAAGCCAAATGAAAAAGAGAAAGACAGACAATACAATAACCAAATGAAAAAGAGAAAGACAGACAATACAATAGCCAAATGAAAAAGAGAAAGACAGACAATACAATAACCAAATGAAAAAGAGAAAGACAGACAATACAAAGCCAACTGAAAAAGAGAAAGACAGACAATACAATAACCAAATGAAAAAGAGAAAGACAGACAATACAAAGCCAAATGAAAAAGAGAAAGACAGACAATACAATGGCCAAATGAAAAAGAGAAAGACAGACAATACAATAACCAAATGAAAAAGAGAAAGACAGACAATACAAAGTCAAATGAAAAAGAGAAAGACAGACAATACAAAGCCAAATGAAAAAGAGAAAGACAGACAATACAATGGCCAAATGAAAAAGAGAAAGACAGACAATACAATAGCCAAATGAAAAATAGAAAAACAGACAATACAATAGCCAAATGAAAAAGAGATAGACACACAATACAAAGCCAAATGAAAAAGAGAAAGACAGACAATACAATGGCCAAGTGAAAAAGAGAAAGACAGACAATACAAAGCCAAATGAAAAAAAGACAGACAGACAATACAATAACCAAATGAAAAAGAGAAAGACAGACAATACAAAGCCAAATGAAAAAGAGAAAGACAGAAAATACAATGGCCAAATGAAAAAGAGAAAGACAGACAATACAATAACCAAATGAAAAAGAGAAAACAGACAATACAATAGCCAAATGAAAAAGAGAAAGACACACAATACAAAGCCAAATGAAAAAGAGAAAGACAGAAAATACAATAGCCAAATGAAAAAGAGAAAGACAGACAATACAAAGCCAAATGAAAAAGAGAAAGACAGACAATACAAAGCCAAATGAAAAAGAGAAAGACAGAAAATACAATGGCCAAATGAAAAAGAGA